>BPTQ01000008.1:28454065-29654065 GCA_019973895.1 Chrysanthemum seticuspe
AGATATATATATATATATATATATATATATATATATATATATATATATATATATATATATATATATATATATATCTCACTCCTAGTACACGCCTAAAAATAAAAATCACGCCTGCATGCCTGTCTAGACCTGGCGGGTAAGGTCTAGACTAGAACTGAAAAACATTTTTTCAGTTCTAGACGCGATTGAAGTGCCATGGTTAACTGGTACATTTGCTAAAAAAATTAAAAAAAGGAAAACTCGCTAGGAATGATAACAATAGAAGAAAGTAAAAAAATAAAAAAGTCTAAAAAGACTGGTGAAAAACAAAAGAACTAATACTCAGGATGGCACTATAATTGCTATAATACTCAAGATCACACTATAATACTTTGACACTATAATATTTTACTACTATAATATTTTGGTTGACACTATAATTCAAAAAATGTACATTTCTCTATATATATATATATATATATATATATATATATATATATATATATATATATATATATATATATATATATAGGGTAAGGATCCAGTGAGAAGAAAACTTAAAATGAGAAGAATGAGAAATAACTATAATCGCATATTTGAGATGCATCGACTTGATTTAGATGCATCTCTATTCATTTACATGCATCACAATTAGTTTCAAAAGTGATTTTGAAGTGAAAACGATGCAAATTAGTACTAGCAACAAATTTGACCCGCAGAAGACGAAAAATACATAGGATTCGTCTAACTTGATGAAATGCATCTAATATATGTATATGCATCTAATTTTTTGCTAGAAAATATATTATGATGCATCTAAAAGATTAGAGATGCATCTAATTCAAATCGATGCATCTCTAATGTGTAGTTATATTTATTTCTTATTCTTCTTATTTTAGGGATTCTTCTTATTTAATCCTTAGTCTATATATATATATATATATATATATATATATATATATATATATATATATATATATGGGAGAGTTATCGTAAGAGATTTCTTAAAGTTGTAAAAATAAGGACTAATCTAGACCGTTAGATCTACTAATTGACATTTGATGACATTAATTAGAGGATGGTATTTATGAGCTACATTTATTATTAATAACTAAAAAGTGAAGGGCAAAATGGGAATTCTAGCTTGCACATTTAATAACCATTTTTTTAAGCATTTTTAACTATTAACCATATATATTTTCTTTTTTATTTGTTATATTGTAAATCATTTTCTAACTAAAAAGTGAAATATTAAATATGTCCGTACATCAAATTTTCACATATCTAAACTTCAAACAAATCATAACACTGATACATCAAAATTTTAATAACAATAGATACATTGATACATGTAATTTTATTTTCAAACAGTCAACTCACACATTGGTACATTCAATTTTCTAACGCATCATTTGATACATTGGCACACATCATACGATGAAAAAAAAAAAATGTGTGTGAGTGTGTCACTTAATTTCATTGGAACATTGAATTTTTTAAAAATGGATGTGTGTCAATGTGTCATTTATTTTCATCTCAATTGACATTATTTTCATCCCAACTAACACATTACAACCAAATGTATATCACTTATTACTGTCATCCTAATAAAATTGATACATCAAAATATAGTATAATTGATACATCAAATTATTTGCAAAGGACAATGCACTAGCAGCAAAAAAAAAATCTAATAAACAAGATTTAGAACCGAAAGATTAAAAAAATCAGTCACCCATTTTCGACGGATAGCGGCAGTGCGCGGAGCGTGCTTGAGCACGTTCGATCTTGTCATCGTTTGAGCCGAGGAAAAGTGATAGGATGTTTTAGATTCGATGATGGTGATGGTTGATGAGTGATGATGGCCTTTGTTGGACTGAAAACTTTGATAAAAGAAAAAACGAAACCCAAAACCAAGTTGTTTAACGATTTGTTATGCAAAAGAGAAAAGGCAATGGATTTTTTTTTTGTTACAAAATGAAGATGTGAAAGGATGGTGTAAACTCAGATCTAGAAAACAGAAATGACGGGACCTTTTAAGATATATCGAATGTGTGTTTGTAGGTTTCACATACAGGAGAAACTTAAATCCCTAAAATACCCTTTTGGTTTAATCTTTAATTTTAATTGCAATTAATTCTTAAATGCTACTTGCTTAATTCCTATTGGTTCCTACTTTTACAACTTTAATAAATCTCTCATTTGATCTAAATTCTCTATATATATATATATATATACATTATATATAAGAGGAGGCATGCCACGTCATAATGTCACTTGGCATCCCATAATGTCACGTCATATATATATATATATATATATATATATATATATATATATATATATAACGTGAGATCAACCTTAAAGTTGTAAAAATAAGATCAAGTCTAAAAAACCACTAAAACATTTATAAATAACAATTTTAGCAATAATACACATAAAAATAGTATTTTAATACAATTTAACATTTTAGAAACTAATAACCAAATGATACATGAGTTTGGATTAGTGATACACCTGATACACATTACACTAATAGATATTCCAAAATCTGATACACATACAAAAACCTGATACACATTACACTTCTAACTAAAGTGTATCACCTAGGTTTCGTAAAATTTTAAAAGAAATCTATCGAAACTTTAACAATTTTAGTTATAGTTAATAAAAAAAAATTTTTGTTGTAAGGAGCGTGTCGCTTGTCAAATTTTAGTCGGATCTCATTTTAACAACTTTAAGTTTGATCTTATTTGATCTAGATTATATATATATATATATATATATATATATATATATATATATATATATATATATATATATATATATATATATATATATATATGGGGTGTTTCTTGTGAGAAGGCCAATTTTGGTGAGAACGCGAGAAGAGATCCTAACCCTCCATCTAATCCCTTCCTTTTTTAGATCTAATGGCTATGATTAATTTACAATTTACACTAAATAAGGGTATCTTTGTAATTACCATCCTCACACATAATATATATAAAAAAAACACATAATTCTCTCACAGTCAAGGTGAAAAGAAAATACACTTCTCTCCCAATCCATCCACCGCCATTACCAGCGACATTACCAGCGCCATAACCTCCGTTCAACCCACCGCCTTAACCTCCGTTCAACCCACCACCTTAACCTCCGTTCAACCCATCGCAATAAGCATCGTTCCAACCATTGCCATGACAACCATTCAAGCCACTGCCATGACCACCGCCGTTCAACACCAATTAACAGCTTAAGAAACAAAACTGAAGCTGAGATAAGTGAAGAAGACAATCTTTTCCAATCAGGTTACAAATAATTTCAAGTACCTGTTATTATTATTATTTTTTTGATAAAATGTAATTGTTGAATTGTGAATTATTATGCATTTCAAGTTATTATCATTGTTTTAATTGTAAATATGTCACATGTGAATGTATATATTACGAATTAGGTCTTGATTGTTATAGGCGACTTCATTAGTTTGCGCAAAGTAGAATATAGCATTAATTAAGTTCATTAAGAGTATCTTCACGCGTAGAAAGTTTAGTAAGAGCATCTTCACGAGTGAAGATATAGGAGATATTTTTCTTCGCATGTGAAAACATAAGAGATAATTTTCTGCGCGCGGGAAAATATAGGAGATATTTTTCTTCGCGTGTGAAAATTGAAGGGATATTTTTCTGCGCACGTGAAAATATAGGAGATATTTTTCTGTGCGCGTGAAAATATAAGAGATATTTTTCTTCGCGTGTGAAAATATAGGATATATTTTTCTGCACGCGTGAAAAGTTTAGTAAGTATATGATATTTTTCTTCGCTCGCGAAAATATAGGAGATATTTTTCTTCGCATATGAAAACATAAGAGATATTTTTCTGCGCACGTGAAAAGTTTATTAAGTATCTGATATTTTTCTTCGCGTGTGATTGTCAAGAAATTGCAACAATCTCGAGATATCTAGTGGACTGTGTTAAAACTGGAGGCATACTGTGTTGACTATTTTTTAGACTTGCTGTCAATTGCTTACTGTCTTTTTCTTGCACTTTTGGACCCTGGGTAGTATAATATATCCATAACAGATAGTTGTAATAGAAGAACACCACCTAATTTGTGTATTTCTGGTGCAACTATGTCTTTCGTTTAAAATTTTTGAATTAATATTTGCGGTTTAATAACATGGTGCTCATTTTGCAGGTGCTTCTAGTCTTCCTGCGCAAAATCATTTAACACAAAACTGAACCTCCAAATTGTAAGCATGCACTTTATGTTTCATTCAAGTATCTTATTTTTTACTTCATTTACTTCCCAGATTTATTTTATCTTGTTTTCGTGCTAGTGTTGTTCTTGATATCAACATATTATCAGCTAGAAATTGGAGGATGATAAATATCATAGGGAATTTTCTTGATATGAAAACACCCTAACTAGAATGTGCATAATTTTTTAACAAATTACTAATCGATTCCGTAAAGTAGTATTATCTTGGTTGAATGGCACTCTATCTGTGATAGTCTAGAACATTATTTTCCTATTTCTTGTTTAACTTAGAGAAATTTTAATATGACTGATACTTTACTAGCCTCTACTATGGACACAAATTTTACTTTTAGGGTCAAAAATCAACACCCGTTAGGAACTTTGAAATAAAAGTAACTGTTGTTCAATCTATTGGGAAGGCATATCATGTAGTGCGCTTGCTCGAATTAGAGAAGGCATATCGATTGGGGATGTCTAATTGTTCTGGATCACTCGATAACGCTAACTGATCACGCTGTTTTAAACATGTAGAATCTCAATGGTTTAGCTAAGGCAAGGATATTTTTTCTAATGTACTGGTTATTATTACATCTACTATATAAAATATGTGAGTACATGCAGTTTAAGATGTATGCATTAAGGATCCACTTTGGGTTACTTCTAACTTGTTTGACCCATTTGACATGTTTCCCCTTCAGCTTCTTACCGATTTTATCATGTTCTGGGATCAAAAATTCAGTTCCTTTTTTTTATAGTCTATTAAGGATTTACTTATTTCCTTCCATGTTTTTCCAAAATAAATGATCATTTTCTATTTTATCTACTTCTGTTGTAAAGTTATTCCCAGTGATAATGTTAATATGTTTAAAAGTTCATATATCTTAATAAAACAGCTTTATTTTTGGAGACACTTGTTGTAGGAAATTTTAGTTGGTTTGAGCTTTACCAGTTCCCGCCCAAATTGTTTTTATATGTTAGCCTCTGGACAATTTTTTTTAGAGTATTTGGTTTAACCATCTAATAGTACTGTTAATGGATTATTGATGGCAGTGAAGAAAGTTAAGGTGCAATGTATATAAACTTCTTTTTCTCCAAGTATTTTAATGGTTAGTTTATTTTAAGATTCTTATTTGTGTTTTTTGTTGGTGACAATTTTGTCTCGAAGCCATAGTTAAGAAAATAAGTTCTATGATTTAGTATCACAAAGCGTTTGTCGGACCTAATCTGTTAATTTGATGATTCAGAAAACGTATAGTTTTATTTTTATTTTAATATTCAAAAGGACTGAAGAATATGAATCCAAAAATGATTTTACATGGATGTAGTAGTATCGGCGTATGTATTACTGTCCCTATTATACTTTGACATGTAGTATACATTAGTAATTAAAATGGTAGATGACTCTGATTGCAGATTTCTGGAACTGGATTTAGAATGAGGAGAAGTAGGCTGATCCCTGAACCACCATTATAGAAAAAGAAGAAAAATAAGTCCATTCTTCTAGTACACCAACTAGAAGATGATGTTTCCAAGAAGAAAAGGAGGCTGATTTGCACATTAGATGATTTCCCCGAAGAGTTGATTCACCGCATACTTTCATTTTTGCCTGCAAAACAAGCAACTCGTACCTGCGTCTTGTCCAAGTCATGGCTACACGCCTGGTCAACAATTCCTATTATCAGGTTTCCTTCTAACTTTATTTTGCGACAAATCAAGTATGATATGTTTATGGAGCGTAGTCTACTAAGGTATAAAAACAACAACCTGCCCATTGAAACTTTTGATATTGGAATTACAATCAGCAATCAGGGCTTAGCTTCTCTTGTTGGAAATTGGATCTGTCACTTGTCTTCTAAAACTTGCCTTAAGGAACTTTCCTTAAACATCTCGGTTTCGGTTGAATTCTTTACATTGCCTGGTGAGATATTCTTTAGTGAAAGACTCAAAACAGTAAATATAACAGCAGACGATGTCATGTTTTTTTATTCCCTTAGGATTTCTAGTAATTCTGTGATTAAGTGTGTTTCTCTACGTGTGCTGGACTTACAGACCGTCTCGATAAGTGATGGAGTACTTCACAACTTACTGAATACTTGTAGCTGTTAGACAATGATAAACCCGTAGGTATGATGTATTATTCAACCACAATATATAGAGAATACATAAAACATAAAGGAAACCCTAACGGACCCTAAGCCCACACACGGGCTTGGGCCTAGCCTAATCTATTTGCTAATACTCCCCCGCAGTCTGAGCGGTGAATTCACGAAAGCTCGAGGCTGAAGGAGATTACTAGTATTATTGATAAAACTAACTTTGATGATGAAGACGTCTTCAAGCAAGCGGAAGTGGAGCCAAATCTTCAAAATCTTCATGATCTATAACTTGAAAACAATTTTGGCAGTGTTGAAAAACTTGATTTGCTTTTTTTTTTTTTTTTTTTTTTTCTTGGAAAAGATAACTGTTGCAATATAGAGTTGCTTGAGGAGGGGTATAACTTATGCATATATAAAAGAAGAAGAAAAGATATTGAATATTAAAGGAATGAATAAAAATGAAGCATATGAAAGATTTGTTTTATAGCAAAAGACCTAAATTGATGACAATTTAAAAAAAAAAAAAGAAAAAGAAAGAGAGAATGCTTTGGAAGACTAGAATTAAACCAAACGCTCACTATCTTAAACCACAAGGGATCAAAGATGGAAAATTAAAAAAAAAATCACGATGATTTTGTTTTACTTTTAATAACCACTGAATAATAAAACGAAAAGAAAAACAATATTATGGAGAAGATAAATGGTACAACCACTATTGCAGCTAAAAAAAATGGAGTACGAAGGAAAAAAGGATAGAGTTATTAAGCAGAAATTTGACGGGGTGGTTTAGATGCAGCGGCTCATGGCGGCCGACTAGGTCACAGAATTAAACCCGCTCTGAAACCATGTTAGACAATGATAAACCCGTAGGTATGATGTATTATTCAACCACAATATATAGAGAATACATAAAACATAAAGGAAACCCTAACGGACCCTAAGCCCACACACGGGCTTGGGCCTAGCCTAATCTATTTGCTAATAGTAGCCTGCTTGAAAAGGTTAATATTTACCATGCTCTCATCAAAGCTTCTATTTTGCATGCACACAGGAACAGTTGATAAAAGCTATTCCGGGTGGAGGCCATGGGAGGTATTAAGTGTAGAACAAGCCATGGATCAAATAACCTACGGTGGTAAATGGTATAGTGAACCTCTTGGCCTCCATAGTCCATACATTCAAGACTGGAATGAGGTATGTCTTTTCCGCAATCTTTTTTAAGCTCTTGTAAAATGTTGCTTCTTCTGGCTCAAAAAACCAGTTACATTTAGACCCAAGGCCAGTTTTATTTGTTACACAATCCAACCTTGCGGCCCGACCTGTTTATTATCTAAAAATCACCCATATTGATCTCAGCTTGTTTCAACTTTTTACATGTTACACAAGTAACACATTCCAACCCAACCCGTTATTTTTTACAAATTATTTGAGTGGATGAAGCTAGGCCGAGGTTACATCTCTCCTTATTTGTGATCGACACAAAGACACAATTATGTGTATGTATAACCTCTGCACTACTTAGTATCTGATTTGAGTTGATATTTCATACATTACTTGTAATCATAAATTTGTAACATGTCTGCTCTAAACAGTACTTATTATCGGCTGCCAGTTACCATTTCTCATATTACGTGAGCATGTTATTTTGTAACATGTCTGCTCTAAACATTACTTGTAATCATAAGTTTGTACTGAATCTGCAATATCAAAATCAGTCGTCTATATCGATTCTGATGTTGTCTCAGTTTTTTGAAATTAGGGAACTTGGATTATAAATAAGTAGCTAAAATATTTTTTTTGTAGCTTCATATGAAACGAGGGGTAAATAGGGGTGTGCATAAATTAGTCAAAGAACCGAGATTAAACTGATACCGGCTATATTTGGTTTGGTTCTCGAATGGTTTCAAAAAATGGTTCTCGGTCCGTTGCCGAACCGGAACTGAACAGGTTCTTTTCGAAAATTTTATTTTATCAAACTTGAACAATGCCATCATATATCCATATCTTAGAAATATGAAAAAATTTGTTGGTTTTCAGTCCAGTCCTTGGCTCCATTAATTTTTCACCTGAGGTCCGATGTTGTAATCGGGATATATTTGTGTGTTCAGAAAAGAAAGGTAAATAACTCATTCACTGGACCTGCATACACTGTTTGTTTGTTCTGTGAAGGACCCCTAATACGCTATCTCTGCACCTGTTATTGCATCCAAATTGATGTGTCACCGATTGTTTTTTCAGGTCTTTATGTGTTGTCATCTGAGCCTGTGAAGATGCCATGGTTCGATTCCATATTTGCTGATATTGGTGATGAACAGTCATTGTCTCAATCTCTGCCTACTTTTTCTGGTCATCTGAAATAAACTAGTGTAAGTTGTAAACATTGATGAAGTTAGTGTGACATTTTATAATCAAGACTGTTTATGCATCTCTTGTTGCACCGTTATCAAAACACTTCACATGCTTTTCAAAGTTGCTATGGTCTGTTGAAAAGTGCTAGTAAAGTTTTCATAGCCCGAAAGCTTAGATCTATAGGAACTATTCCAAAATCGTGTTTCATTGTGCTTTTTTATTTTCTTTATTCATACAACGTATGTTGGCAATGGTTTCCAATAGGTACAAGGCTAATCTAAAAGTGCTTTTTTCTGTATCTATTTCAGGAAATATTGTCGCAATCAACAAGCCAGTCCTTGGTGCTCTTAGATGAGGTATATATCACTGCGATTTGCTTTCTTGATCATCATAGCTATGCAATATCCCCATGTCCCTCATTCAGTAGGAATCTTGACCACATGCTATTGTATTTTATGAATACATTTTAGACATCGAAACTTGTACTTCCTTTCTGGGTAGAAGGCAGACTTTACAATCACTCAATGGAGAGGAGGCAGGGAAAATAGTTTGGAGTCCACTGCTGAATTTATGTGATTAAATGCTCAGTAGGATTTATTTTCTCATTACCAGCCCTTGCCACATAACTGAACATTCATTATGTATATTTAGTTGAGTTATGTATTCTTTTCAAGATGTATGCATTGATTAAGGGTACATGCCTGCATGTTTTAGGTTGGTGCTGGTACGAATCCTTTAGAAGGAGCTGTGCTTTGGGGATGTCACTCCTAGAATGCTTTGCCGAAGTTGAAGCGTTGTTGACAATGGCTACCACCCATCATGGTGAACTTAGAACCCTCAAGTGCAGGTAGGAAACAATGGCTCTCTTTCTCTTCAATTACAGGCTCATCTATTATTAAGTTACGTCAACAGCAAAGACACCTTTGAAAATGCATGCATGGAGTTTGATGAAGTAATCTTGAAGCCAACGTATAGGATTCTTTGGGGAATTCCAGGTGGTTTTCGTTGTTAGATTTTCATTTCTATCTAACTTGTGATCTGATGTGAGTGGCCATATGATAGTCAACGTATGTATGCAGGACGTTCAAATGCAATAAATATAGCTGAAAGGCTAGGACTTCCTAACGTTGTTGTAGCCAATTCTCGTGAACTCCATGGAACAGCCAGTGCAGAGATTAATGAGGTGACTTGCATACTCTGCTCTGCTCTGCTTCTACCATATATTGGATGTTCGGTATTATATGTTCCGTTCATTGCAAACATATATATCAATTTGCTTATACGATGTTGAGTAGTGCTATTTTAGTTATTATTCCCACACATAAAAAGTTAATTAGAGTTTTTCGTATAGTGTTTCATTGGATTGTACGGAGTAATTATATAGATTACCGCTTAACAATTTGGATGACAATGAAAACTAGAATATGTGACAAGGCTATTAATGAGCATAAAAACTAAAAGCACTTGGTATAGAGAATGCTTTCTTAACTGCAATATAAGGTAACATGAGAATTGAAATATAGAGTAACATGAATGGTAATAACCACTAACATGGAAAATGAATTCAGATGGGGATCCTAGTATTGGCAAGGAAGACGATGTTCAGTTGTGAACAAATGCTGAGATCTTTCCATTTTACCATCTTATAATTTTATATGTTTCTAGTTGCAAGCTTATGTCTAATAGGCCTCCATTTGAGAATCGTATCTTGTTCTATATTGTTCTACATTAGGCGAAGGTTGTCAATGTTTGTGTTGCTTAGGTTGTTGCCTGCAGAGATGATTGTTGGTGTTGTCGTACTTTCTTCTTCCTCTTTACATGTAGGTGATTGAAGATATGGAGAAGTTGAAGCAGAAACTTCATGAGTATATTCATGAAGCACGACATCATCTTAAGTGAGAACTCTTTCAGGTTTAGCTGAGTAACCTTGGACATACCTATTACTGGATAAATGTTTGTTATATTTATATGGTATATCTAATATAACATTTTCTTTCAGGCTTGCTAGGGAACTTCATAGAAACCTAGTGGTTAGCGAGTGTAGGATTAAAGAGCATGCCACCAGTCAAAAATACAGAAAAATCCAAGAAATATCGGATGGAGGAGGAGTAGCGCGTTCATTACTTCACAAGAAAGTACGACAACGCCTTGCATCCCCAGTTTTTGCTTCTAAGGCAGATGATAGTCCTCTGCCACCTAAAATGGCCTCCTTTAACAATCAGTTCACACCTAAAGAAAGCGATACAGCAACGGTGAATGAGAGCAATGTCAAGAAACACCAATTAGGTACTTATTCATTACCTTATTATGTTCTAGAAACTACATAAGTGTGACTTTGATTCAAAATCACTATGCTTAAATTACAGAAAGAAGTAGCAAAGTTGTGAAGGCAGGTGACATGGTGCATGTTTCTAAATTTAATAAGAAAGCGGCTGTGTTGAAAGTATACCATTTTAAAGAAGAGATGCTCGTTCAAATCGGGCATATGAAATTGAAATTGACACTAGCAGATGTTGTGATTTGACAAGAACGTGGGAAGACAATATGCCTTTTCTAAAGCAGAAAAGGAGGTTATCCAAAAAAGAAGAAAAAAAAGATACACGAGAAGTGGATACTATACATATCCATATTTTGTACATTTTAATAGATTACATGAGCGTATACTGATACACCAAACGTCACAGTTTTGTAAATTTAGCAAGGTTATGTCAAATGAAACCATTCATAAATTGATAGTGAGAAACTTTAAGCTTGTGAGGAACTCAGTGACAAACTTGAACTGTAAGTGTCAAAATATTAAACCCTAAGATGACAAAAGGAAATGTAAGTGTCAAAATATTAAACCCTAAGATGACAAAAGGAAATGTTACATATCACACACTAGTACTATTTTAGTTTTGTTGGAATTTTATACTCATAACAATTATACATAAAACAAATACATCATCAAAGCAAGCAGCGGAAGACTATAGGAATAATATATGTAATTAATTAACCAAACAAGAAAGTGCGTACCTTTTAGCAATTCAAGCAATCAAACGATTATGTGATCAAGTAACAAAACCCAAAACCCTAAACTAGGGTTTATACAAATCGTCCAACCCAAAAAATCGACCACCAAGGATTACAAGCTCAAGTGTGCTTGTACTTCGTTCTTGTACACACGTACTAATAGCGATTTGATGTGGAGAAGCTAGTTCCTTGAATCACTAATAAACCAAACACTTTATCTTTGAGCTAAGACAAAAATCGAAAACCCTTGGGGTGAGGGTATTCGACCGGCCACACAAAGAGGAGAGGAGGAGGAGAAGAAATTAGGTTATTGGTGATCCAAGATTAGGTTATGAATGAATACAATGAATTGTATTTATAGGTAACTTATCTTGGTGACCAAGTTAGAGTGGGATTGGGTTTTGGAAACCCCCACCGATCGGCCATATTCATCCCAAGGGGATTCTAGAACTTTCCCGACATCTAATTTCATTCTTAGTCCTTCTAGTTAATATTTAACGACCGTTAACCAAACCTCGTTAATTATTTAACTATCGTTATGTTTTATTTAGTGATTAATAATTAATAACAATAACGTTTTATTTATATTAATTATGTACATCAATTCTCATACGTAATGTGTGCAATCCCGAAGTCTCGAGTTTGAATCCGGACATACTATTATTTAAATATCCATTAAAACCTTTCAGCTCCCACTTGGATATTACTAAATATAGTAATGACATTGGTGAGTCTAGCTTTCACACGCCAACGCCCCCAGATCGAATCGAGCATGGTCTCCTGGAAAAAACCATTTAATGATTCATCATTTTTACTTATCCTTTTGTTACTAATACTACATTAACTATGAATATGGATCAAGTCATTTCATAAGTTAACATTCTGTTTCTCGTTGTATATGATTGAACAAGATTACCAAATCATCTGAACGTATTCCAGATAGATCTTGGGTATGGCCATACAAACATCTTGTCAACCCTACGAGGGGCCCAAATATAGTATTATGCTTTGAAACAAATTCAAAGGAACAAATTCTCTTGACTACAAACATAACTCATGAATTTTGCAACACTTCCGAAAATAGCCCTTATAACTACCAGTTACGGATAGCGTTAGACTATCTTACACAAATGCACTACATTCATATCAGTTATCTGGTATCTCAAGTCTGAGGATAAACACTTCATGATATACTTAATGATAAAATCCAAAAGTATCATCATGTAAAGTTGGGATAAGTCCTATATTCAATTCATTGAATATCATGTGAATCTGGTATGTCCCACGCATCAATATACTTTTAAAAGTATATTCTACTAAAACTCAGATTTGTCTTAATTCAATGACATTCCCACATCATTGATCGACAACGGACTATTTAGAATAACATAAGTTACTCACGGATTAAACATGCAAATATAGGATATAATATTAAGAAAATGAAAAATAAACATAAACAACTATTTTATTTCATTAAAGTAATATTTGTTCATAACATCCTTTATCCAAATACTAATCACAGATCTGCATGAAATTACTAGCTAAATGAAGTCCTATCCCATCAGCATGGTCAGTAAGTTTATCTTTTGGCAAAGGCTTCGTAAAGGGATCAGCTAGATTTTCATCTGTATGAACTTTGAGTAGATTGATTTCACCTATGTCGACTTGTTCTCGAACATAGTGATATCGACGAGGAAAATGTCTGGCGCCCTTCATGACTCCAGGCTCATTGGCAAATGTTATTGCAGCAGAGTTGTCACAATACACATTTAAAGGTAATTCGATTGAGGGCATTACTCCGAGTCCCGAAATGAATTTCCTAATCCAAACAGCTTCCATCGCAGCTTCTGAAGCAGCTATGTACTCAGCTTCTGTAATAGACATCGCAACCGTTGTTTGCTTCTTGCTCTTCCAGTCAACTGCTCCTCCATTAATGACAAAGACATAACCCGTCTGAGACTTCGTATCATCTTTATCAGTTTGGAATGACGCATCGCAAAAACCTGTAACATCAAGTTCTGCATCTGGATTTCCTCCATACACTAGAAACATTTCTTTAGTAGCCCTTAGATACTTAAGAATGTTCTTAATAGCTTGCCAGTGTTTCACACCTGGGTTCTGTTGATACCAACTGGTAATGTTCTGTGCAAACGCCACATCAGGCCTTGTACATCTCACAGCATACATGATAGATCCTACAGCCGAAGCATAAGGAACTTTCCTCATGTATTCCACCTCAGCAGGTGTTGACGCGCATAGTTTATTACTTAAGCCATGTTCAACTTGCATCGGCAAATATCCCTTCTTGGAATTTTGCATACTAAATCTCTTCAGTATTTTATCAATGTAAGCACTTTGGCTTAGTCCAATTAACCGCCTTGATCTATCTCTGTAGATCTTGATCCCCAGAATAAATGCTGCTTCCCCTAAGTCCTTCATAGAAAAGCACTCTCCAAGATAAGACTTTACATCTTGCATACTTGGAATGTCTTTTCCCATGATCAATATGTCATCGACATATAAGACAAGGAAAATAACATTACTCCCACTAGCTTTGTGATACACACATGGCTCATCAAGATTTTGAGTGAAACCAAATTTCTTGATTTCTTCATCAAACTTCTTGTTCCATTGCCTTGATGCTTGCTTCAACCCATAAATGGATCTTTGAAGTTTGCATACACGCTTCGGAAACTTTGGATTCACAAACCCTTCAGGCTGCGCCATATAGATGTCCTCATCTAGGCGACCGTTTAAGAAGGCAGTTTTTACATCCATTTGCCATATCTCATAGTCATAGTACGCAGCTATGGCTATAAGAATCCTAATAGCTCTAATGTCTGCTACAGGAGAAAATGTCTCCTCGTAGTCTACCCCATAGGTTTGAGTATAACCTTGAGCTACAAGACGAGCTTTATAGGTGTGTGCATTGCCATCCATGTCAGTCTTTATCTTAAAGAGCCACTTACTTCCAACTACCTTAGCATTTGGAGGTAAGTCAACCTCTATCCAGACTTCGTTGTCTTTCATGGATTGCATTTCCCCATTCATTGCAACTCGCCATTTTTCCTTTTCAGGACTCATCATGGCAGCTTTATAGTTAGCAGGTTCACCAAGATCCCCTAACATATTTTCCTCAGCTTCTACGTTGAGACATAGACGCTCAGGTGCACGCGTAGTCCTTGCGAATCTACGAATGGGAACCACTTCAATCTCAGGTGGAACGCCCAGACTTTCAGGTTCTACTTGAGGTTGGCTAGTGTTTTCAGAAGGTGTTGTATCTTCTTGATCATCTTCCAGATCATAAACTCTCCCACTGAATTCATGAGATATGAGATCCTTTTCAAGAAAGTCTCCATACCTAGCAACAATTACTTTGTTTTCAGGTGGAAAGTAAAAGTAGTAACCCATCGTTTCCTTTGGGTATCCTACGAAGACACACTTAACAGATCTTTGTTGCAGCTTATCAGCAGAGTCACGTTTAACAAACGCCTCACAACCCCAGACCTTTAAGTAAGACAAGTTGGGAGGTTTCCCATACCACACTTCATAAGGAGTCTTATCAACCTTCTTAGTTGGAACCATATTCAATATGCGAACAGCAGTTTCCAAAGCATAATCCCAAAAGGATAAGGGAAGAGTAGTAAGATTAAACATCGATCGCACCATGTCTAGCAATGTACGATTCCTTCTCTCAGATACACCATTTTGTTGTGGAGTATATGGAGATGTGAGTTGCTGGACAATACCACACTCAGCTAGATAATCTTTAAACTCTTGGCTTAAATATTCACCACCTCTATCAGATCGAAGAGCTTTAATCTTCTTTCCAAGTTGCAGTTCTACTTCACTCTTAAAAACCTTAAATGTTTCAAAGACTTCATGTTTATGTTTAAGTAAATAAACATAACCATAACGACTGAAATCATCATTAAAGGTTAAGAAGTAGCTAGCACCCTTTCTTGACACATGTCTTAGTGGTCCACATACATCAGTATGTATCACACCAAGAAGATCAGAAGCCCTTTCTAAACTATTTGTAAAAGGTTTCTTGGTCATCTTCCCAGATATGCAAGATTCGCATTTATCAAATGATTCATCATTGATATCTTGCAAAAGCCCATCGTGTTGCAGCTGTTGCATGCGTTTCTTGCCTATATGAGCAAGTCTACAATGCCAAAGAAATGAAGAATCCAAATCACCTTTGATTCTTTTATTATTGATGCTAAAGACAGAATTATTTTTATCAACAACATTATCATGCAAATCAATTTCAAACACACCATTTACTGGAATAACATTAAAGTAAAAAACATCATTTAAAGAAACAGAAATTCCATAATCAGTAAATGTATGAACGAAACCAATATCTTTTAACAAGGAAACAGAAACGACACCCCTAACAATGGAAGGTGCGTAATGACAATCGTTTAATGACAGTACTAAACCCGAAGGTAAAACTAAATCAAACGTGCCTATAGCTTCAACGACTGCATGTGCTCCATTACCCACGTGCAGGTATTGCTGTCCATAGGCAAACTTCCTTGCTCCTCTAAGTCCCTGCAGTGTATTACATATGTGAATACCACATCCAGTATCATATACCCAGGAATTTATTTTATGAGGAAAAGCAAATAATTCTATCATCAAAAGAGTACCTGAAGTACTAGCCACAGTGCCAGTATTTTTATACCTCTTATTGCGCAACTCATCAAGGTACAATGGACAATTCCTCTTCCAGTGTCCAACCTCGGTGCAGTGATGACAAGCCTGATCCTTCTTCGGATTCTCACGCTTTTTGGGAGGGTACTTCTTGGGTTCTTGCTGATAAGTCATAACTTGTTTTCCCTTATCAGCTTTACCCTTACCTTTCCCTTTCTTGTTCGCTAGCGGCTTATTAGGCTTAGAAATTCTACCCTTCTGGATGGTCAAAACCGCAGGTGTAGAGGCCTTCTTGGGCAAACCTTTTTCGTAATCAATGAGCATTGCATGTACCTCACTGACTGTCTTCCCCGTGCAATGCATATTATAATTGCGCACGAAACCATCAAATTCCTTGTTAAGGGATCTGTTGATCAGGCCAATTTGTATGTCATTAGGGTAGACATAGTTCAAACGCCCCAACTGGTCCATGTAACTCATCATTTCCAGACAGTGGGCGCTTACAGGTTTCCCATCTCCTTGCTTGCAACTATGAAGAGCATCAATCAAGTCATACAGCTCTACAGTCACAGGCTTTTCAAACAACTTTTTCAATTCTTCCAGCATGAGATTAGGGAAGTAACTCTCAAATTGCTTTTGCAAGCTTGAGTTCATACTCCCGAGCATAATGCAGGCGACCTCATTATACTTGTCATACTCAGATTGCCATGCAGCTCGTGCTTCAGCAGTAGCATCAGCTGCAGGTTCAGGAGGACAAGGCGTAGTCAAATAATTGAGTCTTTTGGCAACCCTCAAGACAATTCTGAGTTGCCGATACCAATCATTGAAATTCGCGCTACCAGTCAATTTCTCTCGATCAAACATAGATTTGAACGACGAGGCTAGTGCAGTAGATTCAGCTTGAGCCATTTCTACAGAAATAAAAGTTCAAAAGTTAGTACTTTCGATAAGTAAACATTCAAGAAAATAAAATACCCTTTGGTCAATATTCATATTAACCATAGTATTTTCCTTGAACATTGGATCCTCATTATCATAGTTCCACCACATCAGTTGATCTGCTAGTGGTGAAAGTATAGAATAGGTAATCGTTGAAAAACGATAATTGACAAACAAGTTTTCAATTCCAAAAATTATGGGATTTACAATTTTGCCAAAACAATTAATGCAAAACGTAAGCATGTTTCATCCCATCTTATGCCTTAAGTTATAGGTCTCACTAACTAACTTAATTAAGTTGTCTAATTTAGAAACTGCAAATCATAAAGCTGAGGTCTCACACAACAAAATAATTCACCTCGTTATTGTAATCTAGATCAAGGTCTCACATAACTAAATTACAACTTCAAGTGTTTCATATCATTAGATGGCATAAACTTAAATTTTAAAGGGTACAATTTTTTTTGATGTGTAATCAAAACTTATGTATAAAGAAGCATGCATACAACTTTATAACATAAAATTTTCGAAAAACTTACTAAAAGATTTTAATTGCTAAGATTGAATTCTACAAAGTTTTAATCGATGCGTTGAGAAACTTACAACTTTGCACTAAGATGCTTCGTACATAGAATGGTTATACTAGGTAGCTCCAATCGAACGCACAGGGGGCAGAGGACCAGGTAAGCGCTGAAGCATAACCTTAGACATCCATTCAGTGAGACTATCCTCACTTCTTAAATACCCCTTTATAGTTTGTTCTAGTGGGTGAGCCGTTCTAACCATTTAGTATAGTCGCATCAGTCGATTAAAAGTTCAAGAATAATTCTTAGATAAATCAATTTCGCCATTATTTAGTCCATTTAATTTTCTATTCATAAAAAACCCTTTTTGCTTACTAACATGTCAAAACAATATATAAACAAAAAAGCATTTTAATAAAAATTAAACACACTCAAATAATATAAACATATAACTAAACAATTTAACATATGTAAAAACAATTAGCCACATGCATAATTATTTCAATAAACTCTAATAACAATTCTAGGCGTAAATAAATGCATACATTAACTAGGACTTTCATCTCGCAAGGTAGATGAGCCACATACATCGACAAGTCGATTGCGTAAGCCGAAGTTAATAGTATACCAAATAGCACATAACGAATTTTATTAGTTATAATTGAGGTCTTCCCCAATTTTATAATTATTAAATAAATAAAACATGTGTGTATCACTTAACAATTAATCAATATACAATAAACAATACTCCATGGCAAAACATGCATGTTCCACCATGGATTCCGCATAACAATTATCACCCAAGATACGCATATTACATGGCACATAACAATTATTCATTAATAAACCACATAAAATTAGCATGCAATCCTAGGGTTTCTACAAGTTTTACAAAATTAAAACCTAATTAAATAAATATAGGGTAATCGACCCATATTAAATAAAATTAGGGTTTCGAATTCAAAACCCTAGAAACCATAAAAAGCATGCATATAATCATAAAGATCCAATTTTTATGTGTTTCGGTAATTAATTACATCATATTAACGGCTCGTGATGCCACTGTTGGAATTTTATACTCATAACAATTATACATAAAACAAATACATCATCAAAGCAAGCAGCGGAAGACTATAGGAATAATATATGTAATTAATTAACCAAACAAGAAAGTGCGTACCTTTTAGCAATTCAAGCAATCAAACGATTATGTGATCAAGTAACAAAACCCAAAACCCTAAACTAGGGTTTATACAAATCGTCCAACCCAAAAAATCGACCACCAAGGATTACAAGCTCAAGTGTGCTTGTACTTCGTTCTTGTACACACGTACTAATAGCGATTTGATGTGGAGAAGCTAGTTCCTTGAATCACTAATAAACCAAACACTTTATCTTTGAGCTAAGACAAAAATCGAAAACCCTTGGGGTGAGGGTATTCGACCGGCCACACAAAGAGGAGAGGAGGAGGAGAAGAAATTAGGTTATTGGTGATCCAAGATTAGGTTATGAATGAATACAATGAATTGTATTTATAGGTAACTTATCTTGGTGACCAAGTTAGAGTGGGATTGGGTTTTGGAAACCCCCACCGATCGGCCATATTCATCCCAAGGGGATTCTAGAACTTTCCCGACATCTAATTTCATTCTTAGTCCTTCTAGTTAATATTTAACGACCGTTAACCAAACCTCGTTAATTATTTAACTATCGTTATGTTTTATTTAGTGATTAATAATTAATAACAATAACGTTTTATTTATATTAATTATGTACATCAATTCTCATACGTAATGTGTGCAATCCCGAAGTCTCGAGTTCGAATCCGGACATACTATTATTTAAATATCCATTAAAACCTTTCAAGTTTTGCCAAAATGAATATCCAATCAAGACTCTACAAACAATTACTCTGAAAAAGAAAAATACATTAGTCTAGTGAAGTTGAAGCTTTTGCAGCAATTTCTTGTTCAAAGTGATTCGAAGCTTCCTCACATGACACAAGTTGTTGCATAAGTGAAGCCAGTTTTGCGCCACATCTTTCTTTTATATTGGCCGGAGTCTTCTCTTCGTAGCTTTTATAACTCATTGTCTTGTTTAAACTTGCTATTTCCCTGTATAACAACGAGATCAATCAGTTTAACACCAAAAAGTCAAATGGGTAAAATTTATAAGTTTTGCTAAAAAGAAAATAGTCGTAAGTAACAAATGTTGACGGGTCAACCCAATCGACCCATTTTAAAAAGTAACCCTTTTGACCTGCAACCCACCCCCTGCCTATGGTTCTACTACCTCTAATGATATTAATAAATTATAAAAACACAAGAAAATGTAATAACTATGATGCTATAAGTTTTAACTGAAGTTCTTACTTTTGCAACTCGGTCAAATTTGTTTGCAACTTTTCACGCTCTTTTTCAACGTTAATAGCTCCTTGAAGCTTTAAATATACTGAAATGGATTCATTAACAATGGATTCTTTACATCCAGCTGGCACAACATCTTTTTCATTAAGAATCTGCATAAATGTGAACTCAAAGGATAAGAAATTTAATTGTTCTAACAGATGGTCATACAACACGATGTTCCTAATATTGAATACCGTTAATGATGATAAGGTGGCCAAGGTTAAGACTTCCTTCTGATGGCGTCTCAGAATATCCGCAATCTTATCAGTTCGAGCAATTGCAAAAGCTTCTAGCCTGAAAGCAAAATTACATGCAACCGAGTCCATAACCCTTGAGATGATATTCTTAATAACTTGATGGGGATTTCTTGATAAGTAACGCCCTTGGGAGGCAAACAGTATAACAAACTGCAAATCTAGACAAAACTGCAGACCAATAAAAACCCTTGTTAAATTGCATAACTGTATGGAATTGGAATATAGAAATTTGTAGATGAAAGTAAGAAAGAAACCTGTCTAAGTCCAAAAGGGCCAAGAGGCTTTTGCCCGTGTTCAATCTCTTCCCAAAAATTTTGTTCATAAAAAAAAGCCATAATATTACTGTTTCTATGAGTCTAACCAAAAGAAGAGTGGTAAACCTTTCTCTTCCCACAAACATGTCCGATGCTAAGCCTGAGACCGTACACAACTTTACAAACAGTTCCTGTTAAATAAATGAGAAACCTATATCAGATTTCCTACTCAAACATGCTAAATTGAGATTTCATAGTTAGATCCGATGGTTTTTCAATTTAATTAGAATATTTTCTTGACCTCAAAAGTTAAAAGTGGCGCAACTTCTGTGGAATGTAAGAATTGGTTACCTGATATACTGGAGATTGGAACCATTCTGGTTCTTGTGAATTATCATCCATAATCGAGTACATTTGTGCATTAAGACGAGCAACTCCATCTTCTGTAAAGATGAGATCAAGTGCATGTTTTCTACAAAAGCTATCTCTCAACTGATCAACAAATCTTTGAAGCCGTTTCTTCAATTCTCTTTGCTCTGGAGTACGCAGTTGTCTGTCTGAAACTTCCCTTGGGCTTTCAGTGGGAAGACACTGTTGTAAAGGCAACAACTTTATGGGCTTTCAGTGGGAAGACACTGTTGTAAAGGCAACAACTTTATGGCCGCTCGTGGTAGCAGCTTCCTCTGATAGCAATAACGCATTAGCTAGCAGTGCTATTTGCTGCATTTCATCATCTGCTATCCTCACAATTTTACCTTCTAAGTTTTCAGTCTCTGATCAACCATGCAATGCGTTTACTAGCATGTTAACATATGAGTTAAAAACTTGTACAAGACCTTCCATTGCCCGGTTTGAAAACTGTGACGACCTCAGGAGTCCATTGCCCGGTTAACATATCCTCACACGTTTCCTGAACCATCACATTAAATCTATGGGCGCTACTTGAAAGCTTTGGTTGGGATATCGTTGAACCAACAGGTGGGAAATTGAGTGACCAATCATCTGCAGCTGCTACAGCAACGGTACTTTGCTCAATCCTTTTCAAGTTAGCATTGAGTGCTTGTTCAACAAAAGGCCTAAAATGTCTAAGAAGGACAGGCCCGAGTGCCAGTACACGAGATTCTAATAGATAACAATGACCCATGGAAATCTGAACACACTCAGCTACGGTTCTCAGCCCTCCGGAGGCAGAGGGCGAAGCAATGACGTGCCTCTTCATGAGATGTGCGAATGTGTTGGTTTGTTTGACAGACCATGTTACAAGCTCAGATGTGTACAATGGTTGATCACCAAATATAGCTAAAGAATCACTTGATGCCTGAGCTATGATTAAAAACACGAGCTGTGAGAGTGCAGATGTGTAAGCTACTCCATATGTTGAGCCTGATGTTTGAATACCTTGGATTTTAGATTGTAACTTGTGGTGATGTGAGTTAAGGAGTAGTGTATGTGCACGTGGACCATAACCAAGTCGTTTGATTATTTCAACAGATGCCTGAAGCTCGATACCACTAGAAAAGGCTGGCAGGCTAACTCAGTAATTTGATCAGCTAATTTTTGTCTATGTGCAGTGATAGCATATTGTAATGAAGAGAGCATGGATGGTGTCATCGACTCGTTGGATTTCTGTTCTTTTACGACCCGTTCTCCTTCATCAAGGGAAGCCAAAGCTTCATCGACTCTTCTTTCGGCTAGTAATATATTGAGGTTGTCTTTGTATTGCGATAACCAAACCTCCATCTTTGAAGGTTCAAGTTATAGCTATCATTTGCATCTGTGTACCAATTTAACATAGATAATTTTTGGTAACCAAGGTCCGACCATTTGGCTGACTAATCCATGGGATTTGGGTCCACCATCACACAGACACAAACTGGGTAAACCCTCCCTTTTGGGAAGGTTGGTGTGGCCACATCAAGGTTATATTATTTGCCTACATTATAATACTAAGAAACGCATAAGATAACTTGCTATCCACATGCATATAGGGGTGAGGATGGACTTGACACTCACCTTGTTCATCTTTCAATTGCTGCAGCTTGTGGAGTTCACTCTTCTCAGATGTATCAAGATGCCGAACCTTAAAAAAAAAAAAAAAAAAAAAAAAAAAAAAAAAAAAAAAAATTGAAGTACAAGCTATTTTAGTATGACATGTGTTTAAGTATGCTAGTAATAGATGAATTTGAAGCATTATAAGACAAAAAAAACCTGATAATGAAGTGTCAAATGCTCAACAGGTGAGCTCACATCTTCCCTTGATTTTGCACACAGCCTGACAACCTGATTAAAATAGATGCTGGCATTAATAATTAACCTACAGACCATAGTAAACTACTTCACTTTACCCATTGAATAAGAATCTACCGACTATTTATAAACGTAACAGCAAATACAGTGGTCATTTAGAGAGAGCATCTGCTAGCATTCTACAACTATAAGACACAAAAAAGGCAAGGCATGGTATACATACATGCATGTGCACCATTTGAGCAGTTGTCAATACAAAATGACAACAAAGTGCAAGTAGCACCGTGTAACATATGGTGTTATCATATATGAAGCATCTAAATTTGCATAGTTATATAAAACAGAAAGCCTCATACTCTTAATTATTAAAATGAGAACCATGTTGACAGTCATTATATTAGATTCTATACAACCATGTAAGCAGCAGTGGATATGAGGGTTCCAGCATACGCACTACACCTATGTGTGTGACATTCTATGGAACGTTATGGAGAATAAAAGTTTAAAAAGGAGACTACATTTTTAAGAAACAAGAAAGTAATCATCTCCCCCTCCCTCTGAGTAAGATAAATCAGATGCCAGGAGTACACTGGAGGTAGAAATCGAGTGAAGTGTAAAACAGACCATCTCACTAATGATAAAGCTGAAGGCTGCATAACAATTACCTTTAAGCAGTGGCACTAATCTTCTCTGCAAGTTGGTCCACTGCCACATTGCTTGGAGCACACACCAGAACCTGATTTAAGTGCTTCATCCATTGACATGAGCATTATCCATTTCCAAAACACGGAAGAAAAAAATACATGTCCCTGGCCTTGTTTAGCCATATGATAAACAATTGCAGAAAATGTGACCGTTTTACCAGTACCTGGTGGCCCTTGAATCAAACTAATTGGCCTCAGAGGAAGGATTTAGATCCAGTGAAGTAAGAGTACATGCCCTGTTCATATAGCGTAATTACAAAAAGAAAAGTGATCACTAGCTAGTCTATTTTAAAGGTACTTACTTCTCCCCAATCCACTCCAGAAGTCCACAAGTCCAGCTCTACCCGCAAACTTGCCAAATGCAAGCAACCTTTTCCCTTCGTCTCCAACTATGAGCTCATAATCAAACAAAGAAGCCCTTTCAGCCAAGATCACACATGACAATCATATTCATAACTATTTGCTAGTATAAGATGATGTGTGTGTATGTTCGTGTTGAAGAAGAAAAGAAATGATATATACTTTATCTAGCCCCTAATTTTATAAAAAAATGCACATGTGAAGAAAACTTACACATTTCATTTATAAATAAAAAATAAAAAAAATTTGCACATGTGAAGAAAACTTACACATTTCATCAAACACCTAATTTTATAAAAAGAAAATAAAAAAATTTTGCACATGTGAAGAAAACTTGCACATTTTATCAAACACCTAATTTTATATTAAAAAAAATTGCACATGTGAAGAAAACTTACACATTTCATCAAACACCTAATTTTATAAAATTTAAAAAAAATGCACATGTGAAGAAAACTTACACATTTCATCAAACACCTAATTTCATTAAAAAAAAATGCACATGTGAAGAAAATTACACATTTCATCAAACACCTAATTTTATATAAAAAAATTGCACATGTGAAGAAAACTTACACATTTCATCAAACACCTAATTTTATAAAATTAAAAAAAAATGCACATGTGAAGAAAGCTTACACTTTTCATCAAACACCTAATTTCATTAAAAAAAATGCACGTGTGAAGAAAATTACACATTTCATCAAACACCTAATTTTATATAAAAAAAATTGCACATGTGAAGAAAACTTACACATTTCATCAAATACCTAAATTCATTAAAAAAAATGCACATGTGAAGAAAATTACACATTTCATCAAACACCTAATTTTATATAAAAAAAAATTGCACATGTGAAGAAAACTTACATATTTCATCAAATACCTAATTTCATTAAAAAAAATGCACATGTGAAGAAAATTACACATTTCATCAAACACCTAATTTTATATAAAAAAAATTGCACATGTGAAGAAAACTTACATATTTCATCAAATACCTAATTTCATTAAAAAAAATGCACATGTGAAGAAAATTACACATTTCATCAAACACCTAATTTTATATAAAAAAATTGCACATGTGAAGAAAACTTGCATATTTCATCTAACACCTATTTTATAAAAAAAAAAAAAAATTGCACATGTGAATAAAAACTACACATTTCATCAAACACCTAATGTGCATTATAAAGCAATGGGTACATAGTTCAACTCAAACCAAATGGTAAAAATTCTCAAGCTTTTGCCTAGGAGCTCGGATTCCAGTCCTATGATTGACCATAAACTGCCACTTTACCATGCTTCCTAACTTAATTGGTCCGTTATACACAAACACGACCATCAATGAGTTTTGAACACATTTACAACAAATAAGGTTATAATGTGCCTATTGAAGTCGTTCACATATACCTTTATCGAGCGAAAACTAAATCTATAAATAAGAAAGCATGACTGTAACACCTATCAAAACTACTAAATTAACAAAATCAACAAATAAAGTTCATAGCTTGTGCAATATTGGTTCAGGCATTTCATCAAACAGTTGGTATGCATTATAAATTTGAATGAACAAGCTGCAATGAGGGTGATAAAAGTATTACACGAGCAAATGTAACAAGCAACGGTCACATGTAAAACCGATTAGAAACAAGTGAGAATGATGAAAGTGTAAGAACTTAACCTTTTGCAGAACCAATTTTAACATAATGACCTCCAAATTACCAAAGCAACAACCATAAGCTCAAGGAGATGATCGAGAGTGGTGACATGAAGGTGTTGCTATGGCGGCGATTGGTCGTCCAATGGCAGTTTATTTTTTGCCGTCGGTGGAGATTGGAGGTGAAGGCGGTTGGTGTCTGTGTTTGCCTGTTTTGTTTCTGGAGAGAGAGAGAATGAGAGAAAAAGGGATATTTTTTTTGGAGGGTTGGAAGCAAATGAGAATAATACATTCAGACCCCTCTAATTTTTGGCCGAAAATTACAAAAATGCCATTCCGCCCAAAGTGATATTAAGATGAGATTTACTTGATCTAATGGTCCAGATCTCTTCTCGCGTTCTCACAAAAAAAAGCCTTCTCATTTGAACGCTTCTCTCTCTCTCTCTCTCTCTATATATATATATATATATATATATATATATAGAGGTAGGATCAAATAAGAAGATTACTTAAAATAAGAAGAACTATAACCGCAAATTCGAGATGCACCGACCTAAATTAGATGCATCCCTATAATCTTAGATGCATTATAACGCACCATAGTGTATTTTCTAGCTTTTAATCACATGCATATACGTATATTAGATGCATTTCATGATTTCTCTTGTTTTTTTATTCCTCTGCACGTGCTGAAATCATGAAAATCAATTTGCACCATCTACACATCAAATTAACTTTCGAAACTCAAGATGTTGCATCTATATGAATAGAAATGCATCTAATGCAAGTCGTTGCATCTCAAATGCGTGGTTTTGGTCACTTCTCACCACTTCTTATTTTAATTTACTTCTCACTGGATCCCTACTATATATATATATATATATATATATATATATATATATATATATATATATATATATATATATATATATATATATATATGTATATATATATATATATATACACATTATATATAAGAGGTGGCATGTCACATATAATGCCACTTGGCATCCCATAATGCCACGTCATTAATACACCTAAGCAAACTATGCCACCTAATCAATGTTTTACTTAAAATCCGGAATTAATTAGTACAAAAAGTTAAATGGAGGGGATCGAACCTTGGGTGGTTTGTACCATTAACAAACTTGATAACCACTAAACCAAGATCTTTTTTTGATTATATTTTGAAACACTAAGGGGCTGTTTGATAGCCTTTGAATGAGTCTAATTCATAGGGCAACTCCTAGTCGGTAAGCATGAAGTATGTTTGATAAAAATATTTCTATCACTGAACCATTCTATTTGCCTTTGAGCAGTTAAGCAAAATTGAGATGCAAAATCGTTCAGTGAACAAAACTTTCTTTAACAACGCCCCATTTTATAACAATTTAATATTCAAGATGTTGCAATAAAATAAACTTTTTAATATAGTGATTTCACAAGCACCTTGTTTTAATATGTGATGTACCTCGTCAAACAAAACCTATCGATCTCATTATATATATCTTTTTTCCAATTTCGAGATTTGCATATTCAATTAGTGGAGTCATTTTGCCCTAACGTCTAATCACTCAAATCGATAATATTGTAAAGAATATGTTTTACTTACAAACATATCATTAAAAACATGATTAATAACATAAATTATAATGCTAATTTGAAAGTTGATTATACATAATTATAATGGTAACTTTTTAAAGTTGAGTATATTTATTCAGAACAGTTACCAAACAACATGTTTTCATTCAGAGCCAATTTAATTCAGAGCCTTCAAATCATTCATAGCATTTGACTCATTCAGCGCTAAATCACTATGTTTTATCAAACGACCCCTAAATCTATAAACCTTTGCAATTAATTATTTATGCTATCTAATAGATTTATCCATTTATAAACATTTGCAATTAATTATTTCTCAAAACCCTAGAAAAAACTGTTCGGCTTTTGATCTTAGAAAACCCTCATTCGATCTTTCTTTCCAAGCAAAGATCTATATCTTACCAACCTATCATCATCTTTCATAAATTAAGAGTAAGATTCTTTATAGTTATAATATTTCGATTAACATCATTAGTTTTAATTATGTTTGAACATACATTAGTATTAACTTTGTACTTAGTGTTTTGTTGCAATTTTATGGTTTTTTCTTGAAACATTGCATGGTTTGGACTTAGGGTTCATCTTAATTGTTTATTTTTCATTCTATAGATGACATACCAGTGGATGAAAGCAATGATTCAGGTATGACCAAATAAATAGTTTAGGAATTAGTTTGAATTGCTCATACAAATATATAAATTTTTTCATGAACCTGTCATACTTAAAATAATGATGATATTTTGATGCAACATATCATTTGTATTCTAGGATTGTTTTGGTTTGGTTTGACGTATGATATGCAGATTGCCCTGCATGGGCATGGCATGATTCCCTGATACAAGTAATAAGGTATGAAAGAGATGAACCCCTCCCTATCCTTTTTGGTATAAACTAAGAGTAGCTTCTAATACATCCCAATAACTAAATTTTATATGTTATATGCTTTATGATAGTTATACCATGAAGGAAGATCTAAAAGCTATTAAATAATGATTGTTTATTTTGATTCTTTGAATAGGCAATTTCGGTGACAATTTAGATGTTCACTTGGCAATGGATTCCACTGTAAGTTACATCAACTTTTTAGGTTTATAGACACTTTTTGATAATATGTTAGAAGGATTACACTGTTATTAGTTTGTGTGTCGTGTTTGATTGGAACTGTTACTTAATCAGCTCCAAAACACAAATGCAAACACCCTAAATTTCTTGATACTAACTTCAATGGTTGTGTGGAACTTGCAGTCCATCTCTAAAAGTGTTCATGAAACAAATTAAACGACAAAAAAGTATGGGTATGATAAATTCTTCGCCTTTTTCTGGTCTTTTTTCTCAGGACTAAATTGCTAAAAGAACTATATTTTTGAGTATGGGATTTTTTTTTCTTTTTTCAGAAGGTAACCACTATTACACCATGTATGTGGAATGGTGTGCACAGACCATGTTACTTATTTAATTTGCAAGAAATTCTTACCCAAGACTTTAGGCTGCACCATTAGACCATTACATATACTGTCAAGTCTACCCATCTTGCCACATCACTTCTTAATGAAATATAGCTTTGAATGAGCATGTATGTGTAAAAAAGTTAATTTTCTATTTTATTGCAGGTGGTATTAATAGTAGCAATCCAGAAGAAAAGATTGAAATAAAGCACATTGTAATTCTAAAACGAGATGGCATAAGTTCAGAGATTGTGATCACCAACTTGAGACCTTCATTGCTTAAACTAAATGGACTCAACCATCGGTCACTTAGCCATAAGCACACCGGGAGCAACCTACGCCATTTGGCTCGCTATTTCTAATTACTTTGTTAAGCCACATATTTAGTCAAACTTAAATATTGTTCTTCCTGATTTCAGCAACAATGATTTGAGTACCAGAAAATCTTTCAAGCCATCGCTATCTGGCTGAGGAATGGGAAGCATGAATGATGGCTTTAACAATGGAACAACAAAAAACGAGCAAGAGGGTGAAGATATTGAAAGTGAAGAAGAAAATTACAATCATTTAACTGAGAAAATAAGCGTGATTTACATCAGTGCTCGTAGAAGTTTAACCATCAGGATAGGATACGTCGAATTAACCATCCTTTGTGAATTATACAGTTTGAAATTCTACTAATAAAAATTGTGGCTTACAGGATAAACGTAACTCGGTTACAGTGAGTAGAGAAGGCTCTGATGAATTGTAGATATTCAGCCCTGACTATAATTACTTATTTTCGTGATCTCCTCATAGATTTCTTTTCCCTAAACTTATGTCTTCTATTAATATGTTTGCAGATTGTACTTCGTTTTGCAAATCGCTTCTTCTGGCTACTCTGAAACCGCTACAACATCTCGAATATAAAGGTGACGTTTCTTCTTGGATGTTTCTACATAAAGAAAATGTAAGATTGCATTAGGTTGCGTAAATAGTATAACATGTTAACCAATTTTTTTAGTTGTATAGGTTTTAATATTTTCTCAATATTGAACTTGGAGAGTAACAATGCTGGCTTACTATAAGGGCATAACTATACTTTGTTACTTGGATCATTTCAGGTTCCAGAGCTCAAGGATCATGTGCCTGTAAAGTCAAGAAATCCTACTGAACAACCTGTTAAAGGGGCAAGACTTTGTATTTAATTATAAACCCTCATAAACCCTCAAAGGCACGTTAAATTCCAAGGTTTGCCATTTATTTTGTCAATGAGAACATGGATGCTTGAAATGTTTTTATATCCATTGAAGTTGTCATTAGGAAGATGTCACCATGACAACACAGAAACCAGTCAATTAACATGAACTTTCACATCAAATGAAATTGTTGTACCTTTATGGAAAGGATGAGATTTGTGAAAGCAGAATGTAAGCCCTGTGTACTTTCTATGCCTCTTATGAAAATTATGTAATTTAGCATGATCGAACTTCCAGAACAAATAAAATTTGTTGGACCTTTAAAATTATCTGTTTATGAATAGAAGTTGTTAAAAGAGGATGTAACGACCAAAATACACAAATAAGTAATTTTGTAAGGAACATAAACATTATTATTTTTGCAATTGATGAAAGAGAATATAAGAATACAAAAGATGCCTATACTTATTGTTTACTTACTGATGCAATGTTTTATGCAGGCACGAGATGAGTGGAAAACGTTTAACTTGAAGGTGTACTCGTGATTTCCATAACTACTTACGCAAATATTCTTCTCTTCTTATAGTTGATATCAGGTGAGTGTAACGGATTTAAACCTGTCCCGTTTCACTAAATATACGTATAAAAACAGAGCATAGTATCAAGAATTGTAAAGTGATTATGTCAAGACAAAACAAAAAAGACATGACTATGACGCTTGTATGATTAGAAAGATGCAAGATTTATTAACTTTATCATTAAATTAACTGCCAAAATGCTAGATTAAAAAAGCGCTCGATGCGTTTGAGAAAAAAGAATCATACTTTATAAAGAAAATGGCGGCCTTGTTATAAACTTGTGATGTTAAAACATTCAAGCATATATATTCCCTAAGCGGATTTCTTTTGTTTTTAGAAGATAATCAAACTCAAATGTAGCCATAAGAAGCTTTGGCTCCATAATTCCTTATCTTATAATACTCTATTAAGATATGAAGTACATGGGCTTTGTGTTTAATAGCAAAAAAGTATATTTAACTTTCATTTTTGTTTCTCTGTAGCCTTGTTCTTTTTTTACTATTAAAACATAAACTTTTCAAATTTTGACATTTGTGCATATTTTGTCATGCACAATGACCATTTTATCCTTCGATGTTAACAAGGTGGTTAGAAAAAGAAAGGGAGAATGGTCACAAAATACACACAAAGGTCGAAATTTAAAAGGTTTGTATTTTACTAACAAAAAAAGAAAAAGGAAGCTTAAAAAAAAATAAAAATGAACAAGTTAGATAATTTTTTTTATTATCCCAATATGGTAGTCTTTGCTTCTGTTTGATTTTTTGTTATCATTATGCTTGGCAATTTCTCTTTTCCCAAGTTTCATAACAATTATATATGCAAGAAACCGTGAATCAGTTTTCTGTTAGAGAAATAGCTTTTATGATTGGTGTCTTATGAGTGCGTGTGTTTGCACCTCTAGCTCAAAAAGGGATAATATCTATGGTGTAAATATATCAAACTTTACCCATTATTCTTTGATGTGTATCAAACTTTTTTTTTATTTTCATATATAATGTAAAAAAAATTAATTTATCCTATTGTGTGTATCATTTACTTTCAAGTCCGATACATTTTCAAATAACCATTCATCAATATGTATCGAACTTGACCCATAACGATGATGAATTAGGAGTTCCATATCAACTTAACCTTGTGTTATATAGTTGTTCCTCTAGCTATATTTGCTTACATATTTCAGGGGGAAAATGTAAGTAGTATCATGGTAAATGTGAAGGAATCATCTCTACATGTTGAAGTTAATCTGTCTGAGCTAAAAGTGTTAGATATTGTGACTTCACCTCCTAAGGGTAGTTTAGTAATTTTGGTCTAAAGGGTATTTTGGAAGAATCTAGAAAAGGAGATACTTAAGAAGAATTATCTAGAGATTAGTAGAAATTATATTATGAAATATCTAGGATATTTAGGATAGAAGCTTCTAGAATCATATTAGCCATTAGTATAAATAAGGGCTAATCCTTTTCATTTGTACACACACTCATCTTGTATCATTTGATTTGTAATACAAGAAACTTTTGTCTGATCTCCTTTTTTGTTTTGCTACTGATTATTCTCGATTATTCTCCCCTGATCCTAACAAATTGGTATCAGAGCTAACCGATCGTGTTTGAAGCAAGCTTCTGGTTGATTTTCAAGATTCAATATCTTGATATCATTTTGGATCTGTTCTTCGTTTTGGTGTTTGGTGTTTGCTGTTCGATCGGGTTTGAAGGTAGGAGAAATCAAGATCAGAATTTGTGTTGTGGAAGATCAGAATTTGTCTTGTGAGAGGTTTTGTTACAGAACATCACTAGTAAACCCGTTTGAATAATATGTCTGCTCAAACATCATCGTCATTAGTTAGCATTGAGAAGTTTAATGGGAAAAGTAACTTTAGTTTGTGGCGAATTAAAATTCGAGCCTTATTGAAACAACAAGGCATTTGGGCACCTCTAGCCGGTCCCAAACCGGCTGATATGACGGATGCAAAATATGCCTCACAAGATGAAAAGGCCCATTCCACTATTTTGCTATCTTTATCGGATGAGGTTCTTTGCGAGGTTGCGGATGAAGAAACGGCTTCCGGTGTGTGGAAGAAGTTAGAAAAACTTTATATGACAAAGTCGTTGACGAACAAGTTGTTATTGAAGCAACGTTTGTTTTCGCTTCGAATGAGAGAAGGTTCATCATTAAAAGATCATCTTGATGCATTGAACTCGATCTTGATGGACTTGAAAAATGTTGAAGTCAAGATTGATGATGAAGATGCGGCTCTTATTCTTCTAGTATCGTTGCCTCCCTCGTTTGAGAACTTTATAAACTCCTTCGTCGTTGGTAAAGAAACCATCACATTAGAAGATGTTCGATCTAGTTTGCATTCCCGAAAGCTTCGTCATCGAGCATCGGGAACTTTGGAAGATCAACCTGTCGGCTTATCAACTACAAGTCGTGATAGGGGTCAATATCGATTTGAAAAGGGTAAAGATAAAGGTGGAGCATCATCACGTTTTCGAGGTCCCAATCCTCGAGATATTTGTAATTATTGCAAAGAGGAAGGCCATTGGAAACACAATTGTCCTAAACTTAAGGAAAAAGGTCAGGTAGCGGTTGTTGCTAAAGACGACTCGGGTTCAGATTGTGAGGTGCTTTGAATGTTTGACCGTAATCCTTATTATACAAGTGGGTCATTAGAATTTGAATTTGGTATTTGCATTTGAAGATTGATTTGGTGTTTGAAGACTTGGTTATAATCAGGTCGTTTGGAATTTGTCAATTTGGAAATTTTGGATCTTCGTTTGTCGGGCTTTTGAAGTTTATTGCCCGAGTTTGATTGTCACTGGTGAAGATTGTTTGAGCGGATTTGTTTGTTCGGTTGGCCGTTTTGGATTTGTCGGCTAACATTTGATTGTTCGTTTTGAAGTTATTGGCATTTGTTTTGGATCGATTTTGTTTCGGATAGCTTTTGGGAATCGATCGTTTGATTTGAAATTAGCTAGTATCTCTAGCCTTTGGAACTTGGAATTAGATATGGTGTTACTTAGGAGTTGAACTCAAGGTGGAGATTGTTAGATATTGTGACTTCACCTCCTAAGGGTAGTTTAGTAATTTTGGTCTAAAGGGTATTTTGGAAGAATCTAGAAAAGGAGATACTTAAGAAGAATTATCTAGAGATTAGTAGAAATTATATTATGAAATATCTAGGATATCTAGGATATCTAGGATATTGTTTTGCTACTGATTATTCTCGATTATTCTCCCCTGATCCTAACAAAAAGGATTCGAGAAGCATGTCATAGTTGAACTTATCAAAGAGACGAATAACTTAACCAACAAAACGGCAAGATGCAACAAAGAAAACTGTAGAGGTATATCACTTAACTCTAAAATATTTAAGCAAGTTTCAAACAACTAAATAAGAAAAAAAATAACTAAACATTATTTACCTCAAATCAATACGTGCAGCAATCATTTTCCGTGAAGCAGACAAGCTATCCACAGATGCACTGCTTTATATAAGATGGGTTATAGAACGGTATAAAGGATGCCATAAAATCTATCTTCTTTTGTTGCCAAGATGCTTCGAAGCTGCAACCCCTTAAGAACATCTGCAAAGTGGTCCAACCTCTTTCGCCTTCTAATAAAGAGGTGATCATTCAAAACTTTATACTCTATATATATGCGAGCCATGTTCGGACCTACATGAAAGCTCATACCCTAAAAAAAAGAAAATCAAATGTTTTTGCAGTTTTTAACAAGTAAAAATAAAATGGATAATGGAATACAGCCCTGCAACTTTGTGTTATGGTAGAGCATATCAATTTCATTCTTTGTTTCAGATTGTTGAAGTGCTGGAATTCATAGCAAGGAAAGAGGAAATAGAATTGCCAAGGGATTTAGCTGAAAGAATAGCTGTAAAGTCCAAGAATAACTTGCGACAAGATATTCGTTCCTTTGAAGCTACCTAGCAACATAAGTTCTGTTTCATTCCCTGTATTTTAATAAATTTACACATACACACATAATGTACATGTGAAAACATATTCACTTGCACTACTGCTTTCTTTAATTTGTCGTCTTACCAGTAAATTTATTTTCAGCCCACTCCTGGATGCAGAGCGAATAATCTTGACTGGCTGGGAAAATGATATTGCAGAGATTGCCATAAGCATAGTAGAAAAGCAAAGGCCCAAGCAGTAAGCTACTCCATTATGCTCATTTACAAGAAAATGTATATTTACACGTTTCACTTTTGGATATAAAATATGTATCAAATATCTAATATGTATCTTGACAGGCTATACGACATACGTCGAAAACTTCAAACTCTTATAGACCACAATGTACCTCCTGAGTTTATATTTGAAGTAAGAGTGATTAAACGTATTTGTGATTTTTCCATGTGTATAAATTCTCTGACACTTTTTATCTTCAGACTCTAAAAGTAGAACTGAAGAAAAATGTTGACGAGCTGATGCGTAAGCAAATTGATAACACATATAAAGAATATAGTGTATGAGGTTGTCGTTTACTGAACGTTATTAGACAGGGAAGCATGGGATACATGATCATTTTCATATTTTTATAGGGTAAGAACCTTGAACGATTTGGCGATGATGAAAGGAAAAAGCTTATCCATTACTTCATGAGTATCGAAGGTACATCAATGAGATCCTTATCCATGCACATTCTTCATTATAAACATTTTGATTTGCATTTTGAAAGTGATTATGACGACATAATAACTATAATCACATATTTGATAATCACTTAATTGATGCTGCCTGACTCATGTGGATCCTAATATATTAATCTAGCTTATCGCTAATTAGTTTTAACAAAAATGACATAAAAATTCATCTATGCTACTGATAGGTATGTAATATTACCTGTATCTCAAAAATTAGTAACTCCGAATCTAATTACTTCTACCCAAATGCTCGTAGCTAATGATAATTTTACAAGCACTCCCAATCATCTAAAAGACTCATCTCTGCTTACATGTTGTGATGCAAGTAGAAGACAACTTACATGTTGTGATGCAAGTTCCAGCTGAAGTAGCTCAATTCAAATATAGAATAAATTGGCATCAGAAAATGTCACACGATACTATTTCTTTGTGAGCTTTATCATTGCATAGCTGCAAGTAACCGGGCACCATATGTCACAGAAGAAATTATTTTTATAGTCTCCGTTTTCATTTCCATGAAGTTAAGTCAATTAAAGAAGCGCTCGCTTCTACAGTAATTACAAATAAAACATGTGGACCAAAATATTGTCAATGTTGTAGTAAAATAAAGTGAAATAGAGTTGTGCATCCCATTTACTTGTGAATTGGTAGATACAGTTATGTTTTTCAACAAATTAATGGTATAACGTGTAAAAATAGCGAATAACAAAATTGGTCACATGGGTCAAATTAACTAGCAAAAAGTCTCAACTCCGAATGAGTCTGAAATTGATGTTTTTGAGCTTAACCGCTTGAGACATTCCCTCACGATCGGTTTGCAAGTTTGGGATCGGAGGCTCATGACTCTCAATTCTATTATCCAACGCAATGTGGATGTCAAACACCGGAGAAGTTATTCAACTATTGAGGATGTTGTTGAGCATAGTCGAGCAGCTGTTAATTTTGAATCCTATCTAATTGACCTAAAGGAAGAGACCGACGGTACTGTTTCTGAGGACTCCGATTTAATACTTTCTTATCAGTTTGATGAGGGAGATGCATCCAGTGCATCATTTCTATCTGAAAAAATCGACTCTGCATGGATCAGGCCATTGACTCGACCTGAGAATCGACAATTTAAGAGGTTGACTTCCTCGCCTGCTCAAGTTCATTCCTTTGATTCTGCCATCACCCTACAAGAAAGAATCAATAATCAAGAGTCAAGACATCATATAAGTATGGTCAATCACAAAGTGAAAGATCCCATTTGCAACATACACAATAGTTACTCTTAAGCTTTCCCAGGTGATCAGAAGTTGGATTTCTTATAGAACAAACATTATGTCAGAAGTTGGAGTTACTCTCAAGCTTTCCCAGGTGATTGCATTGTTTTTGTCCAATATAATCAAATAAACTGGAACAAATAATCACCTCATCCACGTGAGCTTTCTTTCAATGGCTTACAATTTTGCATTAAACCATATTTCTTAAAACCTGATGCAGATAACTAATATGTTTAAGGATTGTCAACAACGGTTTCTAAACGAGAGAAATAAGCTACAATATTTCCAAACCAGAAACTGACATCTTCATAAACTTAAGAGTAAGGCATGTGTTTAATGCATATAGTTAATCATTTTGTAAGGTATTATTTTCATATCATAGATTCTAATGCCATGGATTGTGGATGGATGTAAATTATAACATATGACAAACAAGGATATTACAACAATTTTGTTGTACCTATGCTTTTTTGAAAGAAAGCAAATTATACCCATTTACATATAAATGGGCTGATTTGGGCAATGCTCATCTAAAATGGGTCAAATGGGTAATAAGAAATATGTGAAAGGGGTAAGTGGGTCAAAGTAAAAGCTGAATAAGATGTATATTGTATTCTTAAACCCGAAATCAGTTTTATTTTCTCGCCTATTTGTAAGATATTCATAATGAAAAGAAAATTCAAAGTTTGTTTATAATTAAGTATTCATATGCCATGTTAAGGTAAGGTTTAACTCATCTAAGGTAATCAATACTTTTCATTAGCTGATTAATGTTGAATCTTATTTGCTATCATGAAGCATGCATCCACATCTTTTGAAGCGAGGTAATCTAAACAGGTTATCTTGACATTTTATTAAGATGGTTATGTGATGTATGAACTATCATTTCATTTATTTTTTTACTATTGCGAGTACGATATCTTTGTGTTATACTGCAGGTTATGACGTTCACTAATATTATGTGTACACACCCGTTGCGCAACATGATGATAATTGATAAATGATGCAATTCTACAGGACCAGGATGCTCATCATTCGGATATGGAGCCATGGAAGAACTTGGACCCTTCCGGGTCAACGGTGATGGGAAAACACTCTACCTCAACGACTATGCATGGAATAACGGTAACAAGGTTTAGTTTTAGGTGGTATTTGTTTTTCAAAAATTGCCTCTTAACAACATCTTAATTGAATCATTCAGATTTGGTCAGACATTTGAGTCATTAAGATTGTTTGTGTTTTTCATGTCATTCAGAGGCGGTAAGAGACAATCTATGTTAAGAGTGTTTGTTTTTTTTTCTGACTATTAAAAGGCGGTAAGAGGCATAAACCTCTTATTGAACTAGATGTGGAGGGGGTGTCTTAACACCTCTTAATGTCTTTTTTTCTATTATTATTTTTTTCTTATGTTTTTCTATTATTATTTTTTTCTTATCTGATAATTCATATATTTTTCAAGTTGAAAGTTCGGTTTCAGACTCATATATCTCAACTCTAACGCGAGCAATATAGTTATTTGTTTTAAAAAGTTCAATTTAAACTCCGACACGTTTATCTTTGTCAAATAAACATGAAATTCCATGTTTTATTTAAAATACTTTTAACTTTAAATTGATTATTATATTTTAGAATTTGTTTCTTATACTTAGGGGTGTTCACGGGGCGGTTCGGCTCGGTTCGGTTAGAGATTTTAACTATCCATTGCTGGGCGGGTACTTCATTTTACTATCCGAAACCGAACCGTAATAGGCGGGTAACCGGACATGCGGGTACCCGAAATGAGTGGTTACCCGCGGTTCGGGTCACGGTTAACCATTTAAAAAAATTAATCGAATTGAATCGGACGAACAATAACATAAATTAGAACGTAATATGTCAATTGTAGTAAAATTAAATAACATTGAAAAGATTTAAGTCATAATAATGTTGTTCCTTCGTAATAAAAGCATTCAAATTATCATATGTAACAAAATAACTAATACTATTCATTTGACGTTTATAAGTACGATTACTTTAATCATATGTAATCCATGGCGTTAGTAAATGAAGGTAAGTAAAAATGCGTTTTACGATAAAAGTAATGCAATAAGATAGTTAATACTTGTACATTTTTAAGAATTGTTTGTTGAAACCTACATGTATATTATAGGCGGTTCGGTTCGGATAACCGCGGATAACTAAAAGTAAAAACCGAAACCGAACCATGATAAGCGGGTTTTTCCGGTTTCGGTTTTTCTCGGTTTCGGTTTTTTCGGTTATCGGTTTTTTGCGGTTTCGGATTGAGCGGATCGGCTCGGTTCGTCGGTTTCTCGGATTTTTTGAACACCCATACTTAATAAATTTTATAGATTGTGCGACTGCAATGGTTTATATTTATATTGTAAAACCTGATAGTTTAACACATTCAGGCATTTTTACAAAAACAAATAGTTTTATTTGAGTCAGATTCAGATTTCTCAACCACGTATTCAGATTAAGATGGGAATCAGATTCAGACTTTTCTACCGCATATTCAGATTCAAATGTGCGAATCAGATTCAAAGCCTGTTAATAAACAAACAGCACCTTAGTCATCAAAGAGGCAAAAATAGTTTACATAATGGAAAACGCAAAACCCTAATAATTTGACAGTTGCTAATGTATTATTCTTGGAGTCTCGTGTTGGGGTGGGGTTCTCATATTAAAATGGATCGTCTTACTACACGACAGGCGACAAGCACACATCTGAAGATTCCTACACATTTCTTATTAACTGACTTGAAAGATATACTCAATACAAAAGTGTCAATTATATTACATGTCAAAGCTATGCAGGTCACTTTGTGCCTCAGCTTGCTTCCCTCATTCTTTCAGAGAACAAGAAAAAAAACCAAACAATCATTAATCTTAAAGGAATTGCGGTAAGTACATATATTATACTATTATAATTTTATAAATTTTATTCTTAAGATTGCAAGCACTAGAAAGATGTGTCATATGAATATGCAGATTGGATATCCTCAGATAGATTACCGTCTTTGGATGAAGAGAACTTCGACTACTTGTGGACACATGTTCTCAACTCAGAAGAAACAAATGTAGGAATTAACAAGTACTGTGACTGTGAACCTGAATATATGGTAATTGCAAACTATATCTGTTGCCACATGCTTTCTTTCTTTGATCTAATAAGGCACATGGGTACTTCTGATTACAGTTAGGAGGAACTCTTACTTTTTTTCATGAGGAGGGAACTAGGAGATGCCTTGAGGTATTTTAATATATAAGTTCTCATATTGATTGATGTAGATCTGTTAAAAGGGCCGGTTGGGTTAACGGTTCATAAATATTTTGGATCAAAAGGGTTGGATGGGTTTCCCCGAGACGCACTACATTCAAAATTGTTAAAATTTATATAAATAATTTTTGTGTGAATTAATAAATCTTAGTTTTATGTAATAGTCTATTCAAACTAAATTTTCCTATTCCAGCTTTCAGTAACCTTGGAGTTGTCAGAGACTATAAGTCGTTGATCTGCACATCCGCCTCGAAGGCATCCACAAACAATTACGAATGTCATATTCTGAACTCTATCACAGTCCATTGTTTCAATGAATATAATATGGATCTAGATCGGTTCACAAAGAAATGATATATATCTTAACCCTTTCATTTAACTTTTAATTACTTTTTAGTATATATTTGATCCACAAAATCATAAAAATAAAAACCACAAGTCATACCCGTCCATCGGACAGGTTTTGACACTAATATATATATATATATATATATATATATATATATATATATATATATATATATATATATATATATATATATATATATATATAACGACAGATCGTTTTGTGTTAAAAAAAAAGTTTATGAGTTCTAAATGAAAAATAATAAAAGTTTGAAGATTTGGGGATTAAACATAATGTTTTGAAACCCGGTTCGACCCGGGTGGTTCAACCGGTTGAACCGTTCCCGTCGAAAAACGGGTCGATTTAAGCCGAGTCAACCCGACAGGTTGGGTCAAAACGGGTCATATTAAACAGGGTCAACCCACCGGGTTTTGAAGCGTCCCGGGTCAACCCGGTTTTTGATGTATTAATAGTTTCAACTTTTCAGTTTTTAGACCTTGGTTTTTCCTTTATATATATAGTATAGCAGGGTACCCACGCATTGCGGCGACGGGTACCCTGTGACGATTAGCCGGAGACATAGATCTCGATGAGACCTGATTTATCAGTTTGTATCGGTTTTAACGGGTCCTCTCTAGTTCGTTTTCGGATGACTATTATTGATTAGCCGAACCATTGGCGACACCGGTTCCCGGTTGAACCCGTTGGTCCGGTCCGATTTTGAAAACTATATGTACCATTAACTTGTTAGCTTGTATTAGGGGTGAGCATGGGGCGGGGTGGGGCGGTTTTATGGTAAAACCAAAAACCGAACCGTATATTTCGGTTTTTGGAAACTACAAACCGTTTGGTTTCGGTTTTTCGGTTTTTGACATTGGATCGGTTCGGTTACGGTTTTTATTCGTTTTTTCTTACTTGAAAACAAGCAAGTTTTAATCTTATATGAAGTTTACAATTCTAAGTTTTCAATCAAAAATTTTTAAACAAATATCGAGAATAGCATATTATCTAGCAATCCAAAACTTCGAAAAAATGTACAAAACAACCAAACATCAATCTAAAATATAAAATGCACGTCTTTACGGCTTTGCACTTTTCGTTCGCTTACGAGAATTGTAGGGGAAATTTTCAAAGAACACTATTGTTCGAAAACAAAGATATAATATCTATAAATAAAATGAATTTTAATGTATAGGTAATAAACAACACAATTTTTTTAATAGATAAACTTGTATACTTAAATCTTTAAAATTAAATAGCAAATTTTTATACAGATAAAAATATATAAAACATATATAAAGGTGGAGCGGGGCGGTTTTCTCGGTTCGGTTTTTGTTATGAAACCAAAAACCGCCCCAAACATTCGGTTTTTACAAAATTCAAAACCACCACCATTGGTTTGTCAAATGGGGTGGTTTTTTCGGTTCGGGTTTTTCGGTTTCGACGGTTTTTCGGTTTTTGTGCTCACCCCTAGCTTGTATGAAGCTTTGTGTCTTTTATTAATTTGTATAATGTGTATAATAACATTTATTTTTCATTTTAGGGTGCTTTAAAAATAACATTAATTAGTATGTTTAATTATTTTATATTTAGGATTATGTTGTAGCTTGTTTAAATTGTATATTGTGAAAATTTTATTGTACTTTTTAGTAAAAGGTGTTTTAATTGGTTGTTTTTTATTTGGTGGATATGATTTTAATTGGTTGTACAATGTGAATAAATTATTATACTTTTAAGTAATTGGGTGTTTTAATAAGAGTATTAATTACAGAATATATTTCTCTCACATGTGCTTTCAACTTTTTGACCGTTTTTCATATAGAATAAATGAGAATTTTGCAAGATAAGAAAGAGGGAGAGGCCCACTCAATTTTATCAAATGGCAAATATACGTCATAGTGTAACCATTTTTTTAAGTCCAAGCCCCAAGCAGTAAGGTAAACCATAACTCTGCTTACGCGTATGTTACTTTAGGACTCATCCCTTAAGAATAAGTATTGATCCATTTGATTAAAAGTAAAATATAGCACTCTCGACTTTGGAAGTCGACCCAAATTTGGTAAACCATAACTCTGAGTCGACCCAAATTTGGTAAACCATAACTCTGCTTTTGTTATTCGGGCATAATTCTATGAGTTAGTTAGTAACTATGAATTTGATATTATAAGTTTTTGATATATATATGAATTAGTTATTAGGGCAATATGTGCATGGCACTAGCTTCTTCTTCCGAATTTAATTTGTTAGTCCTTATTGTAGATTTGCAGTGTAATGTGCTTTTGAATTTATAATTTATGTGTTTGTGTATTTATGCATGCATGTTGCATACCATTGAGCTATGATAAATAGCAAAGTTGAAAAATTGAGTTCTTCCTGTGGATCGTTTTTATGTTTGAAAGAGCGGAATAGTAGGATTGGACCGGGATCAAAAGCTTCTACTCTAATGTCGTAATATGTCATATGTGTTGTACGTAATTTGTATTGAAACCCAAAATTATGAATGATATAAAAGGTATAACCATGATAGCACCCAATAGTTAAATACTACTCATTAAGGGATTTAGAGAACTAAATTAGGTTATTAGAATTTTAGGTGATGGATTATCGTCATGGAATAACTAAGGAAATTATTTATTATGAGATGTTAAAGTAGATTAATCTCTTGTGCTCAAAATTTTATAAAACGAAATCTCTAAGGTTGAAGTTTTTTGGATTCCAAGCAAAGATCAGATCAAATTGAGATCATACGATTTTATAGAGATCTTGCAAACATCCTAAGTAAGATCAACACGTTTATGATTTATGGTATCATAAAATTATAAGATCCTAAAATCAATTTCAAGATCGAGATCTTAGCTACCATGACCTAATATGTAACAAAAGATAACTTAATATTTGGCCCTCCCTATAATTACCATTCATGTTTCATTTTGTGTAGTTAATTATGTATTCGCTATTGATAGTTGAGGGAACTTATGTGAAATGCATATATGTATATATAATTTCAGCTTGCCAAACTGATTTTAATGGAAAAGCTTATCCCTGATGTCTACGAGAAAATATTGGTACATTGGATGTGAAGAATCTCGTTAGATGCAAGAGTGTGTGCAAGTCATGGAAGTTCTTGATCTCCGACCCTCATTTCATTAAAGCTCATTTGAACCATAGTTACAACAATAATGTTAATGGACATAGCACGATCCATGGAGCTGTTTTTCCATGTTGTATTACTCCAAGTAGTTTAATTAAAGATGATCGTATATACTATATTCTTGGTTCTTCGAATGGCTTGGTATGTATCCAAAATTTCTGTAGTGATGAAACTCTAGTAATAAATCCTGCGACTCGAGAAGAGAAGATGTTGCCAAAGTCTGGATTACTTCATGAAAATGTGTACGAAACATGTTGGGGTTTTGGTTACGATTCAGTCACAGATGATTATAAAGTTGTATTAGGGGTCATAAACCATGAGAAAAAGACATGTTTTCAAGTGTTATCTTTGAAATAAAATGTTTGGAAACTTATTGGACAGGTGAACTATATGTTTTTCTGCAATCAAAGGGTTGGTATCTTATGCAATGGGGCACTTCATTGGGCCCACTACTACAGAAAAGCCCATAAACACCCCTTAATAAAGACCGGTTTTATAAAACCCAGTTCCTATGATAAAATATTAGTGAGCAAGGGAAATATTAACCGGTCTCTATAAAAAAAAGTGTACAGACACCGGTTGTGCTAGGAAACACAGTCTTTGTATTTAAAACTCATTTTTCAACTTTTAATTGAAATACAAATTTCAGTTTTTAATTCAACTTTTTTTAAATTATTTCCCCATCCAAAGAGTAACCCCGCCCAATATTTTCCCTAAATCAAATTCTATCACTTTGGCTCTTTCATTTCCCTCCACACACTCCATTTTTCCCCCAAATAAAAAACTATCGCCCATTACTATCATAAACGATGTGAATCTAGATTTTTTTATTTTGGATGGTATCTCTAAATGATTGATCCTCACATCAATCGAACCCCTAATGTCATTGTCGTTGATTTGGTGATCTTCTCGCGGTGTTTTCTTATTTCACTCGTAAAACCAAACAGTACATAATCTAATTAGGTATACTTCTTCTCCTTTAAAATTCTAATGTGTTAAATTGTATTGGTCCCGTAGATGCATTTTTTATTTTCCCTAATTATTTTTTATTTTGGTAGATTCGATTTTTAATTCATGTAAAGTTATTGCATAATGTGTTTTTGTGCTTGCTTTGTGTGATATTATTCAGTTAATGTTGATTTGCTTGCCTTGATCTTTAACACATTTGAAACAAAGTTTTTGATTCTACGGCTTAGTAGAATGTTTCTGTGTGTGGCATATTTGCTTTATAAACTAAAAGTAATATTACTTAAATGTTCTTTGACATTCCTTAAAGTTGTAAATTGATTGGTCTGTGTATGGCAATATAAATTTTGATCTAGTGATGTAGTTTATTATCTCAACAGATACTTTTTGATATTATGTTGGTGCTTATTTGTGTGGGTTTGTATGGGCTTTGGACACTTTCGTTTTTATTGTATTTGACTTGTGAATATGTTGGATATACCGTCGTGTTTTAGATTATGGTGATCTTATTAACTGAGATGTTATTTAGGCGCAAATACGGGTTGAATGCATTAAAAGGTTAAATAATTGTGTTACATGTGTCTACAATATTTTTTCAAGTAATTGTGTACCATTAAGCTATGCTCGAAATTCTAAGACCGATGTAGTAATTTATCTCATATAAGTTTTGTCTTTACTTATAAAGATCTTAGATTGTGTTATGCTATATGGAAAAGATAGATGGAGTATTACTATAGCTATATCACTCATTTACACGGTATCAAAGTCTAAAAACATATATAAAGCTCATTTGCTAACCAGTCTACTATAAATGGATTTCATATATACTTCCATTACAATTGAAAATCAAGTTTCAAAAGTTTAACATACTGTATCAGGTATGCTTATCTTGTAATCACATGCTACTTATTTCTCTGTTTGTGGTCCTGCATTAACTCATTGGACAGGCTAATAGGGAAGCAAATTCCCAACTTTTGGTGACAATGAAGAACTTGTCAATTCACTTGGCTCGAGAACTTGATATCAAACCACAAGGTTTAGTATGCTTCATATATATAATTTGTTTGGGTCCGATTATTTGGTACTTTATGTGTAACACTGAAGTACTTCTGTTAATCAGGATAAAAGTCAACATCTTCTCCAGGTTGTAACTGCCAAAGAGTCTGAGATGCATCAAGGTACATTGCTCTTATTTGATCTAAAACTTAACATCAAACTAGAAAAATATAGCTAAAATGGAGACATGTCAATTGGACCGAAAGTCGTCGAAATTATACCTTTAAAAAATAAATATTCTAAATCATTTCTCAAATATTAGTTAAGGCTTCACTATCATGTAAAAAGATTAACCTTGTATCTCTTGTGTAGTTCGTCTATTATCAGAAAAGAAAAGAAAAAGCATATATGGAATCATGACAAAAGAAATGATGGAGGTCCAGCAAGAAAGAAATAAGAGGTAATTATTGTCCTGTGTCCACAATAAATTCTAAACGACTCGTCTTTGTGATAAAAGCTATAAGATATTAGCTTAAGTTGTACGCAGTAGTTTCTTGTAGCACACAAATTGGCATAATTGTTTTATTTGATAGGGATAAACTAAGAAACTTAAAAGTGTAACAATTTTAAAGAACTATAGTTTAAGTTGTAGCAAACTTGATATTTAGCACTAAGTTATATTAGCTCAATTTGTGACTTGGCACTTAAGTTGTAGATATTCAACATCCGAAATTACTATCCATATACCCAGTGGCGGAACCATGAAATTAAATTGTGGGGGCCATTTTTTTTTGACAATACCAACAAAATGCGGCAAAAAATAATAGAATCGGAATGATAAATCGAGTATTGCTACTTAGAGATCAAGGATATTTAAGGTTTTAGAGTGTCGAATGTTAGGTTTTGATGTGTGGGTGGGGGCAATTTGAGTTTTGGGTGGGGCGCATTTAAAAAAATAGCTCAAAATAGAAGAAAAATACACTAAAATCTCATCTTGTTAATCTAGCCATAGAGGGCACCACTCCCCCATAATGCATACATGCATCCGCCCCTGCATATACCTACGTGATGTTACAAATATAGGAAAAACTATATGCTATGTTTCATGTATCTTCTTTAACTTACATTTAATTGCTACTAGATATGACAAATGAAATAATGATATGTCAACAGTCAGTGACGGACCCAGAAAAATAAAATGTGGGGGGCAAAAATTTTTTTTTTCTACTATAGCAATAAAATGCGAAAGAAAAAACTATGATCATAATGATAAATCGTGTATTTTTACTTAGAGATGAAGGATTTATAAGGCTTTAGAGTGTTGAATATTGGATTTTAGTATGTGGGTGGGGGGCAATTTGAGTTTTTTATGGGGGTCACTTTCGAAAAAAGGCCAAAATTCAAAAGAAATTACACTATAATCTCAACTTTTTCGGCTAGCCATGGGGGGCAACGGCCCCCCATACTTCTAACATAGGTCCGTCCCTGTCAACAGTGGGTTTACAATGAATTTCACTCTTTTCGTTTGCTAAGGTTAAAGTATGTGAAACTATGAACAAAATAACGTTTTTCATTTTGTTAAATGATTCTCATGCATGATGTATTTGCTTATATGTATTTCAAGTTGATCTTTCTTTTATTGTTATGTTTGCTACCTTCTAATATATCCTATAATCTGAAACGCAGACGAAGACGATGATAGCAAGATGGAAAATAAATGGAATCCAATGTCCACATAAGGCAATTTCTGTTCAATTGATGCGTTACCGACATTCTTCTTTCCAGATGATTTGTATGCTTTGTTGTTCACTTGGTAGTGAGTTTTGAAGTTTGTGACCTTGCTGTTCACTTATCTGATAACAATCTAGCATGTTTTGCTTATTAATGATATGTTTTGGTAGTTCTTATTGGAATATTGCTCGAAAAACATGATTAACAAGGGCTGGTTGGGATTTTTATTGAGTTAATTTGTTGCTAATAGCAGTTGTTTGGGATTTCTTATTGAATCAGCTGCTTATAAAGGTTGTTTGGGATTGTTTATTAAATGAACAGCTTATGAGGACTTTTTGGGATTGCTTATAGTTTCATTAGTCAATCCAAACAGTCCCTATAAGTAGCATTAATAAGCTTTCCAAACTTTCTTTATTAGAAGTTTCAATAAGCAATCCCAAACAGCGTAAATAATTTTTAATAAAAAATACAATAGAGAGTGGTTTTGTCAAAAACACGGATCTCAATGTGAATTTCATACAAAGTAAAGCATGCGTGCTTCTTTAGAATAGAGACTTGTTCTTAGCAAAAAACTGGTCTCGATGCATTTAAAGAGACCGGTTGCGGAACCGGTTTCTATGTGTGTCGGTCATAGAGATACCCCCTCACAGAGAGTGGTTCCAAACCCACTTTCCATAAGCTATTCTAACCTGTCTCCATGGCTTTTTTTGGATTTATCACAGGAGGAATTTAAAGAAATCCCTCAACCCTTCGATGCTAATAACAGAATTCTAGTCGGGATTATGGAAGAATGTCTATGCATATTTGGTGTTGACTTATCTACTGAAAACAAGTACAACATTTGGGTAATGCAGAAATACAATGTAAACCAGTCTTGGAAAATGATGGAGCGTAACTGCAGCGTAATGCTTCAATATGTAGGCAGATTGACAGAATTGGAGAACAATGTTCCTAATGGAAGGTCGACTCGGAAAAAGACTTGGTTTTTCAAGAATCGGAAATTTACGGATGTCCCTAACACTATTGTGGAGAGCATTGTATCTCCTCATCTTTAAGCACACAATGAATACGTGGCTTCTCATTATCATATCGTTTCATGTTCTCTTATTTCATCGCGTCACATGGTATATACTAATGAAATACTTCCGCCTTGTTTTTGCTGGTAGTGACTAGTCGTACTGCACATTAGATTGGTCATTGTGGTTAAAATTCATGCTACTGAACATTAGTTTTTGTGTTGCATAATATTATATGCCGATCTGAATTTCAGTATCATCACACATGACCTTCAGATCTTAATTCTATGCTCCACCATCTAAGCTATTTGCGCTTTATTCTTTTATTACTTTGATTAATCTTTCTATATATGAGTTCCTTTGAATTGACTTGAACCAAAATAATGAGCTTTAAAAATATAGAATGAGTGGAGCTTAAGTGTAAAAGAGGTTGCTTTAATTTGATTTTTAATCAAGATTTATGTAATAATATAATGTATATATATCCGAGCTGAGTTATTCGAGCTAAAGGACGTGAAGCCTCCATGCATGCATATAGCGGTGAATCTAAAACTCTCTAAGGTATCACCGTATCAGGGTATACACGTGCATACGTTTTGCATTACTAGGGCAACATCTAGTAGCAAAACTCTTAATGCAGCACTACATACATAAAGTTTTGATGCCTTTGTTATCGGATAATTGTAAGTAACATCACCTGATATACGTAAACTCCAATATCACAAGGGTGTTCGCTAACAATTTTTCAACATTGTGTAAACTTTATCATTAGTTTCATATGCAAAAACACTGCAATAGGAAAACCGTAAATTGCTGTATAGTTACAAGTAAATGTGTTTTTCTATGGAATAATATGCATGAAAAAAAAAACAAATACTTTAAGACATTTACATGTATGATTCTTTCCAGGTTCAATGCCTTTTTCGTAGATCAATCATTCACTTTCTCTTTGGTGGAGTAAGTTTGCCCTTAGTCCAGAGCTGCAACATCTGTAGCGCAGCGCTTGGTTGATTCATAGGAACCATATGTCCAGCGTTGTGAACCTTAAGAAACGTATAGTAAGTGGTCCATAGTTCTTCATAATTCCAGCTTCTTTACCGTCTACTACAAACGAAACAAGATTTCTCATCCAGTCTTACAGCATCGCTTGGTGTACTGTATCACTACACGAAACAAAATCTATGTCGCTTGATACAACTAATGCTGTAATTTTAACAGATGATTCACTTAGGAAATCTTCCATGTTTGAGAAATCGAAGCACAAACTCCCTTTACATTGCTTCCTATGATTATGTTATTCAGGTAACTATTATAGTTCGTTCTTACGTTTGTCCAAGTAGTTAAAAAGTGGTTAGTAAAGTAAAAAAGATTATGGTAAATGCGGTGAACGTGGATCGAACACGTGACCTTCAGATCTTCAGTCTGACGCTCTCCCAACTGAGCTATCCCGGCTTTTTGTTTTAATGAATTTATTTATACCTCACTAAGTCAACGAATTTTAGCTGAGTTTGACTCGAACCAAGAAACTCGAGTTCGATTATAACGAGTCGAGTATGTTTCCGATTTATTCGATTTAAGTTAATTATATGTATAAATTGAGTTTGGTTCTTATTAGCTAGTTATATGTATCTTTGAGTTATTCAAGTAGAGCATCAAAGTCTTGAATGTTCTAGCTGGCTGAAGTTGATCCTACATCTTCTAAGATTAGCTCGCCTCGGATCAACTCGATCAACTTGCTTGCAAAGTTGCAATCTAATGATGAATTGTAATCATACAACCTAACTCAAATGAAAAATCACATTGTTTTGCACTCTAACCGGGATTTATAAAAGGAGATTCTTGCAAGATAAAAAAGGAGAGACCCACTCAAATTTACCAAATGGCTCATATATGTGTAACATTTTTTCAAGTCCAAGCCCAAACCCACAATCATTTATACGTAAAAATAAGTAATGGTCCATTTGGTTAAAAGTAAATTACAGCTCTCGACGACTTTGGAAGTCAACCCAAATTTATAACTTTGCTTATACTTATGTTATTAGGGCACAATTCTTTGAGTTGGTAACCATAAATTGTTAGTAGTTTGTAGATTTGCTGTGTGAGCTGCTTTTGAATTTATAATTCATGTGTTTGCGTCTTTATGCATGTATATATGTTACATACGACTGAGCTATGATAAATTCTAGGGTTGTAAGATCTCGAGTCTTTTTGTGTTTGCAACATATTTGTTGCCTTTTGTATTAAAACCCAAATTTATGATGAAATCATGAATGATTTAATGGTCTAAACATGATTGCAATAGTTTAATACTATTTATTGAGGACTTAAATGATTAAGATAGGTTATCACACTACTACACAAAGCATTATTTGGTACGGTATTTAGATACGGTTTAACAAAAACCGTAGCAAAAAACGTCTTTTGGTACGGTTTTCATTAAAAAAACTTTTTATAGTATTTCTTCTTCAACTTTGACTTTAAATATTTTTATTTGTATTATATAATACTTGATGCAAAATATATGAATGAATTGTGTTTTATATGTAGTTTCATTGGTATAATTGTTATCAAATATTATATAAAACAAACAAAAATATTTAAAGTCAAACTTGAAAAAAAAGATTACAAAAAGTCAAATGAGACAATTAATATGGGACGGATGAAGTATAACAAAGGAAATTTATGATTATCGGATGTATATGTTAATGGATAATTAGGCCCAAGCCCGGTTTGTGGGTTTTGGGTATTAGGGTTTGTTCTCTATATATGTATTGTTCGGTATTATGAATGAGATATGAAAAACATTACCATCTTATCATCTTACAGTATAAAAGGGTTTGTCTTTTGTTTATTTAAATTCTATTAAATGTACTTAAAAAGTTGTAGTTTTTTAGCTTGTGGATTCAAGCAAAGTAAGATCTGAGCAGATGATGATTTTACAATCATATAGTCAAGATGTTATCCTATTAAGATCGTGCGCTTGCAAATAACCTACGAAGGATTGACACGTTTTAACTTGTTGTATCATATAGTTGTAAGATCATAAGATTCAGATCAAGCTCAGGATCCTAGAAACCATAATAAATAGACCTAATATTTGGCTTCCCTTAGAGTTATCATTCGTATTTTGTATTTCTCACTCTAGCTAAATTGTTAAGCTTTTATCTACCCATCTAGGTATACATTTTAGGGTTGTGCATCATTTTGTATTGTTGATTATGTATTGTTTATTGATAGTACGTTGAGGCACTTATCTGAAACATTTTTATATATAATCTCAGCTTGCCATACTGGTTTTGATGGAGAAGCTTATCCCTGATGTCTATGAGAAAATACTGGTAACATTGGATGTGAAGAATCTCATTAGATGCAAGAGTGTATGCAAGTCATGGAAGTTCTTGATCTCCGACTCTCGTTTTGTTAAAGCTCATTTGAACCACAGTTACAACAATAATGATAATGGACATAGCAAGGGTGCAGCTGTTTTTCCACGTTACGGTTTCTTATTTAGTGCAAGTAGATTCTGTATTCTTGGTTCTTCGAATGGCTTGGTATGTATCCGCAATTTTTGTAGTGATGAAACTCTAGTAATAAATCCTGCGACTAGAGAAGAGAAGATGTTGCCAAAGTCTGGATTACTTCATGAAAATGTGTACGAAATATGTTGGGGTTTTGGTTACGATTCAGTCAGAGATGATTATAAGGTTGTATTAGGGGTCATAAATCATGAGAAAAAGACATGTTTTCAAATGTTATCTTTGAAATCAAATGTTTGGAAACTTATTGGACAAGTGAACTATATGTTTTTCTGGTATCAAAGGGTTGGTATCTTTTGGAATGGGGCACTTCATTGGGCTATGTATACTCCAAATCAAGATACGAGGGCAATAATTCTTTCTTTTGATTTATCACAAGAGGAATTTAAAGAAATTACTCCACCTGTTGATCTTAATAACAAAATTATAGTCGGGATTATGGAAGAATGTCTATGCATATCTGGTGTTGACTCATCTACCAGCTACAACATTTGGGTAATGCAGAAGTACAATGTAAACCAGTCGTGGAAAAGGGTGGAGAATAACTGCAGCCTAAAGGTTCAATATGTAGACAGTTTGACAGAATTGGAGGATGATGTTTCTAATGGAAGGTCGACTCAGAAAAAGACTTGGTATTTCAAGAATCGGAAATTTAAGGATGTCCCTAACACAATTGTGGAGAGTCTTGTATCCCCTCATCTTTAAGCAGACAATGAATATGTGGCTTCTGATTATCATATTGTTTCATGTTCAATTCTCTTATTTCATCACATCACATAATACATATACTAATAAAATACTTCTGCCTTGTTATTAAAGTTTATGATAATTTCCATACTATTTAATTTTTGCTGGTAGTGACTAGTGACAAGTAGTCCTGCACATTATTAGATAACTAAAGATTCTGATTATCATATTGTTTAATTTTTGAAACTGCCACAAATTTATTCTGACCAGACCAAGGCATGGCATTAACCCATCTCGAATTTCCTGAAATTTTCCCAATTATCTCCGGTGAAGTGAATTTACAAAAGATTTATATATATCCTGGTTAGTTATTGCGTAATTAGATAACTAACTATGGGGTGTAATACTACTAATATTTGTTTTCACTTTTCGGAATAAAATACTCCAACTTTTATATGTTTCCATTTGAGTAATCGTGCTAAGTTCTAAATAAAGAACTTACCAACCCAATTGCAAATAAGATCATATTCTCTGGCATATACAAGCAACTCGATTCCTTGCTCAAAAAGTGCTGGAATCCCGACTTCAAGATCTCTCATCCAGTCTTGAAGCATCACCTGGTGTACTGTATCACTACACGAAACAAAATCTATGTCGCTTGGTACACCTAATGTTGTTTTAACCGATGATTCACTTAGAAATCTTCCATGTTTGAGAAATCATAGCATAAACTCCCTTCACATTGCTTCCTGTTGACGTATGTGTCCGGACGACACGTGCCGGACCGAAGAATCTCCGTCACGCCGGAGGTCATTGCCGGAAGGACTGGACTATGTCACCTAACCCGGATATTACGGGATTATGTCTCCACGTGACCTGACACCTAGTGCATAGACTTGACAGGTATTGAGGTGGCCCACCTGACACCTACCTCTTTCTCTCTCTCTATATATACTACTCTATCTATTTCATTTATTTCATCTCATACAACACACACAACACATAGTATATGTTTATGTTAAATTCTCTACATGAGGTTCTGACTTGACCGTCGGAAGGTGGTCCCCCGGGGCTTCGGCCTCGGGACCCCTTCTAACGGGTTATTTCATGTTTGTAGCACACTTTCAAGGCTCGGGACAACGAAGATTGGCACGAGAGAGCTGTCATGATCATCCCGACGGAAAAATGCTTCAACATTTGGCGCCATTCGTGGGACTCGTTATTCGGTCTACCATGAGTTAAGAATGACGGGTTACATTGTCGGTCCGGTGTCAACGCCCGGCATGAACCGTCCGGTATAACTTCCTTCAGCCAAGTTGTTCCAGTACACTATCTTATTCGAATATGCTGCCTGGTTCAGTCACATGGTCTCGTTTGGATGTTCTGACATCCGGAGCTTGGTTTCTAGAGAAAAAATGGGTTTACGAGTTGGCACACTCTAACTAGCGGGGAAGCTTGTTTGTCTGATCTGGTTTCTGAAAAACGGGTTTACTTTGGTTTCGTATCAACCTCATTTCAGTACATGTCAGCCATCCGGTACGGTGTAAACGTTCGATATAAACATCCGGCATGGACGTTCGATATAAACATCCGGCATGGACGTTCTGTGTAAACGTTCGATATAAACATCCGGCATGGACGTCGAGTACAGGTGGCAGTACGGACCAGTTGTCAGCCATCCGGTACGGTTTTCTTCGGTCAAGTCGTCCGAAAATACTGCCGCTCGGAGATTTCGTGTTATTCAGAGGTACTGCCTCGTCCGGATTGTACTTGTAACGGGTTTCATCCGTAGCCCAAACAAAACGAGGGACGTCCGGTATGACTTCCGGTATGTGTTCGTTTGTTTTCTGCGACATTTCACACCTACAACTCTGTAAGTGCTCAGACTTCACCTTCATGCTTTCTCATTCGCTATGATAAGTAAAAGTATCTGTCCGACTTGTTGATATAACCAGTTGTAACGAGTTTCATCCGTATCCCATACCTTCATCCTCTTGATGAAACCCAAGCTTGTTTGTATGAAACCTAGGTATAGAGCATATTCCCAAGTTATGAATTGCATGAACGCCTGCTTGAATGCATTTATTTGAAACTTAAGCTATGAAGGCTCTTGAATTTTTTATTGTAGCAAAGATGGATAAGTAAGCAATTTATATTTTCGGTATGTAACATAGTCTTGGAAAACACAAAACTAGTTGCAAAAGATATCTACAAGGATAAATGTTTAATATTCTGACTCCTATCAAAATAGGTACTTGAATATATATGCTCACTTTTTTCTTGTAGAGGTGCATGTAGGCCCATGAGTTGAAATGTATAATACGGAGCACCAAATATGTGATTGTATGTGAACATATCATAATGCACATAGTATAATCTCTCGAAGCATGTTGCGTTTCATGTAAGTCTCTTCAAATGTGCCCACTACCTAGTCAATACTCAATAGGGTGTTAGAAGATATCACTTTTATATTCACTAAAGAGTACAAATATAAAAAGAAAAGGGCATAGCATCTTCCAAATCTTCATGTATCTCAAGAAATCACGTGGGTGATAGTGATGGCACAAGAACAATGTCTGCCAAATCTTCATGCATCTCAAGAAATTCATGTCTACTTTTCTATATTATAAAGGGGCCTACTATGGTTGCACCCCCTAGGGATGGGGCTCACCATGCGCAGTATTGTTTCTCTCTCCACATAGGGCTGCTGCTACTTTTTTTTTGTCCCTTTTAGTTTTTTGTTTTATTAGGCTATGTTTTATCCGGCGGCTATTTTTTTTTTTTTTTTTTTTTTTAATTGTGTAGTATTTATTTGTGTGGTATATTTAATTTGTGTAGTGTTTTTATATGTATAGTGTATTTATTTGTGTAGTGTTTTTATATGGTATTTATTTTACGTTACTTTTTATAAACTTTTTATAAACTTTTTTTATAAAGTTTTTTTATAAAAATTTTTATAAAAAATTTATAAAAAAAGTCTATAAAAAGTTTATAAAAAATTTATAAAAAAAGTTTATAAAAAAAAGTTTATTTAAAAGTTTATAAAAAAAGTTTATAAAAAATTTATAAAAAAAGTTTATAAAAAAAGTTTATAAAAAATTTATAAAAAAAGTTTATAAAAAAAAGTTTATAAAAAGTTTTTTTTTTTTTAAATCGGAAAAAACTTTTTCAAAAATCAGATTAAAAAAAACGCAATATAAATTTATAAAAAAAGTTTATAAAAAATTTATAAAACACTATATATATATACATTACACAAATAAAATTATACACAAACACAAAACATAAAAAACATAAAAAAAAAAAAAAAAAAAAAAAAACTAATCATTGGGCCAATGATTGGCCTACTATGAGGTGCAAAAAAAGGAAAAATTGGGATGCAATATTAGATCACCCCATTATAAAAGAGGAAAAACAAACAACTTGCCATAATGAACAACTTGTCATACACAAGATACAAGTGAAAAGGCATAGCTTACAATATTTACATTCTTTTTGTTAAATAACATTAACAATGTGGCATGTACTTACCGTCGTGTACGGTAAAATAGTGAAATATGTTTAGAGTGTAAATTTCGTCGAAGGAGTATGATAGCCTCACTGTTTTAAAGACCAGATTTTTGATTGACCCGGTCGAGCCACCAGTTCACGGTTCAACTGCTCAATGTATTAAAATTATATTATACGACGGTATATACAAAGGTTATCACCAATGTTTTGAAACCCGGGTTTGTGATCGACCCGGCCAAGACACCGGGTCACCGGGTCACCGGGTCAACCGGTTCAACCGCCGGGTCAACCCGGTTAGACCCGGTTTTATGCATATGTCCAAACATCTATTTCTAATTGTCCAAACATAATGTTCAAACACTAGTTTTGCGGTGAAAAAAAAAACAAAGAACCATTTTTCATGCTCTAAACAACAAATCAAAGGTGGACAAGGATATAAACCTGCATAATTTTCTAAACAACCATAAATGCTACGGGATTATATGTTTCATACTTCAAAAGGCATAAATCCTACGAGATTACAAGTTTCATACTTCTAAAGACATGCATCCTACGAGATTTACAAGTTTATTTTTTGAGGTTTAATATATTGTTGCCTTCAAAAAAAAAAAAAAAAAAAATGATAAAAACCAAACCCGGCCGGGTTTCAAAACCCGGGTTGACCCGGGTCACTTAAAACCCGCCGGGTCAAAACGGTTGACCCGTTTTTTAAAACCCGGGTTTTTTTGACCCGTTTTTTTGTCCGGAACCGGTCCAACCGGTTAACCCGGCCGGGTCGACCCGGGTTTCAAAACATTGGTTATCACAAATTACAGTTATCCATACGCGAGAAAATGTAAGTAAGATGATTTTCTTTTAAAAAAAAAAAAATCTTTAAAGGACTTAAAAATACTAGCTCCATTTTACGAATGTTGAGATAAATTCGTAAGAATATAACTGAATATTTGTATTTTTAAGATGCGTATATCTCTAAAAGATATTTTTGTAAGAATAAGAATTATACGTTGTCGTATCGCTTTCATCATTTTTTGGGCTACGATTATAAAATCGACAAAGCTGTTAGTACTTAGTAGCACAAGTTGCGTGCTTTCAAGAACGTTTTGCATCTTAACATGCATGCAAAATATATTTGTGAAAACGCTTGATAGTATTATTTACTCATTACCCATAAATACATGCGTTACAGAGGTTTAAAACTTGATCATGGACATTAACAAGTGTTTTCTTTTGCAACTATATTATAAGAATTTAATGTATATACAAGTCAGTACGTATACTCCGATACACTAATTATGTACCATGATACAATAAAATGCTTGGGCAACAGGTGAAAATGATAATGTTTAATGGTCTGTTATTTTTTGGGCAAGCCGCAATTCATTTTGTGCTTTATATATATCATGCGAGTTTTAACTAGGCCTATAATATTGTGACATAATAGCAAAATCCGGAGAAACACCGCATGTTTGATATTTAACATCCAGGGTTGAGCATTATTGTATTTTGTCAATAATGTTTTACTTGAGTTCACCGGTACTAATGGGTTATAGCACCGCTGAATTGGGGGGAGTATAGTGGTATGGCAACTTCCGTCGGATGTTACGGTTTCGTTGTGACCTATTTTGTATTAATACATGTGAAATATTGTATTTGTCATAATTAACGGGAGAAAGCAAAAGCTTTCATGTTTTATTTGGCAGAATTAGCAAGCATGAGATAATGACTTTGCGGGAATCAAAGAATGATCGAAGAGGGCAATAAACATCACATGTTTGATATCTAACACTCATGGCTAACATGGTTATTAATCGTCTATTATGTTATCTAATACATTGTTTTATTTTAGCTCAACGACACTAATGACCATGGGGGTATGGTACCTCCGCCGGTTATGTTGACGTTCGGTTGTGACCGGTTATTGTATTAATACATCTGAAACACTGTGAATTCCCACGTTCGTAATAAGTACAATCCTAAACATAACATTGGTGTGATACCCCGGTTGGTTGGCCACCGCCGCGGATGCCTGAGTGTAACATCTTTCGGATGCCCGAGTGCAACATCTTTCGGATGCCCGAATGTAAAACCATTTCGGATGCCCGAGTACAAAATGATCTCGGAAGCCCAAGCACAAAATGATCTTGGGAAGGCCCAGGTGCTATTCACTGAACGACAATATGCCCGAATGCAACATCTTTCGGATGCCCGATTGCAACACCTCTTCGGATGCCTGAATGTAAAACCATTTCGGATGCCCGAGTACAAAATGATCTCGGAAGCCCTTGTACAAAATGATCTTGGGAACTTCGTAGATAAACTAAAAGCGGTCGGTGTGTCGATGTCTACTCCGTAGATAAACTAAAAGCGGCCGGTGTGTCGATGTCTACTCCGGAAGACCTTGGTGTAAGCGTCTCAAACATATAAACTTGTACCTCCAGAGCTATGTAAATAGCAACGGTAATAAAAAAAACAAGTGTTTGGTGTACGTTTATGATCAAAACTTAAATCAAACATACAAGCTTATACCTCCGGAGCTATATGAGTAACAATTGTAATAAAACACAAGTATCTGGTATCGGTTTGTGATTAATAAATAAATGATATATAACGGCACATCACAAAATAATGATTATGGTAGAAAAGCTATGTTTTATTTGTGTAGGAAACAAAGGGATGATGGAAAAGACATGTCTCGCTTTCGGATCTAACGATGTTTAAGTATAGCATCATTGACCATAGGTCAACAATTCTATACTGGGGGGCCATGACGGCGTATGTGGTCTAATAGACCCAACTCACCGTCTGAAGCACCGGCTTAGGGGCCACTTGGTAAACCACTCTAAGATGGTTACTGGACGAAAGGCATGTCCGAATGATAAAGACCGAAAGGTCATAAGGTATTCTTTAAGTATTACATCATCAGTACTTTACTAATAATGCAATACTGGGGGGACATGTTGATATATGTGTTCGAATGACACACGTTGGAGGGAAGGCGATATATTTGTGTTGAAAGGCACAAGCCGAAAGGCCAAACAGGTTTTATTTAAGTATTACATCATTAGCCTGTTACTAATAATGCAATACTGGGGGGACATGTTGACGTATGTGTCTGAAGGACACGTGCCGAGAGGCAGATACAACACTCGTCCGAACGACCAGACCGAGAGGCATAGAGATATTCTTGAAGTATTGCATCATCGGTCTTCAACCGATAATACAATACTGGGGGGACATGTTGACGTATGTGTCCGGACGACACGTGTCGGACCGAAGAATCTCCGTCACGCCGGAGGTCATTGCCGGAAGGACTGGACTATGTCACCTAACCCGGATATTACAGGATTATGTCTCCACGTGACCTGACACCTAGTGCATAGACTTGACAGGTATTGAGGTGGCCCACCTGACACCTACCTCTTTCTCTCTCTCTATATATACTACTCTATCTATTTCATTTATTTCATCTCATACAACACACACAACACATAGTATATGTTTATGTTAAATTCTCTACATGAGGTTCTGACTTGACCGTCGGAGGGTGGTCCCCCGGGGCTTCGGCCTCGGGACCCCTTCTAACGGGTTCTTTCATGTTTGTAGCACACTTTCAAGGCTCGGGACAACGAAGATTGGCACGAGAGAGCTGTCATGATCATCCTGACGGAAAAATGCTTCAACACTTCCTATGATTATGTTATTCAGGTAACTATTATAGTTCGTTCTTATGTTTGTCCAAGTTGTTAAAATTGCTTAGTAAAGTGAAAAAAAAATTAAAAAATAAATAAATAAATAAAAATAGAAAAAAAAGGTTTAGTGATGGTAAAGTGAAAAAAATAAAATGATTGTAAATGCGGTGAACGTGGATCGAACACGTGACCTTCAGATCTTCAGTCTGACGCTCTCCCAACTGAGCTATCCCCGCTTATTGTTTTTATAAATTTATCTATAACTGACTTAATCAACTACTTGACTGTTAGATTATAACGAGTCGGGTAATGCACAAGTACTATGTGTTAGGATCCAAATATTATTGTGTTGATGATTCGGGTGGTCTTGGATGATCAAAATACATGTTAGCCATATTTAGAGAGAGAAAGATAGAGAGGGTGTTCTTGCTAGAGACTTGGTTCACAAATGTTGAATGTTAGATTATGAGAAGCACCACCCCTTCTATGGATGGAAGGGGTATTTATAGTTACATGAGAAACGACCTCCTATCGGCCTGTGGATCAGGGATACAGTGGGTAAAGACCCGTCCTTCCTCCACGATGTTGCACTAAACTATTTTACGCTACTGACTAACTAATTAACTACATAAAAACGTAAATAACGACAAGTAACGACACGTCTACGAGCTAACTTATGCTAGATCATAATTGGGGTGACCGACACTTTAACATGGAATTTTCTAATTCCTAACAATCTCCCCCTAAGGGAGGTCACCCCATGAAATACATTTTGCTTCCTAGCATTCTATCTTTGACTTCGTTCTTGAGCTCGTAGACTTCAATTCTTCAATTCAGCAATCTTTGTGCTTAAGCAGTGATTCTTCCAAGTCCGCATAGATTAGTACTTTAAGTGGAGGCCTTTGAACTGATCCACATCTTTGATGATCTTCGAGCTTTCATTGAGATCATCAGCCACAGTAAATCTCTGGATCACCCTTTATTGTGTTGCCATCATGTGAAGTTGTGACTTTCGGACCGACATGCTCACACTTTTGAATCATGACATCTTTCCATCAGAGTAGCGGAAGCCTTACTGGTTCATGATATTTGCAGCAGCGAAGCATAAGCATAGTATGAAATATCAGAGCCAGGTTATGTAGATATGCACCAGTCATGATTTCTTCAAATTAAGTGTGGATGCTGTGAGCATGCGGCTTTGGATTGACTCCTCAATTCTGATCAGCTGCAACCGTCCAAATGTACCTGCAAACAACAGTTAGCAATAAAACACATGAAAGTGTCTTTGATCACTTTCGCTGAATTGAGGTACACGGCCCACGGTTCCCCGTCGATCAGTATAAATACTGCCTGTGATCAGGTAGGATTCCTAAGAATCTCCTTGACAGGGTTTCGCAGCTGTTCTAGCTGTTCTCAAACCGGAACGTCTCAAAGAAGACAACACGGAGTGAGTGAACCAGCGAATTGAGATTCACTGATTGATGAAAAATGATTTGAAAAACAATCGCGTATTGCTTGAAGAAAGAGTTTTGCAATACGACGAAGGTTTTATGAGAAAGATCAATTTTCAATCAAAATACTTTTTGTATTAGAGAATGAGTACACATTCGACGTGCTAGCGAAAAGAAGAGATTCGCACATCGAACGGTTTTTCTAAAAGTATTTTTCAATCAGAGATACTTTTTGAATTTGAAAACATAAGTACACATTCGACGTGCTAGAGAAAAGAAGGTTTGCACATCGAACGGTTTTTCCAAAAGTATTCGTCAATTCCATTCCTGGACCAAGGTTGATTCAAGAAAGAATCGCCCCATCGTTTCTATCCAGTTGTCACAAGCTTGATCTTACGAGAAGATCTCACATGTCACCCGCCAAGAGCTTGTTTGATGTTGGCTCTAGAAGGATTTCCATCTTCATCGTGAATATTTTCATATCACTCGGATGTTCTGGCAATACCACAAGGATAATGCGTAGGACTCTTAATATGTACTTACTTTCCACATTGTGTGAAAAAGCAAGTCTTCAAGAATTTAGTGTCCTAACGAGATATTGTGGATGATCTCTTGGCTCTAGACTCAATAGTGCACATTTGGTTCCTGTGTCGGAGACTAGGGAGAGGGTCTCCTTCTTCAATATCAACAATCTCTAAGAGAAAGTCGATAGATAATGTCGGTTCCCCGTGAGAATGAAACAAGCCCTTTTAAGAGGAACTTGAGTAGCTTGGGAAGTTGTAGTGCAGTGCATCACTGGGTCCATGATGTCTTGTCTTCAATACCGGCGTTACCTTGGTAAACACCAGTAGCATATGTATTGAACCCGGTTACTGCCCTAAGGTTGAATTGATGGAGGGCTATTTCTTTTCACCCTTTTTCACATTCAGTTCTTTTTCATTCTTCAACCCCTTCAGTGCTTACCGAGACTTCATTACTAGAACCTTGTTGGGTTAATTCCAGTACTAGCTCAGTCTCAGTCCGCACTCTTCCCATATCTCACTTTTCTCCTTTTTTTCATCATACCTAAAGACTCTACACTATCTAGTGGATTGTCCCTGGGTAGATCCCTCCGGTTCTGGCGGATCGTGGGAACTAATACCTAACCTAACCATCCTTATAACACCATGCATAAAGTAAATTGGTCGGTCTTTTGGTACAGTTCATTCTTACTTAAAACCAATTGAAAAATCATTTGGAAAAACAATCAAGGTACTTGTGATACGAGATCAAAGCATTTTGTACCTTAATAGTTTTGATCATTTAGAAAACCTCCCCCTCAACATGTGCATATGATTTAAAAATTGTTTAGCACAAGGAGGCAAGAGGACTTTGAAATGTTTTCTTTGATCACAATTTTCATATGAAAAAGCCATTTGATTTTCATGGTAAAATTCTCCCCCTCAATATGTGCGTAGGATATTTGAAATTATTTTATCACATAGAGGCAAGAGTTCTTTTGAAGCACATTCACGAGCACAAAATCCATTATAAAAACCATTTGAAAACACAATCAAGGTACTTTATAAATCTCTTTTAAAAAACTTTTGTACCTCGATGGTTTTGCTCTCCCTCAATATGTGCTTCGAGATTCGAAAGCGTTTAGCACATATGAGAGAGCAGCCTGCACAACTGAATCAAAACGATCAAATTTTATCAAATTTCATTATTAAATCACAAATTCTCCCCCGATCAAAAATATCAAATCCTTTGAGATTTTGGATCCCAAGTGATTTAATTAGGTTTAGAAAACATGGGAGAAAATGTGGCCTTGTTTAAATACTCATCTGGTTTTTGGATAAATCCTCCTCCTCAACATGTGCATTATGTATATTGAAATCGTTTGGCACATGGAGGCAGGAGTGCCTTTAAAGGACTAAAACCAATTCCATTTAAAACAGATTTGAGATTTAAAACACGATCTCTACCCCGATCAGAATTATCAAACCATTTGAGATTTGTGATCCCAACTGATTTAAATCATTTATAAAATTTTGGGGAAAGACGTGGCAAGATTCAATTTTGAAAGATGACAGATATGGACCATTTTAAGACATTAAAGATTGTTAGTGTCAGGTATGATAGTTTTTAAGAGATCTTTTAAGTAAAACAAAACAATTTCACAATCAAACAAGAACAGAAAAGATTTCATTTTGAAAGACCTTGATTCTAAATAAAAAATCATACCATGACATAACATTAAATCTTTAGATCACCACTTTTTGTTGTACAAAACGGACTTTTTGAAGATATATTGTATGAAAATATTTTAAATTAAATCACTCTCCCCCTCAATCGATGACCGAAGTCGATAATTGAGTGACTTAAGTTTTGATAAAATGAAGTCCGGTGATTTTCAAAATTTAGTCCAATATATTTTCAAAACAATATATTCCATTTTCAAAACAATTTATTCAAATTTATTCAAAATTGTTTAAAAATGGTATCCTGCACAAAGATATATTAGTGGTTGAGAAGCCTTTGTTGTTGCTGCTGTAGGGTTCGGAAGAAAACCATCTGCAGATGCAGTGAGACTTCTTCTTACGTTGCATTTTGAATGCCAACTGAGGTCAAATTAAGCTCCGTTTCTTCAATCTCTTAGAAGAAAACCATCTGCTGATGCAGTGAGACCTCTTACGTTGCATTTATGCCAACTCTCCATAGAAGTCCAATAAAGCTCCGTTTCTTCATTTGTCAACCCAAGATATCATTACCCTTTCCTTTCGGCATCCAATCATATTCATCTGTGGGATCCGGATCGGGAACATTCTTATATACCAATATACCTGCATACGTTAGTGAACACACATACAGATATATGGTGGTCGACATCACCCAAACAACAATCGACTAATTCAAGTCAATTCAACATATCAATCAGTTCATATAAGGCATGGGGTTTATGTGTTTCTCAAACTCTAATCATCTAAACCTAACAATCATATCCTAAATTCCTAGTCCTTCGACACAGGCAAATATCATTTTTAATTAAGCACGTAGGATAATTAAGAAAGCTCGTTAGATGATATAGATTTGAAAACATTCTCCCCCTCAATCAATGACTCATTTTCTAAAAAGTTAAAAGCGCTGAAGTCATTGATTGAGTTTTCAATTTTAACGAAAAACTCTGAATCTGATTAATTTTCAAGCAACTCCTTTTCCACCATTTTAGAAAACAACAAATATTTTTCTGAAGAATTATAGACGGAAAAACATTTGTGTAGGAACAGCAGTCCTTCGACATACTTTTCTCAAATTGTTTTAGGATAAGTGCACGAAATATTTGAAAATTGTTTAAGCGTAGCACTTTCCTTTCTTGAAAAACGGGTTGCTATCAGAAATAATAGCAAGCCATAGTTTAAGCGCGGGTCACAGTCTGAAGTAACTGTAAGCCATATTTTGAGACATGTTTAAAAAGAAATATTTACACCTCCTGCTCGAACTTCATCTAAAGTCCCGTGCCATTATTGAATGACATTTCTAAGACCGTAGATGTTATCGATACCAGAAGACATGTCTTAAGAAAAACATATTTTTGGAATTTTTGAAATTTTTTGATTTTTTATGGTTTTAGAAGGTTTTATTATCACAAAATTTATGATAGCTCAGAGATTATCACAAAATTTATTATCACAAAGGATGTCTCAGAGATTGATGATAGCTGATGATCTCAAAAGATGGCTCAAATTTATTATCACGCGGATCAGTAAAAGAGTTTTATATTTTTCTATTTCCTTTTTGTTGGTTTTATATTTTTCTATTTTCTTTTTGTTGGTTTTATATTTTTGTATTTTGTTTTTCGAATAAATATTTACAAGGATAGAATAGATGATATAGTTAAAGAAGATGATGATACGAGTACCGAGATAAGGATATCGAGCAGCCCCGTTGTAGAAGATAGAAGTCATCATCCCTTAAACATTCACCACCAAAGCTTCCAGGGCTCCAGAATAGAAGATAGAACATGAGCCTTTGAGAAAGAGAGACTTTGGCAGCTTCCCCCCAAACCAAAAATCCTTTAGCTGAGCAGATTCAAAGCTTTCTTTCAAGCTTCACTTAGCCAGGTGCACAAAGAAGCACACCATTATCATCGAACTTGCTGCTCCTTTTAAGAATAATCACCGAGATTCTTCGTTCGAGGTTATATCATCCAATAGAACACCAGCAACGTTTCATCCCACATTTAAATATTCTTCTCAAATTTCCTTTCCACTGAAGTCTGAAGCGATCCATTCTTAAAGGTGTCAAGAGAACAATTCCCCCTAGTAGTTGAATTGATGCAGTCAGTCTCTTTGTATAATGCTCAAGAACTCTCCCGAATACACATCATGAGGGTAATGAAGAACAACTCCCCAATGTTCACATCTTTCATCCCTGATGAATGTGTATGAAGCTCAAGAACCCGAAGTACACCAATATCCAAGAACTCTCCCGAATACACATCATGCCCGGAAGGAAAACACCTCCCCAATGTTTGTGGCAAACAATGGCTTTCTTCCCTGATGATCGTGTATGAAGCTCAAGGACCCGAAGTACACACATTCCCCAAAGAGAACAACCGATAACATTGAAGAAGCAGGCCGAATCATTGATTATCTCTGCGGGTGACAATCTCTGCGGATGTCAACACCGGAATAAGTGATTATATCTCTGAATCACCGATTAAGCCCTCAAGTAAAACAGCTGAGCATCCCCAATGTACACAATCTCTCTCCCCTGATGATTGCGATAACATCGAGATCATCACACACCAGTGTACCTCATTCATCTTCAGAAACTAACTCTAACATCACTTCCCCCACCTAGTTGGAATAAACACTAAACGCCATGAGTCAAACCTTGAGTTTCTCTGCGGTAATGACATTTTTCTTCCCGGGATATCTTCAATCACTTAGAAGTATTAAGTTCATCAAGATTACTCGCGTTTAGATGCGTGTCTCCTTTCCCCTTGCTGGTTTTGATGCTTCAGAATCAGCAACTCATTGAAAGCCCGTATACTAGAAATTTGTTGAGAAGAACACTTGAATTCTTTGTGAGAATCAACTTGCTGAAGACTCTCTCTGACTATTTATATCAACCCTTCTGTAGACAATTTGAAGTGACCACTGAAGAAGAAAACCCGCTATACCATACTTGAAACTGAAGTCAACTTCCCCACATTTGTATCTTAAGCTTGCACCTAATGATGGAAGAACGGTGTAGAGAATTTATGCTTCAAGCAAATCTCTAAGTACTCACTACCCAAACAAAGTATGAGACATTAACACCTCTTGCGTTTATCCACACCGTCATATGCGTGTGACACTGAGTAAAACAAAGTAACTCCTAATAGTGATAGTTAACCAGGTCTTCAACCATCCACCTCGACTGCTGGTAACTAGATAAGCCAAGTCTTCAACTCAAATTCTTAAGCCCGAGCAAGTTATCAAATAAGAACACGCCTTTGTGAAAGTCAACTTCAATCTCAAATAAGTGATAAATGATTAACTCCGAAGTAATCACCTTGTGTCAAATGTCCAACAATAGTCAATATCAACGTCTCGAGTAGTCACTGCTAAAGAATATGAGCACGTCTAATTGGGAATTGAATCTGACTTATAACTTTCTCCCAATTAGTGCTCTCCCCTAAACCGATAATCTGTTTGATAAATGCCCAAATTAAGAAGAAGTCTTTAGATCGTTAAATGCAACTCGTCTTTAGTCTTCTAACATGTAGCAGAAAATGTAGAACAGACTGTAGACTCGACCTTCTTCAAGATTGTGCAGTTGGGGAATAGATAGTTAACATCTTCAACTCACACCAAAAAAGCATCCCACCAAAAAGCATCCCAATTAACTTACATCTTGCAAATCCCCTTAACTAAAATCTCTCCCAATCAAACAAGAACAGAAAGATGTTCATCAAGGAAATCAACAATTAGGCCGCAACGAACACACAAGATGGTAACGCCAAACTACCAATCACATCAAACAAGAACAGAGAGATTGTTCGGAATCATCATGTTGATGTATACGTGAAGCATTAACCAGAAGCACTTTGTCGATAAACTCATCAATCCGAGTGAAGATGTCAACCAACGGCTCTTAGAAGAGAAAAACTCCATGTGAAGATGACCCGATAAGAAGAAGTTCGGTTCTTACATGAGTTTAGAGCCGTATGACCATTTTATTCTCAGAAATCAATCAACCATGCAGTAATTTCACACTTCTTCTCCCCCTCAAGAATTGCATACGGAGTTGCCATTCTTGACTAAATAAGTGAAATCATCCAAAAGTATTCTATTCACACTTCTCCCCCGCAAAATTAGCACAGGATGTCGCCATCGTCATTATAGTTGAGCAAGTTGAATAAGAAAACAATCAATGGTAGCCCGGTTCACTTGAAGAATTAGCGCATGGAAAAAGCATGAAGCATGTTGATGAGAATGGTCATAAATGAGAAGATTTCTCTTCTTTGGAAGATAAAGCGCACTGAAACGTACACTTTTCTTTTCTTTAGAGTACGAGGCTTGAACTGATATGTTCAAACGTCATAAGAAGATTTCTCTTCTTCAAAAGATAATGCGCACTGAAACGTACACATTTCTTTTCTTTAGAGAACGAGGCATGAACTGATGTGTTCATACGTCATAATCTCTCTCTTTTCAGCTCTCTAAGCAAAACATGTAATCAACCCCATTATCATTCAGTAGGCTCTTTGTCGTGACAGCTGATGGAGAAAACCCAATATGATGAATTTGACCCTGAAGTAAACTAACCCGAACTCGTGACTTAAACTTGCACATATGTAACAAAGAGCGGTGCCGAGAATTCATGCTCCATTGAATCTCTTAAGTACTCTATACTCTTCAACCAACCAACCATCAAGTAATAGACGTACATTACCTCTTGAAAATCCACAATTTAATGTGACACTGAGCACTACAACGTAACTCCTTAAAGTGATAGTTATTTTGTGGTGGTATGAGCCCAAATCCCCCAAGTGGTAAAAGAAAAGGTAAAAGAAACCCAACAATAACTAGATTTCCAAGTCTTCATTTTTGATAATAAGCTCGAACAAGGATCTAGAAGGATCTTCATCCAACCATCCCCGATACCTTCAGATACTAAGTACACTTGCTCGTGATATTTCACTTCAACCTCAAATATATAATAGTGAATTAACCCCGTTGTCACATCTTCTTATTAAAAGCTCAAATCTAGCCTTCTTTGACATTTAAATGAACTTTGATAATGGTTTCATCCTGACCATGGTTACAAGCACGTAACCCCGCAAAACCATAAAATAACCAAACTACCATGACAAAAATCCAAACACACATCCAATTCATGAAATACACTCTTCTATCCCTTCTTCGAAACAGAAAACGAAGCACCATCATCAACAGACCCCGAAATACGCTTTCCTTTCTCCAAGATGGTTCCATCATCATGGGATTTTACAATTCTATAGTTTAAACCGAGAAATAGTTTCTTTCGCGGGATTTTACAAAACCAAGAATAGACCGTAAGATAGATCCGGAAATGCACTTTACTTTTACCAGGATGTTTCCATTATTACGGGATTTTACAAGTCTATGATTTAAACCGAGAAATAGTTTCTTTTGCGGGATTTTACAAAATCAAGACAAAACCGTAAATAATGTCAGCTTGAAGGTGTTATGACAACTTTGGTTTCAGTGAATATCTGTTTTAGGGGAACATGCAGTGGTTCATCAACAGTTCATAATCCAACATCAGCAAAATCATCAATCATCCAATTAACACTTTGGAAAACACATCAATCACGCAATCTGTCGGCTATTGTAATGACCACATGGAGAAGTAAACCCGATATACCAAACTTGATCATGAAGTAGAATTTTCCAGATTTGTTACTTAACCTTGTACTAATCCTTGTGAAGAGGAAACGGTGTACCCAATGTACAAAACCTCTTGACATTCTCAAAAGAGTGAGACACCGAAGTGATAGCAATGTTGTTAAGCGAAAAAGAATCACAAACGTAACTAAATAGCCAAGTCTTTATCACACTCTATAAAAGCCCAAACAAGTCATCTTCGCGGAAAGGTAGCAAGAAAGAAGACGAAATAAGTAAATGCGCCCGGAAAACCTCACTTCCAATCCAAATAAGAAATACCGTTCAAACAACCCCGTAGTCAACTTTGTTGGACCATCAATTCAAGCCGTGACATATTATTCTCAGTGAGAATGTAAAAACCAAAGTATCAATCTCACTACGAATCTCACCATCAAATCTCATTATCACAATTCATAAAGTCCAAATCTCATGTGTATCACCCAATATTAAGAAGCCCATCAGTCCATCATCCAAGTATAATCATAAAGGTCGGCCCATTTGAACAAATTTCACTTATCAAATTAACATTAGATCCGTTCAGGCCAATGTGAAAATCAATTCAATTCAAATCACTTAATGTCCTTAAACGTGAATTCTTGTAAAATTAAGCACATAATCTTCACAAGTTGAGTCTTCTCATTGAACAAAATGTGAAAAGTATCATTTTTAATGTGATACGTATCACAATTGAGCACAACCGAGAAGTCCAAATGAAACCAATGTGAATCAATAATAAACAAACTAGGCCCATTTATACAATTAATCCGTTCAGCCCAAGGAGTCCAAGAACAACCTGATCCAACTCCCCTATGTTACCCTAATAATTCGGGTATTTAACTCACACAATACACACATTACTCAACCCTAATAGTCTCACATATTTGTGCAGTCAACAAATCCAAACCCTAAAACTTCACATAATTACAACGCCTCCCTCTTCACACATGTCCAAAAACCAATCTGCAACACATAACCCTAAATAAAAACATGCGCCTCCCATTTTCTTCTTTCAGTACACAGCACCTATGTTCCTTAGTTCATAGTGTCCTCGCCACAGAGATGGCTTGAGGCAAGGTGAGTAGGCAACGAGACAAGTATCAGGTCATGGTAAGTATTCATAAACGATTAAACCCCCATTAATTTTCAAGAGCATAGAACGAGCCTATGTGAAGGGATAACATAGATGTTATTATCTTCACATAACAGAATCGGATATGGTTTTATTCTCATGTGAAAGGATCGATGAAACAACTTTTTTTTTCGTGTGAAAGGCCCTTGAGGTTTGATGAAATATTTCTGACTCATGAGAGTAAGTTTGAGATCCTTTTTTTTTTTTTTTTTTTTTTTTTTTTTTTCATGTCTTTATAGATTATATCTATGATGATAAGGGATTCAACAAACAACGTGTTAAATATATTAGACACGAGTTCGAATCCAATCTGAGATCTTATGAGTTGTATGAATCGTTTTTCTTTTTGAGTCATGAAATCCGTTTAACATATGAGGTTGAATGAGAGAAAAAAAAGAAGAAAACTTTAATCTTTTTCCTTTCAGTAAACTGATGTTAAATGGTTATGAGATGTAGCGTTGATATAGATCTGTGATGGATACTTCACTCGTGTGGAACGCCCTTTGAGGCATGATAGTTCTTTGAAACCCACGAATAAAGATTCTGAGATCAATCTTCGTTTTTTATTTCGTGTTGAGTCATGATTATATGTGGTAGGAGATGGTGGATGAGTAGGTATAGATTGGGATTTGATTGTGGAGGATTGGAGTCGGTTGTTTGAGTTGAATCCATGGACTGATGATGGTCATTAGACCTGAGGTCTAAAGATCTTTGGTCGTGGTCTTGTTGTGGTCATAGATATGTTGTGGTCGTGTCTTGTGTTCAGTCATTCTTCTTCATCTCTTTCTTTCAAGTAGCTTATGGGTCATAAGGCCAAATCGCTAAGCCAAGTAGCACGACTAAGTCGCTAAGCCAAGTAGCACGACTAAGTCGCTAGGACAAGTAGCCCGACTAAGTCGCTAGGATAAGTCGCTACGACTTGTTCAATAACAAGTCGCTAAATTGATTCATGTCGCTACCACCTTTATGTCAAGTCGCTAGCTGTAAATACAACTCGCTAACATAACTGCTACTTATATTCAACGAATCTAGACGACTTGTAAAGACAAGTCGCCACCATTGGTTGTACCAAGTCGCTAGATAGATCTTCGAAAATTTCCGATGTATTTCCCAACTAAGTTCAGACCATATGCATAATGAACCCGGAAAACGTGACAAAGGCAGCTACATATGGCTGTTTTGACCCGGTTTGACCTCAAAAACATGACCAAGTCGCCATTAAGAAACAAGAACACAAGTTGCTATCAAGAACCATGTTTGAAAACAGTTATTCGACCAAGTTGCAAAACCCAGAAAAATACATAAAAAGCATCACTTTTACCCATATGACCATAAGAAATTTGACAACTTTATCCACAATAAAAGTCTATTTGAGCACATAACTGTTTACCCACAAAGATATAATCCGACCACAAACATATAAACACCAGTAAACAAGTTTCAAGACCACCATACAAAAACCAGTAAGCATACAAAAACCACCATGGTACGAAACCACACAAATCAACAAAAACAGTTTCAAACACGAATCAAAACCACAAGAAATCATCAAAACACAAAAACCTTGGCTCTGGTACCAAATGTTAGGATCCAAATATTATTGTGTTGATGATTCGGGTGGTCTTGGATGATCAAAATACATGTTAGCCATATTTAGAGAGAGAAAGATAGAGAGGGTGTTCTTGCTAGAGACTTGGTTCACAAATGTTGAATGTTAGATTATGAGAAGCACCACCCCTTCCATAGATGGAAGGGGTATTTATAGTTACATGAGAAACGACCTCCTATCGGCCTGTGGATCAGGGATACAGTGGGTAAAGACCCGTCCTTCCTCCACGGTGTTGCACTAAACTATTTTACGCTACTGACTAACTAATTAACTACATAAAAACGTAAATAACGATAAGTAACGACACGTCTACGAGCTAACTTATGCTAGATCATAATTGGGGTGACCGACACTTTAACATGGAATTTTCTAATTCCTAACACTATGTAAACCAGTCTTGGAAAAGGGTGGAGTGTAACTGCAGCGTAAAGTTTCAATCTGTAAGCAGATTGACAGAATTGGAGAATGATGATCCTAACGGAAGGTCGACTAAGAGAAATACTTGGTTTTTCAAGAATAGGAAGTTTACGGGGTGTCCCTAACACAATTTTGGAGAGCCTTGTATCTCCCCATCTAAGCACACAATGAATACGTAGCTTCTGATTATCATATTGTTTCATGTTCTCTTATGTAATAAGGTATATATCCGAGCTATTCGAGCTAAAGTGAAGCCTACGCAAGTGCAATCTTTATGACATCTTTTTTATCAGATCCTGTAGCATCAGAAATAATAAAGATAACAATTTTATTGATTGAATTTGGATTGAGTTTTGGCATTACTGTTTTTTTTTTCTTTTTTTTTTTGAATGACAATTTTATTAACACATACACTAGCAAGATGCAAGAGGAAAGAAAGGAAAAAGAACATGCAGTTAAGCTATAAGGGAATAAGGATTAACTATCCAATCTAACCAACTAGGAACCGGAGTCTTTATCCTATGAATAATCCACGAGTGAGATAATACTTTGATTTCTTCGCTTAACGTATCCTTTCTCGGAGGTTTCAAGTCAAAGCAAACACGATTCCTATATCTCCAAATCACCCAAAAAGTAGTTTGAACAACCGCATCAAAACAAGTCTTCATGGTGGGACTTAGGGTTGTTGTATCGCTCCAAGAGATTAAATTAGCCAAAGTGGACGAGAAATTGTTGAAACCCCGCCAAACTGAGATCATATTCCAAAGGTAAGTAGCCACCGAGCACTCGACAAAAAACATTTTGTGCAGTTTCTAGATCATGATTGCACATATCGGGAATCTTATAGAATCCAAATCCAAACCCCGTTTGTCTAAATTACAAAGTGGGCAGTCGATCAACACACAGTCGCCATGAAAAAATATTTACGTTGATGGGAATGATTTTGTTCCATTTGATTTATGACTCTTGAGAGGGAAGAAGCGAGGCATCGATATGTTTACTCATGGAAGAGACTGTGAAAGATTTGGTGGTGTCGACACAATAGGTCCACGAGTAAGGGGAGGGAACAAGGGAGAAGGTTTTGAGTAAATCCATTAGGTTATTGAGTTGTGACTATTCTAGCCCACTTCTAAGAGAGCTAGGTGCAATGGTAACGAATAACATATTATTGGTGTGTCACCTCAGTGTCACCTCATCACCCTCCCAATAACATATCAATAACTAAAACACCATCCATAACAATAAAACCAATAACACATATTAGTGCATGAAGGTCACACAAAATACCCTACTTACTCACAAAAAGGGAAATACCAATAACACCAGTTGGTGGAATGGTGAGGGATGAATAACACGTTGAGGTGGTGCAGTTTAACGTATTGTTGGTGTGTTATTGGTGCCAAAAAAAATATATTAAAAAAAATCCGTGTTATTAGGCATTGCACCGTGCCCTCTAAAAATCCGTGTAAAATGACCAAAGTTAAGATTGCATCTATCAACAACAACTCTACAATCTTTAAGTGACTCAAAGGCGAACAATCGTGAAAAACGATCACACAAAGGGGTTCCACCAATCCAAACATGTTTCCAAAAAATAGTAGACATCCCATCTCCAACCTTTTTCACAAAAATTGATTGTAAGTTGATGTTTATCTGTGAAAATGGCTTTTTACGGTGTTAATTACGTTCCAATGGTTGTTTGAAATTGTTGTGAGAGTTCTTGAAAACAAACCTCCTTCTTGACCGTGAATTGAGGTGATAACATTTTTTCATAAGGTGTTGGTCTCATGAAGATACCTCCGCCACCAATTTGTCCCAAATCGCAAAGTTACAAGCATGAAGGCTACCAATACCAAGACCACTACACTTAGGGGGTGAACAAACCTTTGTCCATGCTTTCCAAGCCATTTTATTTTAAATTAGGGCTAATAACCTATTAAAGCATCATACTTGTCACAAATGTCAGTTCGACGTAGCAAACAAAAAAAAATAGCTCTTCTAGACATTAAACTTGACATTCTTGTCTTCAATTGAGTATTATGACCATTTTACCCTTCCAAATTACATAAATGGTCCCTGTGGGTTTGCGAAAATTGCATCCATCGTCCGTAGGCTAAATTACATAAACGGTCCCTGTCGTTTGAAAAATATTGCGTCCATCGTCCCCTTAACAATCAACAAAACAGTAATCAAATCTTTAACAATCAACAGTAATCAAATCTTTAACAATCAACAAGAAACACAAAGAACTACAACCAAAATCATTGAAAGATAGCTATTACAAAAGTCTTTTCAGATCCAAGATATAAGCCATATGTTATCTACTAAAATCCAGTCATTACCACCACCTTATTCTAAGATAATACCACCATAGCCATGTCTTTTAGTAAAGAGAGACCATCTATAAGCCTTTCTAATCTTCTTGAAACTCATCAGAAGGCTTTGTGAATCAAGATCATCTTAATTCATCGAGGTGGTTGATATTTGAGTATTAACCTTATCATCCAAACGAAGTGTCAGAACACATGCAGCCACAACAGAATAACCCGCCTGCAGCAAAGAAACTTTTTGTGTTAACGATAAAGATGACGAAGATGTTTTACACACATGAACATCTGTATTCAATAGGCACAGTTCTTGAATATATCACAAAACAATATTACTTAAATGGTTCTTATACTTGATTAATTGTCATAAGTGACTTACCAGTGAACCAACTGAGAGAATATGAGATAGCACAGTCACGTTTAGCAGCCCAGCCAAAATATAGGCAACAATTCCAACCCATATTTGAGAGTGAATTGGAGTGTGGCGCGTTGGATGAACCTTGGCAAAAACTGAAGGTATCAAACCATCCCTTCCAAGCCCAAGATATAAGCACGACTGTTCATCAAGAATACTTGCGTAATATAAATGATTAAGCAACAAAATAGTATCACGTGTGATTGGTACTTCCAAACATATGGACATGCGTGCCTGAACATAAAGGCCAACAAGTAGAGTTGTTGTAAGCCCTGCAATCACACCAATGCTGATCAGGACTGATACAGAACTTAACCCTTTGGATTTGAAGGCCTCAGCCAAGGGAGCATCTTCACCGAGCAATTTGTAATGTACCATCCAGTGATAACTAGGCAAACACCAATGTATAATAAAACACAAACAAGAAGGCTCCCAATAATGCCTATTGGTAGGTCATGCTGAGAGAACCGTTGACATTGAAAGATGAATAATTACTTAGTATCAGTTTAAGAAAACTAAAATATCAAAACAGATAGAACAATAAAGCAAAGTCCGGTTTACAATACCTGTGGTCGTTTAGATTCTTAGGCTGAATTAGCAACTGCATCAAATCCATAAATGCAAAAAAAGCTACTGTCGCTCCGGTTAGCATCGATTTAAAACCATTTGGAGCAAAAGGTGACCAGTTTGAATCATCAACCTCTAACACACCAAAAATGATGACCACAAGAACAATAATTACCTGTCATGAGCCAACAAAAACATGAAAAGTTCGATAAGCACATATTCCAAATGAACACAATGTGATTTAGAAAACCAAGTTTATAAGGCACAAATGAAGTCAGTCACTAATCGCGTTATAGAGATACACAGACTATACCAATAAGTGATTATACTTGCTCAACGGAGCTTCTCAAACTTAATGAGAAGTATAACACAATAAAATACAAGAGAAAATTACTGAGATGGATCACCTTGGTTGAACTAATAAAATACACGATTGTAAGATGCTAGAGCTCAGCTCGTCTTTCTTTTTGGCAGACTTGGTTGAACTTGCTGTTGGAAAATTTAGTGCACTTGTGGGATTAGTTCACACCTGGTAATGGGTCAGGAGGTACGGAGTGTACACCCATAAGGTCCCTGAACACCCTGACTCTTTTAGTAGAATGTACTGATAGTATTATAAAGTACTGCTAGTGGAAAGTACTACTAGTATTATGAAAGTACTGCTAAGTGACAGTTTCAACTGCTTAATGATCACGTTTAATTGGTCATGTAACCACTAACGGCTATAATGGGGATAATTATGAGGCGATTAATGGGCCGATTAATTCTCATAATTCCATTTGACCAGCTCAGAGTAATTTCCTATAAATAGGATATATGATTATGCATGAAAAAACACACAGAAAATGATTAACACTTTTAAGCAAAAAGGTTATTGAATTGTGCCTAATTCTATAACTACATTTGGTCTTATCCCAAGTAGATATTCGTGCAACCCAGGCATTAGGGTCGAATAGTTTACTTTGGAAAGTGATCACACGATTCCAAGTGATATCCGGTAACCACATAGTGGTATTGTTGTTGCCTTGATTATCTTACCCTGTTCTGGGACATACACACCAACAATCAAAGTAAACTATTTTTGTGATAATCAATGGCAACTGCTGCAATGAAACACATGGCTTCAAAATTTGCTAAGCTGGATAAGTTTGAAGGGGTGGACTTTAGGAGATGGCAGAAGAAGATGCACTTCTTGCTGTCAAGCATGAGTGTGGTGTATGTGCTAACCACTCCTATTCTTGATGATGGGGATGATGCTACGGTTGAGCAGATCAGGAGAAGTAGCAAATAGGAGAATGATGACTACATATGCAGATGTCTTATTCTGAATGGTATGTTTGATTCTCTGTTTGAAATTTATCAAAACTTTGAATCTTCCAAAAAACTGTGGGATTCCTTGGATGCCAAATATATGGCTGAGGATGCATCAAGTAAGAAGTTCCTTGTTAGTAATTTCACAAATTACAAAATGACTGATTCAAGACCAGTTATGGAACAATACAATGAACTTCTTGGAATACTTGGAAGGTTTACACAACACAAAATGCACATGGATGAGGCTATTTCAGTCTCTTGTGTCATTGACAAAATCCCTCCTTCTTGGAAAAATTTCAAGCATACTTTGAAGCATAAGAAGTTGGAATTAACTCTGGTTGAGTTGGGCAGTCATTTGCACATTGAGGAATCTCTCAAAGTGCAGGATAATGACAAGCCAAGGAGCAGCAATGCTGCTGGTGCATCTGTTGTCAATATGGTGGAGCATAACAACTCCACCAGGTACAATGACAACGAAGGCAAACACAAATATCATGATAACACAAGGGCAGATCCTAACAAGAAGGCAACACCTACTTGTTGGAAATGTGGCAAAACTGGTCACATTAAAAGGGACTGCAAAGGTGTTAAAGTTGGTGGTAAAGCCAGGCACTAATGGTTCAGGGAGTGGTGGTTCATCCAACTCACTGAAAGGTCAGAATATGTTTAATAAGTCTTTTCAGATTTATTATGTTACATATGTATCTGAATCTTTTTATGTGCAGAATGATGATATTGCGTGGTGGGTTGACTCTGGTGCAACAGTTCATGTGTGCAAAGATAGAAGCTGGTTCAAGACTTATGAGTCACTGAATGATGGTTCTATTCTTCACATGGGAAACGAGTCAACAGCCTTGGTGCATGGTTGTGGTTGTGTAGATCTTAGATTTAGTTCTGGAAAGATTGTAACTTCGTTTGATGTTATTCATGTTCCTGATATCAGGAAGAACTTGGTTTCAAGCAGTACTTTGAATAATCATGGTTATAAACAAGTTATTGAGTCTGATAAATTTGTTCTTTCTAAGCATGGTGTTTTTATTGGTTTTGGTTATTTATGTAATCAAATGTTCAGGCTTAATATTGCCACTGATAGTGTATATTCAGCCTTTGTGACCACCACTGACCAGACTGACTCTACCCTTTGGCATGCTAGACTTGGCCATGTACACTATAAAGGATGCAAGATATGTCTAAGGATGGTTTAATCCCAGCATTTGACATGGACACTGAAAAGTGTAAAACTTGCATGTTGACCAAGATAACCAAGAGACCTTTTCAGGGTATTAGTCGTAAGACTAAGCTCTTGGAGCTTATACACAGTAACCTGTGTGATTTGCATGCCACTCCCTCTTTAGGGAACAAGAAGTACTTTATGACATTTATTGATGATGCTTATAGGTTTTTGTCACAATTCTCAATTTTTGATCATTTCTCAAACTCTACATTCATCATACTAGTCATGCATGGGTTTTGCATTTCACATTAAACGCATAATTTCATATTAAATAAACGTTATCGCGTAAACATTATTTTGAACAATTGATCCGTTACTTCCAAAAATTTATCACAATATATTTTTATACTCATATTAAGTTATAAAAATATTATTTTTAGTTTACCCGGTGTTTTAAATTTATTTCGTATATAAATTGTTATGTTTATATAAATTACGACGGTTTTCTTAAATTCAACCCGATAAATATTTATTCACTCAAATTTTTTAAGAAATGTATTTTTATAATTTTTATCACTTCAATATATTTTATTTTGACCCTTTAAAATTTATTTTAGTTAAAGCTACCTTAAATACTCAAATGTGTAGACAAGTTACTACTATTACTTAACAATACTACAAGTACACATTTATTTTACATCTATATACAAGAAATAAAAAAAAAATGTATAATCTTAAACAAATACACCCCCTTGTCGACACAAGGGGGTTAGTCATCCCAAATTGCAAATATCTTCTACTACATATGCATTATAATACAATATACATTCACTTAACTCATTCATATCCAAGTTACAAAATCAAAGACCATTTCTCTTCCTTTTTCTCTACACAAACCGGCCACCATAGAGGACCATCAAGGAGATCATAAATTTTTCCAAGGCAAGGTTTTAACACACTAGTATCACTCTTTGTTGAAGGTTTTGCAATAAAAACCTAGGGTGATTAGGATAAACCCTTTTGTTCTCATAAACCTCATCAAGTATTCTTGTAAGCATCTCATGTTTATTTTTCATCTTTCATATTCATTTCATCATATTTGAGCAAAAACATGCAAGTCATATGATGTTGTACCACTTTTTCATTGATTTTCAAGAGTTATGAATATATATAAGTCATCCTATAATTATTCCTTGTTATATACTAGTTTTGGTGATGTCTAGGAAACCATGACACCCTAAGAAGGTGTATGGTAGGAGTAGAATAGCTTCGGAGTTGTTTTGAATGGGTTAGAATAGGTTTGGCGCGAGAAAAACTCATTTCGACACATTTTAAATAGGGTCTGTCCATAATTTTAATTCTGGGAAAATCCGACAGTAGGTAAATATTTTTGGGCTAGATATTTAGAAAATACACTTTAAAACGAAAATGTGGCCGCTTGAACGGATTAAAACGGAGTTATAACGAAGAAGATATGAATTTTTCAAGTTTGACGAGGAAAACTATTAATTTCAGAAATTTCAGCATGAAAATGTCACTCCTTACGAGTCAAAAAAGAGTCTTAAGCTTTATAAATTGTGTCGACTTATCAAAAATATATTATTATACTTTGACACGAATCTAAGGATGTAGAAAACGTAGAAAACGGACTTGTAACGATTAAATTACACAAGATAAACCAAGTTGCCGTAACTTTATTCTATTAGCAAAATTAATATATTCTCTATTAAAACATACTACGGCAACTAAAGGACCATGTTGGCGGACGTTTTTAACAATGATGTAGAACTTTTTATAACGTGATGTCTTCTAGTAAAAGTAAGTTCGCCTAGCATATTTTCCAAAATGTCCAACCGCTTGTTGAGCGGAGTTGTAACGAATAACATATAGTCACTCAAACTTTGCCGAAAACCATCCCTTAAACTATATTTTTGGACTAAAATATAATACTTAACCAATATTTTTCTTTGTGATCGAAACCTCTAGGATGGAAACTTAAATGCTAAAACTTTGAGATAATGATACAAGCTTTCCAAAACTGTTGAGTTCGTTTCTTAACACTCGGTGTGCACCATTTTGCGACTATCATAGGGGGTTGTTTCAACATAACTACATGTAGAGTATTTTTTTATATACGACGAGATGTCATAAACATATATTTTGACGATAAAAATTATTTCCAAAACGTACAAGTGGTATGGATATCATATGGAGTTGCATGCACGACATTGTATCACGCATTCACGACAACATATCATAACTCAGTCATAACATTCATTTTAGGTCGCGGATAGTTTCCGAGCCTCATTTTAGTGCACTTCATTTTGTTAGCATATCAATCATACCAGGTGAGTTCATACCCCGCCTTAACTCATTTAAATTCCTATCAACTATTTGGGGCGAGATATATGCTTATTTATCCAAATATTTAAACTCTTTTGCCAAACAACATTACTTATACTTTACACTTGATTGCGTTATATACTTGATTGGGTTATACTTGATTTCATATGCATATTTGGAACCAACATACAAGAATTAGTGGCTCCAAATTAAGTTGTTGGAAGGCTATTAATTTACAAACATACAAGAATTAGTGGCTCCAAATTAAGTTGTTGGAAGGCTATTAATTTACAAACATCCCAATATTTATATGTTGGAAGGCCATTTTTATGGATACAGCCCAACGTGAGCGTTGGAGGAACATCCCAACACGAGTTGTTGGAAGACCCTTGTGGTGACATTTATACTTTTAACTACCTTAATGCGCATATTCATGATTGTCATTCTATTTTTAGGCAATGGGTTGTGAACACACAGGTTGCAAGTTTTGTATGGGCGGAACTTGGAACTGAGTGGATTTACAATGCCTTTGCTGTGTGAACATTTCTCAAAGTATTTCAGATCATTTTATTACAAACTTATGAACTCACCAACCTTTGTGTTGACACTTTTTAGCATATTTATCTCAGGTTGTAAGGCGATAGCATTTCATGGAGCTTTTGGGTCTCATGGCATACATTGGAGTCTAGTGTTTTTATCTATTACCATTCGACATGTTTTGTAAACCTTTATGTATTATCAAACTTTGGAATCTCATGTGTTGTAAACTTTAACTTATATAATCGAATGGTAAACTCTTTAAAACGTCTCATTATAGAGGTCGTTTTCTTTATCCATACTTTGTGCTATGACGTCATACCCCAATGACACTATCGTTCCGCTACGATACTTTGGGGGTGTGACAGATTGGTATCAGAGACTTGGTTATAGAGAACTAGGTTGCATTTTAGTTCCTAGACTATTACCGCTTTCACATCGATCCTTTCATTTCCTATCACCTTACTCACTTTTCGTGCGCATATGTTTTCTTAAGTATTTCTTCTAGAACCACCTCATTGGATAACGTGGTTTCCTTGTACCAATAGGGGAGTCCCAAAATCTAGTTGGGTCATCAAAGATCTGGAGCTCAGTAATGAGCACTTATCTAACTTGATCTCGTGACAGTTCTTGTTTGATGAGATGCGAGATCGAGCTAAATAAGTGTTACTATATAGCTGTATAGATTTGATGATTTTGCTCGAGGATGGGAGTTCTCTTGAGGATACTTTGGGAACTGCTGGCGACCAAACCTCATAGTGACTTTAGCACCTAAGGGAATTTCCTATACACCAAGTGCAACTCTCCCTAGATACCTACCCTAAATTCCTCCTCCACCGTTTAGAATCGGATGATAGAATGGCTATCTATTTCAGTAACAACAATCGCCGAGACATGTATGCTTGGTGGTATGTACACGTGTGAAATGAGGCAATTATAATTATGGTGGCCAACATAATTATAAATGCGTCACAACCCACGTGGACATATGCGACCACGCATACGTAGATCGGTGTGGGCACACCTTAGGAACCAATTTGTGGCGTGGTATTATGTTTGAGGACGTTAAGTATAGACATTGGGAACTCAACTGTCCTTTCCTTGCAGAGATCATGGCACCAAAGAGGGTAACACGCAGTACTGGCCGAGGTGGTGCGGCACCAAGGGGTGGAAGGACAGGTGAGCGTGGAGGTAGAGAAGGCGGTAACGACATGGGTAACAATGACAACAACACTGGCGGAAACCCTGATTTTGCCACCATCATCGCTCAACAACTTCAAATCTTGCTTCCCACTATTGTCACACAAGTTGGAAATCATATGAATAACTCGGGAACCACGGGAACGGTACTGGTGAAACCAACAATGTAGTTGGCAGTGGCAACAACAACACCAACAACAACAACAACAACAACAACAACAACAACAACAGAATCGGATGCACATATAAGGAATTTTCGGCATGCAAACCCATGGAGTTTGATGGTATAGGAGGTGCTTTGGCGTATACTCGATGGGTAGAGAAGACAGAGTCAGTGATCGACATCAGCAATTGTGCCACACATCAGAGGGTGAAGTATGCTGCTTGCTTGCTATCAGGGAAGGCATTGACTTGGTGGAAAACACGGCTACAGGCTAGGGGCAGAGAAGCAGCTACAAGTATGACATGGGACGAATTTAAGGCGTTGCTGAAAGAGGAGTACTGCCCGGACAATGAAATGCAGAAACTAGAAGATGAATTTTATCATCACTCCATGATAGGGGCTGGTCACGCAGCCTACACAGACCGATTTCATGAATTAGCCAGACTAGTTCCTCATCTAGTTACCCCTGAGTCCAAGAGAATCTCGAGATACATATATGGTCTTGTCCCCGAAATCCGTGGAACTGTGAAAACTACTGAGCCGTCTACAATACAAAGTGCAATACTGAGGGCAGGAACCCTAACATATGAGATGGTCAGAAATGGGACTTTGAAGAGCAGTGACAAGAGGAAAGAATCGAGTGGATCGAGTAGACAGATGGATGTGGTAGCAGACAACAAGAGAGCACGAGTTTTCGTGACAACTGGTACTGAACAAAGAGAGTATGCGGGTACACATCCCAAATGTGCCAAATGTGCTTATCATCATCCAAAGACCAAGCCCTGCCGCTTGTGTACAAATTGCAATCGATACGGCCATTTTAAGGAGCAGTGTAAAACACAGGTAGCACCGGCTAACATGGGCAACATGAGGAATAATCAAAGGACTTGCTTTGAATGTAACAACCCAAACCACTTCCGGAATAATTGTCCTAAGTTGAATGGAACACAGAGGCAACCACAAGGTAACCAACACCTAGCTTTAGCAATTGACGGAAACAACCCAAACCCTGTACTCAATATCAGTCCACCCCGAGATCGAGCATTCTATATAGGGACCGAGGCAGCCCGCAATGCATAACTGGTACGTTTTCCCTAGACGCATAAGTTTTGGCACAAACACTTTGACCATACACTTGATTTCGCGAAACCTTAGGGTAGAACTTTATGTATCATCGATTGAATCACGAGGACGTGATTCCTCTGACATAGGAAGAATGTCACAATTCTCAATTTTTGGTCATTTCTCAAACTCTACATTCATCATACTAGTCATGCATGGGTTTTGCATTTCACATTAAACGCATAATTTCATATTAAATAAACGTTATCGCGTAAACATTATTTTGAACAATTGATCCGTTACTTCCAAAAATTTATCACAATATATTTTTATACTCATATTAAGTTATAAAAATATTATTTTTAGTTTACCCGGTGTTTTAAATTTATTTCGTATATAAATTGTTATGTTTATATAAATTACGACGGTTTTCTTAAATTCAACCCGATAAATATTTATTCACTCAAATCTTTCAAGAAATGTATTTTTATAATTTTTATCACTTCAATATGTTTTATTTTTACCCTTTAAAATTTATTTTAGTTAACGCTACCTTAAATACTCAAATGTGTAGACAAGTTACTACTATTACTTAACAATACTACAAGTACACATTTATTTTACATCTATATACAAGAAAAAAAAATGTATAATCTTAAACAAATACACCCCCTTGTCGACACAAGGGGGTTAGTCATCCCAAATTGCAAATATCTTCTACTACATATGCATTATAATACAATATACATTCACTTAACTCATTCATATCCAAGTTACAAAATCAAAGACCATTTCTCTTCCTTTTTCTCTACACAAACCGGCCACCATAGAGGACCATCAAGGAGATCATAAATTTTTCCAAGGCAAGGTTTTAACACACTAGTATCACTCTTTGTTGAAGGTTTTGCAATAAAAACCTAGGGTGATTAGGATAAACCCTTTTGTTCTCATAAACCTCATCAAGTATTCTTGTAAGCATCTCATGTTTATTTTTCATCTTTCATATTCATTTCATCATATTTGAGCAAAAACATGCAAGTCATATGATGTTGTACCACTTTTTCATTGATTTTCAAGAGTTATGAATATATATAAGTCATCCTATAATTATTCCTTGTTATATATTAGTTTTGGTGATGTCTAGGAAACCATGACACCCTAAGAAGGTGTATGGTAGGAGTAGAATAGCTTCGGAGTTGTTTTGAATGGGTTAGAATAGGTTTGGCGCGAGAAAAACTCATTTCGACACATTTTAAATAGGGTCTGTCCATAATTTTAATTCTGGGAAAATCCGACAGTAGGTAAATATTTTTGGGCTAGATATTTAGAAAATACACTTTAAAACGAAAACGTGGCCGCTTGAACGGATTAAAACGGAGCTATAACGAAGAAGATATGAATTTTTCAAGTTTGACGAGGAAAACTATTAATTTCAGAAATTTCAGCATGAAAATGTCACTCCTTACGAGTCAAAAATGAGTCTTAAGCTTTATAAATTGTGTCGACTTATCAAAAATATATTAGTATACTTTGACACGAATCTAAGGATGTAGAAAACGTAGAAAACGGACTTGTAACGATTAAATTACACAAGATAAACCAAGTTGCCGTAACTTTATTCTATTAGCAAAATTAATATATTCTCTATTAAAACATACTACGGCAACTAAAGGACCATGTTGGCGGACGTTTTTAACAGTGATGTAGAACTTTTTATAACGTGATGTCTTCTAGTAAAAGTAAGTTCGCCTAGCATATTTTCCAAAATGTCCAACCGCTTGTTGAGCGGAGTTGTAACGAATAACATATAGTCACTCAAACTTTGCCGAAAACCATCCCTTAAACTATATTTTTGGACTAAAATACAATACTTAACCAATATTTTTCTTTGTGATCGAAACCTCTAGGATGGAAACTTAAATGCTAAAACTTTGAGATAATGATACAAGCTTTCCAAAACTGTTGAGTTTGTTTCTTAACACTCGGTGTGCACCATTTTGCGACTATCATAGGGGGTTGTTTAAACATAACTACATGTAGAGTATTTTTTTTTATATACGACGAGATGTCATAAACATATATTTTGACGATAAACATTATTTCCAAAACGTACAAGTGGTATGGATATCATATGGAGTTGCATGCACGACATTGTATCACGCATTCACGACAACATATCATAACTCAGTCATAACATTCATTTTAGGTCGCGGATAGTTTCCGAGCCTCATTTTAGTGCACTTCATTTTGTTAGCATATCAATCATACCAGGTGAGTTCATATCTCGCCTTAACTCATTTAAATTCCTATCAACTATTTGGGGCGAGATATATGCTTATTTATCCAAATATTTAAACTCTTTTGCCAAACAACATTACTTATACTTTACACTTGATTGTGTTATATACTTGATTGGGTTATACTTGATTTCATATGCATATTTGGAACAAACATACAAGAATTAGTGGCTCCAAATTAATTTGTTGGAAGGCTATTAATTTACAAACATCCCAATATTTATATGTTGGAAGGCCATTTTTATGGATACAGCCCAACGTGAGCGTTGGAGGAACATCCCAACACGAGTTGTTGGAAGACCCTTGTGGTGACATTTATACTTTTAACTACCTTAATGCGCATATTCATGATTGTCATTCTATTTTTAGGCAATGGGTTGTGAACACACAGGTTGCAAGTTTTGTATGGGCGGAACTTGGAACTGAGTGGATTTACAATGCCTTTGCTGTGTGAACATTTCTCAAAGTATTTCAGATCATTTTATTACAAACTTATGAACTTACCAACCTTTGTGTTGACACTTTTTAGCATATTTATCTCAGGTTGTAAGGCGATAGCATTTCATGGAGCTTTTGGGTCTCATGGCATACATTGGAGTCTAGTGTTTTTATCTATTACCATTCGACATGTTTTGTAAACCTTTATGTATTATCAAACTTTGGAATCTCATGTGTTGTAAACTTTAACTTATATAATCGAATGGTAAACTCTTTAAAACGTCTCATTATAGAGGTCGTTTTCTTTATCCATACTTTGTGCTATGACGTCATACCCCAATGACACTATCGTTCAGCTGCGATATTTTGGGGGTGTGACAGTTTTGTTATGTCTATCTATTACATACCAAGGATGAAGCATTAGATAAATTCAAAGTGTTTAAAACTGAAGTTGAATTACAACTTGGGTCCCTGATCAAAAGTGATAAGATCGTTTATAAGCTCAGCTAGGGATTAATAACAAAGATTAATAACATGCACAGCGGAATAAACAAATCGTTACTTTATTATTGAACAAGGTTTTTCAATCACTAACACTAACTAATCTTAGACGTTTATAGGAACACGTCTACTAACTAAACTAATAACCTAGGCGTTTACATGAACATACTCCTAGGACACACACACACCTTTACTAGACGTCTACATTATGGAAGACTTAATTAAAACCTACACCTATGTCCTCTTTATATACTAGAGGATAAGGACTAATAAATAAAACTTCTTTTGCAAGCAAGTCCCTCCATCTTTTTGTAGGTTTCCTTCTTGTCATATTAAGTCCCTCTTGTTTCATTCTTTTTGTCTTTATCAACTCAAACTTATAATTCCCAACAATCTTCCCCTAGTTGATAATGACAAAACCAATCTTGAACGAACTTCCCTAGACGAAGTAGAGAAATTGAGATCAATAAATCTCGCCATAAATGAAACAAGTATGTCTTCCTTTGTCTTCCCCTTAATCCATGCCACGCCACTCAAACATCTCTTCCCCTTTTTGTTATTATCCAAATAGGGAACGTATGCAAATAATGATCTTGACCACCACGAACCAATATCATACTTCCAATCTAAGACTTCCAATGCTTCAAATCGCCCACCATTACGCATCATAAGAAAAATGGATCCAAAACAGTAGAAAACTTCAACTAGTAGTAGTAATAATGATCAACAATAGTAAAAATCAAAAACTTCCCCTTGAGTGATGCATGTAGATGGTTAAACATTTAACAATAAGCTTCTCCTAAAAACCATATGTTAACCATCTTCTTGATTCTTCAAAATCTGTAGGCTTTATGTAATGATCACTTGTGAAGAAAACCAAATATAACGAACTTGATGCAGAAGTAGAATTTCCCAAACTTGTGTCTTAAATCTTTTACTATCCACGGAACTCCATACTTATACGAACCAACAAATATAAGTAGACCGTAATCCCTTGACAAGAATCCTCAACTAGTATGAGACACTGAGCACTACAATGTAACTCCTTTAAGTGATAGTTTACTAGGTCTTCATCCATCCACCCTCTTGACCTATGAAAACTAGATTTTGCAAGTCTTATATAATAAGAACACAAACCAAGTAATTCCACTTCACCTTCAAATAAGCGATAAATAATCCTCTTCGTAATCAATTCTTCAATAAATCTCCAAAACAAGCCTTTTTTTTTAAATCCTTTTAAGAACATAAACTTCTTCCTGTGTGTGTGAACCAAACAACCATTATGTGTGTGTGTCATCCAAAAATCCATAACCATTATCACGCTCGACTTCCCCTTAAATTGAGATCCATATGAAAAGCAGTACTTTCAATAACAGTACTTTGAGAAGGAGCAGTACTTTCATCAAGAACAGTACTTTCAAAAACAAGCAGTACTTTTAATAAAATATATCACAAACTGCCTTTGACTCACCAAATAACCTTGTCTTCAACAGTACTTTAACCACTGACCAGATTTAACCATGAGTATGCTGTCAAATAGTCAAACAAATAATATCACGTGCACCCCAAATCACAAAAATTAGAACCAGTACTTTAAAAACTCCAACAGTACTTTCGGGGTCGGACAGTACTTTAACCAAAACGTGCAGCAGCAGAAACTTATCATATACGCAGCAGTAGTAACGAATAATGCAAGCAATACTAATCGTTAAAGATAGCAGTACTAATGACCAATAGTGAGCAGCACACAAAAAAAATTACTCGTAGCATCATAAATTCTCTTGGCAGCAGTAACCTCAGTCAATATACCACTTTTTGCACATCGATCAATAAAACAATAAGAATAACCATGATCAATATATTATAATTGAAGTATTATCACAACCCACAACCTTTATGTATTCCATCGACCCATGATCAATATATTATTATCTCAACCAATCAAGAATAACCATGCGGTAGAAGTCATGTTTTCAATTAGTACTACGTAGGAATATATAGCAATAATGACTACCGACTTATGAATTTAATAGGTATGATATTTACCTTCACCATACGACCTTTATATTTAAAAGCGATTAAACTTGAATAACTCTTTAAAAGTAAATCGTACTTTTTCAAAGCTGCTTCACTTCAACAATAAAAACCTTGTAAAACCCTATATCAAGAGCTCCCCGCTCTGGTACCAATTGATAAGATCGTTTATAAGCTCAGCTAGGGATTAATAACAAAGATTAATAACATGCACAGCGGAATAAATAAATCGTTACTTCATTATTGAACAAGATTTTTCAATCACTAACACTAACTAATCTTAGACGTTTATAGGAACACGTCTACTAACTAAACTAATAACCTAGGCGTTTACATGAACATACTCCTAGGACACACACACACCTTTACTAGACGTCTACATTATGGAAGACTTAATTAAAACCTACACCTATGTCCTCTTTATATACTAGAGGATAAGGACTAATAAATAAAACTTCTTTTGCAAGCAAGTCCCTCCATCTTTTTGTAGGTTTCCTTCTTGTCATATTAAGTCCCTCTTGTTTCATTCTTTTTGTCTTTATCAACTCAAACTTATAATTCCCAACAAAAAGATTAAGGACTGATAAGGGGAGGTGAGTACATGGATACTCTGTATTTTCAGTCTATTGGAATTATCCATGAAACAACTGCCCCTTATACTCCTCAGCAAAATGGCATTTCTGAAAGGAAAAACAAGGTGCTGAAGGAGATGGTTAATTCCATGTTGTCCTATTCAGGACTGAGTCAAGGGTTCTGGGGTGAAGCTATGTTAACAGCTTGCTATTTATTAAATAGGGTTCCCAACAAAAGGAACAAGGTTACCCCTTATGAACTCTGGACTAAAAGGAAACCCAACCTGAACTATCTCAGGGTCTGGGGTTGTAGGGCTGTTGTAAGACTCCCTGATCCAAAGCTGAAAACTTTGGGTGAAAAAGGCATTGACTGCATCTTTGTTGGATATGCTGAGCATTCCAAGGCTTTTAGGTTCTATGTTATTGAACCTAATGAATATGTTCCAATCAATTCCATAATTGAATCAATGGATGCAAACTTTGATGAGAATAGATTATCATCAGTCCCTAGACCAAGTCAGAGGATTCCTAATGGAACTCATGACACTGGTGTATCAGAGGTCCCTGATGATGAAACATCAATGGTCCCTGATGAGGTTGTGGTTCAACAACCTGAACTTGTGCTCAGGAAGAGCAAAAGGGTCAGGACTCCAAAGTCATTTGGACCTGAGTTTCAACTATACTTAGTTGAAGGAATTAGGGATAAGGTCTCTGACCAATACTCCTATTTAGGGCTGAGCAACGGTCCGGAACCGACCCGAACCGACCCGAGAACCGATTTCACAAAAAACATGAACCAAAACCGGTTCGGTTCGGTTCGGTTTACATGCTTTATGTGCGTGTTTGGTCGGTTTTGGGTCGGACCGAACCGAATCAAAAATCGACATCCGATAAGACATAGAACCGAAACCGAAACCGAAAATGGTCGGTCCGGTTCGGTTCGGCTCGGTTCGATCGGTTTTGTGCTCAGCCCTACTCCTATTGCTTCATTGTTGAGGATGATCCCAAGACATTTGAAGAAGCAATGAAGTCCCAGGATATTGCTTTCTGAAAAGAAGCAATTAATGATGAGATGGATTCCATCATGGGCAACAACACTTGGGTGTTGGTTGATCTACCACCTGGTTGCAAACCTTTGGGTTGCAAATGGATTTTCAAAAATAAAATGAAGGTAGATGGAACTATTGAAAAGTTCGAGGCTAGACTAGTCATTCAGGGCTTTAAACAAAAGTCAGGAATATACTATTTTGATACTTATGCCCCTGTGGCTCGTATCAGTACCATAAGACTGTTGATTGCTTTAGCATCTATTCACAATCTGGTTATTCATCAGATGGATGTGAAAACAGCTTTCTTGAATGGTGAACTGGATGAGGAGGTTTATATGAACCAACCTCAGGTCTTCATCTTGCCTGGCAATGAAAACAAGGTGTGTAAAGTGATTAAGTCTCTTTATGGACTTAAGTAGGCACCTAAGCAATGGCATCAAAAATTTGATGAAGTGGTTTTGTCTAGTGGTTATGTTCTTAACCAGTCTGACAAATGTGTATATAGCAAATTTGATGAATCTGGTAAATGAGTCATCATTTGCCTATATGTTGATGACATGCTGATCTTTGGCACTGACCAAAATCAGGTTGACATGACAAAGGAATTTTTGTCATCAAGGTTCTCCATGAAGGACATGGGGGAGGCTGATGTTATCCTTGGTATAAGGATTAAACATGAAAGTAATAGAATTTCTATCTCTCAGTCTCATTATATTGAGAAGGTGTTGAGGAAATTAAATTACTTTGATTGTACTCCTGTGAGTACACATATGGATACTTGTGAGAAGCTGATGCCTAATAATGGCAAAGCTGTATCTCAACTTGAGTACTCTAGGGTAATTGGCTGCTTGATGTATGCCATGACTTGTACAAGGCCTGATATTGGTTTTTGATGAGTGTCTAAATACTCATCATTTTCATACTGTTTAGAATGCCAAAAACATCTGAAAACACTCAGAAATGCATCAAAATGATGAAAATATCACAAAAAAGTGTTTTATGTGTTTTAAATGTAAAAACATCAAAATCTGGTGAAAAACGTATCAAGTTTGCATTATTGGCAGTTTTAGTCCCCCAAGTTTCAAAAGTTGTCAAAATTAGTCCCTGGTAATTCAAAAACTTGTAAAATGTCATTTAAGGTCCATGAGATTCAAAATTTGTCAAAATAAACCCTTTAAAGTTTAAAATTTACAAAATGACAGCTTTAGTCCCTCAAGTTTGGAAAATGTCAAATATAGTCCTTGGTTAATTTAAAAAATGAAAATTATCAAATTTTAACCTTGTAGTATTCATAAATGACAAAATTGGTCCTTATGGTAAACTTTTAGAAAATTACAAGTTTGGTCCCTAGAGTTTCTAAATTGGCAGTTTTAGTCCTTGGACTTATAAAAAATGAAATTTTATGCAAATTTAGTCCTTGTACTATTCACATGTTACAAGTTAAACCCTTGTGATAACTTTGGAAAATGTTCAAGATCAGTCCTTCAAGTTTACTAAATTGCATAAATGGTCCTTGTGAATTAACTAAACCAAACGGACCTATATATATTACCCAAGTCCAAAACAGATCCAACTGGCCCAATATATAAAACCCGGCCCAATCTTTAAATTGAAATATACCGCCACCACTGTTCCCTTGTCTCTCCCACCCCTGCAATCCCAAAACCACCTGGTTTTCTCCACCTTACCCCCACCTTTCCACATCACCCCTAACACCTGTATACCAACTCCTTCCACCTCCACATCCAACAAAACCCCTTAATTGCAAAAACCTACTCTATCCAGTCAAAAGACTTTTCCCGCCAAATGACAAGTGTACGATTCAGATGATTTCAAGAGTAGAAGTCAAGTGGGAATTGATCAGAGGTCGACAAAGAGTGAGTGAGGTCAATAAATATCAAGAGAGAAGCAGTGTGGATAGCTAAGTAGTGTAAATTAGTTTAGGTAGTGTCGTATTAGTTAATTTTACCTTTCCAGTGTAAATTAAAGCTTTCAAGTACTGTTTTAAGTATTCACAGAGTACAATAACTCTTTTGCAGTTATCAATTTCAGTTTTAATGCAAATTTTCAGTTTATGTAAAATTTCAAGATTAAGAAAATCTCATGTTAAAGTGAATGTTGTTTGCAGTTGTTGTTATGCAATTATAAGCCCATATAAGCTCCCATATAAGCTTTTATAAGCTCAATCCATCTTATTAGTCACTTGTATCACTCACTACTTAGATTCTAATCTCAAAATACCTTGGTCAATGAAAGTCAACTGCTGGTGAAGTTGGGTGTCAAAAATGGAATTGGGTTGATTCTTATGCTGAATTGGGTATTGGTTGGTGATTTTAATCTTGGTTTAGTATTGATATGCTACCCAAACTGAGCTGGAAATCAAGTAAGCTTTGTTACCAAACCTTTTTCCAAACTGTCATGTTGCTAATATAAATATGATCATGGTTGCTTGTAGTTTATGCTAAATTAGATGTTATTATAGCTTTGGGATTTCAGTTATAAACTTGTTTGAATCTCTGCATAAGTAGGATAGAGTTTGATAGTTAAAATTGCTATTTGAAAAGTTTTAAACTAGTGTTTGGCTCCACTTGTTTAACTGAGTTAAAGGTTTGTTCAGTAGTTAAATTTAGTTGCTTAAGTATCATTTAGGTCCATTGCAATCATTTCAGTCATTACTTATCACTAGAACTCACTTAAAGTCAAACTTGCATATAAACTGCTCTTATACTCTAATCTGTGTGAATCAGGATTCCAGATCTTGCAAATAGGAGTGTTAGTAGTTGATTTAGTTTGCATTAGTTGCATTTCATCATTTCACATCAATCTCAGTTCATAAATTAGGATCAAATCTCAGTTTAGTCAAAGTTTCATTTCTGTCTTCAAAAGTCAAATATAGAAAAACCAGTTTTTGCAAAACTTTGTTGAAGTTTCATGGGTTCATTTCTTAATCAAAGTCTCTGAAACTTGGTTATTTGCAAGATTAGTTGGTCTAGTTTAGAAATCTCAGTTTTGTTTTCCTTTATTCAGCTCCAATAAGCTTTTAATCAGCTTCCAACAAGGCAAGATATGCCCTGCACACACTCAGCATTCACTGAGTGTGCACAGGCACAACTTGCAGCCCTTGCACAAGCTTTATTGAAGCTTGTGAGGAGCTGATTTTTGGTCCAAGTATATTAGGCCAGGTCTACTTTAAGCCCCTTTATCTGTTTTTCCATTTAGCTTATTTGTTTAGCTTATGCAATAGCTTAAAAGTGCCTACTGATCACTGTTTTTCATATATAATCTAATAAGCTCTAATCCAGTTTAAGCTTATTTAAGGATCTATAGTACTGTTAAATAGTTAAGATATACTTAATATAGCATTATTTAGCTTCTGTGTTCAGCTGGTACTCTGTGGTGGCTTTTAGCTTATTTTGAATTGCTTAATAATAAGCAGTCACACTGCAGCTTATTATTCCTCCACATAAGCATATGTTTTTATATTTTTTGTAAACTTAGAATAATACTTTATCATTTTCCTGAATTTTTCTGATTTTTCCATCACTGTTTTCTATTTTTCTTTATTTAAACTAGTTTTTAATCCTTTTTAAATAGTTTTTAATACTAATAAATCAGAAAAAGCTTAAAAAAATATGTTTTCAATTTTCATAGATTAAGATAAATATAAAAGTCATAAAAAGTATTTTTCCATAATTTTCTTGGTTTAAATAGTATTTTTTAGCATTTTAATTAGTTTTAAATAGTATTAAATTAATAATAAATACATAAAAAGTGTAAAAAATATATTTTCAGTTTTAAAATAAGTTTTATCATATTTTAGATTTTTCTAAGTTTTAATTTCATTTTTCTAAGTTAATTTTGTATTTTCTTATATTTTAGTGCATTTTAAATACTTAATAAATAGTTTTTAATTAATAATAATTAAATAAATAGTTATAAAAATAATTTTCTTTTTCTAATAATTTTCTTTTATTATTAGGATTGTAAAAATATCATTTTCATATTTTTAGGCCTTTTATTTCTTTAAAACTCACGTTTTATTTTGTATGTTTACGTAATTTTATTTAAACGTACGTTTTAGGTTTTAAACGTTCATCACTTTAAAAATAGTGATAGCGTTTATTTAATATATTTTAACTTTTTAATTTCTTTTAATTTGCATTTAAGTCGCTGTAATTTGTAAATCTTTTCTTTAGGTATAAATTTCTCAAAAACCTTATTGATCACTATCTTTAGTGATTATTCGACATCTGAAGTTGTTTAACACCAATTCATCCTCCGTGGGACTTAACGACCCAGGAATCCATTATATTCCTCTGATCTTAAATTGCATTGGTGTGTGAACTGTTTTGAGTTTCTTACGGTTGGTCATTCACAAGTGGCTAGCTTGCGTGAGATAACTTGACAGTTTCGCACCAATCAAATTTTGGCGCCGCTGCCGGGGAGGCTGTAAGCGTGTTTTAAGCATTTCCAGATCCATTCTTGCACATATACCACCTTTTTGTAAACAGTTAAAAAAAATCAAAAAGTTCATTAACACTTTTCCTGAAGTGTTAACAACACCAAAAATATTTTCATTCTTTGTTTTTATGGCATGTTTTTCCAAAAAATCCAAAAATATTCATCTTTACCCTCTTACCCTTTTTGATTCTTTATCCCTTTACCCTCTATCCATTTGATTCTAACTTCTTCTATTCTTATGGAATCTCTCGACTACGACGAAATCTGGAACGAAGTTGAAAAACTTCCTATTTTATCACAAATGTCAAGAATTCGTGTGGTCCATGATGATCCATTGATTCTGCGTAGGGAAATAGAACGAGAAACCGGGGTGACTGATCGGTGCTAAACAGTCAAGTCTAATCACACAAGCTAACCACTTGTGAATGGCTAACCGTAACAGACTTAAAACTGCTTAAAACACAAATGCAATTTAGATCAGAGGAATATAGTGGATTCCTGGGTCGTTAAGTCCCACGGAGGATGAATTGGTGTATAAACACTTGATCAGAGGGTAGAATGATCACTAAGGATAGTGATCAGAAAGGTTTTGAATGGATAATTACCTAAAGAAAAGATTTACAAATTAAAGCGACTTAAATGCAAATTAAAAGAAATTAAAAAGTTAAAATATATTAAATAAACGCTATCACTATTTTTACAGATCGATGAACGTTTATTTTATAAAACAAAATAACTTAAATAAACTATATTAACTAAAACGTAAACCTAAATAAACTTAAAACGTAACCTAAAATGAAAACGAGTGTTATGTACGAAAAATACGCTGGAGCGCAAGCAAAAACGTAAAATTATTGAAATAAAAGGCCTACGAGTGTAAAACTAATTTTCTTACGTACTATATGACAAAAGAAAATTTTAGAAAAAAGATTTATATTTTTTAGACTTTTATATTTTTTATTATGAATTAAATAAGATTTTACACTAATTAAATGTTAAAAAATACTAAAACTATAGAGAAAAATCTGAAACTTTTTTATAAAATACTTAATACTAATACACTTTTATAAAAATTACAAAAACTGAAAAAGCTAGTAAGAATAAGCTAGAAATAAGTGAATAAGCTCGTTTAAGCTTATTTGGACAAGTGTGGTTATGTATTTAATGTTGCAAAAGTAAACCAAGACAAGTCCCAAGGGCAATTGGTATCCAGGTACCCTTCTAACGCGCACCAAAGGGGGAGGTCTCAGGTTCGAGCCTGCCTACCCCCTTTTTGCAAAAACATTTTATTTTTGGATTTTCTTTTTACAAACTTATTAAGCACATTAAAATAAGCATTTTCTAAAACTAAAACTTTTTCTAAAAACTAACAATAAGCTCTGTATTGAGCTTATAATCTCAACAGTGGCCAAAAATGAAAATAAGCATAAGTCTTAAGCTAAAATGACTATTAAGCTAATGGAATAAGCACTAGTATGAAGGAAATAGTTAAGCTAATGTAAATAAGTTAGTTTGAACACTGAATAAGCACAATAACCACTAATAAGCACTGAATAAGCTATAAATAAGCATAAATCACCACTTGAACACAGTACACTGTTTGGTTTTGTAGGAAACTTTAAGCTATCTTTTAAGCACTATAATAAGCCACAAAATGAAAACAAACACTGCAATTTACTAGTTGACCAAGTGATCTCTCTAAAAAGCTATTTTACAATTTTTAGCTTACACTAATAAGCTCTTGAGGAGCTTATGAAAAACTGTTGAACAATGACTTATTTGTTTACTGAGTAAAAATAGACAGAAATGAAAAGCTATTGTAGGCTAGGTAAATAAGCTTGGATTGGAAAATAAGATCTTGAAACCTTGAGTTAGCTAGGTGAGCTTCTCAAAAAGCTAAGTTGTACAAGCTAATGATCACTATTAAGCTCTATAAGAGCTTATGAACTAAGCTACCACAACTGTGCACAGAGCACTCTCTCAGACTAGGTATCTCAAATAAGCTAACAAATAAGCACTTTATAAGCTGATAAAAAGCAAACTAATATTTTTCTATTTTTATTAAGCAACTAAATTTTAATAACCTAAAAGATTATAAGCTGAATCTTAATAGTAAACTCACAGTTAAATTCTAAGTTTTATTCAAAAATGGGTATTAAGAACTTTGACTTTTTTTATTACTCTAAGCAGTTGACTAATATGAACTTGTAATTGATCTTAATGACTGAATATGATGTAATAAGCTACTATAAGACTTACTTAAGCTATATAAACAACTTATACACTAGAATGCATGATTATGTCTTCTAAATTTCCAACAGTGGACTGTAAAGATGTATTCAAAAGAGATTTTGACTTTTTATTACTTGAGGACTGGATTTAATGCTATAACTGAACTATTAGGTGTTATTGTGACTTATAACAACAACTAATAACAACACTACTGGCCTTAATCATAGATAACTTAGTAAAACCAAACATTCCTTATGAGAACTGATTTGAAACTTTTAAAAGTTTTCCACTGATTAAGATCATGCAGATGATTAAGAACTTTATACTAACTATATTTAAATAAGATTAGGTCAAAATTAACAGGTTTTAAGCATTGTAACTAGATTATGCAAACTTTAAGAAAATTACTTACAATTTGCTTTTATACTCAAAACTGAGAACTGAGGAATAAGATCACACCCTATGGCTTCCCACAAAGCTCTAAACCAGTAAACAATCCATAATCAACCAGCTTCAGTCCTTGAACTTCATTCCCATGGATTTGTATTTTTAGCTAATTTATTTAGTATTTTTGGTAATTTTGAATTACAAATGTAAACTGACTTGTAAATGTTTGCAATAGCTTAAACAAGCTACTAAGAGCTTATATAAGCTTAATGAGCCCAGAACAACAACCATAAACAACATAAGACAGATTTAAGATTTTGACCATAAAAGTGAAATTTGCACCAACTGAAATTAAACTAGAAACTTGGAATTGTTTATTGATAAAGATTCAAATACACTTAAAAACACTTAAACCAGTACTTAAAAGTTTAAACATACACTAGAAAGCTTAAAATAATTAAAACGACATTAGTGAAACTAAACTACACTACTTGGTCTTCTTCCTTGCTTCTTTTCTTCTTTATATTGTTCCATTTTAGTCTTTGTCGACATCTGAGATAATCCCACTTCATTGCAGCCCTTGGATCATTGAAAATCATCAAAACCATCCACTTGGTGTTTTGGCGGGAAAAGTCTTAGAGTAGGTTTTGTGCATTTATTGAGGTGGTGAGTGGGCTTGCAAGGTGGAGGGGGGTGATAGTGAGAGGTAGGCAGCTGGAAAGGTGATGAGAGGTGGACAGGTGGGGATGAAAACCACTGGTTTTGGTTTACCCAGTGTGGAGGAGAAGAGTGTACATTAGTGGCGGTTTATCTCTGTTTTAAATACTGGGTAGGGGTTGGGCTGGATAGGATTTGGGCTTGGTTTATGTTTGGGTTAATAAAACCAAGGGTCCGTTTGTTTTAGCTTAATAACACAAAAAGGACCAAAGTTGTAATTCTTGTAATCATGAGGGACCAAACCTGTCCATTTTCCACAGTTAAAATAGGGACCATTCCTGCCAAACTTAATTAGTACAAAGACCATAAGAGATATTTTTCCAATTTTTTAACGTCCAAGGACTAAACTTGCCAATTTTGAAACTCTAGGGACCAAAGTTGTAAATTATCCAAAGTTCACCATAAGGACCAATTTTGCCAAATATGGGTGTAACAAGGTTTATTTTTGATTATTTTCATTTTTAAAATTCACCAAGGACTATATTTGACATTTTTCAAAGTTGAAGGACTAAAGTTGTCAATTTGTGATTTTTAAACTTGGAAGGGTTTGTTTTGACAACTTTTGAATCCTATGGACCTTAAATGACTTTTTACAAGTTTTTGAATTACCAGGGACTAGATTTGACAATTTTTGAAACTTGGGGGACTAAAACTGCCAATTATGCAAACTTAATACGTTTTTCACCAGATTTTGATGTTTTTGCATTTAAAACATATAAAACACTTGTTTGTGATATTTTCATCATTTTGATGCGTTTCTGAGTGTTTTCAGATGTTTTTGCAGTTTAAAAGGTATGAAAATGATGAGTATTTGCACACTCATCAATCCCCCACACTAAGATATTGCTAGTCCCTAGCAATGATTTATGAAAAGTTAATGGATTTTATCTCTTTACCAAAAGCCATTACTTCTGGAGTAGCCAATTGTTTCAGTTCAAGTAAGAACCTTGGTACAATGATAACCAAATGATTTTGAGCAAATCATAAGCTTTCAACGGATTTGATTTGTCTTTACCAGAAACCGTTTGCTTCTGGACTAGCCAACTCTTAAGATAAATTATCAATATTATCTTTGGTGAGCCGATTACCAATTATGGATTTCCCACTGCCTTTACCACAAGCCATAAACTTGCGGGCTAGCCAACTCTTTACTAATTAAAGATATGGTGAGTTGAATACCATACAATTTTGGGCAAATTGCAAGCCATAAACGGATTTGAGATATCTTTACCAAGAGCCGTTTGCTCCTGGATTAGCCAATCCTTATGTGGGTTAGACATGGCGGACTGATTACCATTTGTTGTGTTTAGTACATAGTACTTCCACTAAATAAAAAATTTTAAAATTTGGCCATTTTGGGGGAAAAAGGGACTAAAAGGGTACATTTATGATCAAATTCGCCAGAATTTCCCCCCCACACTTAGAAATGAATATTGTCCTCAATATTCAAAGTACCTGCTGTTATGCCGAAACTTAGAACGTAAAAAGATAACATTACTAGCTAAGTGTAGAAACACAACATTTATTCTCTTTTTTTAATATTTACAATTTTCATTCATTTTTAAGGTCTATATACAACATGTGGGGCATCTCCCCCACACTAGGGTGGAACACACGGGTGAAAACCCATGTTTAACTACTGTTTTTGATTACCGAGTCGCTAGCATGACTCGACCCCGAATTAATTTGTTCATGGGGAAGTAAGTGGAAGAGACAATCTCCATCGGACTTTCATTAAAGATGTTTGTATAAACATTGAAATACGTGAAAGTTCCACACCGATGAGATATACATAGAAAGACCCGGCTTACAAATGATAAATAAAAATGCCGGGGTCAAAGATAATGTCTTCATTCCCAAAGGAGTGAAGAACAGGAGAAGCTACGGGATAGGTGAAGAAGAGAAAGAAAGTCATGATAATAATCTTGACTAACTCATCATCATCAGAAGGGGAATTCATGATAGCATGAATTTCATCTTTTAAGCTCAATTGGTCTAGACATATCCCGGGTGTGTCTAGATCAAAGTAGAAGTTATCATACTCCGGTGGAGATATGATATGAGTGAGTTCAAAGAAGAACTCCTCAAAGGAAAATGATTCATATTCAGGATTGATTTGACTGAGTTCACTGGAGAACTCCTCAAAAGTGAATGATTCATAATCGGGGAGAGAATTATGAGAATGAGAAGTGGTAATACCACTAATCTTTTCTCCCATATGATCAAAATGGAACGTTTGCAATTCGGGAATAGAATCATTGAACAAAAGTTCACTATCCTCAAAGGGGATAGAATATGAAGTAGGCTTTTCATTAAAAGCCTCGATTCTAGAAATGAGAAGATTAACATTCAATAATGTAAGACGAAGAGCTTCGTCTTGGATTATTTCTTCATCATTCTCTTCTCCTAAGCTAACAAGCTCAGAAGGCAATTCACCAACATAACTTATGTCTCCACAAGATAAAGAATAGTTCTCATCAGAATCAGAGAACATCTCAATATGATCATTTTGGAAGACAAGAGGAGGAGGGATATCACACACATGATCAAAAGTTCCCTGTGACTCTCTTGGGATTGGGACAAGGTTCTCAACACTAGACTTTATGAATTCGTCCGATTCCTTTTCAGGAACAGTGTCAAGAAGCTCGTCCCCCATGTTTAGAGAGTGAGTGGGAGCTTCGGGTGTGATAGCAGTTACATGAGAATGAATCTCAACTGCTGGAATATCCACTGATGAATTTGATGAATCTTCAAGTGTATCCTCATCATCACTGTCATCAGGAATAAAACGAAATTGAGAGCTAGATCTGGCTGCTTTTTCTTTTGCAATTAATTCCCTAATAGAGTTTTCAAAAGCAATTTGAGAATTTATTTTAGCAGCCTGCTCTTCAGCTAGCAATTCTTCCATGGATTTCTCATGTGAATTTTGAATGACGGGACATTGTGGGAGTGGAGATTTGTCAAAACCGGAAGGTTGACATTGATAATCATCATGAGGACCCTCACAATATACACAAGAAAAACTGGGAACATTATGAAATGCTGTCTTACTCAACTCCTCAGTTCTTTTCACTGACTCCAGAAGCTCTAGATAAGTGTCTTGTTGAGTTTGTTGAGGAGTTTGAGTCATTTGGTACTGTGGAGGTTGGTCGTGATATGGATAGTCGTAATTGTTACAAGGAAATGGATTCCCTGTTTGACAATCAGAGCTGAAATGGGGACCTCCACAGTTCTCACAACAGTAAAACTGTTGAGCCTGGATTGGTGAATCATATGGATATTGGTCATAACCAAAGTTCTGAGCATCACCGGAGAACTGTTCATAGACAAACGTGTTTCCAGATTGACACTCAACTCCTTGGTGAGGACCTCCACAAAATTCACAGCAGTATTGTTGATTATATGAAGATAAGTCGGGCTGTGGTGGGTAATTAGAAAAATTTGAGGGGTCGTTAAATGAGTTCGGATTAGGATCATAATCAAATGAATTCCTCGAACCACAAAACAAACAACTCCCGTTCTGAATATCATTACCACACTGTACACATGTACACCAGCGACATGGTGAACCAAAAAGAGGCTCACCACAACCGACACAAGGAATAAACGATTCTATTTGAGAGTTATGAGAAGGAATCAGTTCATTCAAAGAATCAACAAAACCAACATGGTGATCTGAATGACTATTAAGACTCAAAGAACATTTTGAAAAATCCGGAGGTGGGACAAGTGGTGTGCTCTGAGAGCTAGCAATTTCCATCACTTCCGTTATGGACTCCGGTTCTGGTTCTTGAGAAACGTGAAGATTAGGCAAGTCATTCTTGCTAGTCACCGGTCTAAACTCTGCATGTTTGCTTTTAATCGTAAATCGTGAAAGTGTAGGATCAATTTTAGACGGCTTAGGAGCAATTGAGGGATTAGATCTTTGGATAACCGTAGGTTGGACGTATTTAGCACCTTCATTATCAGAGGGAAGTACCTGGTCCTTTGTCACCCCGGTTTCTCGTTCCATTTCCCTACGCAGAATCAATGGATTATCACGAACAACACAAATTCTTGACATTTGTGATAAAATAGGAAGTTTTTCAACTTCGTTCCAGATTTCGTCGTAGTCGAGAGATTCCATGAGAATAGAAGAAGTTAGAATCAAATGGATAGAGGGTAAAGGAATAAAGAATCAAAAAGGGTAAGAGGGTAAAGATGAATATTTTTCGATTTTTGGATAAATATTTTATAAAAACAAAGAATGAAAATATTTTTGGTGTTGTTAACACTTTAGGAAAAGTGTTAATGAACTTTTTGATTTTTAAAAACTGTTTACAAAAAGGTGGTATATGTGCAAGAATGGATCTGGAAATGCTTAAAACACGCTTACAGCCTCCCCGGAAGCGGCGCCAAAATTTGATCGGTGCTAAACAGTCAAGTCTAATCACACAAGCTAACCACTTGTGAATGGCTAACCGTAACAGACTTAAAACTGCTTAAAACACAAATGCAATTTAGATCAGAGGAATATAGTGGATTCGTGGGTCGTTAAGTCCCACGGAGGATGAATTGGTGTATAAACACTTGATCAGAGGGTAGAATGATCACTAAGGATAGTGATCAGAAAGGTTTTGAATGGATAATTACCTAAAGAAAAGATTTACAAATTAAAGCGACTTAAATGCAAATTAAAAGAAATTAAAAAGTTAAAATATATTAAATAAACGCTATCACTATTTTTACAGATCGATGAACGTTTATTTTATAAAACAAAATAACTTAAATAAACTATATTAACTAAAACGTAAACCTAAATAAACTTAAAACGTAACCTAAAATGAAAACGAGTGTTATGTACGAAAAATACGTTGGAGCGCAAGCAAAAACGTAAAATTATTGAAATAAAAGGCCTACGAGTGTAAAACTAATTTTCTTACGTACTATATGACAAAAGAAAATTTTAGAAAAAAGATTTATATTTTTTAGACTTTTATATTTTTTATTATGAATTAAATAAGATTTTACACTAATTAAATGTTAAAAAATACTAAAACTATAGAGAAAAATCTGAAACTTTTTTATAAAATACTTAATACTAATACACTTTTATAAAAATTACAAAAACTGAAAAAGCTAGTAAGAATAAGCTAGAAATAAGTGAATAAGCTCGTTTAAGCTTATTTGGACAAGTGTGGTTATGTATTTAATGTTGCAAAAGTAAACCAAGACAAGTCCCAAGGGCAATTGGTATCCAGGTACCCTTCTAACGCGCACCAAAGGGGGAGGTCTCAGGTTCGAGCCTGCCTACCCCCTTTTTGCAAAAACATTTTATTTTTGGATTTTCTTTTTACAAACTTATTAAGCACATTAAAATAAGCATTTTCTAAAACTAAAACTTTTTCTAAAAACTAACAATAAGCTCTGTATTGAGCTTATAATCTCAACAGTGGCCAAAAATGAAAATAAGCATAAGTCTTAAGCTAAAATGACTATTAAGCTAATGGAATAAGCACTAGTATGAAGGAAATAGTTAAGCTAATGTAAATAAGTTAGTTTGAACACTGAATAAGCACAATAACCACTAATAAGCACTGAATAAGCTATAAATAAGCATAAATCACCACTTGAACACAGTATACTGTTTGGTTTTGTAGGAAACTTTAAGCTATCTTTTAAGCACTATAATAAGCCACAAAATGAAAACAAACACTGCAATTTACTAGTTGACCAAGTGATCTCTCTAAAAAGCTATTTTACAATTTTTAGCTTACACTAATAAGCTCTTGAGGAGCTTATGAAAAACTGTTGAACAATGACTTATTTGTTTACTGAGTAAAAATAGACAGAAATGAAAAGCTATTGTAGGCTAGGTAAATAAGCTTGGATTGGAAAATAAGCTCTTGAAACCTTGAGTTAGCTAGGTGAGCTTCTCAAAAAGCTAAGTTGTACAAGCTAATGATCACTATTAAGCTCTATAAGAGCTTATGAACTAAGCTACCACAACTGTGCACAGAGCACTCTCTCAGACTAGGTATCTCAAATAAGCTAACAAATAAGCACTTTATAAGCTGATAAAAAGCAAACTAATATTTTTCTATTTTTATTAAGCAACTAAATTTTAATAACCTAAAAGATTATAAGCTGAATCTTAATAGTAAACTCACAGTTAAATTCTAAGTTTTATTCAAAAATGGGTATTAAGAACTTTGACTTTTTTTATTACTCTAAGCAGTTGACTAATATGAACTTGTAATTGATCTTAATGATTGAATATGATGTAATAAGCTACTATAAGACTTACTTAAGCTATATAAACAACTTATACACTAGAATGCATGATTATGTCTTCTAAATTTCCAACAGTGGACTGTAAAGATGTATTCAAAAGAGATTTTGACTTTTTATTACTTGAGGACTGGATTTAATGCTATAACTGAACTATTAGGTGTTATTGTGACTTATAACAACAACTAATAACAACACTACTGGCCTTAATCATAGATAACTTAGTAAAACCAAACATTCCTTATGAGAACTGATTTGAAGCTTTTAAAAGTTTTCCACTGATTAAGATCATGCAGATGATTAAGAACTTTATACTAACTATATTTAAATAAGATTAGGTCAAAATTAACAGGTTTTAAGCATTGTAACTAGATTATGCAAACTTTAAGAAAATTACTTACAATTTGCTTTTATACTCAAAACTGAGAACTGAGGAATAAGATCACACCCTATGGCTTTCCACAAAGCTCTAAACCAGTAAACAATCCATAATCAACCAGCTTCAGTCCTTGAACTTCATTCCCATGGATTTGTATTTTTAGCTAATTTATTTAGTATTTTTGGTAATTTTGAATTACAAATGTAAACTGACTTGTAAATGTTTGCAATAGCTTAAACAAGCTACTAAGAGCTTATATAAGCTTAATGAGCCCAGAACAACAACCATAAACAACATAAGACAGATTTAAGATTTTGACCATAAAAGTGAAATTTGCACCAACTGAAATTAAACTAGAAACTTGGAATTGTTTATTGATAAAGATTCAAATACACTTAAAAACACTTAAACCAGTACTTAAAAGTTTAAACATACACTAGAAAGCTTAAAATAATTAAAACGACATTAGTGAAACTAAACTACACTACTTGGTCTTCTTCCTTGCTTCTTTTCTTCTTTATATTGTTCCATTTTAGTCTTTGTCGACATCTGAGATAATCCCACTTCATTGCAGCCCTTGGATCATTGAAAATCATCAAAACCATCCACTTGGTGTTTTGGCGGGAAAAGTCTTAGAGTAGGTTTTGTGCATTTATTGAGGTGGTGAGTGGGCTTGCAAGGTGGAGGGGGTGATAGTGAGAGGTAGGCAGCTGGAAAGGTGATGAGAGGTGGACAGGTGGGGATGAAAACCACTGGTTTTGGTTTACCCAGTGTGGAGGAGAAGAGTGTACAGTAGTGGCGGTTTATCTCTGTTTTAAATACTGGGTAGGGGTTGGGCTGGATAGGATTTGGGCTTGGTTTATGTTTGGGTTAATAAAACCAAGGGTCCGTTTGTTTTAGCTTAATAACACAAAAAGGACCAAAGTTGTAATTCTTGTAATCATGAGGGACCAAACCTGTCCATTTTCCACAGTTAAAATAGGGACCATTCCTGCCAAACTTAATTAGTACAAGGACCTTAAGAGATATTTTTCCAATTTTTTAACGTCCAAGGACTAAACTTGCCAATTTTGAAACTCTAGGGACCAAAGTTGTAAATTATCCAAAGTTCACCATAAGGACCAATTTTGCCAAATATGGGTGTAACAAGGTTTATTTTTGATTATTTTCATTTTTAAAATTCACCAAGGACTATATTTGACATTTTTCAAAGTTGAAGGACTAAAGTTGTCAATTTGTGATTTTTAAACTTGGAAGGGTTTTTTTTGACAACTTTTGAATCCTATGGACCTTAAATGACTTTTTACAAGTTTTTGAATTACCAGGGACTAGATTTGACAATTTTTGAAACTTGGGGGACTAAAACTGCCAATTATGCAAACTTAATACGTTTTTCACCAGATTTTGATGTTTTTGCATTTAAAACATATAAAACACTTGTTTGTGATATTTTCATCATTTTGATGCATTTCTGAGTGTTTTCAGATGTTTTTGCAGTTTAAAAAGTATGAAAATGATGAGTATTTGCACACTCATCAGTGACAAAGGACCAGGTACGTCCATCTGATAATAGAGGTGCTAAATACGTCCAACCTACGGTTATCCAAAGATCTAACCCCTCGATTGCTCCTAAGCCGTCTAAAATTGATCCTACACTTTCACGATTTACGGTTAAAAGCAAACATGCAGAATTTAGACCGGTGACTAGCAAGAATGACTTGCCTAATCTTCACGTTTCTCAAGAACCAGAACCGGAGACCATAATGGAAGTGGTGGAAATTGCTAGCTCTCAGAGCACACCACTTGTTCCACCTCCGGATTTTTCAAAATGTTCTTTGAGTCTTATTAGTCATTCAGATCACCATGTTGATTTTGTTGATTCTTTGAATGAACTGATTCCTTCTCATAACTCTCAAATAGAATCGTTTATTCCTTGTGTCGGTTGTGGTGAGCCTCTTTTTGGTTCACCATGTCGCTGGTGTACGTGTGTACAGTGTGGTAATGATATTCGTAGCGGGAGTTGTTTGTTTTGTGGTTCGAGGAATTCATTTGATTATGATCCTAATCCGAACTCATTTAACGACCCCTCAAATTTTTCCAACTACCCACCACAACCCGACTTATCTTCATGTAATCAACATAACTGCTGTGAATTTTGTGGAGGTCCTCACCAAGGATTTGAGTGTCAGTCCGAAAACACGTTTGTCTATGAACAGTTTTCCAGTGATGCTCAGAACTTTGGTTATGACCAATATCCATATGATTCACCAATCCAGGCTCAACAGTTTACTGTTGTGAGAACTGTGGAGGTCCCCATTTCAGCTCTGATTGTCAAACAGGGAATCCATTTCCTTGTAACAATTATGACTATCCATATCACGACCAACCTCCACAGTGCCAAATGACTCAAACTCCTCAGCAAACCCAACAAGACACTTATCTAGAGCTTCTGGAGTCAGTGAAAAGAACTGAGGAGTTGAGTAAGACAGCATTTCATAATGTTCCCAGTTTTTCGTATGTGTATTGTGGGGGTCCTCATGATGATTATCAATTTCAACCTTCCGGTTTTGACAAATCTCCACTCCCACAATGTCCCATCATTCAAAATTCACATGAGAAATCCATGGAAGAATTGCTAGCTGAAGAGCAGGCTGCTAAAATAAATTCCCAGTTTGCCTTTGAAAAGTCTATTAGGGAATTAATTGCAAAAGAAAAAGCAGCCAGATCTAGCTCTCAATTTCGTTTTATTCCTGATGACAGTGATGATGAGGATACATTTGAAGATTCATCAAGTTCATTAGTGGATATTCCAGCAGTTGAGATTCATTCTCAAACAACTGCTATCACACCCGAAGCTCCCACTCACTCTCTGAACATGGGGGATGAGCTTCTTGACACTGTTCCTGAAAAGGAATCGGACGAATTCATAAAGTCTAGTGTTGAGGACCTTGTCCCAATCCAGAGAGAGTCACAGGGAACTTTTGATCATGTGTGTGATATCCCTCCTCCTCTTGTCTTCCAAAATGATCATATTGAGATGTTCTCTGATTCTGATGAGGAGTTCTCCTGTGAACTCACTCGTATCATATCTCTACCGGAGTATGATAACTTCTACTTTGATCTAGACACACCCGGGATATGTCTAGACCAATTGAGCTTAAAAGATGAAATTCATGCTATCATGAATTCCCCTTCTGATGATGATGAGTTAGTCAAGATTATTATCATGACTTTCTTTCTCTTCTTCACCTATCCCGTGGCTTCTCCTGTTCTTCACTCCTTTGGGAATGAAGACATTATATTTGACCCCAGCATTTTCATTTATCATTTGTAAGCCGGTTCTATGTATATCTCATCGGTGTGGAACTTTCACGTATTTCAATGTTTATACAAACATCTTGAATGAAAGTCCGATGAAGATTGTCTCTTCCACTCACTTCCCCATGAACAAATTAATTCGGGGTCGAGTCAAGATAGCGACTCGGAAATCAAAAACAGTAGTTAAACATGGGTTTTCACCCGTGTGTACCACCTTAGTGTAGGGGAGATGCCCCACATGTTGTATATAGACCTTAAAAATGAATGAAAATTGTAAATATTAAAAAAAAAAAAAAAAAGAGAGAATAATTGTTGTGTTTCTACACTTAGCTAGTAATGTTATCTTTTTACGTTCTAAGTTTCGGCATAACAGCCGGTACTTTGAATATTGAGGACAATATTCATTTCTAAGTGTGGGGGGAAATTCTGGCGAATTTGATCATAAATGTACCCTATTAGTCCCTTTTTCCCCCAAAATGGCCAAATTTTAAATTTTTTTATTTTAGTGGAAGTACTATGTACTAAACACAACAAATGGTAATCAGTCCACCATGTCTAACCCACATAAGGATTGGCTAATCCAGGAGCAAACGGCCCTTGGTAAAGATATCTCAAATCCGTTTATGGCTTGCAATTTGCCCAAAATTGTATGGTGTTCAGCTCACCATATTCTAAAAAGTAAAGAGTTGGCTAGCCCGCAAGTTTATGGCTTGTGGTAAAGGCAGTGGGAAATCCATAATTGGTAATCGGCTCACCAAAGATAATATTGATAATTTATCTAAGAGTTGGCTAGTCCAGAAGCAAACGGCTTCTGGTAAAGACAAATCAAATCCGTTGAAAGCTGGTGATTTGCTTAAAATCATTTGGTTATCATTGTACCAAGGTTCTTACTTGAACTAAAACAATTGGCTACTCCAGAAGTAATGGCTTTTGGTTAAGAGATAAAATCCATTAACTTTTCATAAATCATTGCTAGGGACTAGCAATATCTTAGTGTGGGGGATTGATGAGTGTCTAAATACTCATCATTTTCATACTGTTTAGAATGCCAAAAACATCTGAAAACACTCAGAAATGCATCAAAATGATGAAAATATCACAAAAAAGTGTTTTATGTGTTTTAAATGCAAAAACATCAAAATCTGGTGAAAAACGTATCAAGTTTGCATTATTGGCAGTTTTAGTCCCCCAAGTTTCAAAAGTTGTCAAAATTAGTCCCTGGTAATTCAAAAACTTGTAAAATGTCATTTAAGGTCCATGAGATTCAAAAGTTGTCAAAATAAACCCTTTAAAGTTTAAAATTTACAAAATGACAGCTTTAGTCCCTCAAGTTTGGAAAATGTCAAATATAGTCCTTGGTTAATTTAAAAAATGAAAATTATCAAATTTTAACCTTGTACTATTCATAAATGACAAAATTGGTCCTTATGGTAAACTTTTGGAAAATTACAAGTTTGGTCCCTAGAGTTTCTAAATTGGCAGTTTTAGTCCTTGGACTTATAAAAAATGAAATTTTATGCAAATTTAGTCCTTGTACTATTCACATGTTACAAGTTAAACCCTTGTGATAACTTTGGAAAATGTTCAAGATCAGTCCTTCAAGTTTACTAAATTGCATAAATGGTCCTTGTGAATTAACTAAACCAAACGGACCTATATATATTACCCAAGTCCAAAACAGATCCAACTGGCCCAATATATAAAACCCGGCCCAATCTTTAAATTGAAATATACCGCCACCACTGTTCCCTTGTCTCTCTCACCCCTGCAATCCCAAAACCACCTGGTTTTCTCCACCTTACCCCCACCTTTCCACATCACCCCTAACACATGTATACCAACTCCTTCCACCTCCACATCCAACAAAACCCCTTAATTGCAAAAACCTACTCTATCCAGTCAAAAGACTTTTCCCGCCAAATGACAAGTGTACGATTCAGATGATTTCAAGAGTAGAAGCCAAGTGGGAATTGATCAGAGGTCGACAAAGAGTGAGTGAGGTCAATAAATATCAAGAGAGAAGCAGTGTGGATAGCTAAGTAGTGTAAATTAGTTTAGGTAGTGTCGTATTAGTTAATTTTACCTTTCCAGTGTAAATTAAAGCTTTCAAGTACTGTTTTAAGTATTCACAGAGTACAATAACTCTTTTGCAGTTATCAATTTCAGTTTTAATGCAAATTTTCAGTTTATGTAAAATTTCAAGATTAAGAAAATCTCATGTTAAAGTGAATGTTGTTTGCAGTTGTTGTTATGCAATTATAAGCCCATATAAGCTCCCATATAAGCTTTTATAAGCTCAATCCATCTTATTAGTCACTTGTATCACTCACTACTTAGATTCTAATCTCAAAATACCTTGGTCAATGAAAGTCAACTGCTGGTGAAGTTGGGTGTCAAAAATGGAATTGGGTTGATTCTTATGCTGAATTGGGTATTGGTTGGTGATTTTAATCTTGGTTTAGTATTGATATGCTACCCAAACTGAGCTGGAAATCAAGTAAGCTTTGTTACCAAACCTTTTTCCAAACTGTCATGTTGCTAATATAAATATGATCATGGTTGCTTGTAGTTTATGCTAAATTAGATGTTATTATAGCTTTGGGATTTCAGTTATAAACTTGTTTGAATCTCTGCATAAGTAGGATAGAGTTTGATAGTTAAAATTGCTATTTGAAAAGTTTTAAACTAGTGTTTGGCTCCACTTGTTTAACTGAGTTAAAGGTTTGTTTAGTAGTTAAATTTAGTTGCTTAAGTATCATTTAGGTCCATTGCAATCATTTCAGTCATTACTTATCACTAGAACTCACTTAAAGTCAAACTTGCATATAAACTGCTCTTATACTCTAATCTGTGTGAATCAGGATTCCAGATCTTGCAAATAGGAGTGTTAGTAGTTGATTTAGTTTGCATTAGTTGCATTTCATCATTTCACATCAATCTCAGTTCATAAATTAGGATCAAATCTCAGTTTAGTCAAAGTTTCATTTCTGTCTTCAAAAGTCAAATATAGAAAAACCAGTTTTTGCAAAACTTTGTTGAAGTTTCATGGGTTCATTTCTTAATCAAAGTCTCTGAAACTTGGTTATTTGCAAGATTAGTTGGTCTAGTTTAGAAATCTCAGTTTTGTTTTCCTTTATTCAGCTCCAATAAGCTTTTAATCAGCTTCCAACAAGGCAAGATATGCCCTGCACACACTCAGCATTCACTGAGTGTGCACAGGCACAACTTGCAGCCCTTGCACAAGCTTCATTGAAGCTTGTGAGGAGCTGATTTTTGGTCCAAGTATATTAGGCCAGGTCTACTTTAAGCCCCTTTATCTGTTTTTCCATTTAGCTTATTTGTTTAGCTTATGCAATAGCTTAAAAGTGCCTACTGATCACTGTTTTTCATATATAATCTAATAAGCTCTAATCCAGTTTAAGCTTATTTAAGGATCTATAGTACTGTTAAATAGTTAAGATATACTTAATATAGCATTATTTAGCTTCTGTGTTCAGCTGGTACTCTGTGGTGGCTTTTAGCTTATTTTGAATTGCTTAATAATAAGCAGTCACACTGCAGCTTATTATTCCTCCACATAAGCATATGTTTTTATATTTTTTATAAACTTAGAATAATATTTTAGCATTTTCCTGAATTTTTCAGATTTTTCCATCACTGTTTTCTATTTTTCTTTATTTAAACTAGTTTTTAATCCTTTTTAAATAGTTTTTAATACTAATAAATCAGAAAAAGCTTAAAAAAATATGTTTTCAATTTTCATAGATTAAGATAAATATAAAAGTCATAAAAAGTATTTTTCCATAATTTTCTTGGTTTAAATAGTATTTTTTAGCATTTTAATTAGTTTTAAATAGTATTAAATTAATAATAAATACATAAAAAGTGTAAAAAATATATTTTCAGTTTTAAAATAAGTTTTATCATATTTTAGATTTTTCTAAGTTTTAATTTCATTTTTCTAAGTTAATTTTGTATTTTCTTATATTTTAGTGCATTTTAAATACTTAATAAATAGTTTTTAATTAATAATAATTAAATAAATAGTTATAAAAATAATTTTCTTTTTCTAATAATTTTCTTTTATTATTAGGATTGTAAAAATATCATTTTCATATTTGTAGGCCTTTTATTTCTTTAAAACTCACGTTTTATTTTGTACGTTTACGTAATTTTATTTAAACGTACGTTTTAGGTTTTAAACGTTCATCACTTTAAAAATAGTGATAGCGTTTATTTAATATATTTTAACTTTTTAATTTCTTTTAATTTGCATTTAAGTCGCTGTAATTTGTAAATCTTTTCTTTAGGTATAAATTTCTCAAAAACCTTATTGATCACTATCTTTAGTGATTATTCGACATCTGAAGTTGTTTAACACCAATTCATCCTCCGTGGGACTTAACGACCCAGGAATCCATTATATTCCTCTGATCTTAAATTACATTGGTGTGTGAACTGTTTTGAGTTTCTTACGGTTGGTCATTCACAAGTGGCTAGCTTGCGTGAGATAACTTGACGGTTTCGCACCAATCAGTTTTGCAGTGGGAAAATTGAGCAGGTATACTAGTAACCCTAGTGCTCATCACTGGCAAGCAGTTCAGAGGGTACTGAAGTATTTGAAGGAACTATGGATTATAGTCTCTCATATACTGGTTATCCGTCAGTATTAGAAGGATACACTGATGCAAGTTGGATCAGTAACACTGAAGACAATTCGTCTACCAGTGGCTGGGTATTCCTACTTGGTGGAGGTACAATTTCTTGGGCATCCAAGAAGCAAACTTGCATCACCAGTTCAACAATGGAATCTGAATTTGTAGCTTTAGCTGCTGCTGGTAAAGAAGCTGAATGGTTGAAAAACTTGCTTCTTGAGATTCCATTGTGGCCTAAACCTATAGCACCTATTTCTATCCGTTATGATAGTGCAGCTACATTGGCTAAGGCTTATAGCCAGATGTACAATGGTAAGACTAGACACTTAGGTGTCAGACATAGCATGATTCGTGAGCTTATCATGAATGGGGTGGTATCTATAGAGTTTGTTAGATCTCAACAGAACTTAGCTGATCACTTGACGAAGGTTTTGGCTAGAGACTTGGTTATAAAGTCTGCTAAATGGATGGGTTTAAGTCCAACTTAGTCACTGAATGCTAGGACACCCAACTCCCTCCTGAGGAAACTTAGGAGCTGAGTTCAATGTGGAAAGCTGAACATTCAGTGGACTGGAGCACCCTGATTCTCGAATATTTGAACGTGTAATGTACTAAGATGGAAATTCAATCCTCAGGATATTTTCGTTTATGTACATGTTTTGTCTAATGTTTGTTTTTCATGCAAAGGAAGTGAACTAAATTTGGGGAGGATTGTTGGAAAATTTAGTGCACTTGTGGGATTAGTTCACACCTGGTAATGGGTCAGGAGGTACGGAGTGTACACCCATAAGGTCCCTGAACACCCTGACTCTTTTAGTGGAAAGTACTGATAGTATTATAAAGTACTGCTAGTGGAAAGTACTGCTAGTAGAAAGTACTGCTAGTGGAAAGTACTACTAGTATTATGGAAGTACTGCTAAGTGACAATTTCAATTGCTTAATGACCACGTTTAATTGGTCATGTAACCACTAACGGCTATAATGAGGATAATTATGAGGCGATTAATGGGCCGATTAATTCTCATAATTCCATTTGACTAGCTCAGGGTAATTTCCTATAAATAGGATATATGATTATGCACGAAAAAACACACAGAAAACGATTAACACTTCTAAGCAAAAGGGTTATTGAATTGTGCCTAATTCTATAACTACATTTGGTCTTATCCCAAGTAGATATTCGTGCAACCCATGCATTAGGGTCGAATAGTTTACTTTGGAAAGTGATCACACGATTCCAAGTGATATCCGGTAACCACATAGTGGTATTGTTGCTGCCTTGATTATCTTACCCTGTTCTGGGACATACACACCAACACTTGCATCATACATAAATGCTACTAATAAATAACTGGAATCAATTCTTTGCAGAAGTGGAGTCTCGTTTTGGTGTCCATTACCAGAAGGAAAGGGAAAACAGAGCATACATGGAGGGTTTATCTCAAGGCATCCATCCAAAAGCATTCTCTAACGTTTCTGGAGCGACACCAGTCTTTGAGGCATCTGCAAGTATTACCACAAAAATATATGAATCATATTATAAGCTAATAGTAAAGGAAAATCAAGGCACTAATGCTTAGTGTAAAGAACAGAAGTAAACTCACACCACTTTTAAAAGGCAGTTAGATATAGCGATAGAGGTGGGCCAAATATGTGAACGGCATCATGAAAACTAAGGTTAACTACCAATGTAGTAGAATTGGATATTAATCAACTCCAAAACACACATAAATCATATAAGCCCGTAACCTTAAAATGTTATCTTTGAAAGCTAGTTCAGGTTGTGGGTTCCTTTGTGATCCATTAAATCATTCTTTCATCATAACCTTTTTTTTGAATACGAAAAAATAGCATAGTCAAAAATGCCGAGCTTACTTATTCATAAATTCTATGATAAAGAAACTGGTGATAAAAAAGAAAGAATATGACAGCATATCAGGCATCGAGTTCATACGAAACTTTAATAGAAACACATAGCTCATACATTTCCTGATGTGATAAAAGGATACGACATTTAGTACAAAACCACAACGATCTATATATGTGCTTATACATAAAATATACTATTTCACAGACAATAATAACTTGAACAAATCAGATATACAAAATCCCAGCTACTACACTTTTTTTAAACAAAAGAAATTAGAAAGATGAAATTCATACCATAATAATAATAATAATTGTCCACCTGGCATTCCTCCAGCTCTTTCACTTGAAGATGCTTTTTCTTCCTCAACTTTTCAAGGTATGAAATCACGCCTTTAGGGGCTTTAAAGAGAGAAAAGAAGTAGACACCAAGGGCCCAAGCACCGATTTAATTAGTGTAAGTCTCCCACCATAAGAGAGATTTATAGCTTTCCATAAGGAGAGCTTATTATGTGCGAGCTTTGTTCATATTGGATCCAATAAGAAGACCAATATAAGTGCAAAGGAGGGTGGATGGTTGGCAACTCAATACAGAAGCAAAGTATGGGGTTTGAGTGTTTGACTAGACGAGACAACGATACCAAAAAAATTGCTTTTGGAGAAGTTTATTTATTTTTAAACCAGAAGCCAAGTGATAGCATTTTAAGATTCGACAAAGGTTTTTGGCATTATCAAGTGACCATTTACCCATTATAAGAGCGTCATCCGCAAATTGGATATGTGAAATATCAATTTTGTTTTGGCCCACTTTGACTCCATAAAAAATGTTTCTTGATTTTGGCTCCTGTAGGGTAATATGTAATGCTTCCACCGCCGTGATAAAGAGAAAATGAGAGAGGGGATCACCTTGTCTTAACCCTTTTTCAATCTTAAATTCTTTTGGTGGGGAGACCGAAGCATAAGCCAAATTAAGGCAACCATGAATCTGTTGAGTTTATGATATATAAAATATACTAAAACATAAAGACATCAAGAGTACACAGCGGAAGACTTAAGATCATAACAAATAAATTAATTAACTGAAAGTATGCGTAACGTACCTCTTGCGAATCTCAAATCCCTCGAGCAAAGCAAAACCACCCTCGAGCAAAGCAAACCAAAGAAGTACTTATTGGTGTAAGAATAATGTCTTACAACCACGTTCTTGTACACACGAATTAACCAAACGAATCAAGCGATTGCTAGATCTAACACAAGTCCTCGTATATGCAAAAACAAAACCAAACTCCCTAACAAATGGGGTGTTCGGCCGAGCTATGCAAAAGAAAGAGAAGAGAGGAGATCTAGGGTTAATTCAATGCACAAGTGTATGAAACCCTAGAACCTACCCCTCCTTATATACTAGTATGTAAAACTTAGAGAACAAGTTAGGGGAACAAGGCCTTGGAGAGACCCCCATGGCCGGCCATGATGGAAGCCCAAAGCCCAATCCTCAACTTTTCCAAGTTTCCAATTCTAGTCCTTCTCTTTTCCATTTAACGGTCGTTAGTCATTTTTCCGTTAAATACTTAACGATCGTTAACCGGACTTAATGTGTAATAATTAATCGTAAACATAAACATTAATTATTAACTTTAATTCTCATTCGCTAATGTGTGCAATCCCGTGGTCACGAGTTCGAATCCGGACATTCACATGTTTGTAAATATATACATTTCCAACAGCTCCCACTTGGATATGTTTACAAAACGTGAAATGACATTGGTTAGCGTCTAGCAACACGCCAATGCCCCCGGTACAACTCGTGTATGGTTTTCTGGAGAAAAACCAAGTTTGATGATTCATCATCATATTCATCCTTTTGTTTCTAATACCATGTTAATAAGAATATGGATCTTACTCATTTCTTAATTAACTATTCTGTTTCTCGCTTTATATGATTGAATAAGATTACCAATTCTTCTGAACAGAAGACCTTGGGTATGGCCATACAAACATCTTAACAATCCTACGAGGGGCCCAGTAGTATTATACTTCAAAATGAATTTGAAGGAAACAAATCCCATTTTGACTACAAGCAGGATTCATAAATTTCGCAACACTTCTGAAAACAACCCTTATAACTACCAGTTACGTGTAGCGTTAGATTGCTTCACAAAAATGCACTACATCCATGACATATCTCTTGTATCTCAAGTCAGAGGATAAATATCCATGATATACTTAATGACAAAGATCCATAAAGTATCATCATGTGAGTGGGATAAGTCCTATATTCAATACATTGAATATCATCTGAAATTAGTCATGCTACGCATCAATATACTTTCAAGTATATTCTAACTAATACTCAGATTTGTCTTAATTCAATATCATTCCCATGTTATTGATTGACAACGGACTATTTAGAATAACTTAAGTTATTCAAGGATTTAAACATGTAAATATAGGACAACATCATAATAAATGAATAATAAACATAACAAAATACTTTATTTCATTTCAATAATAATGTTTACAATATCCTTTATCTAAAATACTTAGTCACAGATGGGCATGAAACTACTAGCTAAACGAAGTCCAAACTTATCAGACAAATGATTAAGTTTTTCACCAGGCAAGGCCTTCGTTAACGGATCTGCTAGGTTATCATCTGTGTGAACTTTGAGCAACTCAATTTCACCTATCTCGACTTGCTCTCGAACATAGTGATATTGTCTAGGATAGTGTCTGGTGCCCTTCATGACTCCAGGTTCATGGGCAAAAGTAATTGCAGCTGAATTGTCACAATATACTTTAATAGGATTTTCAATCGACAGCACCTCCATTGATGTCTGTTTCTTACTCTTCCAATCCACAGCACCTCCATTGATGACAAAAATGTAACCCGTTTGAGACTTCGTATCATCTTTGTCACACTTCCAGGATGCATCGCAGTAACCTGTAACAGACAGTTCTGCTTCTGGATTTCCTCCATACACTATGAACATATCTCTTGTAGCCCTAAGGTACTTAAGAATATGCTTAACAGCAGTCCAGTGAATTTCACCCGGATTCTGTTGATACCGACTGGTCAAGTTTTGAGCAAACGCCACATCAGGCCTTGTGCATCGTACCGCGTACATGATAGATCCTACAGCCGAAGCATAAGGAACTTTCTTCATACGCGCCACCTCTGCAGGTGTTGAAGCACAGCCTTGGCTGCTCAAACCATGATTTACTTGCATTGGCAAAAATCCCTTCTTGGAATTTTGCATATTGAATCTCTTCAATATTTTGTCAATGTAACTACTTTGGCTTAAACCAATTAGCCGCCTTGATCTATCCCGGTAGATCTTGATTCCGAGTATATATGCTGCTTCCCCTAAGTCTTTCATCGAAAAACATTTACCAAGATAGGCTTTCACCTCATTTAGACTTGGTATATGATTTCCCATGATTAATATGTCATCGACATACAGAATAAGGAAAGTAACACGACTCCCACTAGCTTTGTGATATACACATGGCTCATCAAGATTCTGAGTAAATCCAAAACTTTTGATTTCCCCATCGAATCTTTTATTCCATTGCCTTGATGCTTGCTTCAGTCCATAAATGGACCTCTTAAGCTTGCATACACGGTTAGGAAATAATGGATTCACAAACCCTTCCGGCTGCGCCATATAGATATCTTCATCTAGACGGCCATTCAGAAAAGCGGTTTTGACATCCATTTGCCAAATCTCATAGTCATAGTGTGCAGCTATAGCTATGAGAATCCTAATAGCTCTTATGTCCGCTACAGGAGAGAATGTCTCCTCGTAGTCAACGCCATAGGTTTGAGTAAAACCTTTAGCCACTAGACGAGCCTTGTAGGTGTGTACATTGCCATCCATGCCAGTTTTCTTTTTGAAGATCCACTTACTCCCAACGACCTTAGCCTTAGGAGGAAGGTCAACTTCAATCCAGACATCATTATCTTTCATGGATTGCATTTCCCCATTCATAGCAATCTGCCATTTATCCTTTTCAGGATCAGCCATGGCAGCCTTATAGTTGGCAGGTTCATTAAGATCCCCAACCATATTTTCCTCCACCTCTACGTTAAGACATAGATGGTCAGGTGCACGTATAGTCCTTTCAGACCTACGAATGGGAACAACTTTAGGAGGAGCACCTAAGCTTTCAGGTTCTTCTTGAAGTTGGCTAGTGGTTTCAGAAGGTGTTGTATCTTCTTGATCATATTCCAGATCATATACTCTCCCACTGAGTTCTTGAGATATGAGATTCCTCTCAAGGAAGTCTCCATACCTAGCCACTATGAATTTGTTCTCAGCTGGGTAGTAAAAGTAGTAACCCATAGTTTCCTTAGGGTATCCTACAAAGATACACTTAACAGATCTGGCTTGGAGCTTATCAGGTGTGTCACGTTTAACAAATGCTTCACATCCCCAGACCTTTAAGTAAGAAAAGTTGGGAGCTTTTCCAGTCCATATTTCATATGGAGTTTTAACAACCTTCTTAGTTGGAACCATATTCAAAATGCGAATAGCAGTTTCAAGGGCATAATCCTAGAAAGTAAAAGGTAGAGTCGTAAGTTCAAACATTGATCGTACCATGTCAAGTAAGGTACGATTTCTCCTTTCAGATACACCATTTTGCTGTGGAGTATAAGGAGATGTGAGCTGCTGGATAATTCCACACTCAGCTAAGTAATCTTTGAACTCTTGACTTATATACTCACCACCTCTATCGGATCGAAGAGCTTTAATCTTCTTTCCAAGTTGTAATTCTACTTCACTTTTGAAAACCTTAAATGTTTCAAAGACTTCATGTTTATGTTTAAGTAAATAAACATAACCATAACGACTGAAATCATCCGTAAAGGTTAAGAAGTAGACAGCACCACGTTTTGACACATGTCTAAGTGGACCACACACATCAGTGTGTATCAATCCAAGTAGATCAGAAGCCCTTTCCACTTGTGGTGAAAAAGGTTTCCTTGTCATCTTCCCAGCAATGCAAGACTCGCATTTGTTAAATGATTCATCATTGACCGTTTGTAAAAGCCCATCGTGTTGCAGCTTTTCCATGCGTTTCTTGCCAATATGGGCAAGGCGACAATGCCAAAGATAAGAAGAGTCACAGTTCGACTTGCTTTTCTTATTGCTAATGCTATACAACGAATTATTTTCATTGGATATACAACCATCCATATCAATTTCAAACACACCAAGCATAGGAATTGCATTAAAGTAAAAAACATTATTTAAAGAAACTGAAATTCCATAACTGGTAAAAGTGTGCACAAAACCAATATCTTTTAACAAAGAAACTGAAATGACACCCCTAACAATGGAGGGTGCATAATGACAATTATTTAGTTCTAAAATTAAGCCCGAAGGCAACACTAAATCAAAAGTCCCTATGGCTTCGACAACTGCACGCTTTCCATTTCCAACGTACAAGTATCTCTCTCCACAGGTCAGCTTCTTCGCCCCTCTAAGTCCCTGCGATGTATTACAGATGTGAGTACCACATCCTGTATCATATATCCAGGAATTTAACTTATGAGGAAAAGAAAATAATTCAAACATAAAAATACCTGATGAGCTAGGCACCATCTTATTTTTATTCTGAAGGCACTCATTCAGATAAACTGGACAGTTCCGCTTAAAGTGACCTGGTGAGTTGCAGTGGTGGCAAGACAAATCCTTCTTAGGATTCTCCTTTTTCTTTCCAAGGTTCTTCTTAGGAGCTGGTGGGATGACAACTTGTTTCCCCTTTCCTTTTCCTTTCCCTTTCTTATCTGCTTGCGGCTTAGGCTTATTCACCCTACCACCCTGTATAGCGAGCACAGCAGGTGTAGGAGCCTTCTTTGGCAATCTCTTCTCGTAGTCTACAAGCATTGCATGTAACTCATTCACTGTCTTCCCCGTGCAATGCATGTTAAAATTGCGGACAAAATCACCAAATCGTTCCTGATTAAGGGAATGATTGATAAGTCCGACACATACATCGTTCGAGTAACCACAGCCGAGCTTCTCCAATTGGTCCAAGTGATGTTTCATCTCAAGGACGTGGTCGGAGACAGATTTGCCAACCTCCTGCCTGCAGCTGTGAACCTTTTCAATAAGTTCATACAGTTCAGCTGCTGGTGGCTTCTCAAACATTCGTTTGAGTTCATCTAGCATGCTCATAGGCGGATAGTGCTCAAATTGTTTTTGCAATTGAGCAGACATCCCCGAAAGCATTAGACACGCCACATCATTATGCTTCTCATATTCAACACGATATGCCTCTAATTCAAGAGCAGTTGCCGTGTTGGGAGGAGCTTCAGGCAGAGGTGTAGTCAAAATTTCAACCCTTTTGGCAACACGAAGGATGATCCTAAGTGAACGATGCCAATCATTGAAATTAGGGCCAGTCAGCTTGTCCCTTCCAATCATATCTTTGAAAGCGGCACTCAGTATTTTGATAATTTTCCTTTTCAATAAACAATTAAATACCCAAGGTTCATATTCATATAACCAATTAATATTTATTGAAAACTAGGATCCAAATTGTCATAATCTCAACACATCAGTTGATCTGTTAGTGATGAACCTTATACAAAATGGTAGAGCATTTGCTCAATTGCCAATTTCAATTGCAATTCCTAGATTTATGGGATTTACATATAGCCAATATCAATCGCCATGTAAACATGTTTTATCCCATCTTATGCCTTGAGTTTTCAGTTTTCACCGCCTAACTCAATTAAGTTGTCCAACTTAAGAAACTGCAAAATCGTCCATGCCCGTTCTCACGACACGTGGACATTTTACCCTTTGATTAAGATCTAAATCACGTTCTCACGCAAATAGAAAGTAATCTTAGGTGTTTCCGTTTCGTTGGATGGCATATAACTTAAATTTAAAGGGTAATAGTTTTGATGTTAAATCAAATATGTACAAAGATGTCATGCATTCATCTTTGTAGCATAGTTTTTATTAAAACATTTATATCTTGTTTTAATGTATAAGCTTTTCATCATCAAACTTTAATTGAGGTATTGGGTTCACCAATCAAGGAATTAGTGTTAATTATCATCCATTATACCGTACTTTTGCATAAGTGTAAACACTTAGTGTTTCGGATATTTACCACCTAAGTGGCGCATGGAATCAACACGAATTCGCCCTTAAGATGAGCTTGCACATTTAATGACTTACTAAGTAGCTCCACTCGAACTTACAGGTGGCAGATGACCAGGTACGTGCTAAAGCACAACCTTAGACATCCATTCAGTGTGTCTGTGCGCACTTCTTTAAACCCCTTTAATTAGTTCATTCTCATGGGTGAGCCTTTCAGTCATTTGTACCAAAGTCATCAATCAATTAAACGATTATGATTACTATTCTTAAAAATACATGTTTCACCATTGTTTAGATCAGTTTATTTTTCTTTTAAAAATACCCTTGTTACAAAACACAAACAAGCAAGTATTTATAAAAATAAACAAATAAACAATGAATACATAACAAATAAAAGTCATGCATATCAAATAGCCACATGCAAACGGTTTTGATAAATCTTATTAATAACCAATTTTATATCTGTCAATATGCATATATTTAATTAAGACTTCCACCCGTTTTCATCTATGTACAAGGTGAACCACATGCATCGATTCATCGATTGCGTAAGTCAAAACTAAATATATACCACATAGCACATAATTGATTAAAATTAATAATTATTGAGGTCTTCCCCAATTTAAGATCTATCATTATTTAATGTATGTCACTTAAAACATGAAAGACATACAATAAAAAGCAGATCCATGATAAAACATGCAGATAATTATCATGGATATAAATCACACTTAACAATTAATGCAATTAAATCAAAGTTACGCATATACACATAAAGTTGCATGCATCTTAGGGTTTCTAATCCAATTAAAACAATAGTTTACAAAACCCTAATTAGGGCACCAAAAAAACGCCCCCCCTCAAAATTAGGGTATAGGTTTTGCAAACCCTAGATCTAAGCATACAAATAATAACACATTCATGTTTATTTTAATTATGTGTTTCAGTAATTAATTACTTGTTAAACCTGGCTCTGAAACCACTGTTGAGTTTATGATATATAAAATATACTAAAACATAAAGACATCAAGAGTACACAGCGGAAGACTTAAGATCATAACAAATAAATTAATTAACTGAAAGTATGCGTAACGTACCTCTTGCGAATCTCAAATCCCTCGAGCAAAGCAAAACCACCCTCGAGCAAAGCAAACCAAAGAAGTACTTATTGGTGTAAGAATAATGTCTTACAACCACGTTCTTGTACACACGAATTAACCAAACGAATCAAGCGATTGCTAGATCTAACACAAGTCCTCGTATATGCAAAAACAAAACCAAACTCCCTAACAAATGGGGTGTTCGGCCGAGCTATGCAAAAGAAAGAGAAGAGAGGAGATCTAGGGTTAATTCAATGCACAAGTGTATGAAACCCTAGAACCTACCCTTCCTTATATACTAGTATGTAAAACTTAGAGAACAAGTTAGGGGAACAAGGCCTTGGAGAGACCCCCATGGCCGGCCATGATGGAAGCCCAAAGCCCAATCCTCAACTTTTCCAAGTTTCCAATTCTAGTCCTTCTCTGTTCTATTTAACGGTCGTTAGTCATTTTTCCGTTAAATACTTAACGATCGTTAACCAGACTTAATGTGTAATAATTAATCGTAAACATAAACATTAATTATTAACTTTAATTCTCATTCGCTAATGTGTGCAATCCCGTGGTCACGAGTTCGAATCCGGACATTCACATGTTTGTAAATATATACATTTCCAACAGAATCCACGTTCTCCATTTGCAACTAAAACCCATTTGTTCCATTCCATTTTGCATTACTAGTGCAACCTCTAGTAACGTACAACTTTGATGCCTTTTGTCATTGAATAATTGTAAGTTAACATCCAACTTGAGCACGTAACTATTTTTCAACATTGTGTAAACTTTCTCATTTCGTTCCATATAAATAGGAAAATCGTAAATTGTTGTATAGTTACAACTTACAAGCAAATGTTTCTTTCTATGGAATCATATGCATGAAAACAAAAGCAAATCCTTTAAGACATTTACATGTATAAATCTTTCTAGCTTCAATGCCTTTTGCGTAGATCAATCGTTCACTTTCTCTTCGGTGGAGTAAGTTTGCCCGTTGTCCAGAGCTGCAACATCTGTAGCGCAGCGCTTGGTTGATCCATAGGAACCATATGTCCAGCGTTATGTACCTTAAGAAACGTAAGTGGTCCATAGTTCTTCATAATTCCAGCTTCTTTACCGTCTACCACAAATGAAACATTTGAAGCTGCCACAAATTTATTCTGACCAGACCAAGGCATGGCATTAACCCATCTCGAATTTCCTGAAATAAATACCCCAACTTTTATATGTTACCATTCGAGTAATCGTGCTAAGTTCTAAATAAAGAACTTACCAACCCAATTGCAAATAAGATCATATTCTCCAGCATATACAAGCAACTTGATTCCTTGCTCTAAAAGTGCTGGAATGCCGACTTCAAGATCTCTCATCCAGTCTTGAAGCATCGCGTCGTGTACTGTACCACTACACGAAACAAAATCTATGTCGCTTGGTACACCTAATGCTGTTTTAACCGATGCTTCACTTAGAAAATCTTCCATGTTTGAGAAATCGTAGCACAAACTCCCTTCACATTGCTTCCTAATATCATAATACTAAAAAAAAAAGAACATTCATTTAACCGAAGTTGAATGATTATGTTATTCAGGTAGCTATTATAGTAGTTCGTTCTTACATTAATATTGCCTGCAACTTGCAGGATATCGTCGAAAATTGGCTGGCACATTTCCAATGCATTTATGCATGAAGTTGTACCCGTTGTACCTATATATACAAGGAAATAAAATTCTCTTTATATTTATTTATTTATGAAAATTAATAAAAAGTGGACTTTTATTTAAAATAAAATGTGCTAAAATATGATATATGCTTTACCACATTGTTTGATTGCCTCTTCACAATCTGGAATTTGTTGGTTTATTTGGCTATAATCTGATTGAGAAATCAAGCTATTAGCCAAAGCGTAATCGGTATAAGCTTTATATTGTATTGCAGGGTCAGTAAGCCCATTTCCGATTCCAAATCCCTTCAAGTTTATATGAATTCCTTCTTTGTTTATATTCCCTTTGTTAACCCGCGAAGCAAAAGCTGGAATATAGTGTCCTGCATATGACTCTCCCGTGATGAAGAAATCATTGTTGACATAATCCGGATGCGTTTTGAAAAAGGCCTAAAATCATAAAAAATATTTCTATAAAAGTAATCCGCTACTATAAAAACTGTCATACCAAGTTAGCAACTATCTAAAGTTGTTGCTAAATACTGTAGTGAATTTGATTCAAAGTTTAACCTGCAAAAAGAAGTAAAGATCATTGCTGACACCAGTTTCATCGTGGCGGATATCTTTGTCACTAGAACTGTAACTAAATCCAGTTCCTGTTGGTTGATCGACGTATATCAAGTTTGAAACCTGTGTCACAAAAAGTACGTGTGAGTGTCCATAACACGTTTGGAGGTTTATGGTTCGATATGTTAAAGCATTTTCGAGTTAAATGAACCTGGTCCCAGCCATAGTCGTTCCAGACAAGAGACAAGTTGTTTGTGACTTTAAACGGGCCGTTTTCATAGAATAGAGCCAATTCACTGCTGCATCCTGGTCCTCCAGTTAGCCATATAACCACTGGGTCACTTTTGGCCTTTCTTGATTCAAAGAAAAAATAGAACATCCTGCGCAAAAGTCCAATTACAAAGAAATTAACTATTTCTTCTCTATTTATGTGAAGAAATCAGTCCTCAAAGATCACATATAAAATCACGCAAACTGCAAAAAATATAAATGTCCTGTCTATTTTTAACGATGTTCGCAAAGTATTTTTTTTCCCATTTAATTTTGTATATGTTTGACATTGTTTAACAAAATATGCAATTTAAAACCATTTTAAGCAACATACAGCCCTTTGGCTATTATTGCAACAAAAAGAATGCATACTCTGACATGAAAAGTATAAATATTAGAAAGCACACATGAGTGGTTCAACCTTTACGGAGGCCTAAAGCGAAACTCCAAAATGAGGCCTTATGTTTTAAAGTTATTTTCGCAAAAATTCGTTTATATAAAACTTATCTTTCTTACTTCTTTAATGTAAAATTTGATTAAAAATCAGTTTTATATATTATCTCTTTTTCAATCGAGAAATGATAACTTATCTATATATTTTGTGATATTTTGGTTCTTTTGTTAGAGCTGACATGCCTAACTAGCATGCATAATTGTATGCCTAAACCTATGTGTCATCAGCCTTTTGGTTAAACTTTATTTCTATCATGCAAATATATGTGCTTATTATTTACATGGAGTATTAGGCTTAAACTTTCTATAAATTATGGCCATAAGATGTTAAATAGAAGGTGTGCATTGAATTCTCAAATAATAATACTCCTTCCGTCTCAAAATAATAGTCCACGTTTGATTTTTTAAGTCTCTCATATTCAACTTTGACCTTAAGTATTTTTGTTTGTGTTATATAATATTTGATGCAAAATATATGAATGTATTGTGTTTTAAATGTATTTTCATTACTATAATTTTCATTAATTATTATATAATACAAACAAAAATACTTAAAGTCAAAGTTAAATAAGAAAGACTTTAAAAGTCAAACGAATGACAATTATACGGAGGGGGTATCTGATTTATCAAGTCTGCCTTCTAAAATCTAGGACTCTTGAGATGATAGGATATATTTATTTATTTATTTATTTATCTACATTGAATATTGGTCTTGGATTTTATATAAATTTTAAGATCGAAATATAAAAGACTCAAAGTTCTCAATAGTCTACCCACTTTAGCAAATTAGGGCCTTTCAAAATTGTGATGCTAGATATGATGGTCGAAAATCTAGTCCGAGTGACTTGATATGTATACATGACTTTTGTAGATCTGGCAGCCTAAAAAAATTGAAGGCCTAAAGCTTTAGCTTTAGTTACTTTACGTTTGGGCCATCCCTAAAAGCACGTATTGTACTTTTCATAGTTTGCTCTATAAAACAACAAAAGTTGATCTTTCATCTAGCTATTAGAACATTTTTTTAGTAATATGAACAGTTTAGCAGTTTTCAAAATATAACCAATGTGTTATTACATGTATATATAAACCAACCAAATATACACCATAAGTCAATAATAACATTCAATGTCATACATTCATACCTTCTAGTTTACTTTAAGTTCCAACCCTTTCAATACTCCAATCATTGAAAGATTCTAAAAACAAAAATCTACCAATAGAATAAAGGACTAGTAATCAAGTTTCTCACCCAATATTCCTAACTTTTTTCCTAATCATCAAGATATTTTCAAATGGTAGCAGGTTATTTTTATTCTAATGGTCACATTTTACATATTTAGCATATATAATTCCCATTGGAAGTTGATTATACTTAATCTTTCTTGAGCTAATTCTGAATTAAGCTACATATAGACTATATCTTTCACGTCAAATATGATGTTGCAATAAAAATATATAGCGAAAACGAATGCATACCTAGCATCAATTGTATTTTGAATGCGATAATATCCAGCATGTTGAGCAAGATCATGAACCGTGGCACCCGAGTCACCAAGAACTGTCAAAGATAGCCGTTTTTCGACAATTCCATTTTGTGTAACTTTAAGCTCTTCATCAAGATAAGAAGAATGGTTATATGACTTAACAATATTCGCATCATGATGAGGATGCAAGTTGAGGTCTTTTATGAGTTGGAAACTTGTCTTTTTCAAAGATTTCGAACGATGAAATGAAGAAAGCGACGACGGGTGTGTTCTTGCATGTGATGATGAAATGAAAACAAGAAGAATAAGAGGAATGAGATAAAGAATTTGGGGATGAGGAGTAGCCATGGTTGTGGAGATTATAGAAAGAAAGTTTGGTTTTGGTTATAGTGTGTGGGGGCATGATGTATACATATTTATAGTGTTTGATTGCATGATTCATGGTTTAAGATTTCTTGTCACATTAATTAATAATATATTTTTTTATTAATGCAGTTTTAAACGCAGATAATCAGTTTTGAGTGTTTGGACGGAATGAAGGTTATATGATGGTAATTATCGCGTTTGATTAATGAAGACGACATAGTTTATGTCGAAACTCATTCCCAAACACCCTTTAATTAAAGTGTGAAAGTGTGTGTGGAAACAAAAGAGAATTCAAGAGGATTTGAAAATGTGAATGTGTCTATTGGTACTTCCAAACATATGGACATGCGTACCTGAACATAAAGGCCAACAAGTAGAGTTGTTGTAAGCCCTGCAATCACACCAATGCTGATCAGGACTGATACAGAACTTAACCCTTTGGATTTGAAGGCCTCAGCCAAGGGAGCATCTTCACCGAGCAATTTGTAATGTACCATCCAGTGATAACTAGGCAAACACCAATGTATAATAAAACACAAACAAGAAGGCTCCCAATAATGCCTATTGGTAGGTCATGCTGAGAGAACCGTTGACATTGAAAGATGAATAATTACTTAGTATCAGTTTAAGAAAACTAAAATATCAAAACAGATAGAACAATAAAGCAAAGTACGGTTTACAATACCTGTGGTCGTTTAGATTCTTCGGCTGAATTAGCAGCTGCATCAAATCCATAAATGCAAAAAAAGCTATTGTCGCTCCGGTTAGCATCGATTTAAAACCATTTGGAGCAAAAGGTGACCAGTTTGAATCATCAACCTCAAACACACCAAAAATGATGACCACAAGAACAATAATTACCTGTCATGAGCCAACAAAAACATGAAAAGTTCGATAAGCACATATTCCAAATGAACACAATGTGATTTAGAAAACCAAGTTTATAAGGCACAAATGAAGTCAGTCACTAATCGCGTTATAGAGATACACAGACTATACCAATAAGTAATTATACTTGCTCAACGGAGCTTCTCAAACTTAATGAAAAGTATAACACAATAAAATACAAGAGAAAATTACTGAGATGGATCACCTTGGTTGAACTAATAAAATACATGATTGTAAGATGCTAGAGCTCAGCTCGTCTTTCTTTTTGGCAGACTTGGTTGAACTTGTTGTTGGAAAATTTAGTGCACTTGTGGGATTAGTTCACACCTTGTAATGGGTCAGGAGGTACGGAGTGTACACCCATAAGGTCCCTGAACACCCTGACTCTTTTAGTGGAATGTACTGATAGTATTATAAAGTACTGCTAGTGGAAAGTACTACTAGTATTATGAAAGTACTGCTAAGTGACAGTTTTAACTGCTTAACGATCACGTTTAATTGGTCATGTAACCACTAATGGCTATAATGGGGATAATTATGAGGCGATTAATGGGCCGATTAATTCTCATAATTCCATTTGACTAGCTCAGAGTAATTTCCTATAAATAGGATATATGATTATGCATGAAAAAACACACAGAAAATGATTAACACTTCTAAGCAAATGGGTTATTGAATTGTGCCTAATTCTATAACTACATTTGGTCTTATCCCAAGTAGATATTCGTGCAACCCAGGCATTAGGGTCGAATAGTTTACTTTGGAAAGTGATCACACGATTCCAAGTGATATCCGGTAACCACATAGTGGTATTGTTGTTGCCTTGATTATCTTACCATGTTCTGGGACATACACACCAACAATCAAAGTAAACTATTTTTGTGATAATCAATGGCAACTGCTGCAATGAAACACATGGCTTCAAAGTTTGCTAAGCTGGATAAGTTTGAAGGGGTGGACTTTAGGAGATGGCAGAAGAAGACGCACTTCTTGCTGTCAAGCATGAGTGTGGTGTATGTGCTAACCACTCCTATTCTTGATGATGGGGATGATGCTACGGTTGAGCAGATCAGTAGAAGGAGAAAATAGGAGAATGATGACTACATATGCAGAGGTCTTATTCTGAATGGTATGTTTGATTCTCTGTTTGATATTTATCAGAACTTTGAATCTTCCAAAGAACTGTGGGATTCCTTGGATGCCAAATATATGGCTGAGGATGCATCAAGTAAGAAGTTCCTTGTTAGTAATTTCACAAATTACAAAATGACTGATTCAAGACCAGTTATGGAACAATACAATGAACTTCTTGGAATACTTGGAAGATTACACAACACAAAATGCACATGGATGAGGCTATTTCAGTCTTTTGTGTCATTGACAAACTCCCTCCTTCTTGGAAAGATTTCAAGCATACTTTGAAGCATAAGAAGTTGGAATTAACTCTGGTTGAGTTGGGCAGTCATTTGCGCATTGAGGAATCTCTCAAAGTGCAAGATAATGACAAGCCAAGGAGCAGCAATGCTGCTGGTGCATTTGTTGTCAATATGGTGGAGCATAACAACTCCACCAGGTACAATGACAACAAAGGCAAACACAAATATCATGATAACACAAGGGCAGATCCTAACAAGAAGGCAACACCTACTTGTTGGAAATGTGGCAAAACTTGTAAAGATCGTTGTAGCTCTTAGATGAGGTCTAATATTATATCTAGGAACACATAATAATGAAAGCGGAATATTCAAACATAGAATCAACATCATTATGAACAAGGTTTTTCATTATCATAAACTAACTAACTAATTATAATAAAGATCAAAGATTTGATCTAACACTAACTAACTAAACCCTAGACGTTTTCCCTACGTCTAGGTTCCCACACACACACACACCTTTAGACGTCTACATCTTGTACGTACGTGCTAAAACTAATGACCCTATGTCTCTTTATATACTAGAGACATCTAGGGTTTACAAGAGGAATCATAATATAATTAGGAAACAATACAATTAGGAAACTAAATATTCTTTTAAGCATATCTTCTAGAATCTTCCAAATCCTCCATCTTTTTGTAGTTTCCTTCTTGTCACTTTAAGTCCTTCATGTTTCATTCTTCTTATTTTGTATCATCAAATCTATAATAGACCCAACAATCTTCCCCTATTTGATGATGACAAAACAAATACGATTCTTGTACGAACTTCCCTAGACGAAGTAGCAGAAGTTGAGATAATTAAATCTCACCATGAATGAAACAATCTTCCCCTTGACTTAAACATGTCACTCAAACATCTCTTCCCCTTTTTGTTATCAACAAATAGAGAACGTATGCAAATAATGATCTTGACCACCACAAACCAATATCATACTTCCAGTCTAAGACTTCCAATGTTTTAAATCACCCACCATTACGCACCATAGGAAAAATAGATCCAAAACAGTAGAAAACTTCAACTAGCAGTAGTAATAATGATCAACAGTAGAAAAAATCAAACACTTCCCCTTGAGTGATGCATGTAGATGGTTAAACATTTAACAATAAGCTTCTCCTAAACACCATATGTTAACCATCTTCTTGATTCTTCAAAATCTGTAGGCTCCTTGTAATGATCACTTTGTGAAGAAAAGCAAATATAACGAACTTGATGAAGAAGTAGAATTTCCCAAACTTGTGTCTTAAATCTTTGACTATCCACGGAACTCCATACTTATACGAACCAAATATAAGTAGACCGCAATCCCTTGAAAAGAATCCTCAACTAGTATGAGACACTGAGCACTACAATGTAACTCCTTCAAGTGATAGACAATGTGTGCATAGAGCATCATAAGAAAAATCACACATTGCTAGATTCAACAAGCTAGATGATAAGAACACAAACCAAGCAATTCCACTTCACCTTCAAATAAGTGATAAATAATCCTCTTCGTAATCAATTCTTCAATAAATCTCCATAACGAGCCTTTTTAAAATCCTTTTAAGAACATAAATTTCTTCCTGTGTGTGTGAACAATAACCATTCTGTGTGTGTGTCATCCAAAAATCATAACAATATGCTCGACTTCCCCTTAATTCCAAATCTCCTCGTAATAAACCATTAGACTGCCAATCCAAATAAGTTTCGCCATGCAAAAACCTTGAGCAGTACTTTGTAAGAACAGTACTTTGAATGAAACTTGCAGTACTTTCATAAGGAGACGAGCAGTACTTTGAAAAAGATCAGTACCTTGAGCAGTACTTTGGACAAAAATCAGTACTTTCATATATAATCTGCAGTACTTTGAATTCCAAGCAGTACTTTCATATACTGAATCTGTAGTACTTTCGAAATCGACAGTACTTTAATCCAAACAGCAGTACTTTCAGCAGTACTTTCACATAAAAGCTTAGATGGAAGATCCCTTCGGTTGAAAGTTAGATTGATATATAGAGAACATCCACCGAAAATTTCATTACGATCCAACGGTTAACGAAAAAGTTATGATCGTTTCAAAACAGTGCTGTTGTAACCTTACGGATTTTTCTGCAGCAGACTTCGACTGCTTATAACTTTTGATTGAGGGCTCCGATTGACAATCCCTTCGGTGAAACTTTAGATGGGTATACTGAGATGCACCAGAAAAAATTTTAGCTCGATCCAACGGTTCAATAAAAAGTTATGCCCTCTTGAAAACAGTGGTGCAGAAGTATTACGAATTTTTGACAGCTTCGAATTTTTCTTCCTTCTTCTTCAAGAAAACCTTGTAGATCCCTAGATATCACGAGCCCCAGGCTCTGATACCACATGTGAAGATCGTTGTAGCTCTTAGACGAGGTCTAATATTATATCTAGGAACACATAATAATGAAAGCGGAATATTCAAACATAGAATCAACATCATTATGAACAAGGTTTTTCATTATCATAAACTAACTAACTAATTATAATAAAGATCAAAGATTTGATCTAACACTAACTAACTAAACCCTAGACGTTTTCCCTACGTCTAGGTTCCCACACACACACCCCCTTTAGACGTCTACATCTTGTACGTACGTGCTAAAACTAATGACCCTATGTCTCTTTATATACTAGAGACATCTAGGGTTTACAAGAGGAATCATAATATAATTAGGAAACAATACAATTAGGAAACTAAATATTCTTTTAAGCATATCTTCTAGAATCTTCCAAATCCTCCATCTTTTTGTAGTTTCCTTCTTGTCACTTTAAGTCCTTCATGTTTCATTCTTCTTATTTTGTATCATCAAATCTATAATAGACCCAACAAAACTGGTCACATTAAAAGGGACTGCAAAGGTGTTAAAGTTGGTGGTAAAGCCAGGCACTAATGGTTCAGGGAGTGGTGGTTCATCCAACTCACTGAAAGGTCAGAATATGTTTAATAAGTCTTTTCAGATTTATTATGTTACATATGTATCTGAATCTTTTTATGTGCAGGATGATGATGTTGCGTGGTGGGTTGACTCTGGTGCAACAGTTCATGTGTGCAAAGATAGAAGCTGGTTCAAGACTTATGAGTCACTGAATGATGGTTCTCTTCTTCACATGGGAAACGAGTCAACAGCCTTGGTGCATGGTCGTGGTTGTGTAGATCTTAGATTTAGTTCTGGAAAGATTGTAACTTTGTTTGATGTTATTCATGTTCCTGATATCAGGAAGAACTTGGTTTCAAGCAGTACTTTGAATAATTATGGTTATAAACAAGTTATTAAGTCTGATAAATTTGTTCTTTCTAAGCATGGTGTTTTTATTGGTTTTGGTTATTTATGTAATCAAATGTTCAGGCTTAATATTGCCACTGATAGTGTATATTCAGCCTTTGTGACCACCACTGACCAGACTGACTCTACCCTTTGGCATGCTAGACTTGGCCATGTACACTATAAAGGATGCAAGATATGTCTAAGGATGGTTTAATCCCAGCATTTGACATGGACACTGAAAAGTGTAAAACTTGCATGTTGACCAAGATAACCAAGAGACCTTTTCAGGGTGTTAGTCGTAAGACTAAGCTCTTGGAGCTTATACACAGTGACCTGTGTGATTTGCATGCCACTCCCTCTTTAGGGAACAAGAAGTACTTTATGACATTTATTGATGATGCTTCTAGGTTTTGTTATGTCTATCTATTACATACCAAGGATGAAGCATTAGATAAATTCAAAGTGTTTAAAACTGAAGTTGAATTACAACTTGGGTCCCTGATCAAAAGATTAAGGACTGATAGGGGAGGTGAGTACATGGATACTCTGTATTTTCAGTCTATTGGAATTATCCATGAAACAACTGCCCCTTATACTCCTCAGTAAAATAGCATTTCTGAAAGGAAAAACAGGGTGCTGAAGGAGATGGTTAATTCCATGTTGTCCTATTCAGGACTGAGTCAAGGGTTCTGGGGTGAAGCTATGTTAACAGCTTGCTATTTATTAAATAGGGTTCCCAACAAAAGGAACAAGGTTACCCCTTATGAACTCTGGACTAAAAGGAAACCCAACCTGAACTATCTCAGGGTCTGGGGTTGTAGGGCTGTTGTAAGACTCCCTGATCCAAAGCTGAAAACTTTGGGTGAAAGAGGCATTGACTGCATCTTTGTTGGATATGCTGAGCATTCCAAGGCTTTTAGGTTCTATGTTATTGAACCTAATGAATATGTTCCAATCAACTCCATAATTGAATCAATGGATGCAAACTTTGATGAGAATAGATTATCATCAGTCCCTAGACCAAGTCAGAAGATTCCTAATGGAACTCATGACACTGGTGTATCAGAGGTCCCTGATGATGAAACATCAGTGGTCCCTGATGAGGTTGTGGTTCAACAACCTGAACCTGTGCTCAGGAAGAGCAAAAGGGTCAGGACTCCAAAGTCATTTGGACCTGAGTTTCAACTATACTTAGTTGAAGGAATTAGGGATAAGGTCTCTGACCAATACTCCTGAGCAACGGTCCGGAACCGACCCGAACCGACGAAAACCGAACCGACCCGAGAACCGATTTCACAAAAAACATGAACCGAAACCGAACCGAATCGGTTCGGTTCGGTTCGGTTTACATGCTTTATGTGCGTGTTTGGTCGGTTTTGGGTCGGACCGAACCGAACCGAACCGAAAATCGACATCCGATAAGACATAGAACCGAAACCGAACCGAAAATGGTCGGTCCGGTTCGGTTCGGTCTGGTTCGGCTCGGTTCGATCGGTTTTGTGCTAAGCCCTACTCCTATTGCTTCATTGTTGAGGATGATCCCAAGACATTTGAAGAAGCAATGAAGTCCCAGGATATTGCTTTCTGAAAAGAAGCAATTAATGATGAGATGGATTCCATCATGGGCAACAACACTTGGGTGTTGGTTGATCTACCACCTTGTTGCAAACCTTTGGGTTGCAAATGGATTTTCAAAAATAAAATGAAGGTAGATGGAACTATTGAAAATTTCGAGGCTAGACTAGTCATTCGGGGCTTTAAACAAAAGTCAGGAATATACTATTTTGATAATTATGCCCCTGTGGCTCGTATCAGTACCATAAGACTGCTGATTGCTTTGGCATCTATTCACCATCTGGTTATTCATCAGATGGATGTGAAAACAGCTTTCTTGAATGGTGAACTGGATGAGGAGGTTTATATGAACCAACCTCAGGTCTTCATCTTGCCTGGCAATGAAAACAAGGTGTGTAAACTGATTAAGTCTCTTTATGGACTTAAGTAGGCACCTAAGCAATGGCATCAAAAATTTGATGAAGTGGTTTTGTTTAGTGGTTATGTTCTTAACCAGTCTGACAAATGTGTATATAGCAAATTTGATGAATCTGGTAAATGAGTCATCATTTGCCTATATGTTGATGACATGCTGATCTTTGGCACTGACCAAAATCAGGTTGACCTGACAAAGGAATTTTTGTCATCAAGGTTCTCCATGAAGGACATGGGGGAGGCTGATGTTATCCTTGGTATAAGGATTAAACATGAAAGTAATAGAATTTCTATCTCTCAATCTCATTATATTGAGAAGGTGTTGAGGAAATTCAATTACTTTGATTGTACTCCTGTGAGTACACATATGGATACTTGTGAGAAGCTGATGCCTAATAATGGCAAAGTTGTATCTCAACTTGAGTATTCTAGGGTAATTGGCTGCTTGATGTATGTCATGACTTGTACAAGGCCTGATATTGGTTTTGCAGTGGGAAAATTGAGCAGGTATACTAGTAACCCTAGTGCTCATCACTGGCAAGCAGTTCAGAGGGTACTGAAGTATTTGAAGAGAACTATGGATTATAGTCTCTCATATACTGGTTATCCATCAGTATTAGAAGGATACACTGATGCAAGTTGGATCAGTAACACTGAAGACAATTCGTCTACCAGTGGCTGGGTATTCCTACTTGGTGGAGGTGCAATTTCTTGGGCATCCAAGAAGCAAACTTGCATCACCAGTTCAACAATGGAATCTGAATTTGTAGCTTTAGCTGCTGCTGGTAAAGAAGCTGAATGGTTGAAAAACTTGCTTCTTGAGATTCCATTGTGGCCTAAACCTATAGCACCTATTTCTATCCGTTATGATAGTGCAGCTACATTGGCTAAGGCTTATAGCCAGATGTACAATGGTAAGACTAGACACTTAGGTGTCAGACATAGCATGATTCGTGAGCTTATCATGAATGGGGTGGTATCTATAGAGTTTGTTAGATCTCAACAGAACTTAGCTGATCACTTGACGAAGGGTTTGGCTAGAGACTTGGTTATAAAGTCTGCTAAATGGATGGGTTTAAGTCCAACTTAGTCACTGAATGCTAGGACACCCAACTCCCTCCTGAGGAAACTTAGGAGCTGAGTTCAATGTGGAAAGTTGAACATTCAGTGGACCGGAGCACCCTGATTCTCGAATATTTGAACGTATAATGTACTAAGATGGAAATTCAATCCTCAGGATATTTTCGTTTATGCACATGTTTTGTCTAATGTTTGTTTTTCATGCAAAGGAAGTGAACTAAATTTGGGGAGGATTGTTGGAAAATTTAGTGCACTTGTGGGATTAGTTCACACCTGGTAATGGGTCAGGAGGTACGGAGTGTACACCCATAAGGTCCCTGAACACCCTGACTCTTTTAGTGGAAAGTACTGATAGTATTATAAAGTACTGCTAGTGGAAAGTACTGCTAGTATTATGGAAGTACTGCTAAGTGACAGTTTCAATTGCTTAATGACCACGTTTAATTGGTCATGTAACCACTAACGGCTATAATGGGGATAATTATGAGGCGATTAATAGGCCGATTAATTCTCATAATTCCATTTGACTAGCTCAGGGTAATTTCCTATAAATAGGATATATGATTATGCACGAAAAAACACACAGAAAACGATTAACACTTCTAAGCAAAAGGGTTATTGAATTGTGCCTAATTCTATAACTACATTTGGTCTTATCCCAAGTAGATATTCGTGCAACCCAGGCATTAGGGTCGAATAGTTTACTTTGAAAAGTGATCACACGATTCCAAGTGATATCCGGTAACCACATAGTGGTATTGTTGTTGCCTTGATTATCTTACCCTGTTCTGGGACATACACACCAACACTTGCATCATACATAAATGCTACTAATAGATAACTGGAATCAATTCTTTGCAGAAGTGGAGTCTCGTTTTGGTGTCCATTACCAGAAGGAAAGGGAAAACAGAGCATACATGGAGGGTTTATCTCAAGGCATCCATCCAAAAGCATTCTCTAACGTTTCTGGAGCGACACCAGTCTTTGAGGCATCTGCAAGTATTACCACAAAAATATATGAATCATATTATAAGCTAATAGTAAAGGAAAATCAAGGCACTAATGCTTAGTGTAAAGAACAGAAGTAAACTGACACCACTTTTAAAAGGCAGTTAGATATAGCGATAGAGGTGGGCCAAATATGTGAACGGCATCATGAAAACTAAGGTTAACTACCAATGTAGTAGAATTGGATATTAATCAACTCCAAAACACACATAAATCATATAAGCCCGTAACCTTAAAATGTTATCTTTGAAAGCTAGTTCAGGTTGTGGGTTCCTTTGTGATCCATTAAATCATTCTTTCATCATAACCTTTTTTTTTAATACGAAAAAATAGCATAGTCAAAAATGCCGAGCTTACTTATTCATAAATTCTATGATAAAGAAACTGGTGATAAAAAAGAAAGAATATGACAGCATATCAGGCATCGAGTTCATACGAAACTTTAATAGAAACACATAGCTCATACATTTCCTGATGTGATAAAAGGATACGACATTTAGTACAAAACCACGACGATCTATATATGTGCTTATACATAAAATATACTATTTCACAGACAATAATAACTTGAACAAATCAGATATACAAAATCCCAGCTACTACACTTTTTATAAATAAAAGAAATTAGAAAGATGAAATTCATACCATAATAATAACGAGTGAGGAAAACCCGCGCGATGCAGCGGGGTTGCTTTTGTAGACGTAGCGAAAGATTATTAATGCTAAAGGACTTGCTTTGCAACGACACTTAGACCTCAGGGGCTGTTTTTGCCAAGTTTTGAAAGTTATTAATGCTAAAGGACTTGTTTCGCAACGACACTTGAACCTCAGGGGCTTTTTTCGCCAATTTGCCAAACTTGGCAATTAATGCAAATGTTTTGCTACAGTGATGGTCCTGTGTTTTAGTATATATACTAATAATAATTGTCCACCTGGCATAATAATAATAATTGTCCACCTGGCATTCCTCCAGCTCTTTCACTTGAAGATGCTTTTTCTTCCTCAACTTTTCAAGGTATGAAATCACGCCTTTAGGGGCTTTAAAGAGAGAAAAGAAGTAGACACCAAGGGCCCAAGCACCAATTTAATTAGTGTAAGTCTCCCACCATAAGATAGATTTATAGCTTTCCATAAGGAGAGCTTATTATGTGCGAGCTTTGTTCATATTGGATCCAATAAGAAGACCAATATAAGTGCAAAGGAGGGTGGATGGTTGGCAACTCAATACGGAAGCAAAGTATGGGGTTTGAGTGTTTGACTAGACGAGACAACGATACCAAAAAAATTGCTTTTGGAGAAGTTTATTTTTAAACCAGAAGCCAAGTGATAGCATTTTAAGATTCGACAAAGGTTTTTGGCATTATCAAGTGACCATTTACCCATTATAAGAGCAAATTGGATATGTGAAATATCAATTTTGTTTTGGCCCACTTTGACTCCATAAAAAATGTTTCTTGATTTTGGCTCCTGTAGGGTAATATGTAATGCTTCCACCGCCGTGATAAAGAGAAAATGAGAGAGGGGATCACCTTGTCTTAACCCTTTTTCAATCTTAAATTCTTTGGTGGGGAGACCGAAGCATAAGCCAAATTAAGGCAACCATGAATCCACGTTCTCCATTTGCAACTAAAACCCATTTGTTCCATTCCATTTTGCATTACTAGTGCAACCTCTAGTAACGTACAACTTTGATGCCTTTTGTCATCGAATAATTGTAAGTTAACATCCAACTTGAGCACGTAACTATTTTTCAACATTGTGTAAACTTTCTCATTTCGTTCCATATAAATAGGAAAATCGTAAATTGTTGTATAGCTACAACTTACAAGCAAATGTTTCTTTCTATGGAATCATATGCATGAAAACAAAAGCAAATCCTTTAAGACATTTACATGTATAAATCTTTCTAGCTTCAATGCCTTTTGCGTAGATCAATCGTTCACTTTCTCTTCGGTGGAGTAAGTTTGCCCGTTGTCCAGAGCTGCAACATCTGTAGCGCAGCGCTTGGTTGATCCATAGGAACCATATGTCCAGCGTTATGTACCTTAAGAAACGTAAGTGGTCCATAGTTCTTCATAATTCCAGCTTCTTTACCGTCTACCACAAATGAAACATTTGAAGCTGCCACAAATTTATTCTGACCAGACCAAGGCATGGCATTAACCCATCTCGAATTTCCTGAAATAAATACCCCAACTTTTATATGTTACCATTCGAGTAATCGTGCTAAGTTCTAAATAAAGAACTTACCAACCCAATTGCAAATAAGATCATATTCTCCAGCATATACAAGCAACTTGATTCCTTGTTCTAAAAGTGCTGGAATCCCGACTTCAAGATCTCTCATCCAGTCTTGAAGCATAGCCTCGTGCACTGTATCACTACAAGAAACAAAATCTATGTCGCTTGGTACACCTAATGCTGTTTTAACCGATGATTCACTTAGAAAATTCTCCATGTTTGAGAAATCATAGCACAAACTTCCTTCACATTGCTTCCTAATATCATAATACTACAAAAATAAAATAAAAATAAAGAACATTCGTATAACTGAAGTTGAATGATTATGTTATTCAGGTAACTATTATAGTTCGTTCTTACATTAATATTGCCTGCAACTTGCAGGATATCGTCGAAAATTGGCTGACACATCTCCAACGCATTTATACATGAAGTTGTACCCGTGGTACCTAGATATACAATGGCAGGCTTAAAAATAAGTTCAAAGATTTAGATGTCGATTTAGATTATTATTGAAATAAAATTCTCTTTATATTTATTTATTTATGAAAATGTAAAAAGTGGACTTTTACTTAAATTAAAATGTGCTATAACATGATATATGCTTTACCACATTGTTTGATTGCCTCTTCACAATCTGGAATTTGTTGGTTTATTTTGCTATAATCTGATTGTGAAATCAAGCTATTAGCCAAAGCGTAATCGGTATAAGCTTTATACTGTATTGCAGGGTCAGTAAGCCCATTTCCGATTCCAAATCCCTTCAAGTTTATTTGAATTCCTTCTTTGTTTATATTCCCTTTGTTAACCCGCGAAGCAAAAGCTGGAATATAGTGTCCTGCGTATGATTCTCCAGTGATGAAGAAATCATTGTTGACATAATCCGGATGCGCTTTGAAAAAGGCCTAAAATCATAAAAAATATTTCTATAAAAGTAATCCACTACTATAAAAAATGTCATACCAAGTTAGCAACTATCTAAAGTTGTTGCTAAATACTGTAATGAATTTGATTCAAAGTTTAACCTGCAAAAAGAAGTAAAGATCATTGCTGACACCAGTTTCATCGTGGCGGATATCTTTGTCACTAGAACTGTAACTAAAACCAGTTCCTGTTGGTTGATCAACGTATATCAAGTTTGAAACCTGTGTCACAAAAAGTACGTGTGAGTGTCCATAACACGTTTGGAGGTTTATGGTTCGATATGTTAAAGCATTTTCGAGTTAAACAAACCTGGTCCCAGCCATAGTCGTTCCAGACAAGAGACAAGTTGTTTGTGATTTTAAAAGGGCCGTTTTCATAGAATAAAGCCAATTCACTGCTGCATCCTGGTCCTCCAGTTAGCCATATAACCACTGGGTCACTTTTGGCCTTTCTTGATTCAAAGAAAAAATAGAACATCCTGCACAAAAGTCCCATTACAAAGAAATTAACTATTTCTTATCGACTTATGTGAGAAAATCAGTCTCAAAGATCACAAATAAAATCACGCAAACTGCAAAAAATATAAATGTCCTGTCAATTTTTAACGATGATTGCAAAGTATTTTTTTGGGTTAATGTATTTAAAATGTATCTTACTAGTCACAAATTCCAGGTCTGTGTAACCAAGGGCGGAGCTATTAAGGGACCGGGAATGGTCCCGGCCCCCCTAGGCCTAAGCCCGTTAGTGTATTTTTTTTCGCGATTTCATGTGTATTTCCGGAAAAAAAAATTATTTCGGCCCTCCCATTTAATGTATTTCCTTAAAAAAAATTGTTTCAGCCCTCCCACAAAATTTTTTTAGCTCCGCCATTGTGTGTAACAAACTTTTTTTTTTGCAAATTCATGTACCTAAACTTTCAAATTTCGTCAGGTGTATTTTCGGACCATTTTAACTTTCAATTTGTTAAGACTCCTTTTATCAGGGAGGGGTAAAATGGTCAAAAAATACATCAGAGTGACGAAATTTGAAAGTTTAGTACATGAATTTATAGAAAAAAAAAAGATTTGTTACGCAAACCTGAAATTGTGACAAGTAATATACATTTTGAATACATTAAACCTATTTTTTTCCCATGTAGTTTCGTATGTGTTTATTTTTAAGCAACATACAGCCCTTTGGCTATTATTGCAACAAAAAGAATGCATACTCTGATATGAAAAGTATAAATGTTAGAAATCACACATAGTGGTTCAACCTTTACGGAGGCCTAAAGCGAAACTTCAAAATGAGGCCCTATGTTTTAAAGTTATTTTCGCAAAAATTGGTGTATATAAAACTCATCTTTCTAACTTCTTTAATGTAAAATCTTTGATTAAAAGTTTTGCATAATATCTCTTTTTCAATCGAGAAATGATAACTTATCTATATATTTTGTGATATTTTGGTTCTTTTGTTAGAGCTTTGATTGACATGCGTAACTGATATGCCTAAACCTATGTTTCATGAGTCTGTTGGTTAAACTTTATTTCTATCATGCAAAAATATGGGCTTATCATTCACATGGAGTATTAGGCTTAAACTTTTTATAGATTATAGCCATAAGATATTGAATTCTCAAATAATAATACTCCTTCCGTCTCAAAATAATAGTTCACGTTTGATTTTTTAAGTCTCTCTTATTCAACTTTGACCTTAGGTATTTTTGTTTATTTTATATAATATTTGATGCAAAATATATGAATGAATTGTGTTTTAAATGTATTTTCATTAATTATTATATAACACAAAAAGAAAATACTTAAAGTCAAAGTTGAATAAGAAGACTTTAAAAGTCAAACGAGAACTATTTTGGGACGGAGGGAGTATCTGATTTATCAAGTCTGCCTTCTAAAATCTATGACTCTTAAGATGATGGGATCTTTTTTTATCTACATAGAATATTGGTCTTGGATTTATATAAATTTTAAGATCGAAATATAAAAGACTCAAAGTTCTCAATAGTCTACCCACTTTAGCAAATTAGGGCCTTTCAAAATTGTGATGCTAGATATGATGGTCGAAAATCTAGTCCGAGTGACTTGATATGTATACATTACTTTTGTAGATCTGGCAGCCTAAAAAAATTGAAGGCCTAAAGCTTTAGCTTTAGTTACTTTACGTTTGGGCCATCCCTAAAAGCATGTATTGTACTTTTCATAGTTTGCTCTATAAAACAACAAAAGTTGATCTTTCATCTAGCTATTAGAACATTTTTTTTAGTAATATGAACAGTTTAGCAGTTTTCAAAGTATAACTAATGTGTTATTACATGTATATATAAACCAACAAATATACACCGTAAGTCAATAATAACATTCAATGTCACACATTCATACCTTCTAGTTTACTTTAAGTTCCAACCCTTTCAATACTCCAATCATTGAAAGATTCTAAAAACAAAAATCTACCAATAGAATAAAGGACTAGTAATCAAGTTTCTCACCCAATATTCCTAACTTTTTCCTAAGCATCAAGATATTTTCAAAGGGTAGTAGGTTATTTTTATTTTAATGATCACATTTTACATATTTAGCATATATAATTCCCATTGGAAGTTGATTATACTTAATCTTTCTTGAGCTAATTCTGAATTAAGCTACATATAGACTATATCTTTCACGTCAAATATGATGTTGCAATAAAAATATATAGCGAAAACGAATGCATACCTAGCATCAATTGTATTTTGAATGCGATAATATCCAGCATGTTGAGCAAGATCATGAACCGTGGCACCCGAGTCACCAAGAACTGTCAAAGATAGCCGTTTTTCGACAATTCCATTTTGTGTAACTTTAAGCTCTTCATCAAGATAAGAAGAATGGTTATACGACTTAACAATATTCGCATCAAGATGAGGGTGCAAGTTGAGGTCTTTTATGAGTTGGAAACTTGTTTTTTTCAATGATTTCGAACGATGAAATGAAGAAAGCGACGACGACGGGTGTGTTCTTGCATGTGATGATGAAATGAAAACAAGAAGAATAAGAGGAATGAGATAAAGAATTTGGGGATGAGGAGTAGCCATGGTTGTGGAGATTATAGAAAGAAAGTTGGCTTTTGGTTATAGTGTGTGGGGGCATGATGTATACATATTTATAGTGTTTGATTGCATGATTCATGGTTTAAGATTTCTTGTCACATTAATTAATAATATATTTTTTTATTAATGGAGTTTTAAACGCAGATAATCAGTTTTGAGTGTTTGGACGGAATGAAGGTTATATGATGGTAATTATCGCGTTTGATTAATGAAGACGACATAGTTTATGTCGAAACTCATTCCCAAACACCCTTTAATTAAAGTGTGAAAGTGTGTGTGGAAACAAAAGAGAATTCAAGAGGATTTGAAAATGTGAATGTGTCTATTGTTTTTGTCTTTGGATATGTTTTCAATGTTGTATTCATTATCTCAAGCAAACTTGACTCTTTCTTCACCTTGTTGCTTGTTCAGATTCTTATGGTAACAACTATTTAAATTCTGAATCAAATACTAATCTTCTGTTTAAAAGGATGTTCAAATATATATTTACTTATCTTATGTTTAAAAGGATGCTAAAACAATTAAATTTTTTGGGTAAAGGGTTTTACCCCGATAAATATATTAACACGAAAAAAACTATTAGATACAAAGGAATATGGCTGACGTGCCATATTAACCTAAACGCACTACATATGCTTAATCACACTACATGGGAATACCCATCTTAATCATATGAGTCAATATCAAATGAGTTTAAAAAAAGAATGGTTAGAACTAATTATGTTCATGCAATCATGCCCAACTAAACCGATGTTCTTTTATATGTTTTATTCCTAAGTTTAATTAGTACTCTAGTTTAGTTTAATCACGGCGAATAATTTGGATACGTTGATTCCTTGGTACAACATATTACAAGAAAGACTTAACGAGACATTTCATTATTATTTTATGAGATAATATATACGGAGGTCATCCAAGTATTGAATTTTATCTTTGGTGTCACTCATCTATCAAAACTATTTATGTATGGATGTCACCCAACTATTCGATTTTTTTTCATTAAGCCCTCTCATCTATACTATTTTATGAGATGATATATACAAAGGTCACTAATGTCTCCTATTAAAAGGATATAATAGACATTTCACGTTATATGTTTTATTCGTATTACTATATTATGTTACGATTGAGTTCTTTTTTGTCAGATTATGATTTTCTGACATAAAAATGCTGGAGATTGATATAAACGAAAACAAACAAACGCTTGAATGACCTATAAAAGAAATTAGCGGTTTAATACTTGGCACCTCCAAATACATTAACCTTTATATTATTGATCTAAGAGTATTTTATTATCAAGTCAATGCAATAATTTGCCATGAACCAAGGCTTTCTTCAATGTAACTTTCAAATATCTTTAATTAAATTAAATAAAAACATAGTTCCTATCACTGTCATTATTTGGGTCCCTATATAAAATAAACTTGTACAACATCGATGTTCTTGTATGCATATGTAAACAACATATAAGCTGTATATTGGTATATATAACCATACATATCTTTCATCTTTGTGTTGTTTACGTTTAGTTTGTTTTTTTCTTTGCGTGACACAAACCATGAAAGGTGTTTTCTAATGTCTCTTATCATCATACATAAATACAAAAACTAAAAGGTGTGGTGGTATCAATGAGATGAAATCGATGGTTTTGTTGGTCACAACTAGGGGTGTTAGAAAAGTCGACTCGACCTGAACCTTTTTTGAAAGTCTATTTGGGTCAGGTTACTCGGATCAATAATTTTATTTGGGTCAACCCGAGTGTCCCGAATATTAAAGAAGGTCGGGTATCAGGTTGAAAATCTTTGACTAACTCGGGTTCGAGTCTCGGGTTCAAGTCGGCTCGATTGACCCAAATAAAGGTTTTTTATTTTTGTTAAGTATACAAATAGGCAATTTTTATTGTCATGTTACTCATGTTCGAGTTGACCCGACATTGTGTGTACCCGACCTGAATTGAACCGAACCTGACTAACCCGAGTTCAAATAGGGGCGGTTTCAGATATGTTATTTTTGGCTTCGACATGACTTTGACCCGACCTGAATTGACCCGAATTCGATCAACCCGTCCCGATTAACACCCTACCAACTAAACTTATGAATTTAACATATAACAGAAACGTTTTATAGAAGGTACGTTTTTATGTATACCAAAAGTCATTAAAACCTCCTAAACGTGTTCAAGCCTAAGCCGTGAAGAGAATGTCGATTTTTCTTCTTTAATGCGTTAGCAACAACAACAACAAACCCAATCCCGCCGAGGCAGGGTATGGGGGAGGTAGAATGTAGACAGATCCTACCCCTACCCCAAGGATAAACCCGGGAGTAAGGAGCCTGCTTCCAATGAGACCTCCGGCTTGTGCACGTGTGCGGGAGAGAAAGAAGAGAAGAGAGAGCAAAAGGAAGCAAAAGGACATCAAGCAAAAGCAGACGAAAAAGGGCAGACCAAACACACACAAACACAAAACAAAAGCACAGAGCATACCAGAAAACAAAACGCAAAGGCAGGCAAACCTAAGGGAGCAAAACAAAGGAAGGCAGCACAACCCACGAGACCTAAAGCAAGGGCAAAAGGCAACCTAAGGGGGCAACCAAGAGCAAGGCACGAGACCTAAAGCAAGGGCAAAGAGGCAACCTAAAGGGGCAAACAAAGAGCAAGGCAAAAACACGCAAGGGGCCTAAGCTAAGGCAAAGGCAAAAACTAGGCACCAAGGCAAGGCATCAGAAGAGCCTAACACCTAACTACCCGCAAATCCTAATTCTATCTCTCCACGCATTCCTATCTGAGGTCATGTCCTCGGACAAGAGCAGCTCCTTCATGTCGAGCTTAAGTCTATCCTCCCACCTGAGCTTGGGTCTACCCCTCCTTCTCACACCATCAACTACTAGCGCTTCGACTCTTCTTACAGGCGCTGATTGTGGCCTCCTCCTGACATGGCCGAACCACCTCAGCCTTCCTTCTCTCATCTTCTCGATAATATTCCCGACCTCAAGTTTTGCTCTGAAAACACCGTTCGGGATCATGTCAAGCAAGGTTTTCCCACAAGTCCATCTTAACATTCTCAGTTCCGCCACCTCTACTCTGTTAGCATGCGCCTTGGAGATGGGCCTCTTTAATGCGTTAGCAATTATGATTTTTAAGATAATTCATATGCTTCAGCCACAAAAGTTTATAATGTTGCATCTTCCTTTGGATGTTGATGTTAACAGCTTAACCACGATAAGTTTGAAATAATGCTTAGATAAAAAGATAACGACATGCATTAACAACATATTTTTAAACGCGCCACATGATTTCATTACGAGTTTTATCAAACTTAAAGTGGCATACACTGCACCAATGAATTGACCCATTTCGCCGCAGAAGACTAAACCAGTTCACATACTTTTTAGATCATTGATAGTTATGCGAGGATTACAAGAGGGGTGAACATAACAAGATATGATCATTATACATTAATAGCAACATAATTACATAAGATGGTTTTCATATGCTACAAATATCTGTTATAAAATAATAAGGTGTATGGTTGCCGACATGTCAGATATATTAAGTATATACCAACTCGTAAGATGAGGCACAACGCCTCATGACCTTACTTTGGCAAGTCGAGCCCTTATTTCTTCTAAATCTTCATCATCATCGAGACCCTCATCCTACATATTCACATCAACAGTTTATTTTCTCTATAAAAAACAGCCCACACTGATCTGGACCGGGTTGGCCCGAAACAATAGCTGTAAAATACTTTTTTTTATTACATATAGTATTATTGTTCAATAGTAATCTATTCGTTCGGAAAATTTTGGGAGGGTTTTTGCATGAGATGAATATTTTGTGCAAATTATGACCAATTTGACCCATTTACCTTATTAGGAAACTTTTTTGTAACATTAACTGAATAGACTCATTCCTAGATAAATGGGTCAGGTTATCACTCTAGTTACAACATTAAAAAGAAGAGAAAAGTGTCTAGTAAGTACCTCTGCATCTTCGGTTTGCGCAGGTTGCTTCAAACGCTCTTTCCTTACGGCTTCTGGAAGTTGTGCAGCAGTATCACCAGCTATTGCGGTTAAGACCTTATCAACCTCCTCGTCAATCTCATCTTCCATGTCATCTGAATCAAGTGCAGAGTCAAGAGCATCATTCACAAACTCTTCAATCACACCTGCCTGAAATAACACAAAAGAATTCAATTATACAGAAGGTAACAATGCAAATGAATGTTCCAATTTAAGTAACACTTGACGAATTTTAGAAAAGAAAAATGACTTGTTTAATAATAGTCCATTCAACATTCTACACGAACAAAGTTTCCTACAACGGATATATTCAAACCCTAAATAAGCAAAGGTCTGCATGCAGACTAGAGATGCAATATCAATCCATTTACATATGAATGGGTCGATTTAGCTTATGTTTACTCATCTCAAACACAACTGAATGAAAAAGAAAAAAACTAGCTAGAAAGGAATATGCTTAAGCAGATCTAACGGGCTGAAAGCCGCTCAAAGTCTATTGTTTTATGGTATCTAACCTTCCCTCAATCCGTTTTATTAAATTTAGATTATTGTTTTTGTAGGATTACTTTACTCTCAAATATACAATTCGACAAAAGTGTTTGCAAGTCAACCGAGCAGGACCGAAACCAGTATTATAAATGACGTGTTTTAACCCAAACCGGGTTTTACCCGCTAGGTGTCCCAGTCACAAATTGTTTTGTTGACAAAAGAAAAAAGAATACAGAATTTGAAAATTGATGTACCTTGGTCATTTCTTTGTTGAACTCTTGCATAGTGACAGCCATTTCTGGAGCCTTCATTAGGTTATTAACAATCTTCATGACTTCAGCACTCTTAGACAAATGCCCCACCGTACGAGCAACAGCTACATAACATCCAATTCAGAATAAATTAATGAATAGACCCAAAAATAAGTGGCGCTTTAGTACGGCTTTAAGAGATTGACTAATTTAAAAGTCTCCTTCTGATTGCAGACCAACTTCACAAGTATCCTTTGAAATTATCAATGATGCAATCCCCATGTAACTGAGATTGTGGAATACCAGATTAATAATCAAGGCTTAAGTTTATAATTTTATATACTAAAGGTCTTCTCTTGATAACACTTATAACCAGCACAAGTTGCTACTTTGCAATGATGACGCATCACTTAGTGGGATATCGTATAGAAAAGAATTATAACAGTAAATGAAGGCTAGGGGGATCTAATACGTCAGCAGGTCATATCCAAGACATAGTAAAATGAAGATCAGTGTTTATAAATGAGGGAAATGAAGCTACATAAACACAACCCGTCTAGTTCGGATCAGAAGTATCCCAAATTCCCAACGACGTCGTGCATCCTTATTATTTTAAGCAAACAAATTTATTTGCCTACTTACTCCACCATAAAAATGCCTATTTTCCCTACTTACCTTTAAACTTAAATCATACGCTGGATACCTAAATCAACAGACTGTATCTTAGAAGCCTAGCCATCATATACAATATGTCATCTATAGTTTTTATTATCTTTGGAACGCACCAAGAAACGACCTAACAAAACTGCAGCAAATACCATGGTGATGATATATAGGTTTAGACAAATAGTACTTCCTTAAGGGTAGAAAGATATATGCATAGGACGATGAACATACCAACGCTTTCGCCTAAATGCATTGATATTGAATTCAACTGAGCTTTATTTTCATAAAGGCGATTCACAGTTCGTCTAGACATGACAATTTCTTTAGCAAGTGCCTGGAGTCAATTTAACATGGAACAAAGAATTAATTCAGGAGAAATAAATTCAATCATAAACAAATGAATGTAATTTCTAACCAAAGAAAGGTTGTAACCATATGTAAATGCAAACTAAATACAGACACTGGTAAGCCAGTGCTGGACTCTTTGGTGTACCATCACGTGTAAGATGATAAGATGCATAAGTAGTGACACATGAGGGTTACTATAGATTATAAGTTAGGTAATTGATGTAGTAAAGGTTGGCATGTATACTAGTTAAGCCTCTAATATACATAACTATATAAGGATATAGAATCACTGCTAACATATATAATCTGTATACTCCTAAGGTTGTATCAACAAATTTTGAGGATCATTTGTGTAATCTACAAGGCAGTAACATCTCCTAATGACAAGTAAAAAAAACGTAGCCCAGCCCTCACATATTCACTCCAAGAAATCTTTGGCGTCGACAATGAAGCAATAGGGAAAAAAAAATAAACACAAGATCAATTGTGACTACAGGGAATAATGTTTCCATAATGTTGTTTGAACTCGCCGTAATCAAATAATTAGTTGTTCCAGTATTCACGAAATTCTAATTATTTAACCATTTACATGTGTTTAAGTAAAACTTGTTTATTGTGCTTGAAGCTAAAAAAAAGTAATTTAAAACCAGATTTAACAACTTATTGTGCTTTACTGCAATAAGCTCAGAGCCCATGTGAGAAAACTATTACTTATTTCATATTTGAGAAATTCTACAATTTCGCCATTTGCATAAAAGACTACATATGTTCAAAACATGTGTTCGAGTAAATCTCAAGTTAACAGCTTATCTATGACTAGAAAGAAGCCAATAAAGCTTATAACTCCAAAATTAGGGGATTGGGTGTGGGTACCAAAAGTGGGGTTTTGCCTTGAGTGACTAGGGTGGGGGGTTTTGGGTGTGCGGGTGATAAGAGAAGTGAAAGGGAAAATGGTGATATGTGGCATGACGTGGCACCACTTTTTGGCTTTGGCATGGGTGACTACACCCAATGCTCTTAGATCTTTCTAAAGTGACCCCTAAACAATCACATATTCAGAATGAGTTTTATTTCATCTGAAAAACCACCACCAAATGGCCTAGTGGTAAGGCCCCTAATCTCCTCACACGAGGTCTGGGTTAAAACCTTACTAGTAGTTACTAGGTACACATTTGGGGAAAGGGTCAGAAATGGTCACGTGGATACCTCGTTTTTGCTCTGCTTTTTCTTAGCGTAGTTTAAAAAGCACTATTTTTCTCAAAATGCAGTATCGCAAACGGAATCCCAAGCACCCCCTCTAATTATTCAACCTCTAACTAATCACATTTAAACTCTATCCAAACCAACCTCATAAATAAATCACTTCCGAAACACAATGCCAAACAGTACCTTGGCAGATCCGATATCATTTCTTTTGGCAGCTTCTCGTATCGCTTTCTGAACACTTTTCTCTTCTCTCTGTATATCTAATCACAAAAACAAATAAACAAACACTTATTATTAACTCACTAATCCAACAATAACTAATTAATAACTATATAAAAAAAAAGTAAGTACCGCGAATTTGACGGTCGATGTTACGAGAGTCTTGACGAAGACGACGTTGCCAATCGCGTAAGAGCTGTTGTGGATTTGGTTTTGGCTTTATTATGTTCATCATTTTCTCCATTTTTTTATAAAAAGATTTGTGGGGATTTTTTGAAAAGTAGTTAGTGATTGAGTTTTTTGTTTGAGTTGTGTGCGGATTGGATGATCAGAATTGAAATGATTTGGGAAAGTCAAATACCATTCTTAATTTCTACGCGTGATCAACTTTTATTCATTGTTTTTTACCAACTATAAATTGCTACACGTCGGTAGTGCGAGCAAAGATAGACTGTGAGACCGGACCGAACCAACAAACTAGACCAACCGAATCGGATCGAATATATTTCGGTCCGGTCTTCGGTCCACCCTTCTTATCAGTTTCGGTCTGATTTTACGCAAATCGGACCAACCGAGTCGGACCTAACACATTTCAGTCCGATCCTCGGTCTAATGTTTTGGGCCAAATAGGTTTTTATTCTAATACGATCTAATTTTTGAACCTTGCTCAGCCCTACCCGTGAGTATAGTATTGGAAAGAGAAAAAAAAATAAATGTGTTTTCTTTTTATAATTTTTGAACATGATTGAGGTAGTTTAGTAATATTCGTTGTTATAATATTAAGAGTTTTAAAATAAACGTGTTTTCTTTCTATACATAGCGGTGATTAGAAAGAGAGAAAAAAATTTTAACGTAAAATTTGATTGTTTTATAATGGGGCTGACTTGACCGGCTTAACTGGCTCGGAATTGGTTTACTTAAGAATGTACGAAAAACTACAAAACATCTGTATTTTTAACATGAATGTACGAAAAGTTATCAAAACGTATCTTATAAGAGCAGTGGGTGTCGTGGAGTCGTTCGGCTCGTGCCATTTTCCAAAAACACTGCCACATCAGCAACACATTCAACGGTACTAGAAATCTTTTTGCACCATATTTTGTGTCGTTACTGTTGGCACCAAAAAATGTGATGTCGTTGACCTTTTCTTTTTCATTTACATAAAATAAAACATACACAATATTAACTAAAATAAACTTCATTAAATAAAAAAACACATTACATCAATAAAAAAAAATACGAAAAAAACATTAAAATTAGACTAAAATACACCGTTGGTCCCTAAACTTGGCAGGACGGATCGCGATGGGACAAAACTCGCCCTTTTCATCGCCACAGGTCCAAACATTGGCCATTAAATGTCAGATTCGTCCCTTGACCAATAACGGCATTGTCAACGTTCCGTTATACGCAAAAAAAAACCCGTAATTATGATACTGTTGAGGGTACAATAGTCATTTTGTTTTATATACTGTAGCACCTGTCTTGTCCAATTTCCCGCCATTATGTACAATATAACAAAACTGTGTACTCATTGCTCATCCCCAAACTTGTTTTGGAAGCCTACCCAGAAAACCCTAATGCAATGTCTATCATCAAATCAAATAATCTGAGTAAGAAAATAACAAACAACCACCTTGGATTTACTCTATGGCGAGTAAGGGAATATCCTTTATATGATCATCGTGAAACGGAGGAAAGAGCTGCAATCAAGAGATATTGTAAGTCTTTTTTGGTTAGACCCTATTACAATCATATGTTAGTACGACTGATTAAGTTATTCCCCTTTTAGGTAACTTTAGCTTAACAATGTTTTTGTACATTTTTTATACAGCGGGTGAACCAGGATCGTTTAGCATGATGTTCCATTATGAAGGTACATTCAAATACTTTCCAGGTAGGATATATCAAGAAGGCAAGAAATGCCTTGTTGATCTTGTGGAAATAAAAGAGGTGTCTGTTGATGAAATGGATGCTCTCATGACCCAAATCGGTTATGAGTCTGGACAAACCAATTATTTCTACTTTCTTAAGCCTGGTTGTACATTAGACGACAATTTGTTTTATTTGCGTGAACCTGCTAATGTAGACTTGTTGAAAGATGTTGTCATACAACATAAGCTGATAGACGTGTATGTTGAAATAGGGAAGACTAGATTAGAACTTTCTGAAATGTCCCTACAATCAATTAAGACTGTGTTTTGGGAGATGGATGAAGATAGGAGAAAAGTTGCTACTGCGGCTATTCAATCCTGTTGTAGACGGTTGGTGTTAGATGATATAGATAATGAACCTGCCCTAGATCCGTTTATCCAACTTACACAATTTCCTGTGGACGTCAATGATACTGGTGAATCTAGCAATTTGCCAAACATTGAGCCACTCTTTTCGACCTTAGACTACTCATTTGCTAGCCAACCTGTTCAAAACAGTGAGCTTGCTTTAGTAGTTATTGATGAGGATAATGCTATAAAGGAGCCTGATAATGTTGAGGTTAATCTGTTTAGAGTGAGTCAGGGGAAGCACTTTGACAAAGGTGGAACATCACTAGTTGATGTCAATAACACCTTTGAGGAGCCTGAAAATTTTGAGGTTAATCTGTTTCAATTGACTCAGGAGAAGCATTTACACAAAGCAGGCAGAGCACTAGTTGATGTGAATAACATGTTTGAGGAGCCTGATGTGGATGTAACTCTGTTTCAATTGACTCAGGATAACATGGAAGAGGATCATGTTGTTGATGTTACTCTGTTACAAGCGAGTGACACTAGTGACTTTGGTAATGCAGTTGAACCAAATGAAGAGAACAATTGTCAACAGAATGATGCACAACTTGGTATGGTACAAGTAGGTCAGAGTAATGATTTAGGTGAAGAAGGAACAACCAGTAATATAAGTGATGACAGGCAGTTGGTAAATGATTTACCTGTGATGGTTGATGATGTATTTTGCAGTGACCATGTTAGTTTCCAACACGCACACTTTGCTAATGGCGTCTATACCACTTTTTTCTATGCTGGTCAGGAGTTTGGTACTGCAGGGGAAGTAAAAAACCTAGTAAGTGAGCATTCAATAGAAACTATGAGGGAGTTGTTTTTTGTGAAGAATGACAAAACAAGAATAAGGGTCAGGTGTAGGGGTTGTGTTTCACTTTCAGGCCCAACTGAAGGTCCTGGACTGGATATTGGCCCATCTAGAAGTCCATTAAGCAGAAGGGGTATAAATGCATTGCTTTCTGGCAAAAAGGACCCTTCACAAATACTCTGCCCATGGCTATTGTTTGTCGGCAGGAATGGTGAGACAGGTATCTGGTCAGTCAGAACATATAATGAGCAACACACTTGTTTGCAATCAAGGGAAGTCAGAGCTTTTGACCTTCGCTATATCTCACAGAAAATTACAGCACAAGTTGAAACACATCCAGAGCTTCCTGTCAGGTCTGTGCATAATCAACTTACCAACCAATACGACCTTCAAGTGTCCCTGCAGAAGGTTTTAAGGGCCAAAAACCTAGCAATAACAGCCATCAGGGGTCAATTCAAGCTACAATTTACCAAGTTGAGAGATTATGTTCAAGAGTTGCAAAAGACAAACCCTAATACAACAGTGGTGATGAATGTGGAACGACCTCCGGATGAGTCTCTTCCAACCAGAGAATTCAAGAGACTGTATGTTTGTTTAGGTGCACTGAAGCAAGGATTTAAAGATTGTGGGAGATCGTTGTTGGGGCTGGCTGCTGTTCCAATTTGTGGTCCTTTCAATGGTCAACTGATGACAGCTGTGGGAATTGATAGCAACAATGGTATATACCCTTTCGCTTATGCTTTTGTTGATTCAGATAACATAGGATCATGGACTTGGTTTCTTCATTGTTTATCCGATGATATAGCACTTGGGCCAATTTCAAGCATCACTTTTATTACTGGCATGAATAAGGTACTCTGTTACTCTGTTCATGAATTTAAGTCTCACTGTTTTAAAACAGACAATAAACATATTTGATTTTGTGCAGGATATAAGTAGAGCTTTAGCAGAAGTTTTTGAAAGTGCAAAACACAGATTCTGTATTAAAAGCATTCATGAGAAAATGAAACTGCAATGGAAAGGTAGGGCCTACAAAGACCATCTGTGGAAATGTGCAATAGCCTCAACTGTTGTACAGTTTCTGAAAGCTATGGCTGATCTCAAGAAACTTAATCAACCAACCCATGATTGGTTAAGTAAGATACCACCGATTCATTGGTCAAGGTCACATTTTTCATGTAAGTGATCTATCAGTTTCACTTACTTTGTATTCATAAATGCAGTATAAACAGTTATAATTAATACATGCTTATTACTTGTCATCTTTAGGGAGAGCTACTTCTGATGTGTTACTTAATAACATGTGTCAAGTGTTTCATGAGAAAATAAAAGAGGGGTTAAGCAAACCAATTATTACAGCCTTAGAATACATCAGGGAATACTGTATGAAGAGGATAATGCATGTTCTTATGGTGATTGAGAAGAGTGATGGGCCACTAACACCAACTGCACAACACATGCTAGAGGCTATTAAGAAAGAGGCTGTTAAGTACAATGTTTTATGAAATGGGGGATCTAAGTTTCAGGTTAGTGGACCATGGGGTGACCAATGTGTAGTTAATATTGTACACAAGACTTGTACTTGCAGAAGGTGGGAGATAACAGGTTTACCATGTAAACATGCTGTTGCTACCAATTGGAATATGGCTTTAAATGGCCAACAAGTAGGAGCTGTAGAAACATGGGCTCATCCTTGTTACTATCTTCTCACTTGGGAGGCTACCTACAAACACCATGTCCAGCCTATAACTAGCAGTGTACATTGGGAAAAATCAACTATGCCAACAAAAATTGTTCCACCGAAATCCGAAACAAACCCGCCTACCGCAAGAGGTAGAAAAAGAGTTAGGATAGCTCTTGAAACTGAAGAGATTGTGAAGGATGGTAAGCTGTCAAGGGCTTGGAAGAGTGTTAGGTGTAGTATTTGTGGCATTGCTTGACACAACAAGGTAACATGCCTAGTGTATGCTGGAGCTGCAAGTAGTGGAACTGCCAATAAGGGAAATGTCAAACAGGTGCCTACTAAAGCTGCAGGAAAAAAGAAACATCCTAAAGGTAAAAAGGTAGCAGCAGATAAAGAAGCTGAAGGTATAGGTGTTGTTGTTGAAAGCCAAGTTAGTGCAGTTCAAGGAAGTGGTGTTCAATATAAAAATCAAGAGCCAGCAACTGAAGATCCCATCATACATGATGCATCCCTGTCACAATCCCAGCAACATCAAGTTGAAGCAATTGCCGATCCCAGCATGCATCAACAAGCCCAGTGTCAATCCCAGCAACATGATCAATCCCAGTCTGATTCTCAGATGCAGTCAACTGATGTTCAAGCAGTTTCTGCTTCAACCCAACCTACTACACGAAGAATGACTAGGCAGCAGGCTATACTGGAAAGAATGATGGCCTCACCATAGGTCAAATCTGTTATGCTAATTATCTAGATGATGTTTCATCTAGGTTATTTATGATGGACAAGTTATGTACTCTAAAAACATATGTGTGTGTGTGTGTGTCTAACTGTAGCTCTCATGCTTTGAAAAGTATGCAATTTTATGCAGTTGGAATTATATCCATTTGCATTAACTATGGAACCATGTCATTATTGTGTATTTTTTTAGATTGACTAAGCTTGATGTGTGATTAATTTGAATCAAAAGTAACCAAAGCTAAATAGAACCTCATAAGAATGTTGACATTTAAAAGTCAACCCTAAACAAATTGCTAACCATCTGCATACCCATAAGGCATAGAAAATCATAAACAAACAAAAGTGAATACTTCATAACAAGGTTACTACAATTCAAGATACAGAACATTAACCAACTAGCCTCATTACATAAAAGGTTAAAAAGTTATCCCAATGCATAAACAATCAAGAACAACATCCAACTTAGCACCAGGTAAATCTTTCACTTCTACACATCACCTTGAGCAGCTACTAATCTTGCCTCAAGCTCATTTCTCCCCCTCAAAAGTCCTGGTATGATCATTCTTGAACGAGCACATATTTCAGGATCATACCATCTTATCCACCGACAAGAAGACCCATATTGGTGATTATGACAAGTCATTAAACAACCACCATTGTTACAAACTTACACAAGAAATATTAAGACACACTTACTTGAACAGGACAACCAAAGAATCGACGCCCTGGGTTGGCAGAGGTCCACGAAGTGCGAATAATAGCTTGCTTACCACACCAGCAACGTACCATCTTGAAACAATTATCGTTTTGAAGAAGACGGGTTTTGAAGGATAGTTTAGGGATGGGTGATAAATGTAGATCAAAACTTGTTACACACTGTTAATACAATTCTGGGTGCTCCCCTGATGAAGATTAGCGTATGCTAACTTCTCAGGAAATAGATCTTGTATTAAGTACGATTCTTGGTTCATAGCTGCTAAGAAATACAACACCGTTAGTCTCACCGCGGAACGGGGTTCCGCGGTCAACCTCCGGCGTGAGAGTAAGTGGTAGTTTTTAGAGAGATAAAGTCAGTTCTAAAGAGAGAGTGTGTAAATGTTACCGTTTGAATAGTGGCGAGGCCTCTATTTATATGGTTGACCTTTCTGTCGTGTTCTCAAGGTCACGAGCCATGAGAGCGACAGTTTGTGAGTGGGGAGTGGCGTAGGTCAACTCCAGAGCTTGTCCCGTTGCTGTGACAACGATGTTTTTGGGCGGGAGTTGTCCCGCTTTCCCTTTTTGGGGACTGCAGGCTGTAGTACGCCCAGCCTGAGCGAGATTCCCTACCTTTAATGTTAGGTGCGGTTGCGTTCTCCTTCGGACGTATCTACTATCCGCGGAATGGTTTAGTGACCATTGTCGAGGTACGTATCTAGTCCGTGACCGACCCACATGAGTCCGGGGGTATTACATAGTCATGGTTAGTCCGCGCCCGACCCGTATAAGTGCGGGGAGGGTCATACGCGATCAAGTCCCCCCAGTCTAGTGTGCTTGTTGGTCCAGTATAAGCGCTGCTAGACTAAGTTGTTCCGTTCACCCACGGTTGGATGTTCCGTGGATAATCCTAGTCACTGCTGACTGTGCTTTCCACTCATGCCAAAGATAAGCGTTACAGCTGTCCCTTGGGATTCGTGAACCGCCCTAAACCGCGTATTTTCTTACTAACATGATGTTTTGGCTGCTTCCATCTCGTCCGTTGATCTAAGCAGATCTAGACCGTTGGTTACGAGCCGGAGACGTGGCGTTTTTTCGACCGTTCGATTGACCTGTTGGTTTTACTTCTAAGAGAGTATAAATACCCCTCATTTTTACTTTCTTGGCTACTGTTGCCATTTCATCTTCGCGAGTAAAAAAGAAAAAACCCTATCAAGCCCCTTGTGTGCGTCCTTAATTGTTCAGGTTAGGTTTTTCTCCCCTCATTGTAGTTCCATGGCTAAAAAACTTCTAAGAGATTTTACTTGTAAGTTATCACAGAAAGATCTTAGTGATTTTTACTCTAAATACCATATCCCTTCTACTGTCCACCCTCTTCTTCCTAGTCCTGATCATACCATAAAGGATGCCCCTCAGGGTAAGATAGGAGTATATACTAGATTTTTTGAATTCTGCAATTTTAGGATACCCCTTTCTGCGTTTCTGTGTAGAGTTTTGGAGTATTTTCAAATCCATTTGTCGCAGTTATCCGTGTTAGCCGCCGCTAGGATTAGTCACTTTGAGATCCTTTGCCGCGTTCATGGTGGAACTCCCACTGTGTCTTTATTTAGGAAGTTTTATTATTCCGGGATGAAAGATGGTTGGATGACCCTAGAGAAGCGGAAGGGTCCTAAGTCATTGATTGTGCCGGTTTGTTATACCGCTCCTTTGGATTCTGTAAAGAATTGGAAGCAGTATTTCTTTTGGGTTGATGCGACCGTTTTCCCTTTAGCTATCTCATGGAATGAGAAGGTCTTTGTTGATCGTGATCCACCCTCGGCTGATGACGGCGTTGACCTTGAGTTATTGCATCATCTTGACACGCAGCGTGCTCCCTTTAAAAAGCTTCCGGAGCCTTTCCTTTGCGTGATTGGCCTTAGCCGCGCCTGGGATGATGCTACGGCGCGGCCTACCTTTATGGCTTTGGATACTGAGGGTGGGTTTCCCTTTTAGGGTTTGCCGCGTCTTATTCTCTTCTTTCCTCTCCTCCTTTCTTTTAGTTACTAACGCCTATTTCTCTTTTTTTTTTGTTTTGCAGAGATGTCTTTATTTGCCTTTATCAACCAGCCGGATCTATTCGAGGTGACCTCTGGTGAGAGAACTTTGCTAGAGGGGGAGAAGACGCTTCAAGAAGAAACCGCTGCGCGCGTCATAGAGCCTTCTGATGACTTGATTACTCTGGTCCAAGAGACCACTGTGGATAATGTGAAGGCGCCTAAAGCTGGTAAGACAACTGGGAAGAAAAGAGTCCGTCTCGACGTGTCTGCCAAGCAGCCAGAGAAAAAGAGGATTACTCCTGCACCGGAGCAGGGTTCCGGATCCGCTGCTGGTACGGGTTTTGCCTAAATTTTTTTTTTTTTTTTTTTTTTTTTTTTATATACATGGAGGAATAACCCAAGTGTTTCTTGACTATGTAGGTGATGCTGCCGCGGGGCCTATTCCCGTTATGGAGCTTCGTGATGAATCTGATTCCGAGCCCCGGCACCTGGATACGACTATTGCTTCTTCCGAGGCCACCCCACATCCGCAGTCAGATCCGGATGCGACTTCAAAGACATCTACTAGCGTCCCTCAAGAAAATTTGGATGTTGAGATGTCTGGTCCATCCCAGCCACCACCACTGCAGTAGGAGAGTGTTTTCGGGGCTGAGTCTCCACCGCAGGACCAATCAGGCCATCGTCCTGCGGCCTCGGATGATGACTTTTACGAGTCTTTATGTGTGGAGAAGGCGGAATCCAAGAATGTATATGTCCCCAAGTGGCTCCCCACCAACGATTTCCGCATGAACGACGGTTGGGTTTGTCGGAGTATGCTGGATAATCTTGCCACTCCTGGCTATCTGTCCACATTGCGTAACATGCCGCACACAGACTTGCTGGAGCAGTATAACACTGTGACCATGCAGCAGACCTGCATGTCTTCCGAAGTGCGCCTGCGGCTGGAGTTTGAACTAAACCAGACCAACCGGCTGAACAAGAGGCTCGAAAGGAGGGATAGAAAGGTTGAGGCTTTGAAGGGTAGAGTCCAGGAGTTGGGAACCGAGGTTGCGGAGGCTAAGGGGCTCCGCGAGCGTGTTGGTTTGCTCGAGTCCGAGTCTGGGGAGGTGAAGAGGTTACGGGAGCGTGTGGCGTAATTGGAGGGCATGTTGCTCCTAAGGATGAACAACTGGCTAATTTGATTGTTGAGAATGTCGAGTTGAAGGGTAAGGTTGTCGGGTTGACTGCTGTGTGTGATGAGTTGAAGGTGCAGGTTAGGGGTGCAGGTTTGCTGGAGGAAAAGTTGAAAGAGTGTGAAGAGAGAGTCCGCAACGAGTATGATGGTCAACTTGCTCAGTTAGATCAGAGATTGGCGGAACTGAACCGCGATTTTGATGAGGACTTATTTCCGAGCACTCTTTTTGCCATTGAAGGTAAGCAGTGGGTAATTGGGCATAGTTTCCGCATAGCGTGGATGGCGTTTAAAAAATCGGAGGAATTGCAGATGATGAGTGTGTAAATACTCATCATTTTTGGTTAATTCTGAACTGCAAAACGTCTAAAAATGCTCAGAAATGCATCAAAATACTGAAAATATCTCAAAGTTGCATTTTATATGTTTCAGATGCAAAATGTTTAAAATCAGATGAAAAACGAGCAAAGTTTGCATAACTGGCAGTTTCAGTCCCCCGACTTTTAGAAAATGGCAAAATCAGTCCCTAGGCACTTATTTTATAAGAAAAGTCACCAAAGGTCCTTTTGGAATCATAAATTGTCATATTTAGTCCTTTGGTGAAAAATTCAAAAGTTTTGAGAAATTACAGTTTTGATCCTTGGATTTTAAAATTGTTCATGTTTAGTCCTTGGAATTTCACAATTGGCAGATTTGGTCCCTTGGAATATTTGAGGTTGGCAAAACAAGCCCTTGGATTACTTTTCATAATTTACAGCTTTGGTCCTTGGATTTCCAGATATTACACTTTTGGTCATTGTGTTATTATTTCCACAAACCAAACGGACCCTTGCTATAATCCAAAGCCCAATATCCATGACCCGGTCCAACAACCCAGTACCCACCTTTTAACCCGAAACCGAAATCACCCATGGTTTAAAACAAAACCACCCGCCCCCTTTTTCCCTCCACTGTCCCCCTCCTTCTCCACCTTTTTCTGCAACCCAACACCTCTAGCTCCACCCTACTCCACTCTTTGTTCCCCCCACCTCAACAACCCTCCAAATGCATTAAATGCGCCCCCTCCCTGTCCAAGATATCAGAACACACGGGCATATCATTTTCCCGCCAAAAAATTGATCTATGGCTATTATGACCTAAACTAATCCAATGGCTGAGATGAGGAGTGGGAATCAATCAGAGGAGAGAGAGAAAGCATCTTGATGTATAAAAGAGGAAGGAGAAGGATGAGATAGAGAGTAGTTAGTTTAGTTTTTAACAATGTATGTCGTTTTTTAGATTATCATGTCTTAAATAGTTTTCAATTGTATTTTCCAGTTTATTTGTATCAAACAAAGTTATTCAAGTGTATTGCAACTTATTTTAAATCTCAATTCAAGTTATAGTCACAGTTTCATGTTTCTGTGGCACTGTTGAAATTTTCAATGTCCAAATCTCATGTATAAGCTTCAATAAGCTTATTTATAAGCTCAAACAAGCTCAAACTAGCTTATCATAGCTTTTTGTGAGCTTACTTTTATGTTTCAAGCAGTTTAGAAATCTGGTCAATAAAAGTCAAACTTGGAGCAAAATTGATGCAGAAATGAAAATGGTTGGTTCAGAGCTGGAAATGGGTTGATTTGGAAGCAGTTGGGTTGGTTAGATTAGGCTAGGGGTCCATTGTGTGCAGGGGCAAGCCATAGTGGCTGGGGACTTTTGTAAGTGATCTTCAAAAGTTCTTGCATATACTGTGTTTGTGGTTATAATCTGTTAAAACCTGTTCAATTAGTGTTCATTAAGTGAGCTTAACTCAGTTTGATCATTGTTCCTTGTTGTTTCAGTAATTAGTTCAGTTGTTGTTTGCAAAACTGTTAATATAAGGGTGTTTGGATTTGCTGTCATAACCATCTTAGAGGTTTATGCGGTGGTTTGAATCTATTGGTTCATGTTTGTTTAGTTAATTTGAGCTCTCATCTGTTTTAGTTTGTGCATGCAAAACACTGAAAGTCAAATCTCAACAAAATCTGTCCTATATGCTTAACTGTGGGATTTTTGTAAATCAAATCACTTATTTTGTGTTCAAGAATCATTAAGCTAGCTTGCAGTAGTCTCATAACATCATATAACATCAACACCAGTCCTCAAATTGGTTTCAAATTTCATTTTGGTCAAATCTTCACAACTGTTATTAAAAGTCAAATTGCAAAAAGTCATTTTGGGCTCAATTGGTGAGAATTTTCTTTGACTCATTTCTGAGCCATATTCAGTGAAACTTGATATTTTAAAAACTTCAGTTGGTGTTAATTCTTATTACCATTTTATTAGATTTTTGCAGATTTTTTAGAAGTCTCAAAACTGCTTCTCAAGTAGGTCCTAGTTGCCCTGCTCCAAATTCTTAGCTTATACTGAGTTTTTCTCAGTTTTGTGCAAGCTTGCACAGGGCTCATAAGAGCTTGTCTAGGGTTAGTATTTGGTTTACATGTTCTTAGCCAGGTCTTTTCCAAGTTCCAACTTGTGGTTTTGACTTTTAGCTTATTGTGTTGCTTATTCTTGGGCTTAAAGTAGGTATCTGAAACTGTTTTTAGCTTATTATCTCAAAACATCAAATCTGTTCAATCAGTTATTCAGAGGTTAAAAGCAGTTAAGACTTGTTGCATTTTGGTTATTATAGCATATTAGGACTTCTGTAATCAGTTGGTGGCATTTGGTGTTTATTTGCTTATTAAAAGTGCTTATTTATAAGCACTTACAATAGCAGTTGCTATTTCTTGTACACAAGCACCTGTTTTTCCATTTTTTCTAGATTCCTAATATTATTTTAGACTTAACTTGAATTTTTCAGATTTTTCCAGTACTGTTTAGTATTTTTCTTGATTTAAATTAGTTTTTAATCCTTTTTAATTAGCTTTTAATCCCAAAAAATTAAGAAAAGTCTCAAAAAAAATAATTTTTCATTTTTCTTAAGTTTAGATAAATATAAAAAGACAAAAAAATATTTTTCTAGATTTTTCTTAGTTAAATTTGTATTTTTAAGCCATTTAATTAGATTTTAATAGTTTTAAATTCCTAGAAAATACAAAAATAATCAGAAAAATACAAAAATAGTTTTAAAAATTCTCTTTTGATATTTTAGATTTTTCCAAGTTATAATTTTATTTTTCTAGCTTTATTTACTATTTTCTTGTATTTTAGGCTATTATTAATTAGTTAAAAATAGTTTTTAATTAATAATAATTAGATAATTAGTTATAAAAATAATTTTCTTTTTCTATAAATTTTCTTTTGTCATTAGGTTTGTAAAAATATCATTTTCATATTTTTAGGATTAATATTGTGTAAGTTTCACTTTTTCAATTGTACGTCGCGTAGTTTTTAATTTCAGTTTTATAAAATCATAAAAACAATAGCATCATTTTAAATATAGTGATAGCGTTTATTTAATATTTTTTATCTTTTTAATTTCCTTTAATTTGCATTTAAGCCGTTGTAATTTGTTGGCTTTTTCTGTAGTTATAATCATATCACAAATCCTTTTTTTTTTCTGTTCAAATTTCTCGATCACTTTACGTTTGGTGATCCATTGCATAGCTCGCTGGGACATAACGACCTGGGGAAACCCTATACTCCCCAGATCTTCATTGCATTCGTGCTTAAGCTGTTTTAAGTTTCTTACAGTTGGCCATTCACAAGTGGTCAGCTTGCGTGAGAAAACTTGACGGTTCAGCACGGATCAAATTTTTGGCGCCGCTGCCGGGGAGCTGTGCTGATTATCTTCCGTTTAGTAGATTAGTAGTTTGAATACTCACTCTTTGTTTATATCATCCATCTTCATCTATATATATATCCATATTTTCTGATAAAAAAAATCCAAAAACCCAAAAACAGCTAAAAACGTATAAAACACAAAAATATTTTCCTTTTGTTTCTATATATGTATCAAATATAAAAAAAAAATACAAAAAGATTTGTCGTTTTCTTAATAATAACAACATAAAATCTTACCACCGCAAACCAAGGCAGTGCACTACCTAACTGGGGGTGCGACCATAATAAGTTCCCGAACTGAAGATTTAAAACTTGCCTTTGTGTCCTTGTGATTGGTGTACCTTTTTCAAAGAAGCCATTCATATTGTGATTATTGGTTAAGTTCACTGTTGTTTTGTCTCGATTTTGTGTTAATTGGATTTGTTGTGATATCTACGTTTCAGAACCAGAAAACCCATAAAGATTCTTCTCACCCCATTTTTATAAAACGTCTTCATAATTCCCATTTCTCTCCTTAACTCTGAGTTTCCTTAGAGTTAACTCTAGTGTATGCGCACTCACTCTTCTAGATCTGTGAGCCCATTTCGTGAGCTTGTCAAGATTCCAAGAAGGCGTGTCCGTAGACTTTCTACTCCATCAGTCGGATCTGAGATCCGGACTGCTCACACTACTTCCGTTATCATGGCGGAAGAACGCCCTATGTGTGAGCTTCTCCAGGCACCCATCGACGGGTATGGAGATGCTATTGTTGTACCAGCCATTGTGGCTGAAAATTTTGAACTCAAAACCGGGTTACTGAATCTTGTAACCTCTAATCAATTCTACGGTTTTGAGCGGGATGATCCTCATGCTCATATTCGATGGTTTAACAAGATTGCATCTACCATCAAATACAAGAATGTCCCTACTGATGCTGTTAAGCTTCTTCTGTTCCCATTTTCTCTCGAGGGGCAAGCCCGGATTTGGCTTGAAAAACAACCCCCTCAGTCTATTGAGACATGGGAAGATCTGGTGAAGAAATTTGTGAATGAATTCTATCCACCTTCCAAAACCACGAGTCTAAAAAATGAAATCATCAAATTCACTCAAAAGTTTGATGAACCCTTCAGTGAATCGTGGGATCGTTTCAAGGAATTGCTTCGCAAATGTCCTCACCACGGTTTCTCCGAGTTGATGCAACTCGATACTTTCTATAATGGAGTGAGTCAATCTGATCAAGATTCTCTCAATTCCTCCGCGGGAGGAAATTTCTTGAGCAAAACTGTCAAAGAAGCTTTAGCGATCATTGAAAACAAGTCTAAAGTCCGCACTGCACGAAGCAAGCCGGTTGTTTCCCAAGTCAGTGTTAGTCCTTCTTCTTCATCGCCCGTGAGTCAGTCTAGCACCGATGCTAAGATTGACAAACTCATGGAAGCTATTCAAGCTTTGGTTCTCTCCAACCAGAAGAAAGTATCTTTTCCACAAACTTCACCTCCTGCTGAAGTTAAGAAAGTGGAAGTCTGTGTTACCTGTGGTGGCCCCCATGCTTATTACAACTGTATGGCCACCGATGGTAACCCTTTTGAAGCTAACGCTGTGGGCGGGATTTCTAATCAAGGAGGCAACCAATATCGTGCTCCTGTAGACCCGAACCACCGTCCTAACCACTACCCTGGACCTCCCGGTTTCAATCAAAACCGTAATCAAAATCAAAACAGACCAAACCAAGGTTTTCAAAACCAAGGTAATTTCAGTCCAAACAACGGTTTTCAAAATCAAAATCAAAATTTCCAACACCAAGGAAATTTCAATAGAAACCCAGGTCAGGGAAATTTCAACCAAGGGTATTTTCATGGCAATAATCAAGGGAATTTTCAAAATCAAGGCCCTAATCCTAACAATAGAGGCCAGAATTTTCCTGTGCAAACTCAAGCCATTGTTCCAACTGGACCATCATCTGATGAGTTGTTGAAACAATTCATGAAATCCCAAGAAGAAATGAATCGGTTGTTGGTTAGCCAGATTGCTGACATCAAGAAGTCTTTAAATGATCGACCCTCGGGCTCAGGTACTTTACCTAGCAACACGATCGCTAATCCGAGGGGCTATGCAAAGGCGATCACAACCAGAAGTGGTGCTTCTTATGCTGGACCCGCTATTCCTACTACCTCTTCTTCTTCTCTCCCGAAGGTAGTGGAAAGTGAACCTGAGGCGACAAAGGACAAGGAACTTCCTACTAATAACGGAAGTACCAGTAATGTCCATCCTCAGGTTGTCCCCAAAACCAAGCCTGGAGTTGTTTTTGAACCTCCAGTTGTTGACCCTAAATCCAAAACTTCTATTCCTTACCCCTCACGTTTACATGAGCAAAAGCTCCGCGAGAAAGCTAGTCATCAAATGGAAAAATTCTTTCAAATTTTCCAAGAGCTACACTTTGACATAAGCTTTGCGGATGCTATCATGTTGATGCCTAAGTTTGCATCTACTCTGAAACACATGTTGAGCAACAAGGAAAAGCTGTTTGAAATGGCTAAGACTCCTTTGAATGAGAATTGCTCAGCAATTTTGTTAAAGAAGCTTCCCGAGAAGCTAGGAGATCCCGGAAAATTTCTTCTTCCTTGTGTTTTTCCTGGGATGATTGAATGCTTTGCCCTTGCCGATCTTGGTGCAAGCATCAATCTGATGCCGTATTCAGTATGGAAGAAACTTTCTCTTCCGGAACTTATTCCTACCTGCATGACTCTTGAGCTTGCAGATCGTTCTATATCGCGTCCTCTTGGCATCGCCGAGGATGTATTCGTGAAAGTAGGAAAGTTCCATTTTCCAGCTGACTTTGTGGTTGTTGATTTCGATGCCGATCCTCGGGTTCCTCTCATTGTTGGACGAGGATTCCTGAGAACGGGCCGTGCTCTTATTGATGTATTTGAGCAAGAAATCAGTTTACGCGTGGGTAATGAAGCTGTTACCTTTAACCTCGATCAAACTTCGAGGTACTCCTCAAATTATGACACTGAATCAATTAATCGAGTCGATTTAATTGACATTGCTTCAGAGGAGTACTCTCAAGAGTTTCTTGGTTATCTTCATAATTCTGTGAGTGGGGATTCCACCACATCTTCTCAACCTATCATTGCCGACTCTTCCCCCTCTCTCACTCCGTTTGAGGGAGGTGACTTCCTTCTGGAGGAGATCGATGAATTTCTGGCTACTGATGAGTCAATTCCCCCTGGAACTGATGGTGTTTATGATTCGGAGGGAGATATTCTTTATCTTGAGCAATTGCTAAATGAAGATCCATTACCTTCACTCCCTCCGAAAGAGATCACGATTGAGGAAATCAAATCAGTACAAACTTCTACTGAAGAATTTCCCGAGGTTGAACTTAAGGACCTACCTCCTCATCTCGAGTATGCATTCTTGGAGGGTGATGATAAATTACCCGTCATAATTGCTAAAGACTTAACTAAGGAAGAGAAAACTGCTCTCATAAAGGTCTTGAAGTCACACAAGCAAGCAATTGCTTGGAAACTCTCCGACATTAAGGGTATCAACCCTGAGTTTTGTACTCACAAAATCTTAATGGAGGATGACTTCAAACCAGCAGTCCAACATCAGAGAAGGGTGAATCCTAAGATTCATGAGGTTATCAAACAAGAAGTTCTCAAACTTCTTGATGCCGGTTTAATTTACCCGATCTCTGATAGTCCTTGGGTTAGCCCAATTCATTGCGTTCCAAAAAAGGGTGGCATAACTGTTGTCACGAATGAAGAAAACGAGTTAATTCCAACTCGATTGGTTACGGGATGGCGCGTGTGTATTGACTATCGCAAGTTAAACGAAGCCACCCGTAAAGACCATTTTCCTCTACCCTTCATGGACCAGATGCTTGAGAGATTAGCAGGGAACGAGTACTATTGTTTCCTTGATGGTTTCTCGGGTTACTTTCAGATCCCCATTGATCCGCTGGATCAAGAAAAGATCACATTCACCTGCCCATACGGGACGTTTGCCTACAGACGTATGCCTTTTGGCCTATGTAATGCTCCTGGCACGTTCCAACGATGTATGATGGCAATTTTCCACGACATGATCGGGGAAACTATGGAGGTGTTTATGGATGACTTCTCGGTCATTGGGGACTCATTTTAGACATGTCTCTCCCATTTAGATAAGATGCTGAAAAGGTGTGAAGACACCAATCTTTGTCTAAATTGGGAGAAGAGCCACTTTATGGTCAAAGAAGGCATAGTCCTTGGCCATAAGATTTCAAAAAACGGGATTGAGGTAGATAGAGCAAAAGTTGATGTAATTGCTAAATTACCTCATCCTACTACCGTCAAAGGTATTAGGAGTTTTCTAGGTCATGCCGGGTTTTATCGTAGATTCATCCAAGATTTTTCTAAAATCGCTCGGCCTATGACCCATCTTCTTGAAAAAGATGCTCCTTTTATCTTCTCTCCTGAGTGCATCGAAGCTTTTGAAACATTAAAGAAAAAGCTTACGGAAGCACCCATTCTAGTTGCCCCCGACTGGGATTTACCCTTCGAGCTCATGTGCGATGCAAGTGATTTTGCTATCGGTGCAGTCTTGGGGCAACGCAAAACCAAGCATTTTCAGCCGATCCACTACGCAAGCAAAACTATGACTGAAGCTCAGACCCATTACACCACTACAGAAAAAGAATTATTAGCTGTGGTGTATGCGTTTGAGAAGTTTCGGCCATACCTTATCTTGACCAAATGCGTGGTGTATACGGATCACTCGGCACTCAAATATCTCTTTGCAAAACAAGATGCAAAGCCGAGATTGCTCCGTTGGGTTCTCCTCCTACAAGAATTTGATATCATTATCCGTGATAAAAAAGGAGCTGAGAACCTGGCTGCTGATCATCTGTCCCGATTAGAGAACCCTCACCAGGATGTGTTCGAGAAAAAGGAAATTAATGAAACATTTCCTCTCGAAACACTCAATGTGGTTTCTTTTCGTGGAGACTCTTCTACCCCATGGTTTGCTGACTTTGCAAATTACGATGCGGGTAACTTTGTGGTGAAAGGGATGTCGTCCCAACAGAAAAACAAATTCTTTAAAGATGTGAAACATTATTTCTGGGACGACCCCTACTTGTTTAAAATTTGTGCGGATCAAGTCATCCTGCGATGTGTATATGGTCAGGAAGCTATTGACATTCTCAAAGCTTGCCATTCTGGACCTACTGGGGGACATCATAGCCCCAACTACACCGCCAGGAAGGTGTTTGATTCCGGATTCTATTGGCCCACAATCTACAAGGATGCCCATGAATTTGTCAAAACCTGTGACGCTTGTCAACGTCACGGGAATATCTCACAAAGGAATGAAATGCCGCAAAACGCCATTCAAGTGTGTGAGATTTTTGACATATGGGGCATTGACTTTATGGGGCCATTTCCTTCTTCCCGTGGTAACAAATACATACTCGTGGCCGTTGACTACTTGTCAAAATGGGTTGAAGCAAAAGCTTTACCCACCAACGATGCCCGAGTTGTTGTGAAATTCTTGAAATCTCTCTTTGCTAGGTTTGGAACTCCACGAGCCATAATCAGTGATCGTGGTACGCATTTCTGCAATGACAAATTTGAAAGAGTCATGCAAAAGTATGGTGTAACTCACCGTCTATCTACTGCGTACCACCCACAAACAAGTGGGCAAGTGGAAGTTTCTAACCGGGGGATAAAAAGAATTCTTGAGAGGACGGTTGGTGAAAACCGTGCCTCTTGGTCGGATAAGCTAGATGACGCACTCTGGGCCTTCCGTACAGCTTACAAAACACCCATCGGGTGCACTCCATACAAGCTGGTGTACGGGAAGGCATGTCATCTACCGGTTGAGCTCGAGCACAAGGCATACTGGGCCTTGAAACATGCCAACTTTGATATTCAGACAGCTGGTGATCATCGGAAAGTTCAAATGAATGAATTAAATGAACTCCGTGATCAAGCTTACGAGAACTCTTTGATCTACAAACAAAAGACAAAGAAGATTCATGACTCAAAAATCAAGAACCGCGTTTTCAATGTTGGTGATCGAGTCCTTCTTTTCAACTCAAGATTGAAGATTTTCTCGGGAAAATTAAAATCCCGCTGGTCTGGACCATTTACCATCACTAAAGTCTTTCCATATGGAACCATTGAGTTATTTCAACCCGATGGTCCAAACTTTAAAGTGAATGGTCATCGAGTGAAGCATTACTTTGGAGAGGACATTCCCCTTGTGGTTGTCCCGGATTTACAAACTTTCCCCATGAACCAATGAATGCGGGGATCGAGTCAAGCTAGCGACTCGGGAATCAAAAACAGTAGCATGCCATATGGGTTTTCACCCATATTTCTGACTTCTTTCTATCTTTCTACCACCCTAGTGTGGGGGGGTTGCCCCACATGTTGTGTATATAAGTTTTCTCAAAAAAAAAAAAAAAAAAAAAAAAAAAAAAAAAAAAAAAAAATCTTCTTTCTAAATAATGGCCGTAGTGTTTCCCTCTTACGTTCTCAGTTTCGGCATAACCGCCGGTACTTTGAATATTGAGGGCAATATTCATTTCTAAGTGTGGGGGGGAATTCTCACGAATTTTATCATGTAATTATACCGCCTAATTCCCCCGTTTTTGGCCAAAAATGTTTTTTGGAGTAAGTGTTTTGCACTTACTCAATTGGTTATCAGTCCGCCATGTCTAATAAACTAAAGGATTGGCAAATCCAGGAGCAAACGGCTCTTGGTAAAGATATCTCAAATCCGTTGACGGCTTGCAATTTGCCCAAAATTGTATGGTATTCAGCTCACCATATCCTTAAAAGTGAAGAGTTGGCTAGCCCGCAAGTTTATGGCTTGTGGTAAAGGCAGTGAAAAAACCATAATTGGTAATCGACTCACCAAAGATAATATTGATAATTTATATAAGAGTTGGCTAGTCCAGAAGCAAACGGCTTCTGGTAAAGACAAATCAAATCCGTTGGAAGCTGGTGGTTTGCTCAAAATCACATGGTTATCGGTGTACCATGGTTCTTACTTGAACTGAAACATTTGGCTACTCCAGAAGTAATGGCTTTTGGTAAAGAGATTCAAATCCATTAAGTTTTTCTCAAAAGATTGCTAGGGACTAGCAATAGTTTAGTGTGGGGGATTGATGAGTGTGTAAATACTCATCATTTTTGGTTAATTCTGAACTGCAAAACGTCTAAAAATGCTCAGAAATGCATAAAAATACTGAAAATATCTCAAAGTTGCATTTTATATGTTTCAGATGCAAAATGTTTAAAATCAGATGAAAAACGAGCAAAGTTTGCATAATTGGCAGTTTCAGTCCTCCGACTTTCAGAAAATGGCAAAATCAGTCCCTAGACACTTATTTTATAAGAAAAGTCACCAAAGGTCCTTTTGGAATCATAAATTGTCAATATTTGTCCTTTGGTGAAAAATTCAAAAGTTTTGAGAAATTACAGTTTTGATCCTTGGATTTTAAAATTGTTCATGTTTAGTCCTTGGAATTTCACAATTGGCAGATTTGGTCCCTTGGAATATTGGAGGTTGGCAAAACAAGCCCTTGGATTACTTTTCATAATTTACAGCTTTGGTCCTTGGATTTCCAGATATTACACTTTTGGTCCTTGTGTTATTATTTCCACAAACCAAACGGACCCTTGCTATAATCCCAAGCCCAATATCCATGACCCGGTCCAACAACCCAGTACCCACCTTTTAACCCGAAACCGAAACCACCCATGGTTTAAAGCAAAACCACCCGCCCCCTTTTTCCCTCCACTGTCCCCCTCCTTCTCCACCTTTTTCTGCAACCCAACACCTCTAGCTCCACCCTACTCCACTCTTTGTTCCCCCCACCTCAACAACCCTCCAAATGCATTAAATGCGCCCCCTCCCTGTCCAAGATATCAGAACACACGGGCATATCATTTTCCCGCCAAAAAATTGATCTATGGCTATTATGACCTAAACTAATCCAATGGCTGAGATGAGGAGTGGGAATCAATCAGAGAAGAGAGATAAAGCATCTTGATGTGTAAAAGAGGAAGGAGAAGGATGAGATAGAGAGTAGTTAGTTTAGTTTTTAACAATGTATGTCGTTTTTTAGATTATCATGTCTTAAATAGTTTTCAATTGTATTTTCCAGTTTATTTGTATCAAACAAAGTTATTCAAGTGTATTGCAACTTATTTTAAATCTCAATTCAAGTTATAGTCACAGTTTCATGTTTTTGTGGCACTGTTGAAATTTTCAATGTCCAAATCTCATGTATAAGCTTCAATAAGCTTATTTATAAGCTCAAACAAGCTCAAACTAGCTTATCATAGCTTTTTGTGAGCTTACTTTTAAGTTTCAAGCAGTTTAGAAATCTGGTCAATAAAAGTCAAACTTAGAGCAAAATTGATGCAGAAATGAAAATGGTTGGTTCAGAGCTGGAAATGGGTTGATTTGGAAGCAGTTGGGTTGGTTAGATTAGGCTAGGGGTCCATTGTGTGCAGGGGCAAGCCATAGTGGCTGGGGACTTTTGTAAGTGATCTTCAAAAGTTCTTGCATATACTGTGTTTGTGGTTATAATCTGTTAAAACCTGTTCAATTAGTGTTCATTAAGTGAGCTTAACTCAGTTTGATCATTGTTCCTTGTTGTTTCAGTAATTAGTTCAGTTGTTGTTTGCAAAACTGTTAATATAAGGGTGTTTGGATTTGCTGTCATAACTATCTTAGAGGTTTATGCAGTGGTTAGAATCTATTGGTTCATGTTTGTTTAGTTAATTTGAGCTCTCACCTGTTTTATTTTGTGCATGCAAAACACTGAAAGTCAAATCTCAACAAAATCTGTCCTATATGCTTAACTGTGGGATTTTTGTAAATCAAATCACTTATTTTGTGTTCAAGAATCATTAAGCTAGCTTGCAGTAGTCTCATAACATCATATAACATCAACACCAGTCCTCAAATTGGTTTCAAATTTCATTTTGGTCAAATCTTCACAACTGTTATTAAAAGTCAAATTGAAAAAAGTTATTTTGGGCTCAACTGGTGAGAATTTTCTTGGACTCATTTCTGAGCCATATTCAGTGAAACTTGATATTTTAAAAACTTCAGTTGGTGTTAATTCTTATTACCATTTTATTAGATTTTTGCAAATTTTTTAGAAGTCTCAAAACTGCTTCTCAAGTAGGTCCTAGTTGCCCTGCTCCAAATTCTTAGCTTATACTGAGTTTTTCTCAGTTTTGTGCAAGCTTGCACAGGGCTCATAAGAGCTTGTCTAGGTTTAGTATTTGGTTTACATGTTCTTAGCCAGGTCTTTTCCAAGTTCCAACTTGTGGTTTTGACTTTTAGCTTATTGTGTTGCTTATTCTTGGGCTTAAAGTAGGTATCTGAAACTGTTTTTAGCTTATTATCTCAAAACATCAAATCTGTTCAATCAGTTATTCAGAGGTTAAAAGCAGTTAAGACTTGTTTCATTTTGGTTATTATAGCATATTAGGACTTCTGTAATCAGTTGGTGGCATTTGGTGCTTATTTGCTTATTAAAAGTGCTTATTTATAAGCACTTGCAATAGCAGTTGCTATTTCTTGTACACAAGCACCTGTTTTTCCATTTTTCCTAGATTCCTAATATTATTTTAGACTTAACTTGAATTTTTCAGATTTTTCCAGTACTGTTTAGTATTTTTCTTGATTTAAATCAGTTTTTAATCCTTTTTAATTAGCTTTTAATCCCAAAAATTAAGAAAAGTCTCAAAAAAAATAATTTTTCATTTTTCTTAAGTTTAGATAAATATAAAAAGACAAAAAAATATTTTTCTAGATTTTTCTTAGTTAAATTTGTATTTTTAAGCCATTTAATTAGATTTTAATAGTTTTTAATTCCTAGAAAATACAAAAATAATCAGAAAAATAGAAAAATAGTTTTAAAAATTCTCTTTTGATATTTTAGATTTTTCCAAGTTATAATTTTATTTTTCTAGCTTTATTTACTATTTTCTTGTATTTTAGGCTATTATTAATTAGTTAAAAATAGTTTTTAATTAATAATAATTAGATAATTAGTTATAAAAATAATTTTCTTTTTCTATAAATTTTCTTTTGTCATTAGGTTTGTAAAAATATTATTTTCATATTTTTAGGATTAATATTGTGTAAGTTTCACTTTTTCAATTGTACGTCGCGTAGTTTTTAATTTTAGTTTTATAAAATCATAAAAACAAAAACATCATTTTAAATATAGTGATAGCGTTTATTTAATATTTTTTATCTTTTTAATTTCCTTTAATTTGCATTTAAGCCGTTGTAATTTGTTGGCTTTTTCTGTAGTTATAATCATATCACAAATCATTTTTTTTTCTGTTCAAATTTCTCGATCACTTTACGTTTGGTGATCCATTGCATAGCTCGCTGGGACATAACGACCCGGGGAAACCCTATACTCCCCAGATCTTCATTGCATTCGTGCTTAAGCTGTTTTAAGTTTCTTACAGTTGGCCATTCACAAGTGGTCAGCTTGCGTGAGAAAACTTGACGGTTCAGCACGGATCAGCAGACCCAGTTGGGAGATTGCATAAGTAAGGCCATTGCTGAGGGCCTAAGGCAGGGTTTAGAGGCGGGCATTGTCCATGGTTCCAAGGGTTTAAAATTGGAGCAGATCAAGGCTTACAATCCGCGGGCAAAAGAGGTTTACCGCGAGGCTGTTATTTGCCTTAGCGATGTTCCTTTCCCCCTTCTAGACTCCTTGGAGGCGTGCAAGAACTCTTCCTTTGAGTTCCTTATGTCCCAACTGGTGTTGTAGGAGGAGCGTCCCAGTGGTTCGGGGGAATTCGTGTTTAATGCTCCGTCGGCGGAAGAGGTTACACTTCCCAGCTCCCTACTCCAAACCATTACCAGGCATCCGCGTGCTATTTCCGCGTATAAGGAGAGGAAAAATCGAGCGTATGGTAAGAAGTTTGATTTTTGGAACCCTGAGCTAATTGTTTCCGAGGTTGAGCACCAGGTTACCTCCACCGGGGAGCCTTCCATGGTGATTGTTCCCTCTGGTCCGACCCCCTCTGCCGCAATCACTGGTCCTACCGGGGAGGATGAGAAAGAGGAAGAGGAAAAGTCCACCCATGATGACATGTTTGATACGAGTATACTTGATCGTGCTGGGAATGTTTGAGGTAGTCCTTTTATGGGCGGCATTTAGACTATGCCGCCTCTTCAATCTATGGTGAAGCTTTACAACTTTGTTAGTTTTGTTAGGGTCGTGGTTGTCGCGACGCCTTTTTTGTAAGCCGGGGGTATGCCCCCGTGTACTTGTAGAAAATCTTGCGTACTTAATGGAAATATTTGACTTGGTCGTACACATATTCTTTTACTTGTTTGCCGGAGTTAGTTGTTCCTGGCTTTGAGTTGTACCCTTGGCCGTACTTTGGGAGTCCGGGGGTAGTAAAGAATGGTCAATGGGCTTGCAATACCACTTATATGCCTGAGTCAATTTTGAGGTTGCTCGTCCTTTATGTGCAACACTGTTTGTCGCGGATGTGAGAGATATGCAAAAGATGCAAAAATAAAAAATGTAATTTTTTTGGAAAATTTGTAGAGCGGGCCAGGCTTACTACATTTCATTGTTAATTAGGAAATATTACAATAGAAATAAAAAACATGAAAATTTAAAGGAATTCCCCTGTTGTCCGGACCTGATCCGTGATCAACTTACAAGAGACGAGGGAATCCTACTTACACTTAGATGTAACATTTCTTCAAGTTACGGATGTTCCATGTTCTTGGGAGTATCTCCCCATCCGCGCCTCTGAGCTTGTATGCTCCATTTCCTAGTGCTTCCATCACTTCATACGGCCCTTCCCATTTTGGGCCAAGCTTTCCAGTGTCCTCCGCTCTACTAGCTTCGTTGCTACGGTAGACAAATTATCCGGGTCTAAAGGCCGTGCTTCGTACTTTGGCATTGTAGTACTTTTCCATCCTTTCCTTGTTGCGCGCTTCTTCAATGGCAGCGGCTTCTCTTCTTTCTTCCAGGATGTCCAGATTTAGGCGAAGCTTCTGGTCGTTGGAGATTTGGTTCACGGCTATACATCGGAGACTGGGCATTCCAATCTCGACTGGGATAACTACCTCAGTGCCATATGTAAGAGAAAATGGGGTTTCCCCGTTGCTTGTTTTGATCATGGTTCTGTGTGCCCAGAGCACGTGCGACACTTCTTCCACCCAGTCTTTGCTTCCTTTCTCCAGCCTTGCCTTGATGCCTTCTCCCAGACTTTTGTTCGCGCTTTCTACCAACCCATTTGCTTGCGGATGTTTGACCCGAAGCAAACCGTTGTTTGATGTTGAGCTTCTGACACCAATCCTTAAATGGGTTGTCGCGGAACTGCTTTCCGTTGTCCGACACTATTTCTCCTGGTAAGCCAAATTGACAAACTATGTTGTCCCAAACGAACTTCTTCACTTGTCTTCCTGTGATGGAGGCTAAGGGTTTAGCTTCGATCCATTTGGTGAAGTAATCTATCCCCACAATCATGAACTTAACTTTGTCGGGACCTTCTGGGAAGGGTCCGCAGATGTCCAAACCCCACTTGTAGAAGGGCCAAGGAGAAGTGATTGGGGTTAGATTTTGATGCGGATTCCTTGGCACTGGGCGGTGAACTTGGCAGTCTTCACACTTCTGTATTAGCTCTCGAGCGTCCTTGTGCATTGTTGGCCAGTAGTATCCTGACCGGATTGCCTTGGCCACCACTGCCCTTGGCCCTGAGTGCATACTACACGATCCTTCGTGAATCTCTCGCAGCACGTAGTTGGCTTGGACGGGGCCTACACACCGAAGCCACGGTTCGAGGAAAGACTTTCGGAATAGGGTTTCATCAATCAACGCATACTGCCTTGCTTTGATCCGCAGTTTTCTAGCCTTGTTGTCATCCGCAGGTAGCGTCCCATCCCTTAGGTATTCAGTCAGGGGTGTCATCCATGTATCTCCGTCTTCTTCCACGACTGTCAACACCTCCTTCTCTTCAATGGATTTCTCCTTTAATACTTCCACAAGAACCTGTTTAGTCAAGTGAGCAAAGCTAGTAGAGGCTATCTTGTTCAGCGCATCTTCTTGTTTGTTCTGGCTTCGGAGAATCTGCTTGATGGAGAACGTCTGAAATCCTTCGATGAGAGATTTAGCCTTTGCTAAGTAGTGCGCCATGCTTGCTTCCTTCGCCTCGTATGATCCGTTGATCTGATTTGCTACAATGCGGGAGTCGACATTTGTTGACAAGTCCTTTACCTGCATCTGCTCTGCGATTCTTTATCCTGCGATCAGTGCCTCGTATTCGGCCTCATTGTTGGATGCCTCAAATTCAAAACGCAAGGCATATGTGAACTCCTTCCCTTCTGGGCTTGTTAAGATCAGTCCTGCCCCGGACCCTTCCTGACACGCGGATCCGTCCGTGAATAGATTCCATGGTTCGGAGTATGGCTGTTTGGCTGTTGCCTTGTCTGGGGTGGCCTATTCTGGAATTTCGGCAATGAAATCCGCCAGTATTTGTCCTTTGATGGCTGTCTGGGGTCGAAAGCTGATGTCGTGCTCATCCAGTTCGATTGCCCATCCGGCCATTCTTCCACTCTTCTTTGTCTTGGTTAAGACTTGCTTCAGTGGTTGGTCCGTGATGACTACCACTGGATGTGCTTGGAAGTATCGCCGTAATCTGCGGGATGCATATACTAGCGCCAGGACAAGCTTCTCAATCGGAGTGTAATTCACCTCCGGACCCTTTAAGGCGCAGCTAACGAAATACACTGGCTGTTGCCGCAACTCCCTCTGTGCTAACAAAACCGCACTCACAGCTTCTTGGGAAGCGGCCAAGTACATGATTAACTCCTCCTTTGGTTGCGGAGTGATGACCATTGGTAGCTTGGCAATGTGCTGTTTCATTTCCTTGAACGCTTGTTCCACCTCCGTTGTCCAGTAAAAGTCACTCTTTTTAATGCATTTCTTGAATGTCTTGAAGAATGGGAGGGACCTTTCCGCTGACTTGGACATGAAGCGACCGAGGCTAGTTAATTTCCCATTCAAAGACTGCACTTCCTTTTTGGTTGCCGGGGATTTGAGGGTGGCTACGACTGCAGATTTGTCTGGGCAAGCCCTGATGCCCTCCTTGCTCACCACATGACCTAGAAACATCCCCTGCTCCGCTCCAAATGTGCATTTTTTGGGGTTAAGCTTCATATTGATATTCCTTAGGGTCTTGAAGGTTTCCTTCATATCTCTGAGTACTTCTTCTTCTGAGTGGCTTTTGATGACTAGATCATCCACATATACTTCCAAGTTTCTTCCAATTTGTTTCTCAAACGTTTTGTCCACGAGCCTTTGGTATGTGGCGCCAGCATTCTTCAGACCGAAAGGCATTTTGGTGTAGCAGAAGATGCCTTGGTTTGTGTGGAATGCCGTTTTCTCCTCATCCCCGGCTGCCATTTGTATCTGGTGATACCCTTTATATGCGTCAAGGAAGCATTTAAATGGGTATCCGCAGAGGGATTCGACTTTCCAGTCGATCTCCGGCAATGGGTAGCAATCTTTCAGACAGGCTTTGTTCAAATCTTTGAAGTCCACACACATTCTCCAGCTTCCGTCGCTCTTTTTGACAAGGACAGGGTTAGACAACCAGTCGTGATAGTGTACTTCCTTCATAATCCATGCTGCAACTAACTTGGTGACATCTTCATTGATGGCTTTGTTTCTTTCTGGAGCCTGCCCTCTCTTCTTTTGTCGTACGGGGTCATAACCATCCCTGACATTCAGCCTGTGTTCCGCGATTGTTTGCCGAACTCCGGTCATGTCGGAAGCTTCCCAAGCAAAGATATCCAAGTTACTCTTGAGCAGGTCGCAGAGGCTCTTCTTCCCTTTCTCACTTAACCCCCCCCCCAATGGTGACCATTTGGTCGGGGAATCTGGGGTTAATCGCGACCGCGACTCCTTCCTTCACTTTTGCCTCTGTGGTTGTATGATAGGGCTCTGGTTTCGCGACCATTCTGCATTCAACCGGGACTACCTTGTCGCTGTGCAAAGTTACGACTCCGTCATAGGTAGGAAACTTCAACATCCCATGCGCCGTGGATGGCACTATTCTCAATAGCCTAATCCTCAGACGTCCGATTATCCCGTTGTAGGGAGAAGGAGATCGTACCACCATGAAGTTCATCCAAGCGCTAGCTGACTTCTCCTCATCTCCCAATGTCACTTCCAAGAGAATCTGCCCTAACGGCCAAGAGAGCTCTCCACTGAAACCCAGTAGTGGTGATGAAGCGGGAATTAGTCTTTTGCGGATGTCTGGGCTTAGCTTGTTGAAGCAATGCTCGTATAGAACTTCTGAAGCACTTTCGTTATCCATGTACATCCTGTGAATTGTGCATCCTTCTACATCCGCCTTGATCACCAGCGGGTGGTCGTCCCAGTCATCTTCGGATATGGGGGAAAAGATATTTCCATGTTCAGGACCGCGTCCGGACCCCGCTTGGGTTTGACCGACCGTTGCCAAGTGTGGACCATGTATATGGCGTGAGCTTTATCCTTGGCCGCGGTATCCTTTTTTCCACCTTTGGGACCACCATTCTTTTGTACTCCATTCTTGATTTCTTTGACCAGATGTGCGAGCTGTCCAGACCTGACTGCCTCTTCTATCTGTTTTTTCAACTGATAGCATTCGTCCGTATTGTGCCCCTTTTCCCTGTGGAAGTCACAGTACTTGTCTTTATTCCTAGACTCGACCGGGCTGGACATTGGCAGAGGGGCTGTGAATTTGACCGTATCCATGGCTAGGATTTCCTTCGGTGTCTTTGTGAGGGGGGTGAACCTGTCCCCCCTCTTCCTCTCCGGCCTCGAGCGGGTCTTGAACTCCCCCTTTCGTTCGAAGATCTGGATGTTTTTCTGTCCTCCATCCTGGTTCTTCCACTGGGAGTGCTTCTTCTTTGACTGGTTGGCCGCGTCCAACTCACCTCTGAGGAACGCCTTTACTACCTTCCACATTTCATCCTGCGTCTGAGGAATGTTGTCATTGAGCCTTCTGATTAGTTACGGGTTTGTTATCCCATGCATAAAGCTTGACACTCTCATGCACTCTGGGGCTCCCTTCACATGCATGCTCTCTGTTTTGAAACGATTCACAAACGCTTCCGTGGTCTCCCCTTCCCGCTGTTTTATGTGGTGTAATTCAACAGGGTCTTTCGTATACCTCTTCTGCTGGAGGAAGTACGAGAGAAAACTTGATCTCAATTCTTCAAAGCTGTCAATGCTCTCCGGACGCAGCTCATCAAACCAGACACGGGCGTGCCCTATTAGCGTGGAGTTGAACATGTGGCACCATGTGGGCATGGCCCATCTTTCCACTTTGGCCGCGGTCTGGAAGATCTTCAGATGAGCTGGCATTCTCGTTCTTTTTGGGAACTCGAAGTTCCGTATACGGCGGGTGAAGGGGTCCGTGTCGGCCACGTCATATGGGGAATAGAGTTCGTCGGATTCCCTTCCTCATTTGCACTTTGGGGTGGACTTCCCATGTCCTCCCGTGCTTTCTTCGCTTTCTGGAGGAGACACTTCCCTCGTTCTGCTGCGGCATGAGTGATATGTTTCCCCCCTACCAGACTTCGAGTGAGAAGCGCTGCCGCGGGTCACGCTCCGGCTTCGTTGGTGCCTATCGACCGAATCCTTTTCAACCGTGTCCCGTTTCCTTTGCTTCTCGGCTTCTCTTTTACGTTGTCTGCGGGAAGACACCTTTGACTGGAGCCTGGAGAACACAGTTTGTTTTTGGTTACCAAGTCTCGTGGTCACGTGCGGACGCTCTTTTTCCAACCTTGAGAATACATCTGGTCGTGGTCTCTTGGTTTCTGCATGACTCCTTTCTCTAGAACACCCATCGTCTCGACTGCTGAGTCTCGAGAAGACACTCCATGACTTGGAATATTCCGAAGGGTCTGACCTGGCACTAGGACTGGTCTCGCGCCTCCTTTTAGGTGCCCGTTTTCTTTCAGATTCTGAGCGAGTATTCCGGGCGTGTTCTCGAGATCTCTCATTTCTAGTCTCATCATCGAAATCCAGACGGGTTTAGACCCGGTCCAGTTTTTCCTGATGGACCTTTTCTGCCATGAAGGGCAAGATCTGATGGTAGTGCCTCTAGCAGAACTCCCTTATTGACGCGTCTGTCGCGGCATTAGGGCGGTATTGTTCTGTGTCTTGCACTTTTTCCTTCCCACCCGTGTTTCTGACCGTGGATGGTTCAGGGGACGGGGAAGGGTTTTCTGCCAAGTTGCTCATTAGAGTTTTTTTTTTTGTTGGAAACGCAGTTATGTCACTGGTCCCACGGATGGCGCCAACTTGTTAATACAACTATGGGCGCTCCCCTGATGAAGATTAGTGTATGCTAACTTCCCAGGAAATAGATCTTGTATTAAGTACGATTCTTGGTTCAGAGCTGCTAAGAAAGACAACACCGTTAGTCTCACCGCGGAACGGGGTTCTGCTGTCAACCTCCGGCGTGAGAGTAAGTGGTAGTTTTTAGAGAGATAAATTCAGTTCTAGAGAGAGAGTGTGTAAATGTTACCGTTTGAATAGTGGCGAGGCCTCTATTTATATGGTTGACCTTTCTGTCGTGTTCTCAAGGTCACGAGCCATGAGAGCGACAGTTTGTGAGTGGGGAGTGACGTAGGTCAACTCCAGAGCTTGTCCCGTTGCTGTGACATCGATGTTTTTGGGCGGGAGTTGTCCCGCTTTCCCTTTTTGGGGACTGCAGGCTGTAGTACGCCCAGCCTGAGCGAGATTCCCTACCTTTAATGTTAGGTGCGGTTGCGTTCTCCTTCGGACGTATCTGTTAATACAAATAAACCGTAAAACCGTTTATTAATATTTTGCGATCTCTTTGTGTTTTGTTGATAACAAATATAATGTTATCTTAAGTATAATTATAAAGGATACATGTTAGTTTTGTAAAGCATTTACATATAGCCATTCAAATACAAAAATGTAGTAATTAAGCATTTGTTGTAGTAGTTTATTAGGATGGGTAAAAATCATAACCCATGGACCATAACCCATGGATCTTAACCCATACCCAAGAAGACTTGATACAATGTATACTTAGATACATTGAATCTAAAGATAACCCATGGATCAACCCATAACCAAAAAACCCATGGGCAAAGAGGAGCGTTCCACGGATCCCTAGGATTACACTAGACGGATCCCAAGTGGAAGAGATCCGTGGGATCCGGGGGAACAGTAAAGGAATTTGCCTATAAATAGAGAGCCATTTCTTCATTCTAACTCACCCCTCTTCTTACTAAATCTCTCAAACACTCTCATTCTTTTCTAACATATAGATCACTTGATCTAGAGAGTTGTTCTTCTTTCTTTCTATTGTGATCCTCATATAGGTCCTTCTCTAAGGCGAGATCACGAGCATTCTACAAGTCATCCAAGCAAGGGGTCCTTGATTGATTTGTCACTCCGCAAAATTTCTGTAGCGAAGATCTTGTATTTGATATTTCACATATTTGTTGTGTAATAGTCATGTTGGTTTGGTCCACCGTGTTACGGACTCGGTATCTAGCTTTGTACCTGAAAAAGTGTAAGCAACGTTGTGAAGGCTTCTCCGCCAAGTGAAGGAGTTTGTTGACATAGTGCTTGAACTCTCGAGTAGGTGACTCGGGGAGTGGAGTAGGGCAAGGAAGGTGTCCTTGTAGCCGAACCACTATACATCAGTTGTGTCTTTTCTTTCCCTTCGCTTTACTTTATTTACTTGCTTTATCATTAGATCTATACTTTCTCTACATCCACAAGATCTCACATATTAACGAATCTAAAAGTTTTTGAAACTAACGTAAAATCGGCAAAACTATTCAACCCCCCCCCCTTCTAGTTTTCCACAATTGGCATCAAGAGCTAAGTTTATAAAAGTTTTAAAATAAAATTGTATTTTAAAAACTTTTCGATCACTATGGGTTCTGAAAATTATAAGGAAGGGCAATCTATGCAACGACCACCACTACTTGAAACTAATGGTTTTATATATTGGAAAAATAGATTCGAAACATATGTGAAGTCTAAAGATATTGATCTTTGGTACATTATTGTTGAAGGTGATTTTGAGGCTACCTCAAATGATGATAAAGGAAATTTAGTTCACATACCTCATGATAAACTAAACGATGAAATGAAGAAAAAGCTTTCTAAAAATAGTGAAGCAAAAATGGTTTTATATAATGCTTTACCGAAAAAGGAATTCGAAAGAATTTCTATGCTTAAAACCTCTAAAGAAATTTGGAATTCTTTAGTTGTAACTCATCAAGGCAACCAACAAGTTAAAAATAATAAAATTGATTTATTTGTTCAACAATATGAACAATTTTCAATATCGGATGAGGAAACTATAGATCATTCATTTGCTAACTTTAATACTATTATTACATCTTTACAAGCACTTGATGAATCTTTTTCTAGCCGTAATCATGTTAGGAGATATCTAAGGGCACTTCCATCGAAGTGGAGATCCAAGGTGACGGCGATCGAAGAGTCAAAATATTTGACAATTCTCACCCTCGATGAACTCATAGGCAACCTGAAAGTCTACGAGCTTGTCCTTGCTAAAGATTCTGAAGCTTCAAAGGTGAAAGAGAAACATAAATCTCTTGCCCTTAAAGCCAAAAAGGCTACGAGCGATGAGGAGAACTCCTCTTCGAGTAGTGACGACGAAGAGTACGCTATAGCGGTAAGGGACTTTAAAAAGTTCTTTAGAAGAAAGGGAAGATACGTCAAACAACCGTATGACAATAAGAAAGGCTTTCGGAAAAGCAAAGAGGACGAGAAGCCAAAGGATGATCGTACTTGCTTTAAATGTGGGGACCCAAACCACTTTATTAGTAAGTGTCCCAAACGGGATGATTAAAAGGCGTTTGTGAGCGGCACATGGGGAATGAGCGACGAGGAGGATGAAGAAATTTGTCTCATGGCAAATGACGAGGTATGTCACGAATACTATAGTAGTTCATCACTCGATGACGACTCATTGCATAATGAATATGACAAACTATGCAATATTAGCTTAAAACTAATTAACAAAAACAAGCTCTTAAAGAGTCAAAATCAACGTTTAGATAAAGAAGTCATAGAATTAAAAGCAAAACTAAAACGTTTAGAAAAGGGTAAAATAGCAAGTGGTGAATGTGAACTTTGCATTCAACTTCAAACACTAGTGGATAACTTAGATTCTAAAATTGCTAGAATGAGTACAAACACTTTAGATACAATACTCGAAGGTGTTAAAACCAGTACAATCAAAAGGGTCTAGGTAGTCAACAACTTGATCCATCAACTAGTGAAAGTAAAGAAACAAAATTTGTTAAGCAACTAGAAAAACCGGCCACTGTTGTGGCGGATCCCACGGATCCCCTAAAAAGGGAACCGGCTAGTGTACAGAAAGGGATCCGTGGATCTGCTGTAGCAAACAGTAGCAATAACGTAGCTTCCTCATCTAGAACTGAGTTTGTAATAGTTAATAGGAAGAAACCAACTCATGTCACCACTAGACAACCACCTCCAAAATATAATCCTACTTTTGCAAGAAACAAAGCTCCATCTTTTTTAAAACCTCATTCATTTAGGAGACCTAATAACGTTTACCCAAAAAGTAACCATCAAATGGGATGGAATCTAAACATGCAAAACGGTTTTCATTTTCAAAACTTTGTTCCATGGAATGCATACTCATCTTATCCATACATGTCTAACATGAATGGAATGTTTAACACTAATGGACCCATGAACAAATGGGGACCAAACTTTTGAGTTTATTATTGTTTTAGGTGTGCTTAAAGGTCGATCTAGACCCCGATGAATGGGTCAAGGATAGCGGGTGCACGAGGCACATGACCGGCAATAGGGATCTATTCTCCACATATGAATCCTTCAATGGAGGTAATGTGGTGTTTGGAAATAGCAAAAGTAGAATCATCGGTAAAGGTACGATTTCTAACAAATCTCTAACCATTAACGATGTGTGTCACGTAGAAAACCTAAACTTTAACCTCTTAAGTATAGGACAAATATGTGATCAAAAGTGCAATGTACTTTTTACCGAAACCGGTAGTAAGATACTAAAAAATGGCATTACCATAGGAAAAGGAATTAGGAAACATGGAGTCTATGTCATTAAAATCGGTAATGAACCTGGACAAACTATGTCTTACCTCTATGGATGATACTTCGACCTTATGGCATCGAAGATTGGGTCACGCCAACATGCGACTTCTTCAATCGCTATCATCCAAAGATCTAGTAAGAGATCTACCTAAGTTGAAATATGAACATCACTTTTGTGATGCTTGTAATGTAGGAAAACAAGCTCATTCTAGTCATAAAGCTAAAAACATGGTGTCTACAACTAGGTGTCTAGAATTACTACATATGGATTTATTCGGTCCATCCGCTATCCAAAGTTATGGAGGCAACTACTATACTTTGGTCATAGTGGATGACTACTCTAGGTATACATGGACAAAATTTTTAAAGAACAAAACGGAAACCTTTAATTATTTTGAAATATTAAGCAAAAAGATCCAAAGACAACTAGGAAGTCCCATAGTGTCTATTAGGACGGATCATGGTAGGGAATTCGATAATGAAGTGCAATTCGGAGCTTTTTGTGACACTAATGGTATTACTCACAACTTCTCGGCTCCACACACTCCACAATCGAATGGGGTAGTAGAAAGAAAGAATAGAACCCTACAAGAAATGAGTAGAACCATGCTTAATGAACAATCCATACCTCAAAAATTTTGGTGTAATGCCGTTGATACTTCAACGTACATACTCAATCGAGTCTTAATTAGACCAATCTTAGGAAAAACTCCTTATGAGTTACTTCGAGGCAAAAAGCCTACGTTAAATCACTTTAGAGTCTTTGGTAGTAAATGTTTTATTCTTAACACTAAAGATTACCTTACAAAATTTGATCCTAAATCAACCGAAGGTATCTTTTTAGGTTACTCGCCAAATAGCAAAGCTTACGTCATATTAAACAAAGAAACAATGAAGGTAGAAGAGTCATTAAATATAAAATTTGATGAAAGACCACCCAAACCCTCTCCACCTCTTATAGATGACGAGATTATAGAAAGTGAAGCTATAGTAATAAAGAAAAAGATAAGTGAAGAAGAAGAACCTCTAAGTGATGAAATAGTAAACATTAAAGAGTCCAAAGATCACCCCGTAGATAAAGTCATAGGAAAACTAAACGAACGAACATTAAGGTCTCAAGTTCAAAACCAAAGTAACTTGTTTTGTTTTGTTTCAACCTTAGAACCTAAGAATACACAAGAAGCCATAAAAGATGAGAGTTGGGTAATGGCTATGCAAGAAGAACTAAATCAATTTGTTTATAATGATGTTTGGACACTTGTCCCTCCACCTAGTAATCAAACCATAATAGGAACCAAATGGGTTTATAAAAACAAATTAGATGCAAACGGAGTCGTGTCTAGGAACAAGGCTAGACTCGTTGCTCAAGGGTATAACCAACAAGAAGGAATAGACTTTGATGAGACCTACGCCCCCGTGGCTAGATTAGAGTCTATAAGAATACTTCTTGCGTATGCTTGTGCTAATGATCTAAAGCTTTATCAAATGGATGTCAAAAGCGCTTTTCTAAATGGTTTCATAAATGAAGAATTATATGTAGCTCAACCTCCGAGCTTCATTGATTTTGAAAAACCCAAACATGTTTATAAATTAAAGAAAGCCCTTTACGGTCTTAAACAAGCTCCAAAAGCTTGGTATGATAGACTCAAGTCATTTCTAGTTAAACACAACTATACCATGGGGTTAGTTGACAACACACTTTTTACTAAGAAAAGAGAGACATATAATCATAGTACAAATATATGTAGATGATATTATATTTGGATCCACTTGTCAAGACATGTGTGATGATTTCTCTAAAATCATGCATGACGAGTTCGAGATGAGTATGATGGGAGAACTTAGTTTCTTTCTTGGTCTACAAATAAAACAAGTAGAAGATGGTATCTTCTTCAATCAATCTAAATACATCAAGGAGATGTTAAAGAAATTCGGTCTAGAAGAGTCAAAACCAATTAAGACTCCAATGTCATCCGACACCAAACTCACAAAAGATGAAGACGGAGAATCCGTAGATAATACTAAATATCGTGGCATGATAGGTAGTCTTCTCTACCTCACGGCAAGTAGGCCGGATATCATGTTTAGTGTTTGCTTATGTGCTAGGTTTCAAGAAGACCCTAAAACATCACACCTAGAAGCCGTAAAAAGGATATTTAGATATATTAAGGGTACAACACAATTAGGATTATGGTATCCTAAGGGCACGGGAGTAGAAACAATTGTATATGCAGATTGTGACCATGCAGGTGATTACGTTGATAGAAAAAGTACAAGTGGGGTATGTACTTTCATGGGATGTTGTTTAACGTCTTGGTTTTCTAAGAAACAAACGGCACTAGCTATATCAACAACCGAAGCCGAGTACGTCTCCGCCGGCAAAACATGCCAACAAGCACTATGGATGAAACAAGCGTTAGTCGACTACGACATTCATCTAAGTGACATAGCCATCCTATGTGACAACAAAGGTGCCATCGACTTAAGCAAGAATCCGGTATTGCATTATCGCACAAAGCATATAGAGATTCGACATCACTTCTTAAGAGACAATGTTCAAAAGGGGAACATCTCTATTGAGAAGGTAGCATCCGAAGACAACATAGCCGACGTCCTCACCAAACCGTTGAAGCGGGAACAATTCAACCTACTTCGTCTTGGTCTAATGGAACAAACGTCGTAACTTATTTGACTCTACAAGGTACGTAAACACTAGCCTTCTTCTTTCTGAGTCTAGGATTTCTATTTCACGCACAACTCACAAACAATACGGGAATTTTCAAAACCCAAGATAAGTTTTCCACTTATAATTTTTTTTCTTCAAACACTACATACACATTTTCAAAGAAAATCTCCTTTCAAAATGTTTTCTAAAAAGAATGATACCTTCCCGTATCAATTTCACAAAAGCAATTTCTCACGTCTAGGACAAATCGCTTTTTCATTATTAATACAAAGTAAAAACCCGTTTTCATTGCATCTTATGTATTTTGAATGCTAAAGGGAACACATAACTAATATGTGTTTTCGGGTACATTCATTTAAGCAAAAATGAATTAGGAGCATTGATAACACAATATTACGTACTTATGTACTAAATGTGTGTTTTCAGGTTATCTCAATAGGATTTTTTTTCCTCTAGTTATTTTCCTTTTCTTTTTAGAGGTTGAGAAAACCGCAACTCCAAATAGTTTGCATATAGGCACACACTAGTGATAAGGTTTTAAAAGGTACCTTTTTGAGGGGTCATTTAAGCCCTTATTCGATCACTTTTGTATCCGTTATTGCTTAATATCGTTCCTTTTCACTTTTTAGGTCTCTTGAAGGCAAAATGCTGGAATGATGCTTATTTGGACGAAAAGGCGCGAATATACGAAGAAAATGGCCAAATTCAGAATCGAGACACTCAAAGCTGCTGAAACACAAGGCGACGGCGTCACTGCATATCTGCGACGCCGTCGGGAAGGAATTTTGCGACGGGTCAGAGGCGAAATTGCATGTTTTCAAGGGACGACGTCAGGTTCTAAAGGAATAGGCCGTCGCTACTCAGACGGCCTAGATGCAGCCAAGACGGCGTCAGAGCTGAAGGGGACGGCGTCACAGTCATAAGGTGACGCCGTCGCAAGGTTTACGTGGCCAAGACGAAACCCTAATGACGACGACACGACGGCGTCACGAAACATAAGGTGACGCCGTCGCAGATGTAATCTTATATATAGAATCCGAATTTTTCAGTTTTTGAGTGTAGTCTTTTGGAGTAAAAACCTAAAACCGAACCAAGGCTTTCTTGTGCAGTATTTTAGGGTTCTAAACCCTATTATACATCAAGATAAGTATTTAATTCATTAATTTAATTATGTCTTTGATTATTTGTGTGTATGCTTGCATGTTCTCCATGTCCGGCTAATTTATTTGTGTGTTTGCTTAGGGAATATGAAACTTAATTATTGAATATTGATTGGTTGATACTTATCTTAGTTGACTAATGATCTAGAGTGCGCTAGATTATTCGTTGTGTACTTAATGCTTGACATTTCTTTGTGAACTTTAGAATATAATTATCTAGGTAATTGTAGGATAAAGTATTCAAGGACAACCGTAGAGTAGGCGTCTATAAATCACTAGAGGATTTGTAAACAAGACCCTTTGGTAATTTCAAAGAGTTAGGGAAATAAGCACGCCCTATAGCCTTAGAATCACAACGCAACTAGGAATAAGGACGTGACAAATCAACCATCAATAGGAGATAATTAAGGAGTAGTAAAACCTAAGTAAACACATCTTTAAACTATCATACGAGTACACATCAATTAGACATAGACTATCACAACCTTAGCTTAGATAATTAGATAATAGTAGAGTAATCGGTAGAAATACCAACCCCCCAAATCCAATACCCGAGATTCGTACCTTTTCATTTTCTAAAAAAACATAAAAAGATAAAAAATAATCTTCCTCAACCTCAACCTTAGCGTAGTAACTTCTCACTAGCATTCCTATTCCCCTAGAGAACGATATCAATACCCGTGGCTTACCCTAATTACTACACTACAACGATTAGGTTCACTGCCTAGGGTGTTATAAAACTTGCTCGAAGAAAAGGAAGTTTCCTTGACCCCGAACGACGCGTGTAGCGTTATCAAGTTTTTGGCGCCGCTGCCGGGGAATAGAATAGCTAATTAGTAGTCCACCTCGTTTAGGTTTCTTTGCTTGATTCCTATCAAGTAAATTTTTCTCATTTTTTAGCTTTCTCTTAGTCTATCCCCCTTCTTCGTGACCTTTGTTCGTAATCCCATCACTTTTCACCATGGAAGGTGACAACCAACCACCACTCATCAACCCACCACCAAACGACCCGCCAAGAGCCCGTACTCTTGGTGAGTACTCGAGACCAAACCACCTAGGTTATAGGAACACCATTGAGCTTCCCGACCAAGCCCAAACTACGGCCCTGCGATCCGACACCATCCGGTTGGTGCAAAACGGATGTGCATTCCATGGACTTCGTTCCGAAGATCCAAATCAGCATCTGAGGGATTTCCTCAAAATTGTCGATTCCATCGACCTTGATGCTACTACTCGGGAGACCACGCGCTTGCGTCTCTTCCAATTCTCTCTACGGGACCAAGCTAGTAATTGGCTTGAGCGACTTCCCGCCGGCTCCATCTCAAGTTGGGATGATCTTACTTCTCGCTTCCTTGCTCAATTTTTCCCACCGGGGAGAACCACTAAGCTTAGGAATGACATCTTGATGTTCCAACAACGTCAAGGTGAATCTCTCTACGAAGCATGGACCCGATTCAAGGACTTACTTCATAAAGTCCCTCATCATGGCATTGATCTTTGGCTCCAAGTCCAAATCTTTTATGATCATGTCAACTTTCCCACTAAGCGATCCATTGACCAAGCGGCCGGTGGAAAACTTAGTGATTTCACCGCGGAAGAATCATGGGAAATAATAGAGGACCTTGCCCTCTATGACAACGAAAGTTGGGATGACCCCCGTGAACTTCCCAAAACCGTCAGGGCAATCTCCTTGCCTCCTCCCGACCGTAGGATGATCGAACTTGAAGATCAAGTCAAATTCCTCATGAGTTCCTACGAGAATCCTAAGTCCTCGCGCCATATAAACAAAGTTTCCTCTTCGTGCGAGCCGTTTTGTGATCCTCATAACACGCGCACTAGCACCCTATCCCCCGAACATGCTTCCGTTGAATACGCATCCTCGCGTAATAATGGAACGGGAGGAAGATTCCCTACAACGCCCGGACCTAGGAATTTCAATGAAACCCGGGAGGCATGGAAAAACAAGCCCGACTTTTACTGGGGACAAACCAAAGAATTCACCTCCAATGATTTTTCGTGGCCCCCACCTAACGGTCCTAACCAACAGAGTATCGAAGGGATGTTGCAAAACATAGTTGCGTCCCAAGAAACCCAAATGGCTAAGCTCTCGGACCGCTTTAACCATCAACAAGCCGAGATGGATAGGAAGATAGACAACCTGTTGAAAGCCATAAATAGTGATAAGAAGGTTAGTGCTATCTCGACTCCCGAGCCTCCAGGTGTAGAAATTAAGGATCCAAGCAAGCTTATTAAGCACGTCCAATTCGTCAATGCCATCGCCTTAGTGGAACCGGATGAAACCGATGACGAAGAAGACCAAACATTTGTTGATGATGAAACACCCGAGGAAGAAGATGAAGTAGACAATGACTATTTCAACAAATTTCCTACGGAAGAAGAATTATCCCGCCACCCTCACTTAGTGCGTGACCTCCGTCACATGTATGTTAGGAAAAGCCCTAGAATCAAGTTTGGGAACCCTTGGAATCTTAACATACCATGTTGCATAGGACACCTTTTTGTGGCAAAGGCTTACATTGATCGTAAATCCCCAATTAACATAATGACTAGCACCTATTACAATTGGATAATGAAGAAGCCTATCCCAACTAGGCAAGACCTCGATAATCCTAGTGATAAGTGTAATTTTCTTGGTAGAGTTAAGGGATTGCCCGTCTATGTAGGTAGTTTCACATTCCCTACGGACTTCATAATTGTGGAAGATATTAGCACGGCCATAGACCCTAGCTTGTCCCACGTTATTCTAGGAAAACCTTTCGTAGAAAGCACCGGGATGACCTATGACCCATCGTTAGGAGTAGTCCGATTCAAGGATGAGACCGACGACGTAGCCTACCAAATGCCGTTTAAGATTGAGAAGTTTTCATCACTCTCCAATGATGAAAAGGAACTTAAACTGTCGGTCTATTACAGGAATGATAAGGATAGGGAAAAGGGAGTAGATTATGTTATGGCTAAGCTTTTCGGGTTCTATAAAGATTGTTTGAATTTAGGACCGAAATATAGGACCGAGTGGGGAGAGGGTGAACTCTTAGAAAGGAGTATCATGGGACACTTCTACAACATGGAACCCCCCGATAGAGACCGTCAAGAGGGCGGTGATGCAAAAACGTAGGGGTAGGACTACGAGTCTAGCTACAAGACTCTTAAATAAAGAAAAGCGCTTCGTGGGAGGCAACCCATGCTTAATTGTTTGCTTGTTAGTGTCATATATCTTTTATTAATTGTTTGTCCTCATGTTTGAAATTGTAAAAATGCTTTATTTTGTTTTTAACCTCGTCTTAATTACATATAAAGGTATTTTACATAAAGGATAAGTGTAGGGAGGATTACACACGTTTTCATAAGAAACGTGAACATGAGAATAACAATTAACTAAAAGATATATATGTTTGTTTGTTCGAGTCAAATGCTTGTATCGAGTCATAATGGATGTTTTTGCAGAAGTTTTTCCAGATTCTAAAGATGTAAATTTTCCAGAATTTTTTCCAGAAAATCGCAGACCAGTTTTTGTCAGGATAACCTGACGGCGTCAGGATTGCAACCTGACGGCGTCAGGAAGGAATAAAAACATCAGCTTACTTTTTCTCGTTTTCTGAGCTACTTGTAAAATTTTGGAATTTTCCAGATCTTAACTTTCAAAACAAATTCTGTAAACATCCATTCCACAAGCATTATATCCTAGTTTAAATCGAGTCTTATGTATATTATTACCGCCGATTTTACGCGAAGGTTTCGTTTGTTTTCTTCTAGTGTGCAGGTTTAGTTTATCAAGAAGAAGTTACACAAGTTTGGAAGGAGCCTTTCACGCAAAAACTCTTCTTGGAAAAGATTTAACCACCACTTTTTACGGATCCTACCGAGCTAATCAGGGGAGTATTAGTTTCTTTCGTTTTTAATTACCTTCTATTATCATAACTTTGATACTTTCGGGGAACATTGGGGACAATGTTCAGTTTAAGTGTAGGGAGGGAAAATAAACGGGAACTTTGAAACTATGCTTATCCTTGACTGTTTGCTTTGTCCAAGTGTATTTGTGTAATAAACCATGAGAAAATGTAGGTTAGGGTAATTTTAGCCAAATTTAAAATTTTTTCATGACGTATAAGAGTGGGCCATTAGTCTTAACAAAAGCGTCTCATGGATAGGAAATTGCATGACTAGCACAAAAACCCTTACCACCTAAATTCCACCCAAAATGTGAGGATCGCCCTTAGATTAGTAGGAATTAAAGCATTCATCTTTAATGCTTAGAGTGTGAACCGGTAGTATATTAGATTCTAGAACTTGTTTTGTGATGCATTCCGAGATCGCTAGTGAGACTACACTTGTGTAGTTAGGAATAACTAAATGATAAGAGGCATTAGGATAAACCCTTGTTTGATACCTGTAATATAATTACTTCTTCCATATCGGTTGAGTAATTCCCCCATACCCTTTGCGTTGTACTCATCTTTAGTACACGATACCCCTAGTTAACCCCTCAGAGCCTATCCTTTTCGCGGTTCTCGTGATGTTTCGGTTTTTCCGGAATATCAATGAAGAGCATTGTTTACACCCCACCCCCAAATATACACCCAAATCGCCTTAGCCTACCTTTATTGCACTCACTTTTAGTGCAAATTTATGTTATCACCCAAAACCCTTAGTTCAATTATCTGGTTGCTTGCATGAGTTGCTAAGTCGAGTCATATCCCTTGTATACAGTTTTGGGATGATTGGGATTCATGGGAAAAGTTAAAGTTTATGAAACATAGGAAAGAGAACGTTAAACTCAAATTCCCTTTGTTTGCATAATAATGTACTCCAAGTGTTTTGATCTTTTCAATTCGGGTCAAATTAGTGTTAGAGTAATAAAAACTCAAGTGTAGGGATGTGTCTATAAATCCCTATCATTTTGATGTACCGTAGAGGATGGTAGAGTAAAAGTGTATGCAAAAAAAAAAAAAAAAAAAAAAAAAAAAAAAAAAAAAAAAACCATACGGGCTACCATCCTACATCTATCTTTTAAATTATGTTTGTTTATTTTCGTTGCCTAGAGTTTTAGAGTGTCGAGTCTTGGCTTAGCAACGCCATTCTTCGTGTACTTGCAACATAGAGATTTTTGACTATCCACCAATATATAGCCTATCCCACCAAACCCTTATTTCCCTACCGTAAGCCTAACGTTACAACCCTTTAAAGACCTCTTTGATAGTCTTTCCTAGGTGCTTACGCCAAAGCAATGGAGGTTTGATCTATTCTCAAGCCTATGGTAATCTATGTACTAGGACCGGTTAATGAGTGTTTATCTTCCATTTCCGATTTGTTATATTTCTTATATACACCCGAGAGAGATGTGAGTATCCAAACACCCCATGTGAGGTGCTAGTATGTAATTTCCGTGCTTGTTATGACTTTTGCGGGGCTTATATGTGTTGTGGACCGTTTTGAATGGATGCTTCATGACCCCTAACTTATAAATTAATTGGCTAAAAGCACATTTGCTTGAGGACAAGCAAATACCAAGTGTAGGGATATTTGATAAGGTTTTAAAAGGTACCTTTTTGAGGGGTCATTTAAGCCCTTATTCGATCACTTTTGTATCCGTTATTGCTTAATATCGTTCCTTTTCACTTTTTAGGTCTCTTGAAGGCAAAATGCTGGAATGATGCTTATTTGGACGAAAAGGCGCGAATATACGAAGAAAATGGCCGAAGTCAGAATCGAGACACTCAAAGCTGCTGAAACACAAGGCGACGGCGTCACTGCATATCTGCGACGCCGTCGGGAAGGAATTTTGCGACGGGTCAGAGGCGAAATTGCATGTTTTCAAGGGACGACGTCAGGTTCTAAAGGAATAGGCCGTCGCTACTCAGACGGCCTAGATGCAGCCAAGACGGCGTCAGAGCTGAAGGGGACGGCGTCACAGTCATAAGGTGACGCCGTCGCAAGGTTTACGTGGCCAAGACGAAACCCTAATGACGGCGACACGACGGCGTCACGAAACATAAGGTGACGCCGTCGCAGATGTAATCTTATATATAGAATCCGAATTTTTCAGTTTTTGAGTGTAGTCTTTTGGAGTAAAAACCTAAAACCGAACCAAGGCTTTCTTGTGCAGTATTTTAGGGTTCTAAACCCTATTATACATCAAGATAAGTATTTACTTCATTAATTTAATTATGTCTTTGATTATTTGTGTGTATGCTTGCATGTTCTCCATGTCCGGCTAATTTATTTGTGTGTTTGCTTAGGGAATATGAAACTTAATTATTAAATATTGATTGGTTGATACTTATCTTAGTTGACTAATGATCTAGAGTGCGCTAGATTATTCGTTGTGTACTTAATGCTTGACATTTCTTTGTGAACTTTAGAATATAATTATCTAGGTAATTGTAGGATAAAGTATTCAAGGACAACCGTAGAGTAGGCGTCTATAAATCACTAGAGGATTTGTAAACAAGACCCTTTGGTAATTTCAAAGAGTTAGGGAAATAAGCACGCCCTATAGCCTTAGAATCACAACGCAACTAGGAATAAGGACGTGACAAATCAACCATCAATAGGAGATAATTAAGGAGTAGTAAAACCTAAGTAAACACATCTTTAAACTATCATACGAGTACACATAAATTAGACATAGACTATCACAACCTTAGCTTAGATAATTAGATAATAGTAGAGTAATCGGTAGAAATACCAACCCCCCAAATCCAATACCCGAGATTCGTACCTTTTCATTTTCTAAAAAAACATAAAAAGATAAAAAATAATCTTCCTCAACCTCAACCTTAGCGTAGTAACTTCTCACTAGCATTCCTATTCCCCTAGAGAACGATATCAATACCCGTGGCTTACCCTAATTACTACACTACAACGATTAGGTTCACTGCCTAGGGTGTTATAAAACTTGCTCGAAGAAAAGGAAGTTTCCTTGACCCCGAACGACGCGTGTAGCGTTATCAACTAGGCAAAAATGTTTCCAAAAGGAAAATTTTGTGTTGCCTGAATCACCAGACCCACGGATCCCAGCCTTCATGCTGGACGGATCCCTCAAGGGAAGGATCCGTGGGATCCGTGAAACAGAAGCTATTTTTACCTTCTATTTTTTTTCACTTTGGATGAAAAACCCACATTTGTTTCATTTTTGGGAGTATGCTCTTTAATGCTTGTATTCTCATGATCACATGCCTTGAATTCATATCTAATCATTAGATTTTAATCCACATTTTGGTTCAAGCATTCATTACAATGCTTTGTTTTTTTTTTCATATATAGAACTCCCAAAATGCTTGCATACTCCATCTCCTCCTCACAAACACATTACATCATGTCATCCAAAAACCCTTTAGGAGAATCATCTAGTACAAACAATCATGATATTCAAACCTTTGTACTTCCACCATCCAAAACTCCACAATCAAACTCTAGGATATCCGCACGGATTAGTATCCGATCTTGTTGCTTAGCAAAAACGACCTCAAATGGTTCATCCTCAACAAATAACTCACCACAAGATGCTTCCTTTATAGCACCTCCCTCATCACCAACAAGTACACCAACTTCATCACCACCTAAAGTCACTCTTTTGGAACTCCTTAAAACTCCAACAAGATCTAACCATCCTAAAGAAAAAGAATTAGTCTTTTTAACACCCCCCACATCTCCAAATACTATTTTTCAAGATCTTGAAACATCACCACCATTAGCTCCCATCACATTACAAGAACATCTAGGTTCTTTTCCACCACCATCTACAAACATTCCGGATATTGATCCATATTTTCCTATTTTTCCACCACAACTTCCGCATAACTCAAATCAAAACAACCCGGAAAACTTCCGCACTCATTACCCACATCATTTACATTGTGAACATTGCCAATCCACTAGAGAAATCGCAATAGAAGTTAGGGAAGAAATGCGTTTCATACTCAACCTCATCCTTGATCGCATCAATACCGTCACTCATCAAAACCTCCATCCATAACCTTATGCAAGCATGGAAGGAATCACTACTACTATTTTCTACTTTTAGTATTTTCTTTCTTTTTTATGTCATTTTCAAGAACAAGTCTTGTTCTTATTTTTACATGCTTGTAAATGGCATAAATACCACTACAATTTGTTGTTTTATTACAAGGCATTGTTTACATACCTTGGCTCCCAATCTAGATTCTCGGCAATCACAAGATTATTTAAGCATGTTACTAACCTTTCTTTTTGTAGGATTTTAATTTTTCTTCACTTGACGCCCCAAACAAGGGGGAGCTACCGTCAAGGGGGAGTAAGAAATACGTAGACTACTTCTCTTCCAAGGGTTAACTTTTTGTTTCGACAAAAAGGGGGAGAAGAAGTAATACTTAGGGGCTTTCGGCTTTCAAAATTTACATCTATTCTTAAGTTTTACTCATCATAACATTATGTTTTGTCATCAACAAAAAGGGGGAGATTGTTAATACAAATAAACCGTAAAACCGTTTATTAATATTTTGCGATCTCTTTGTGTTTTGTTGATAACAAATATAATGTTATTTTAAGTATAATTATAAAGGATACATGTTAGTTTTGTAAATCATTTACATATAGCCATTCAAATACAAAAATGTAGTAATTAAGCATTTGTTGTAATAGTTTATTAGGATGGGTAAAAATCATAACCCATGGACCATAACCCATGGATCTTAACCCATACCCAAGAAGACTTGATACAATGTATACTTAGATACATTGAATCTAAAGATAACCCATGGACCAACCCATAACCCATGACCCATAACCAAAAAACCCATGGGCAAAGAGGAGCATTCCACGGATCCCTAGGATTGCACTAGACGGATCCCAAGTGGAAGAGATCCGTGGGATCCGGGGGAACAGTGAAGGAATTTGCCTATAAATAGAGAGCAATTTCTTCATTCTAACTCACCCCTCTTCTTACTAAATCTCTCAAACACTCTCATTCTTTTCTAACATATAGATCACTTGATCTAGAGAGTTGTTCTTCTTTCTTTCTATTGTGATCCTCATATAGGTCATTCTCTAAGGCGAGATCACGAGCATTCTACAAGTCATCCAAGCAAGGGGTCCTTGATTGATTTGTCACTCCGCAAGATTTCTGTAGCGAAGATCTTGTATTTGATATTTCACATATTTGTTGTGTAATAGTCGTGTTGGTTTGGTCCACCGTGTTACGGACTCGGTATCTAGCTTTGTACCTGAAAAAGTGTAAGCAACGTTGTGAAGGCTTCTCCGCCAAGTGAAGGAGTTTGTTGACATAGTGCTTGAACTCTCGAGTAGGTGACTCGGGGAGTGGAGTAGGGCAATGAAGGTGTCCTTGTAGCCGAACCACTATACATGGGTTGTGTCTTTTCTTTCCCTTCGCTTTACTTTATTTACTTGCTTTATCATTAGATCTATACTTTCTCTACATCCACTAGATCTCACATATTAACGAATCTAAAAGTTTTTGAAACTAACGTAAAATCGGCAAAACTATTCTACCCCCCCTTCTAGTTTTCCACAGTATCTACTATCCGCGGAATGGTTTAGTGACCATTGTTGGGGTACGTATCTAGACCGCGACCGACCCACATGAGTGCCGGGGGTATTACATAGTCATGGTTAGTCCGCGCCCGACCCGTATAAGTGCGGGGAGGGTCATCCGCGATCACACACATATACTAGCTACATACACTGTACAACGGTTTTATTTAGTACGCTACAGTGAAAGACGGTTTTGCCCTCACCAACATAACGTTGACAATGGCATTATTGGTCAAGGGACGAATCTGGCATTTAATGGCCAAGGTTTGGACCTGTGGCGATGAAAAGGGTGAGTTTTGTCCCATCGCGATGCGGCCTGCCAAGTTTAGGGACCAACGGTGTATTTTAGTCTTAAAATTAAAAATGGGTAAAAGCCATAAAATAACAACATACTTTCTAAAATTTACCGAGTTGAAACACATACTTTTTTATTAACATATACACCCATGTACTTTCAAATTTTGTTCCGACTTTACCCATATTGTAATAAAATAATATTATTTAATATGATATTATATTAATATAAATCGGTCATATGGGTGAAGTCGGAACAAAATTCGAAAGTACGTGGGTATATATGTTAATAAAAAAGTATGTGTTTCAACTCGGTAAATTTTAGAAAGTACGTTGTTATTTTATGGCTTTTACCCATTAAAAATACATAAAGTGAACTACTCTTCGGTTGGATACTTTGCCCGGATTCGTGCTTTTTGGGCTTTGACGATAGTCCCGTCGATCGGATCCATCGCTTGTGTCTATTTGTAGCACTCGCATCTCCTCGACAATCTTTTGAGATTCATATAAAGTAACTCTCTACATTCATCTTTGTCTTGCGGTCTAACTTATATTGTTGTTACATCATTTCTTGAAACATTGTTGGGTTTGAACCGGAACTAGCGGTCGAGTTTGACGAACATTGACTCTTAGAAATCCGGTACATGCCGTCTAGCCGTGGCAACGCGTCTGCTCCAAAATGATCGGGTTCCTCCTCCGTAACCCAAAGACGATTTTGCCTTGCTAATGTCGATTCGGGATTTTTCCACTTGTGCTTGTCTTTCAAAAAGCTCCAAGTGCTCATGTGTTTAAAGTCTAACTTGTCACCGTTTTATACAACGTATGCACCCTCGCCATAAAATCTTTATCACTCTCCCGACTCTTAACACTTGTTTCATTCACTAACAAATTCCATTTGGTAACCTCTTTATTTATTGGATTCCACTTTCCCGTGAACATGTTTTTTGTACGAATAGTCCACTTGTGTTTCTTGGCTTCCATATTGTATAAGTCGAGAATTCTACACCAAAATGTTTCCCTTGATTGATCCGTACCTCATTTTGGATCCTCGGATATTTGAATGAAACACTCCGCCAAATGCAACTCCTCATTTTGGGTCCACACGTTACGGTCTCGAGTACCAGTTTGTGTTTCAGTGGTTTTCTTCGTCTTCCCCTTCGTCTTCATTTTTCGACGTCGGGGTCGGGACAACCTCTTCTTCATCTTCGTCTCGTATATGGAAAGATGCATGGTCGGAATTTGGTTGGGAAGCGGTGACTTGGTTTGGTTGTTGTTATTAAGAAAATTGATTATATTGTTGCAATTTTCATTTATTAAATAGCAATTGTTTTTTGGGATTCATATATGGGTTTGGGAAGGTAGGAAAGTAAGGCGCTTAAGGAGGGTATGGATTCGAAGACGAGCCCGGATTGTTAACCGTATTTGAAGACGAGCCCGTCATTCGGTTCGAAGGGTTGGTTAGCATATTGTTAATCTATGGTGAATTAGGATTCATTTTGTTTGGAAATATAAAATATATTGGAATTGTGTGTGAAGTATGAAATAATAAGGAGGTATTTATAGGTTTTTTATGGGATAAAAATTGATTTTCTTTTGATCTTTATTGTCTCCAACGTTAATATTACCGTTGGCAAACTTCCCCTTTTTCCTGCTAACGTTCTAATTTTTAAAGAAAAATAAATAAATAAAATAAAAAATAAAAATGGCGATGGCTGGTTGGAACGGCACGATCACCGTTGACGCCATTTGCGGTGTAGTGCGCCTTTCATCTTCTTCGGCTGTTAGCTTGGCGCTAGCAGAGGCGGACCTATACATGTGTTAGGTGGTGTTTGGGAACCACCTTGGCCGGAAATTTTTTTTAGAAATGATATAGAAGTTTTTTATGACCTACCTTAAAAACTAGTTAAGAACCACCTTGAATTTGAAATTTAAAAGAAGAAAGAAAGAAAACAAATAAGAAAAGGAGAGATCTTACATTTACGTCGGATATAAAGAAGAAGATGAAGCAGTTGAGTTAAAAAATCTGCAATCACTTTTGTTTTGAATAAGGAAGTTACTTTATTTTGGAAACAGTAATTATAAGTTGGGCTATAATGCTTTTTATTTATTGTTGTTTGATGTCATGGTGGGGTATGTTGCACCTTCATTTGTTAGACTTTGTGTTAGGAAAATATTAATTAAGTTTTTTCTTCTTTTTTTGAATAGTTTTTATATACTAGTAAACTTAATGCAATCCAATAGTATGTCATACGTGAATTGTCTAAAAACATTAATTTCAGAAATTGTTAAGTACAAATATGTTGTAGGTAACTTAAAACTACTCGTTTTCATTTACGTTTTTCAATTTTATCATAATGATATATAATACATATTTTTTGCTAAAAAAACATACATATTGTTAATTAGTTTTAGTAGGAGATTTTGTCATGCAGATGTTCAATAGACATTGTTCGTAACATGGTTGTACATGAAACTTTTTCTTGTTTTAATTACTTAGGGCAGACGGAGTGGACGTCGGGTTGCAAATCGAGCTCGTGAACCCGCTCGACGACACCATTCCGTGTAGTGCGGGTTAGGGGGGCGGGTTTGAAATTCGAGTTGGGAAGCCGAAGGTTAACGTTGGAAAAGTGAACGTTGGAAAGTGTATGCCGTTAATAAACGGCTATTTTTCAGCCAAAATAAAAAAAGAAAAAAAAATCACTCCTATTTAACACCTAAACTTCACCTCATTTTTCAAAATAAAAACACACAACACAAATTATAACACACACTAATCTTTCAAAAACACCAAACTATGGATCCAAGGAGAGGTAAAAAAACTTTCACCTCGCGTTAAGGTCGGTCTCAACCATCCCCGAATCAACCAAAACAAACTCCGTTAGGATTTAGCCAATTTTATTTTCAACCATCCCCGAATCAATTTTATGTTCCACAACCCCAATCTCCATAATTTTTCCAATATAATATGGGTCCTCCTCAATTGAATCCACAACACTACAACATCACTGCTACAAGCGAGTTTTCCCCGTTCGAAAACCTTAGTCAAGACGTAGAGTACGTACCTGAAACGCAACCACTACCAAACGAAGAAGACGAAGATGAGGAAGTTCAAGAAGTCGATCCGAGAGGGAAGAAAAAAGCTTTCGCCGGGAGGAGGCCCCGTGAAGTTTGGACGCCGGCACAAGAGGAGGCTTTGGCGAAAGCATGGGTTCAAATCTCCGAATGTGGTGTTGTCGGTAATGAACAAAAGTCCGACGGTTTTTGGAAACGGATTCATGAGCATTACGAGGCAACTTTGGGTTCGAGTTCACGAACATTTCATGCGTTGAATACCAAGTGGAGATCAATGAACACGGCCATGGGTATTTTCAACGGCTACTACCTCCAAGCGGTACAATTACATAATCTATACTTTATTATTTACAATTACATTATTTTATTTTTAGCTATACTTTTTTATTTTACGTAATCTGTACTTTTTATTTACAATTACATTATTTTGTATATAATGTAGAAACGTGCTAAGGCTAGTGGGTGCAACGACTTGGACGTGGTGAGGCAAGCTGAAATGGATTTCTATACAGCAAGAAAAAAACAATTTACTCATAGCAGGGCGTGGGAGATTGTCAGAGGTCATGACAAATGGTTGGAGCAAGAATGTTTTCAAGATATTGTCGGTGCTGCAAGCAATTCTTCAAAAAGGAGGTTGGGGGAGTATGACGCGGCAAGCAACACCATTCCCGACATGAATGAAGACCCCACCCCTCCAATTGAATCAAGAAAAATGAAAAAGAAGCAAGCTGCATCCTCCTCGTCTATCTCAAGCGTTGCGGATGAAATCAACGCCTACACACAAAAGAAGACACAATATTTGGAAGAAAAACGCGAGATGGCGAAACAATTGTTGGCTACACAACTCGAGGGGGCGAAGTTCAAGAATACACAACGGGAGTTGAAGTTTTTTTTGGAGCCGCATGATCACATTCGCGATCCCGCTATGTTGGAATTAGTTCTTACCCAGAAACGTGAACTTGCGGCCAAACACGGATGGACTTGCAATTTTTAAATTGTAGTTTCAAGTTATTTTAATTTCAACTTATGTTGTAGTTTCAATTTTTAAGTTGTAGTTTTTTTAAGTTGTAGTTTCAATTTTTTAAGCTGTAGTTTTTTTTAAGTTGTAGTTTCAATTTTTTAAGTTGTAGTTTCAATTTTTAAGTTGTAGTTTTTTTAAGTGGAATGTTTTTTATTTTTAATGAAATGGTATGTGTTTATTATAAATATTGTATGTGATTTTATGTATTTAAAAAAAAAAAAAAAAAAAAAGAATTCGGGTACTAGGGTACCACTCCCACTAGTTAGGGTAGTGTTAGGGTAGTATTGGGGTAGTTTTTAGTTTGAAGGTTTTTATTGAATAGAGGTGATGTAGCACCCTCAGGGTATTAGGGTATTAGGCTTCCACTACTCCCTCCCTTATGATATATCATATCCAACAAGACATAATTTAACCCGGCCCATTGACCGGTCAACCCATTTAGTTTGTCTTCCCGATTAAGTAAAGAAATCACCTTAGGTTTACTCTTGGGTCCGCCACTGGGCGCTAGCCTTCCACACGACGACACCCCAGCTCTAACAATAGTACGCAGTTTTTTTAGGCTAAAAAGAATGATGCATGAGTTAGTCACTTCATCTCTACTGCATCGTCAACTCTCTTCTTGTTTTTACATCACCAACGTCAAAAGTTATTGAATACTGCTAAAAGTCGTTTGAGCACCACTAAAAACCGTTTCAAATAAAAAGATTGAAGGTAAGTTTCCGTATAGCGCATGTTGCAAACTATTAAAAATCTTAAATTGAAGCAATAATTGGTCGACTTGACACACACTTGGAGCATGTGCAATGTCGTCTCAGCATAAGGTGGGGATGGGAGGGCTCGGCATCAGCATTTGGTTAGTGTCGACCTAGATAATCAGTATCCCTTTGTGGATTTTCATCTCATTCTTCATTTTTATTTTGAGAAGTATGTGACTACAAGAGTTATATATGAATGAATGACGTGGTTAGTAACGATGATGAAAGTATAATGGATAAAAGTGGTTTGGTAACAACTGATAATGGTCTCATGTAACGTCAAAGCTATTATTCATGTCGTGTAACAACTGACAAGAAGATCGGATCATTGGATTCACTCACAAAGAACTTCAAAATTTTGTTGTTATACTTAATTTGTTAGAGGCAAATTGGCATAACATTCCTGTTGCTGTGTTGCATGCTCACTTTTACTCTAATATACGTAGTAGTAATTTCTATCATCTTTAGTTCAGAAGGTTCTATGAGTTGAACCAATTTTAAACCCAAAACTAAAACATTTTTAGCCCATTATAACATGCCAACAGCCAAAATGGTCTCATGCTCTTCGGCCCATTATATTATTGGACTGCACTAATTATAAGTACAGTTATCCATTGGGCCATTAATTCTTTATATTATAACTAGGGGTGTCAGTCGGGTGGGGTTCGTTGGGTTCGGGATTCGGGTCGGGTCAAGTTGGGTCAAGGCTAAAAATAATTTACCCGAACCCGACCCTATTTGAACTCGGGTTAGTAGGGTTCGGGTCAACTCGGGTCGGGTCAATTCAGGTTCGGGTCAACCCGAATATTAGTTAAATAGTGACAAAATTGCCTATTTGTTCTAATATATATAGAAAATTCTAATATAAATATATAAAAAAATAAAAAAAAAATCCTTATTCGGGTCAAACGGGTTGACCCGAACCCGATTAGCCAAAAAATCTCAACCCGATACCCGACCCTATTTAGTATTCGGGTTACTCGGGTTGACCCGACTAACCCGAATTCAATTTCTAACCCGAGTAACCCGACCCGAATATGTTTAGTCGGGTTCGGGTTCGAGTCCGAGTCGGGTCAAGATTTTTGACACCCCTAATTATAACCGATCATGCATTAACAAATAGTCAAATACATCTAATCCGATCATTAATGAATTTCAACAATACGTGTTTGAAATATGAAAAAATAAATAAATACTACTCTGATGGTCGATAAAAAACAAAACATACTACTAACGTTTTGTCAACAATTAAATGCCCTAAGAGACATATCAAATAAAGTATCAACTACTCAATCTATCTATTTCATTTGCATTTAAACTTGTTGAAAGAGAAATCATAAGAATAGGAAATATCGGCATATTAGAAAACATGTCTCTTTTACATATGAGTTGATTAATTCCACTTTGGACCAAATTTGTCAATGTCGTTTTCAAAATATACGTAGACATTAGTTAGACACGATGCTAATAATAACCAGCCAGGAGTTAAGAGTCGATCGAACCACTATGAATTGGCTGGATGCACTTTGAAGGCGAACATGTATAATAAACTTGTACATATTTCTAAATGCGAAGAACTTATAAAGAGTTACACGATTTTAGAAAGCGCAGAGATAAAAAGTGTTTACAAATGACAATTTTATTACGGTAAAAATAAATATACACGATGTGAAACACGATTAATCAAAGCCTTCTTAGTATGCTAAATCTTACGAGTTACATTGTCTTTCAAGTAACCTCTTTTGATGCATGAAACAAGACTCATTGTCTTATGTCTAAACCCGATAAGAAATATTCTTTCACCAAGTTTACTAACCACGTATTGACTTATTGTATTATACACAGCCGAAAATTCTTCATCTGTCGGCATGCAATAGATATGGACTGACGACTCGGAGTGCAATGGGAATGTGGTATTTAAGGGTAGGTCCTGTTAAAGAAAAAAGTGGTAAAAAACAATATATTTGCTCTCACTTTGGTCTACATAAGAAATTGAGAGTGCTAGTTGCAAGGGACAATCCACCTCGTTATAAGTGTGTTAAGTCAGCTTTTATCTTATAAAATTTACTTTAATACAAAATCTCAAAAATATCATCCTTAATAGTATTTAGTGGTGGCTTAAAGGTAAAGCAAGTAAAATTACGGCTTTAAGCCTCAATTTTTTAAAGCACTGCATTTTCCAAAGACCTTGTATACATAGAAAGTTAGTCACATGTTTTTTTTTCAGTCATCTTTAAAGATCTGATTATTCAAGGCCCAATTAGCCTATAATGTTAAATACTCAAATTTTAGGTCTCTTTTGTTTCTACTTTTCAATTTTCAAGTCTTACAATTGTGAAAATTTAAGCCCAAATATATTAGGCTAGTCCCAATCGTGACCGGAGATGACCTGGGTCACCAGCGCCACGTCAACTTTCTCTCTCCAGCGACCAGACATGACCCGGATGCCACAGTCTATGACCCAAGGTGTTTTTTTTTTTTTTTTTTTTTTTTTTTTTTTTTTAGTGAATTTAAATTTAATGTTTAAAATGTTTGAAAAAAAAAAAAGTTTGAAAAAAAAAAAAAAAAAAAAAACATTACAATACGAAATTAAAAAAAAAAAAACATTACAATACGAAATTAAAATAAAACTACAATACTTAAACTAATAATCTAAATCGTAACGTGCCTTGATTGTTACATTGACTTTCATCAATTCTTCTAGTTGTCGTCCGGTCAATTTTGGGTCGATTGGGGTGTTGTAGAAGATTATGTCGGTCTCCCGTTTTGATAGCCTCATGAGCTCAAGTTTCTCTTTTTTCATCTCTAGATCTTTTTCCCTCAACCGTATCCAATCATCTTCTAAACCCTCCTTATTCTTACCTTTCTCCCCTTTTGACGGCTTCTTGGTCTTGAAGAAAGTTTTGGCCAACGATTTTACAAATGATTCTGATGGTCCATCATCATCATGAAAGGAGGAGGATGGTTTCTTCCTTGCTTTGACACGACCAACCGGTCGTGATTCTCTAGTCCCTTCCTCATCAGAATCATCAACATCTTGGACATCGAAAGCATCACGAGCTTGGGGAATAAGGTTGATACGGTTGAGAAGGATAAATGAAGTCCATGTTTGGATGGTACGACGACCCACTAGGTTGTTGCCGGTAATCGGTGGGACAAAAGGACGGTTAATGTAAAACGGGTTTTGGTGTTGATTTGGTTGGGCTAGTTGTGATTGATATTCAAAACTTTGTGGATGAAAGCGAATAGGCCGGTTTTGTTGTGGTGTTATGCCGGTTAACTCGAAGTTGTTTTCCAGCGAGAAATTCATATTCGGGGCATTTTGGGGTAGTCGTGATCGTCGGTTTTTTGATTGTGGGGTATTTTTCTTTGACATTTTGAAGTTGGATGAGAATTAGATTCAAATGAATATAGATGAGAAAAGGTGAGTGGTGAATTGTGTTTAAGGTGAAGTTGGTATTTATAAAGTGGTAAAATTGTTTAAAAAAAAGTTTGTTTTTTATTTTTTATTTTATTATTTTTTTTTAATGACCAAACGGTCAAATGTTTAAATTTCAAACCCCCAACGTTCAAAATTGCATGGAACATGTATGGTTTAACCTCGGTCGAGATTTGAACAGATTTGCGTTTTCTATGCCACTCAACCGATGTGGCAACCGATGTCCACAATCGATGTAACCGATGTGAACATCGGTCGAGTGTCGAAAATGGGGTTGCCCAACCGATTTCAAATCTACGATTGGGACTAGCCTTAAGTATATAAAAGACTCATTTTTGCATAAAAATTAAGCAAATGTTAAATTAAGCCCTATGATAACAACCATGTTAATACAAATATCGTCTAAAAAAACGTTATTTATATTTTATGATCTTTGCTATATTTTGTTGTCGACAATAATAAATTTTATTTTAGCAAAAGTATAAATCTTGTCAAGACTTTTATATATAACTACAAGTTTTTTTTAAACACAAAGAGTTTTCAATAGTATTTACTAAACATTTGTCCACAAGATGGCAGTTTGTCATTTTTAAGAAAAATGCCACTATTAGATGTTAAATAAAATGTCACATTACATTTTTAGTTTTCACAAGTAAATTAGTTTTTACAATAAACAAAAATGTACTTTATAATAACATATGTGATCAAACATTGTTTTTGACTCATCTAATTGAGTAAGGATCAAATAAGAAATAAAAGTAAAATGAGAAGCATGAGAAATAACCACAGCCGCACATTTTAGATGCACCTATAAGTAGAGATGCATCTCTCATGAAATTCTCCTTCTTCATTTGAAATGTGTGGCTGAAAATATTTCACATTCTTCTTATTTTTATTTTTCTTCTTATTGGATCCATTCCCCATCTAATTAACTACTTCTTGAATCAAATTAATTTAGTTTGCTAACATGTACATTACAATGTTTACTTACATAAACATGTAAAAATACATATTACATCATGTCTTACATCATTTTAGAAATTCTTAGAAGATTTCTTGGATATTTTGTTTAGATTGTCACTCAACATATCAAATGTAATCTTAGTAAGATATTTTAAGATCTTGGTAAGATTTGTGCAGATTTTCTGTCAGGATCGGCGGAACCAAAAGTTTGCACGGGCGGAACCCTTTTTTGGTTCCGTCCGATCCGTGGTTTGCTGATCATTTTGCCTATAAATAGCAAGCCACACCAAGTTGTTTTCTCATCACTTACAAGCATAAAACACATACATTCTCTCGTTCTCTTTCATCTAACTCATTCTCATTTCATTTTAGTGATCCTCTTTTTGTATGAAAGAAGATCAAGGCATTCCAAGCTTCAACGAATAATTGCAAGTCTTGTTTGTTTGTAGTTGTGTGAATTATTGTTATTCATACATCATTGTTTGTACCAAACCATCATAAACCTCTGATAGTGATCGGTTAGTATTTTAGTCCTTAAAATACATAGTGTGTTGGGAATGGTTGTGCCCTTGTAAAAGAACCCGACATCTAACTTTGTGTCGGAAATATTGTGTAAGCGACGTGTAAAGGTTTTCTCCGCCGGTTAAAGGAGCTTGTTGATTAGTGAAGATAACTCTCAAGTTGGAGACTCGGGGTGTGGAGTAGGGCAAGAAAAAAGAGTCTTTGTAGACCGAACCACTATAAACACCCGTGTGGTGGTTTGATATTTTCTTTCATTTACTTGCATATTATTTATTCTTTATTATCTATATTGATTGAATTCACGCAAAGTTATTCAAAGAAAATTAACTTTTAAAACGGTAATACTATTCAACCCCCCTTCAAGCTTTCTCTCATCTAATCATGTATCATTCTTTAATCAAAAGTTGCTTTAGTTTCTGGCTTTCTACTAAATAAATTGCTACAGAAAAACGAATGTAGAACGAAAATTTGAAAGGAAAATGAGCTATTTGTCGAAATAGAAAACATGATGACGATGTTGATAATGAAACTACAAAAACCGGCGCAGAGACTTTTAGAACCGAATATTTCTTATACATTGAAGATCATGTATTTCATCACTTGAAAGTAAATTTGACCAATTTAGAATGTATAAATGTATTTTTAGTTTACTATTTAGCATTAAAAATTTAAGATGGGTTGAGTCTATAGATTAGAAACAAACTTTTCAACTTTTACACATGTTAGAAACATGATCGGAAATGTCTTCATGTTAAAAACGAAACTTATTCGTTTGTGTAGATAGAAATATCACGATATGCTACCGGATAAACTCGTAATTTTTGCTTATTTGGCAATTTTTATTTTATGTGTAAGACAGTCCTAGTGATTTGATCATTTAGCAAGTTTAGGGGCCGTTTGGTTCACAGAATGTTTTTGAAGGAATTGTAATCTTTGAAAGGAATTGTAATTTGATGTAATTGTAATTTAAAGAATTGGAATGTGTTGTAATTGTAATGTGTTGTAATTGTAATTGATGAAATCTGTCAATGTGTTTGGTTGACTCGCAACGTAATGTAATTCAATTTTTTTTTAAACTTATAACAATAATAATTATAATAAGAATAATAATAATAAAATAATAATAATAATAATATTAAAATAATAATATAATAATAAAATAATAGTAATAAAATAATAATAATAATAATAATATTAAATAGTAATAATAATTATTAAAAATAAATAATAATAACAAAAATAATAAAATAGTAATAAAAAAGAATATTAATAATAAAAATAGAATAATAAAATAGTAATAATATTAATAATAATAAAATAATAAAAATATAATATTAATAATTATAATAAAATAATAATAATATAATAATAATTATAATAACAATATAATAATAAATAAAATAATAATATAATAAATAGTAATAATAATTTAAAATGATAAATAATAATAATATTAAAAATAAATAATAAAATAATAATAATAAATAATAATAACAATAATAATAATGTATTGTTATTATTATTTATTATAATATTTAATATTATTATTATTATCGTTATTATTATTTATTATTTATTATTATTATTATTATTATTATTATTATTATATTATTATTATTTATTATTATTTTATTATTTATTTTTAATATTATTATTATTAATTATTAATTATCATTTATTATTATTATTACTATTTATTATATTATTATTATTATTATTTTATTTATTATTATTTTATTATTATTATTATTATTTTATTATTTTATTATTATTATTAATATTATATTTTTATTATTTTATTATTATTATTATTATTATTATTATTTATTATTTTTTTTATTATTTTTATTATATTATTATTTTATTTTATTAATATTATTATTTTTTTTTTTTATTATTATTAATTTTTATTATAATTATTTTAATATTATTAATTATTATTATTATTATTATTTTATTATTTTATTATTATTATTATTATTTTTATTATTATTATTATTATTATTATTTATTAGTTTTATTATTATTATTAAAGTAAACAAATTTTGAATTACGACGTAATTCAAAACTTTCCATCCAACTTCCTATGTAATCTAGATTCCCTCATTTGATGTAATTGTAATGACTGAATTACAATTACAATGCAAACCAAACAGTCACTGTAATGTAATCTGAATTACAATTCCTTTCACCATGCCAACCAAACATGATTGGAATGTAATTCAGATTACAATTACAACGAATTACAACGAACCAAACGCCCCTTAGTGATTGTCTTACTTACATTTTTCAAGTTTATTCCTTTTACAAAAAAGTGGGTCCCACCCTCACAAATACACAACATTTTTCATCTTCTTCCCCAACTAAAATTTTCGGCCACCTCTACCATGTTTCGGCACCAGCCACCATTATTCTTTTTTTATATAAAACTTATCAATATTTAAAAAGCTTCTTTTATAAAACTTATATGTATCTATAAATTCTTATCATAAACATTGATATCTCAACCTCGTTGTAAACCAAACACTTTTAGATGCCAACAATCCAAGTTAGCAGTTTTAACCTAAACTCGTGCTTAATATACCCTTGACACTCCAACGAACAAATGATTTCCACACGACACCAAACAAGAACGAATGAACCATCCATGAAAATTTATATTTAGTTTTAAATATTATTTTAAAAGACTGAAGCTATATAGTTTAGTTTCTTCAACAGAAAAGTTATATTTTCCATGCAAGTGTTACTTTGAAAATTATCACCCCAACACCAAACAAGAACCACTAGAACAAGATCAAGATCTGGCAAACCACCACCGTCACCAAATCTAGATTCGGCTAACACCAACAAGAATCATTACCACCAAATCCATATTTGATCCGGTTAAACTATTCCCTTTCTTTATACAAATTTGTGGTTGCTGATTTGGTGTTTGCAGTAGGTGGTGATAGTTGTTGTTTTGCAGGAAACGGGGGTTTACAAAATGTGAAAGAGAAGTCTTAAAAATGGGAAATATGGCATGTTAGAAAGGGGATAGGTTATAAAGACCCCTCATTTTTATAAGTAATACCCTCATATATTTTTTTTTTTTTTTTTTTTTTTTTTTTTTTTTTTTTTTTATCATAAAACTATGAATGGAAAGTGTGAAAAAAAATATATAATTTAACAAGTCAAAAGTATTAAAATGACAAAAAGTCTAAAACAGAAATTGATAAAAAATTGTTTTATAAAGTAAACAAGGAGTCAAGGGGGTAGAAGGTACGTAACATTTATTTTTCATGGGGCATGAGGGTACCAATAACATAACCCTATTAGAACCTTTTACATATAAGTTGATTCATTCCACTATTTAGTTTCTGGACCAAAATTTGTTAATGTCGTTTTTTTATATATACGTAGAATATAGTTAGACACGATGCTAATAATAATCGGTCACGAGTTAAGACCATGTGTAATGGTTGGTCGACATGTCCGGTCGTTTAGGATGACATGTTGGTTGGTCGGTCTAGTAAAAAAGGACGAATCGGTCACATATGCGACAGATTTGAAAGGCAAAAGGGACGAATGTTTGTGTGTGTGAGTATTTATTAATTTGCTTGTTTTGGGTATGTTTTTTGTGGTATCATTGGTCTTCTTACCACACTAAGTACTTTGAAGGCGAACATGTATTATCTTAACTATATATAAGAAGAAAATGTTTTTTTTTCTTAAAACGTAAAATAAATAATGTCTTATCTTATGCTCAAAATATTACTTTAATTAAGGTTGTGTTTGATTTCTTAATAAAATCACTTAATACCTCTTTTTTTTTTAACGACGATTTTATTAAAGGGAAACTAGCAAGATGCTAGAATTACAAATTGATCAAATATGGATTTTTAAGCCACTCGTTCCAACTAAAAGAGGCTTTACATCTATACCTACACCAATAAAAAGAGCTAGAAACAACGTTGTCCAGGATCATCGATTTTAAAGGGGCTTTATCGTCGAAAATGAGTTTGTTGAGATGAGTCCATAAAAACCACCAAAGGGTATAAAAGACCCCTTCGAGCAACACCTTGGATTTGGCTGGAAGCTGCAATTCGACCAACCATGAACACCAATCTTCGTACGAGTTGAGCTCAACATATGTAACATTCCACCATGAAAATATTCTACAAACAAGCTGCCTGGACGTATTACATCTGAAGAAAAGGTGCTCCGTTGTCTCCACAACTTAATCACATATAGGACACGAAATTGAGTGAATGTCAATACCTCATCGAGAGATATTAAACCTTGTAGGGAGAGCATCCATCTTGATTTTCCAAGCAAGGATATTGACTTTGACTGGAACAAATTTAACCCATCTCGTTCTTCAGCCGCAACTTTGAAAACATTTCGCATCAATTTCCTTTCTGATAGAAGCAACCGAGAATACACCTGAGCTTTCCAAAGACCAAGTCCATCTATCGATCATAGGAACAAGGTTTATCGTATTAACAAGATTCACCAGGTTGTCAAACTGGTCCTTTTCGGCTCCTCCCCTTACTGAACGACGGAAGGACGAGGCCAAACTAGGAGCATTCATTTTAGAATTGACATTAACCATCTTACAATTCTCTAATGCGTAAATCCGCGAAAACATGACTTTGATAGGGCCTTTCCCGGACCAGTTATCATTCCAGAAAGAGGTCCGATCTCCGTTACCCAACTTGACGTGAATATGGTCTAAAACGTTGATACCTTGGTGTCTCAATATTTGAACTTCGTTAACAATAGCCGTCCAACATGTCCTACGGCCAACAGAACCTACCTTTCCCAACCTCCCATCTTCACCATGGATAGCCTTAATAATATTAACCCATAAAGAGTTTTCCTGATGAAAGAATTTCCACACCCATTTTAGCATAAGACCCCTATTTAAAGCAAAGAGACTAGAAACCCCAAGACCTCCATTAGCCTTATCAGTCAGCACATTATCCCATTTTGTCCATTTGGCTTTATGACTACCAATCACGTGTCCATTAAAAAAATGATTACGAATATTTTCCAGCGTATGAAGCACACTATTCGGAACTCTGAAAATGGACATATGGAAAATCGGAATCGAGCCAAGAACCGATTTCAGCAAGGTAAAACGACCTTCTATAGATAAATGTAGGATCGCGAATATTATGCTGTTTGATGATTCGGGTGGTCTAGGACAATGATTAAATAAGAAAGCCATTTTAGATAGATGAAGAGAGTTGAGAGGAGGTTCCTTGAAGAGAGTTTCTTAACAAAAGAAATGTTAGATTCAAAGAAGCCACACCCCTTCCATGGATGGAAGGGGTATTTATACTTACAAACAATATGTCCTCCTATCGGACTGTGGATCATGCATACAGTGGGTAAAGACCCGTCCTTCCTCCACGGTGTTGCACTATGCTAAACTAGACTAATAACTAACTAATAAAATAGTAAATAGCGTAACTAACGATATGTCTACGAGCTAACTTATGCTAGATAATACTTGGGGTGACCGACTCTTTACTATGGAATTTTCTAATTCCTAACAATCTCCCCCTAAGGGAGGTCACCCCATGTTTTACATTTCAAATCCTAGCATTCTATTCTTGACTTTGTTCTTGAGCTCGTAGACTTTAATTCTTCAATTCCGCAATCTTTGTGCTTTTGTAGTGACTCTTCATAGTCCGATTATTTTGTACTTTCAGTGGAGGTCTTTGAACTGATCCACATCTTGATGATCTTCGAGCTTTCATTGAGATCATCAGCCACAGTAAATCTCTGGATCACCCTTTATTGTGTTGCCATCATGTGAAGTTGTGACTTTCGGACCGACATGCTCACACTTTCAGGATCATGACATCTTTCCATCAGAGTAGCGGAAGCTTTACTGGTTCAAGATATTTGCAGCAGCGTAGCAGAAGCATAGTATAAAAATATCTGAGCCAGGTTCTGTAGATATGCACAAGTCATGATTTCTTCAATTAAGTGTGGATGCTGTGAGCATGCGGCTTTGGATTGACTCCTCAATTCTGATCAGCTGCAACCGTCCAAATGTACCTGCAAACAACAGTTAGCAATAAAACACACGAAAGCGTCTTTGATCACTTTCGTTGAATTGAGGTACACGGCCCACGGTTCCCCGTTGATCAGTACAAGTACTGCCTGTGATCAGGTAGGATTCTAAAGAATCTCCTTGACAGGGTTTCGCAGCTGTTCTAGCTGTTCTCAAACCGGAACGTCTCAAAGAAGACAACACGGAGTGAGTGAACCAGCAAATTGAGATTTACTGATTGATAGAAAATGATTTGAAAACAATCGCGTATTGCTTAGAAGAAAGAGTTTTGCAATACGACGAAGGTTTTATGAGAAAGATCAATTTTCAATCAAAAATACCTTTTGTATTTGAAAAGAGTACACATTCGAAGTGCTAGAGAAAAGAAGATTTGCACATCGAACGGTTTTTCCAAAAGTATTTTTACAATCAGAGATACTTTTTGTGTTTGAAAACATAAGTACACATTCGACGTGCTAGAGAAAAGAAGGTTTGCACATCGAACGGTTTTTCCAAAAGTATTCGTCAATTCCATTCCTGGACCAAGGTTGATTCAATAATGAATCGCCCCATTGTTTCTATCCAGTTGTCACAAGCTTGATCTTACGAGAAGATCTCACATGTCACTCACCAAGAGCTTGTTTGATGTTGGCTCTAGAAGGATTTCCATCTTCATTGTGAATATTTTTACATATCATTCGGATGTTCTGGAAATACCACAAGGATAATGCGTAGGACTCTTAATATATACTTACTTTCCACATTGTGTGAAACAACAAGTCTTCAAGAATTTAGTGTCCTAGTGAGATGTTGTGGATGATCTCTTGGTTCTAGACTCAATTGTGCACATTTGGTTTCCTATGCCGGAGACTAGGGAGAGGGTCTCCTTCTTCAATATCAACAATCTCTAAGAGAAAGTCGATAGATAATGTCGGTTCCCCGTGAGAATGAAACAAGTCCTTTTAAGAGGAACTTGAGTAGCTTGGGAGGTTTAGTGCAGTGCGTCACTGGGTCCATGACGTCTTGTCTTCAATACTAGTGTTACCTTTGTAACAACCAGTAGCATATGTATTGAACCCGGTTACTACCCTAAGGTTGAATTATTGGAGGGCTATTTCTTTTCACCCTTTTCACATTCAATTCTTTTTTATTTTTCAACCCCTTCAGTGCTTACCGAGACTTAATAACTAGAACCTTGTTGGGTTTGTTCCAGTACTAGCTCTGTCTCAGTCGGCACTCTTCCCATATTCTCATTTTTCTCCTTTTTCAATATACCTAAGGACTCTACACTATCTAGTGGATTGTCCCTGGGTAGATCCCTCCGGTTCTGGCTGATCGTGGGAACGAATACCTAACTTAACCATCCTTATAACTCCATGCACAAAGTAAAATGGTCGGTATTTTGGTATTGTTCATTCCTTCTTGAAACCAATTGAAAAATCATTTGGAAAAACAATCAAGGTACTTGTGATACGAGATCAAAGCATTTTGTACCTTAACAGTTTTGATCATTTAGAAAATGCTCCCCCTCAACATGTGCATATGATTTTGAAATTGTTTAGCACATGGAGGCAAGAGTTCTTTGAAATAATTTCTTTTAAATAATTTCTTTGAAATAATTTCTTTATCACAATTTCCGTAGAAAAAGCCATTTGAATTTCTTTTGGTAAATTCTCCCCCTCAATTTGTGCGTAGGATATTTGAAATTATTTTATCACATAGAGGAAAGAGTTCATTTGAAGTACATCCATGATCACAAATTTCATTAAGAAACCATTTAAAACTCAATCAAGGTACTTTATGTTATAACATAAAAGCTTTTGTACCTCGATAGTTTATTTTCTTTTAAAATGCTCCCCCTCAATATGTGCTTCAAGATTCGAAAGCGTTTAGCACATATGAGAGATCAGCCTGCACAATTGAATCAAAACGATCCACTTTTATCAAATTTCATTATTAAATCACAAATTCTCCCCCGATAAAAAATATCAAACCCTTTGAGATTTAGGATCCCAAGTGATTTAATAAGGTTTAGAAAACATAGGAGAAAATGTGGCCAGGTTTAAATACTCATCTTGTTATTGGATAAATGCTCCCCCTCAACATGTGCATTATGTATTAGAAATCGTTTGGCACATGGAGGCAGGAGTGCCTTTGAAGGACTAAAACCAATTCCATTTAAACAAATTTGATATTTAAATCACGATCTCTACCCCAATCAAAAATTTCAAACTTTTTGAGATTTGTGATCCCAATTGATTTAAATCATTTAAAAGATTTTGGGGAAAGACGTGGCTTGATTTAATTTTGAAAAATGATTGATACGGATCAATTTTAAACGTTAAAGATTGTTAGTGTCAGGTATGATAATATTTAAGAGATCTTTAATAAATAAAACAATTTCACAATCAAACAAGAACAGAAAAAATTTCATTTTGTAAGATCTTTGAGTTTTAAAGAAAATCATACCATGACATAACATTAAATCTTTAGATCACCACTTATTGTTGTACAAACCGGAACTTTTGTGAAGAAATATCGTTTGAAAATATTTTATTTTAAATCACTCTCCCCCTCAATCGATGACCGAAGTCGATAATTGAGTGACATAGGTTTTGATAAAAAGAAGTCCGGTGATTTTCAAAATTAAGACCAATTTATTTTCAAAACAATATTTTTCTATTTTCAAAACAATATTTTCAAAATTTTTTTAAAAATGGTATCATTCACTACTTTTTCTGCACAAGATACGTTAGGTGGAGAGAATCATAAGCTGCTTTTGTTGATGTTGTTGTAGGGCTTGGAAGAAAACCGTCTGCATATGCAGTGAGACTTCTTACGTTGCATTTTAATGCCAACTGAGGTCAAATTAAGCTCTGTTTCTTCAATCACTTAGAAGAAAACCATCTGCTGATGCAGTGAGACCTCTTACGTTGCATTTTTCCATGCCAACACTCCATAGAAGTCCAATTAAGCTCCGTTTCTTCATTTGTCAACCCAAGATATAGTTACCCTTTCCTTTCGGCATCCAATCATCTTCAATTGTGGGATCCGGATCGGGAACATTCTTATATACCAATATACTTGCATACGTTAGTGAACACACATACAGATATATGGTGATCGACATCACCCAGACAGCAATCGACTAATAACAGTCAATTCAACATATCAATCAGATCATATAAAGCATGGGAATAATGTGTTTCATCAAACTATAATCATCTAATCCTAACAATCATATCCTATATTCCTAGTCCTTCGACATAGGAAAATGTCATTTTTAATTAAGCACGTAGGATAATAAAGAAAGCCCGTTAGATGATATAGATTTGAAAACATTATCCCCCTCAATCAATGACTCATTTTTGAAAAGTTTAAAAGCACTGAAGTCATTGATTGAGTTTGCAAATTTTATAAAAACTCTGAATCTGATTGTTTTGAAAGCAACTCATTTTCCACCAATTTTGAAAAACAACAAATATTTTTCTGAAGAATTTTAGACGGAAAAACATTTGTGTAGAAACATCAGTCTTTTTGAAGACATGCTTTCTTTGTTGTTTTAGGATAAGTGCACAAATTTAAAAAAAAAAAGTTTAGCGCAGCACTTTCCTTTCTTGAAGAACGGATTGCTATCTGAAATAATAGCAAGCCATAGTTTAAGCGCGGGTTACAGTCTGAAGTAACTGCAAGCCATTTTTGAAGTCCGGGTTACAGTCTGAAATAACTGTAAGCCATAGATTTGTGACATGTTTAGAAAGAAATATTTACACCTCCTGCTCGAACTTCATCTAAAGTCCCGTGCCATTATTGAATGACATTTCTAAGACCGTAGATGTTATCGATACCAGAAGACATGTCTAGAGAAAACATATTTTTGGAATTTTTGAAATTTTCTTATTTTTTATGGATTTTTATTGGTTTTGTATTTTTCTATTTTGTTTTGCTGGTTTTATATTTTTTGTATTTTGCTTTTTGATAAATATTTACAAAGATAGAGTAGATGATATAATTTAAGAAGATGATGATACGAGTACGAGTACCGAGATAAGGATATCGAACAGCACGTCGTAGAAGATAGAATTCGTCATCTCTTAAACTTCCACCACCAAAGCTTCCTAGGCTCCAGAATAGAAGATTGAACATGAGCCTTTGAGAAAGAGAGACATTGGCAGCTTCCCCCCCAAACCGAAAATCCTTATGTTGAGCAGATTCGAAGCTCTATTTCAAGCTAGCTTTAGCCAGGTGCACAAGGAAGCACACCATTATCATAAATCCCGCTGCTCCATTTAAGAACGATAATCGAGGATCTCCATTCGGGGTTATATCATCCAATAGAAGAACATCAACGTTTCATCCCACACTTAAATAATCTTCTCAAATTCCTTTTCCACTGAAGTCTGAGGCAATCCATTCCAAAAAGGTGTCAAGGGAACAATTCCCCCAAGTAGTTTAATTGAAGCAGTCAGTTTCTTTGTATAATGCTCAAGAACTCTCCCGAACACACATCATGAGGGGAATGAAAACACCTTCCCATGTTCATATTTTTCTTCCCGGATGATCGTGTATGAAGCTCAAGAACCAGAAGTACACCAATACCCAAGAGCTCTCCCGAATACACATCATGAGGGGAATGAAAACACCTCGCCATGTTCACATTTTTCTTCCCTTATGATCGTGTATGAAGCTCAAGTATCCGAAGTATACCACTACACAAGGAAGGAATAACTAATAACATTGAAGAAGCAGGCCAAGTCACTGATTATCTCTGCGGATGTCAACTCCGGAATAAGTGATTATATCTCTGAATCACTGATTAAGCCCTCAAGTGAAAACAGCTGAGCGCCCCCAATGTACACAATTCTCTCTCCCCTGATGATAGTGATTCCATCGAAATCACCACACACTTGTGTACCTATTTTATCTTCAGAAACTTTCTCTAACATCTCTTCCCCTACATAGTTGGAATAAACACTAAAAGGCATGAGTCAAACCTTGAGTTTCTCTGCGGTAATGACATTTGTTTTCCCGGAATATCTTCAATCACTTAGAAGTATTAAGTTCATCAAGTTTACTCTCCATGAGTCAAACTTTGAGTTTCTCCGAGGTAATAACATTTGTCTTCCCGGGATATCTTCAATCACTTAGAAGAATTAAGTTCATCAAGTTTACTCGCGTTTAGATGCTTGTCTCCTTTCCCATTTCTGGTTTTGACACTTCAGAATCAGCAACATAGTATAAGCCCAAATACTTGAAATCTTTATGAGAAGAACACTTGAACTCTTGTGAGAATCAACTTGCTGAAGACTCTCTCTGACTATTTTTTTTATCAACCCTTATGTAGACAATTTGAAGTGACCACTGATGAAGAAAACCCGATATACCATACTTGAAACTGAAGTCAACTTCCCCACATTTGTATCTTAATCTTGCACCTAATGATGGAAGAACGGTGTAGAGAATCTGTCACAATTCTCAAATTCCGGTCATTTCTTAAATTAAATACGCATCATATTAGTTCATTCATGACATTTCATTTCACATTTAACGCGTAATTTTTATATTTAATAAACGTTATCGCGTGAGTTATTATTTTAAATATTTAATCCGTTACTTTCAAAAATGATCCTGACATATTTTTATACTTACATTTAGTTATAAAAATTATATTTTGAGTTTAACTAGTGTTTTGGATTTATTTGGTATATAAATCGTTGAAGTTAAAGTATTACGACGTTTTTCTTAAAAAAAACTACTCAATAATTTTTATATCACTCAAATTTCACGAGGAATGTATTTTTACAATTTTTATTATCTCATTACATTCTATTTTGTTCTATTAAAAATCTCTTTTATCTAAAAACTACCATTGACCTTACAAGTTGCATTTATCCTATACAATTTAACTTATACATATTTAACAAATTACATACAATATATATATATATAAAAGACATTTTTGAGATACATCCCCCCCTAGAACCGGCCATGTGGGGGGAGGTGGAGTCATTTATTGATTGGTAACATTTTTTCCACAAAACTAGATCTTTACTCAACAATTATTTCACATTTACACAAAGTCTTCACTTCATTATTTCATTCACTCATAGTTCACAAGTGTTTGTAGAAAGTTTCTTTCTCTTGTTTGTCTTCCTTCCTAACCGGCCATACAAGAGATTTACAAGGAATTCATAAAATTTTTCAAGCTCAAGTTCTTCACAATCTAGATAACACTCTTGTTTAGGTTTTGAAATAAAAACCTAGGGTGTTTAGGTTTAATCCTTGGTTCTAATCACCTCATCATATCACTAGTAAGCATCTCATGTTTATTTTTCATCTTACATATTCATTTCATAATCATCTTATCATTTTTGAGCAAAAACGTGCAAGACTTGTGTTGTTTATACCATTTTACATGATTTTAGAGTTATATATATATTATGGTCATCCTATAATTATCCCCTTGGTATACTTTGGTCTTGATGATGATTAGGGACCCATGACACCCTAAGAAGGTGTATGGTAGGATTAGATTAGCTTTGGAGTTAATTTGAAGGGATTGGAATAGGTTTAGTACGAGAAAAACACTTTTCGACAAGTATTAATAAGGGTCTGTCCTTAAAACCAATTTCTGGAAAAACCGACTGTAGGCACGACTTTTTGGCCTAGATATTTAGAAAATATACTTTAAAACGAATCCGTGGCCTTTTGAACGGATAAAAACGGAGTTATAACGAAGAAGTTATGAATTTTACAAGTTTAACGACGAAAAATATAGTTTCCTGAAATTTCAGCAACATATTTTTAGTTTGTTCGGGTCAAAAACGAGCCTTAAGCTTCACAAATTATTTCGACTTATCAAAAACATATTAGTTTACTTCGATACGAAGCTAAGGACGTATTATACGTAGAAAACGGATTTGAAACGACAAAGATATGCACGTTTTCATAAAACTTGCCGTAACTATTATTTTCTGAAAAACTATATTATTTTTACGATACAAGTGTTACGGTAGCTATAACGTCCATGTTGAGGGCTGTTTTTAACGAGGTTGTGAAACTTTTTGGAGCGAACTATCTTCTAGTAAAATCAAGTTCACCGGGCATATTTTTCAAAACGACAAGCCGTTTGTATAGTGGAGTTGTAGTAAATTAATTACGGATGTTCAAACTTGGCCGAAACTCATTTTTCTGCACAACAATTAGCCAAAATCACTATCTTTAACCCTTATTATCTTTATGTTCGAGACCTTTTGGACGAAAACTCCTGAACTGAAACTTCTAGATATCGATACAAACTTTCCAAAACCGTCGAGTTCGTTCTCTAACGATCGACGTACACCGTTTTACGACTAGTTTTCCAAAGCCATTTTTGTTAATTTCATGATATTTCCGACGACATTGTTTTGCGACGAAAAGTGATAATTTCACCATAAATCATTATAAAACCATTGTAGGATGACATTTTGACGTAAAAACTTGTAAAGTGATTTTTGAATGGTCAAGACGTCAAAAGAGTATTTTTCGACGAAAAGTAATATTTTCAAAACTCGCAAATGGTATAAATAACATACGAAGTGCATACATAACATTACATTGCAACTCATTACATATCATATCATTCGTAATAGGTCCCGGTTAAAACATCACATTATACCTCGGTGTACTCACTCTTGTCGTCATACCAGTTTACCAAGTGAGTAATCACAACCTCCCCTTTTTCCGTTTTTACTATATTTTGGGGCGAAATGCATGAACCTTTCTTGAGCTAAATTGTTTACTACTTTTATTAACTAGTTTGACTAGAACTTGTGAACTCGAATCAAATCCTTGAACTTAATTACGAAATTTATGACTTGTTGGAATTTATTGAACCGTACATGTTATGACCTTGTCCCAAAGTCTCCCATGTTCGGAGCATCACTATAAAGTCTCGCCTTATTGGTGGAGCGTTCTCAATAATTCTCGCCTAGGTGGTCGAGTGACAAAGGAGTCTCCCCTGTTCGGAGCAGTGCAAAGTCTCCCATGTTCGGAGCATCACTATAAAGTCTCGCCTTATTGGTGGAGCGTTCTCAATAAATCTCGCCTAGGTGGTCGAGTGACAAAGGAGTCTCCCCTGTTCGGAGCAGTACAAAGTCTCCCCTGTTCGGAGCATCACTATAAAGTCTCGCCTTATTGGTGGAGCGTTCTCAATAATTCTCGCCTAGGTGGTCGAGTGACAAAGGAGTCTCCCTTGTTGGAGCAGTGCAAAGTCTCCCATGTTCGGAGCATCCCTGAATGATTATATACGTGGTGCAATATTGTGAACTATTATGACCGTTTATACTTGACTTTTAGACATACTACTTTTGGCAGTGGGTTGTGAACACACAGGTTGCAAGTTTTGTATGGGCGGAACTTGGAACTGAGTGGATTTACAATGCCTTTGCTTTGTGGACCATTTTCGTCGACCGAAAGCTTTGAATATTTCTTACGAGTTTTCTTATTTTGCTAAACGTGTTTACTCACCAACTATTTTCATAGTTGACCCGTTTTTCTCTCATGCATTTCAGGTGATCGTTAGTAAGCTTTTCTACCAGGTCTTGCATAATGAAGTTTTCACTTGTCAATATAAATCATTATGTATAAAACATATATTTTGGAATCTAAGCTTTGTAATATATTCGCCGATGTCGGCTAAACTGGTATTGTAATGGTGTAATATTTCTTTTTAATATTAATGTTGGTATGTTCTATTATCTTGTGCTTATGTTCCCTTCCGTTACACCTCGTGTTTCCGCCTCCGGCGAGGGTGTGACAGAATCAATGCTTCAAGCAAATCTCTAAGTACTCACTACCCAAACAAAGTATGAGACATTAACACCTCTTGCGATTATCCACACCGTCATATGCGTGTGACACTGAGTAAAACAAAGTAACTCCTAATAGTGATAGTTAACCAGGTCTTCAACCAACCACCTCGACTGCTGGTAACTAGATAAACCAAGTCTTCAACTCAAATTCTTAAGCCCGAGCAAGTTATCAAATAAGAACACGCCTTTGTGAAAGTAAACTTCAATCTCAAATAAGTGATAAATGATTAACTCTGAAGTAATCAACTTGTGTCAAATGTCCAACATGTGAATAAATGTACAACCGGATGTACATTGACCCACTTAATGAACCTGGAACAAATGATTCCTCAACATCAATTCCATCTTCCTAAAGATATACATATAGAGACTGATCTGGAAGATTCACTAATAATGTCTTCAAGCGGATGAGGTAGTCATTTCCTTAACGTTCATGTGGTTGATTTACAGAGTGCACAATAATCCGTGAAGATTTGGTAAAGGAATACCAAAGAGCGGATCATTTTTCATGAACAATAATCAGTGAAGATTTGGCAAAGGAATACCAAAGAGCGGATTATTATTCAATAGTGCAACTGCAATATTACAATAGTCAATAACAACGTCTCGAGGAGTCACTGCTAAAGAATATGAGCAAGTCTAATTGGGGATTGAATCTGACTTATAACTCTCTCCCATATAGTGCTCTTCCCTAAACCGACAATCTGTTTGATAAATGCCCAGATTAAGAAGAAGTCTTTAGATCGTTAAATGCAACTCGTCTTTAGTGTTCTAACATGTAGCAGAATATGTAGAACAGACTGTAGACTCGACCTTATTCAAGATTGTGCAGTTGGGGAATAGATAGTTAACATCTTCAACTCACACCAAAAAGCATCCCAATTAACTTACATCTTGCAAATCCCCTTAATTGAAATCTCTCCCAATCAAACAAGAACAGAAAGATGTTCATCAAGGAAATCAGCAATCTGGCCGCAACGAACACGCAAGATGGTAACACCAAACTACCAATCACATCAAAAAAGAACAGAGAGATTGTTCGGAATCATCATGTTGATGTATACGTGAAGCATTAACCGGAAGCACTTTAAGGGGATTTGCAATCAGGCCGCAACGAACACGCAAGATGGTAACACCAAACTACCAATCACATCAAACAAGAACAGAGAGATTGTTCGGAATCATCATGTTGATGTATACGTGAAGCATTAACCGGAAGCACTTTGTCGATAAACTCATCAATCCGAGTGAAGATGTCAACCAACGGCTCTTAGAAGAGAAAAACTCCATGTGAAGATGACCCGATAAGAAGAAGTTCGGTTCTTACATGAGTTTAGAGCCGTATGACCATTTATATTCTCAAATATCAATCAACAATGCAAAAAATTCACACTTCTTCTCCCCCTCAAGAATTGCATACGGAGATGCCATTCTTGACTAAATAAGTGAAATCATCCAAAAGTATTCTATTCACACTTCTCCCTCGAAAAATTAGCACATGATGTCGCCATCGTCATTATAGTTGAGCATGTGGAATAAGAAAACAATCAATGGTAGCCCGGTTCACTTGATAAATGAAAGTGCGTGGAAAAAGCATGAAGCATGTTGATGAGAATGGTCATAATAGAGAAGATTTCTCTTCTTCAGAAGATAAAGTGCACTGACACGTACACTTTTCTTTTCTTTGAGGAACGAGGCATGAACTGTTGTGTTCAAACGTCATTGATCTCTCTCTTTTCATCTACTCTTGGTAAACATGTAATCAACCCCATTATCATTCAGTAGGCTATTTGTCGTGACAGCTGATGGAGAAAAACCAATATGATGAATTTGACCCTGAAGTAAACTAACTCGAACTCGTGACTTATACTTGCACATATGTAACAAAGAGTGGTGCTGATTTCCATTAGCATTTCTAAGTACTCTCTATGTACTCTATACTCTTCAACCAACCAACCATCAAGTATAAGACGTACATTACCTCTTGAAAATCCACAATTGAATGTGACACTGAGCACTACAACGTAACTCCTTAAAGTGATAGTTATTTTGTGGTGGTAAGAGCCCAATTCCCCCAAGTGGTAAAATAAAAGGTAAAAGTCTCCCAACAATAACTAGATTTCCAAGTCTCCTTTTTTTATAATAAGCTCGAACAAGGATCTTGAAGAATCTTCATCCATCCATCCCCTATACCTTCAGATACTAAGTACACTCGCCCGTGATATTTCACTTCAACCTCAAATAAATAATAGTGAATTAACTCCGTTGTCACATCTTCTGGTTAAAAGCTCAAATCTAGCCTCCTTTGATGTTTTAAGTGAACTATGATAATGGTTTCATCCTGACCATGGTTTAATGAGCATAACCCCGTAAAACATTGAAGTAACCAAACCGCCATGACGAATATCCAAACACACATCCAATTCATGAAGTACACCCTTCTATACCTTCTTCGAAGCAGAAACCGTAGCACCAGCATCAAATGAGATCCCGAAATACACTTTCCTTTCTCCAGGATGGTTCCATCATTACGGGATTTTACAACTCTATGGTTTAAACCGAGAAATAGTTTCTTTCGCGGGATTTTACAAAACCAAGAGTAAACCGTAAGATAGATCCGGAAATGCACTTTACTATTACCAGGATGTTTCCATTGTCACGGGATTTTACAAGTCTATGATTTAAACCGAGAAATAGATTCTTTCGCGGGATTTTACAAAATCAAGACAAAACCGTAAACAATGTTAGCTTGAATGTGTTATGATAGCTTTGGTTTCAATGAATATATGTTTTAGGGGAACATGCAGCGGTTCATCTACGATCTATTTACCAACATCAACACCATCATCAACCATCCAATTAAACACTTTGGTAAATACATCAATCACGCATTCTGTCGACTATTATAGTGACCACATGGAGAAATAGAACCGATATGCCAAACTTGAACAAGACGTAACATTCCCCGGATTTGTTACTTAAGCTTGCACTAATCCTCGTGAAAAAGAAACGGTGTACCCAATGTACAAAACCTCTTGACGTATCCTCAACTGCGTGAGACACCGAAGTGATAGCTACGTTGTGGGTTAAGCGAGAAAGAATCACAACCGTAACTAAATAGCCAAGTCTTTATCACACTCTATAAATGCCCAAACAAGTCATCTTCGCGGAAGGGTAGAAAGAAAGAAGACGAAATAAGTAATCGCGCCCGGAAAACCACACTTCAAATCCAAATAAGAAATATCGAACTTAAATAACCCCGTAGTCAACTTTGTTCATTGAGTACTTTAAGCCGTGACAAAATACTCTTTGTGAAAATGCATACACCAAGGTGCCAAACCTCATAACCCATCGAATCACACCAAATCTCATCGACAAGACTCATTATCAAATCTCATAGAAACAATCCAATATTGAGAAGCTCATCTTTCCGTCATCCAAATCCAAGTGATATATTATTCGACCCATAACAGATCAACACTCATAAGACCAATTCCATGGTTTATATCTTCCTTGGGCCCAATACAGCTATTTTGCTTGATCAATCCATCATTAATGTTAGCCCGTTTGAACAACTCACATATCAAAATCACAAAAAATTCGTTCAAGCCCATGAATAGATTAACTGGTCCATAATTATAACATTAATCCCAACCCAGTACACTCACACCGAAACAAATTATTTCACAAGCCCACCATTGTATGTTAGCTCATGTAGTTTGAAAAACCACCATTGTATCATTAAATCCAAATAAGCTCTGTATCCAAATGGCACTAATAAATTTTCAAACCCCAATTGTACGGTGCATCCCAACATTAGTGATACTAATGTCACAATCAAACATATACTTGACACTATCCAGATAATACACGATTGATAGTAACAAATCCAACCCAAAAGAGTTATACCATGACATTCATTCTCGGCCCAATCACATGACTGATAGTTACAAAGGCCCATAACCACTCACCATATACCTAATTCCATGGGTATTTAACCCAATCCTTAACACACAATGTCAAACCCTAAAATCAAATCATCCGGCCCCCAATAATCATGCACATCTGCTGTACATTCTAAAAATTTACCATTGCAAACCCTAACAATTAAAACACAACGCAGCCACAACAAGACCTCGCCACAGGGATGGCAAGAGGTCCTCAAAGCCACAGGGATGGTAACAAGGTATGGTTTCGGCTATGACATCCTTTATCAGGGAATCAAGGTAGGTACTAAAACAATTTATCCATTTAGTTATAAGAGAACAAATGAAAAACGTTTTAGCATCACTTGTTAAAACCGATTCATAGTTCGTATAGTCAAATGAGTTTGGAACTTCGATTAAAGATCAATGATGCAACACTATTTCGTGCATAAGGCCTTTGGTCATGATGTTACTTACGAGTACCACGAAAATAGTTGACTGAGATCAAATGTGAGCGTGTTATTGTTTTCGAAATGAGCTCAAAATTAATGATTAATTAATTGTCAAACGAAGCAAGGAAAGTTTATCACAATCTTGAGATAAAACTTTTCTTATTTGGGCTTCGGATATTAAGCAAGATCTGTGATGATTTGATTTTTGTGCTTTAGACATTTTGGTCTTGATGTAACCTTTACACAGCACGATATGCGAACTGAGATCAATAAACTATGTGACCGAGTCTTGGTAGATATGATGTTTGGTTTATAAGAATGGTAAATGATGCTTGTAGTCAAGATTTTATTGTATTTGGTTCTAATGGTCAACAACACGCATATTATCTGGTTAACAACTCGCCTTTTCCAACTCGCTAGTACACAAAGACCTTTTAGCAACTCGCATTCAATAATGCAAGTAGGCAACTCGCATTCAAACATGCGAGTTAAAGAAAAAACTTTGACACAACATATGCGAGTTAAGTAACTCGCATTATTTATGACCAACTCGCTTTTGAAATACAATGAATCTGGACTTAAAGTAGCAGGTTGCAACTCGCATCCAAGAATACCACAACTCGCTCAACATTAAGAAATGTTTAACAACTCGCATAGCATATTCAGTGAATCTGGACACGATGGCAACACTCATTTAAAAATGAGTTAGTACACAACTCGCTTATATGAAAAACGTCACCAATCACAATTAGCATTTATGAAAACCAGCAGCAGCAGACCATCAAAAGCATGACCAAGAATGATAGCACAACTCGCATATATGAAAAACAGCAGCAGCAAACCATTAAAAATGTGACCAAGGATGATTGACCAAATGAAAAACTTAAATCCAAATGAAAACTTAAAACCAGATTGACCAAATGAAAACGTAAAACCAACAATATAGCAAACTTTAACACAATAGTATGAGTCGAACCGTACAAACCGCATTAAGAAACCATGTGAATCACCAAAACAACACAACCTGGCTCTGATGCCAATTGTAGGATCGCGAATGTCATGTTGTTTGATGATTCGGGTGGTCTAGGACAATGATTAAATAAGAAAGGCATTTTAGATAGATGAGGAGAGTTGAGAGGAGGTTCCTTGAAGAGAGTTGCTTAACAAAAGAAAGGTTAGATTCAAAGAAGCCACACCCCTATCATGGATGGAAGGGGTATTTATACTTACAAACAATACGTCCTCCTATCGGACTGTGGATTAGGCATACAGTGGGTAAAGACCCGTCCTTCCTCCACGGTGTTGCACTATGCTAAACTAGACTAATAACTAACTAATAAAACAGTAAATAACGTAAAGCATTCATTTTCCACTTGGAAAGACGGGATTTCACCTTTTCAATGACCTCTTTCCACTCTTCGATCCGAGACATAAGACCTCCAACCTTGGTACCCAAATACATAAACGGGCTAGAAAGGACAAGGCAACCAAGTTTGATAGCCGCTTGTTTCACTTTATCATTTTCAACGTGGACTCCCATAATCTTGCTTTTGCTCATGTTGATCCTAAGACCCGAAGCGCAATAAAAACATTCTAAGACATGCATTAAGGTATTAATATTCTTGTCATCCCACTTCCCTATGAACAATGCGTCATCCGCATAAAACATGTGAGATGAGTTGACCGATTGGCTAAGTTTAATACCCGAGAACATACCAGCATCTACAACCCTTTGAAAAGAAATATGCAGACTCTCCATAATAAGGATAAACAAAGAAGGAGATAGTGGATTACCTTGCTTTAAACCCTTGAAGAATTGAAACTCTTATGTGGGACTTCCATTAATAAGAATCGAGCCTCTTGAATATTTTAAGCATATCTGAATCCAGTTGCGCCATTTTCTCCCGAAACCAAACTTGTGTAAAATATCGTCCAAGAAATCCCAACGAACAGAATCGAATGCTTTCTCAAAGTCTATCTTGAAGATCATCATTTGTTTCTTCTTACGTTTACACCATTGAAGAATCTCGTTAAGAATGAAAGGGCCATCTAAAATTTGCCGGCCCGAAATAAAGGCAGATTGAACTTCGTGAACAATGTCCCCTAAAACCCCAACGAGCCAATTAGCCAAGACTTTTGCGATAATCTTGTAAACACTGCCAAAGAGACTAACTGGTCTAAAGTCTTTGACCATGTTAGCATCAGGAATTTTAGGAATCAAAGCTATGAAAGAAGAGTTACAACCTTTAGGAATGTCCGCATGCTTGAAAAAGTAGTTAACAGCCTCAAACACATCTTTCTCAATCAAGGACCAAAAACGAAGATAAAATCCAAAAGAAAACCCATCCAGTCCTGGAGCTTTGTCCGTACCACAATCCCAAACCGCTCTTTTCAACTCTTCCTTAGATACTACTCTTTCTAAATCCTCTTGCTGCTCCATTGACAATGAATTCGGAAACAACATATCAACAGTAGCACGATTGTCCAAAGGTTTATCAAATCGAGTACGAAAGTGTGACAACTCGTAATTTCATGTCATTTTACAAACTTTGAACATTTCACTATTCATCTCGGGAAATTACTATTCACCGATTACTATTCATCATTTTACTATTCATCGTTTTTAAGTCGGTTTGAGACTTTGAGAGGTTATTTCAAAATTTACTATTCACGAAACACTATTCATTCACGGAGAAAAATTACAATTCATGATTCACTATTCATCATTTTTCGTAAACTAGGTTTACGAGTATCAAATACGCGTAACTTTGAGGGTTAAGCTGCGTATTCATGGAACATCATTGAGGACATTTCATATAGACTAGATTTAGTCTACATATCATCAGTAATATCATTCTCATATTAGTTCATGCATGCGTTTGCATATTTCATAAACGTATATTTTTCCTATTAAATAAACGCTATCGTACGATCATTTATTTTGAATAATTGATCCGACACTTCCAAAAATTATCCTGATATATTTTTATACTCATTTTAAGACTATAAAAATTATATTATTAGTTTACCCGATGATTTGGATTTATTTTGTATATAGATTGTCATATATATATATATTTATGACGGTTTTCGTAAATTCAACTCGATAATTATTTATTCACTCAATTTTTGCGAGAAATGTATTTTAAATTTTTTTATGACTTCGATATATTTTATTTTGTTCCGTTAAAATCGATTTCTAGTTAACGCTACATTAAATACCTAATTATATTTATTTAATATACATAATACTTACACTTAAATGCAATTAATTCACAAAACTCGTCAAAATCTTTTACCCATTTACCCTTGGTCGACCTCCCCCCCCCCCTAGTCACCATCTTTTCATAAATATCTAGATTAAATGTACACTTATTAACTTTTATGACTAGGCTTTGGATAATATACAAGACATTTATTTTCTTAAACACATACATTACACACATTCAAGGTGAAAATAAAACTCAAACTCTCTCCTTCTCTTTGGATGTTCGGCCAAGCAAGAATCACAAGTTTTTCAAGATCAAGTGATCATATAAACTCTAGATTACTTCTTTTAAGGTTTTGCAATAAAAACCTAGAGTATTTAGGAATAACTTGTTCCATAAACCTCATCATCATACAAGTAAGCATTTCATGATCATTATTAATCTTTTATATTCATACTTAAGTTATTTTTATCATGCTTGAAAGAAAACATGCAAGTTTCATGTGTATCTATACCACTTTTATTGTTTTTGGTACTTATTATTAGTATATATCATCCTATAATTAATCCCTTGAAACATATCATTTTTGATGATTTTTAGGAACCTATGACACCCTAAGAAGGTGTATGGTAGATTTAGAATAGATTTGGTGTTGATTTGAAGTGGTTAGAACAAGTATTACGCAAGAAAAACCACTTTCGACAACTTAAAAATAAGGTCTGATCATTTTTGTAAAATCTGGAAAATTCGACAGGTTATAAATTATTTTGGGCTAGATATTCAGAAAATAAACTTTAAAACGAAACCGTGGTCGCTTGAACGGGTTAAAACGGGTTTATAACGAAGAAGTTACGTTATTTTCAAGTTTAACGACGAAAACTATATTTTCTGAAAAACTGCATGCTGTCCAGAATTTTTATGGGTCAAAAATGAGTTTTAAGCGTTATCTAAATGAGTCGATTTATCAAAAATATATTAGTATACTTTAACACGAAGCTAAGGATATATAAAACGTAGAAAACGGATTTATAACGACTAAATTACACGCGTTTAAATAAGGTTGTCGTAACTATTATTCACAAGTATAAAACACTTACATATATATTTTCTATTAGCCAAACTAGTTGTCGCTAGTGAACATGTTTGGAGTCATTTTTCACATCGATAGAATACTTTTGAGAAAACGATGTTTTCTAGTAAAAGTAAGTTCACCTATCCTATTTTCCAAAATGTTCAACCGTTCGTCAAACGAAGTTGTAACGAATAAAATACGGTCACTCAAACTTTGCCGAAAACTAACCTTAAACAATATTTTTAGTCCAAGTACCCTACTTCACCTATATTTTTCTCCATGATCGAGACCTCTATGATCAAAATTTAAAAGCTAAGACTTTGAGATAATGCTACAAGCTTTCCAAAACCATTGAGTTTGTTTCCTAACACTCGATATTCACTATTTTACGACTAGCTTTTCGAGGCCATTTAGTCACTTTCATGAATTGTCAAATTATATTGTTTTACGACGAAAAACTATAATTTCATAATAAATCACTAAATGACTATCGTAGGATATCATTTCAACGTAAATACTTATAAAGTAATTTATAACTTGCCAATACGTTATAAACTTATATTTTGACGATAAACTTTATTTTCAAAAATGCACTAGTGGTATGGATATCATATGAGTTGCATGCATAACATAACATCATGACTTATATTAGAATCATATCATTCATAATAGGTCGCGGTTAGAGATTGCGCCACATTTCAGTGTAATCACTTTTGCCATCACATCATTGTACCAAGTGAGTTTTCATAGCCCTGTTTTATTCAAGTTTATACTTTATTTCAAACCTACGGGGGAGAATACATTGCACATCATTTTTATTACGATACCAAGTATATCAAATTCATTACATTGCTTAAGTTACCTCATTGCCAATTGAATGTCCCCATTTCATAATCATGAACCGTTAATTCCGGAAGAAGCGAGGGTGAGTGAATAGATCTATTGAGGGTGACTCCTCCATCCGGGTTGGTGGTCCCAACTGGTCAAACGGATGCATTTCATTTAATATCATTATTTGAGTTGTTTGGCAAAACACTCTGTTGGGGCGAACATCATGATCAGTCTAGCTTCGGTGTCATGTGTTATAGCAATTGTATCATTTTTTTATGTGACATATTTGTCATACATGGCCTATACTTGTGGTAGTCGTATAAAACATTTTTATAAACTCTATGAACTCACTCAACCTTTGTGTTGACACTTTTAGCAATGTATTTTCAGGTATCTAATGCATATACTTCATGGCATGCATAAGGACCATAGAGTCGCGGTGACGACGCGTCTCACATGGATTTTATGCACTTTAAAACATCGTTCGGATTGTAACAAATTTATTTCCGCAAATGATGATTATTTTTTTTTTGGGACCCATCTTTTGTAAACTCTGAATGTTTTATTATATCAAACGATGTGATTTTCAAACGACACTTTAGGTCGTTCAATATAACTGTAACTGTGATGCTATGACAGTCATCCCCTAGGAATTCCATTCTGCTGCAAAACAGGTAATTTGGGGGTCATATTGTCATCAGAACAAGAGTTATAGAGAACTAGGTTGTATCATTGACCCTAGACTATAACTACATCATCATAGCATCTCATTATTTCATCATAAGTGCATATTCACTATACATGCGGTTTTATACACACATTATGCGGGTTATTTACTTTCATTTCAAATCGATTGTCACATTAATGTCTTCAGATACCCATCCCATCATACTCACATCAGACTCTGACATGGAGGATACCTTGTCATTCCCTACTATAGTTTTAACATCAGTTGGCTCTACACCAGACTCACCACACATATTATCCGATGTGGAGACTGAACCCTTTGAGGAGGGCGAAGTTGCACCTACACCACCACGATCACCATTGATTCACCGTAAGATCAGGACAGTTTCTATCATTCAGCCGGGACAGATCATACCATTTGGTAGGACTTATAGGCTTAGTCCTAATGGACCTACTAGGATGCTTACTGCAAGGAAGAGAGTACATTCTCTTACCCTCACTCTTAGATCACTTGCTACTCATGTAATACAACCACCATCAGCTACTCATACCACTATTAGTCGCCCAATAGTGCATACTCTAGCTTTACCTCTGAAACGTCGCGAGACAACACGAAAGAGAGTAGTATTTCATTCACCATCATCTCCTAACTTACCACTAGGATTTCCATCATATCATCGTCATCATCATTATTATCGAGAGCACCATCCGTACCATCACATCTCATAGATACTACTCATACATCTAACTTGCAGCTTTGGAAGCATGCATGATTTGACACACCATTACCATCTATCACTAAGACCATATACGCTACACCATCTTCTAGGTTTGAGGACGGTGAGAGTTTCAAGGTTGTTGCTGCTAGACAGCCTACTGCTCCTACACTTGAGACATGATTAGACCATCAACAGGAACAGATTATAAGTACCCTTCTATCTAAGGTAATCTTTATCCTTTATTATCTCCACGATAATCACAACCTTTGTTTATTTCATTCCTTATTCCAATTGCCCAATTTTTCAATCATTTCACAACAATATACCGCTATCTTACTAGGGATTAGGCCAACTTTATTCTTGACTAATTAGGAGACTATTACCATTCTATGAGGTTCTCCCATGTATCCTACAAACCATTCAACAAATCTAATTTTAAGCTATTTGACCACCATCTTGGGAAAATTGTTTTACAAAGTTCTAAAAAAAAGTTGTTTTGTTACCACCCTATAAATTGATTTTCAGTCACTCTATCAACTATTTACTACCGTTACGCGAAACGATTTTCATGTTACTCTGAAAAATTGTTTGAGCCATTATCTTACAAAACAAAACATTGAATACCATCTAAAACTTCGGAGAAACATGATACCATTTCAACAAAACCAAGCATCACATCATTTGTCCTCGATTATACATAGCTTGATCACCTATGTATAATTCAGGAAAGATTATGTCATGAAAGAAACAAGCATCATTTCAAACTTCCTAAAACAATCTTCATTCAAAAGCAAAGCTTTGTAATCAGATAAATTATTCATAAACATCTCTTTTGTTAACACTCTATAGATACCTACGCCATTCATCACTCACTCAACCAATAAGTTGAAATTTTACCAGTGACCTTATTAGGAAATACTTTCTATACCATCTATGAGGAGGAATCCTCGATACAAGAAAACAATGAAAGGACTTCAGAACTACGGACAAGGACTAGAAGTATGTAGTAAGAGGTTTCAAAACCCAACAAAAATCTTAAGACATCACGAGACATTCTGAACCACTATCTTTGGGCTAGAAGCCAAATTATATCATTTCAAAAGTGCCAGCTAAACCGTGTTACAAGAAATTTTACAAAGCAAATACACACTAAGCAACACTGTAGAAATAAACCAAGCCTTCTAACTAAGACTACAGAATATTCCATTAAACATGGCCTAAAAAATATGTGAACTTCCCTACAATAAGTTTCCCTTAAAGGATAATTGAGTTAAATCAAGGTTATCGATATAAACTTCCCCTAAGGCATTGTATTCTCTAGAAATTTCAGATAACCTCATTTCCATATCAAGAGATGCAACAGGTCTGAACATATCAGACAATCAATGACTCTCCATCTACAAGTGAAATTAGAACAAACATTCTTCGACATAGTAAAAGCTGATATCTATGTTTTTGCTAGCATGATAACAATCTCAGTGATGAACTATTTTAGAAACACTCAATATCGGAACAAATTTTTAGAATCAACCATCACACCACATCACTTAAATATTTAAGGTTTTGTGACTTGACAACATAAAGCGTGGAAATATTTCTATAAGAGAAATTAGGAGAGACACCATCAAACAATAAACATTTTAGTAATGGAGACTAAGCACCTTAGGTAAGGAAGACTCAAGTCATGACATTCGCTAGAATTAGAAACGCGAGGAATCACAACTGTTACCCATAATCTATTCTTTCCAATAATGTCCTTATCGACAGACTTGACATTTTGAAATTTGGCACGAGACACGTGGTATAAATTTCAATTATATCTAATATAAAGTAGCCGATTCACCTTAGACTTCTGACAAACACTTCAAGATTCCCATGGAACCTACTGGGACATGAGTACCGCCTATTATCCTCAGCTCGATGGTCAGAGCGAGAGAACAATTCAAACATTAGAAGATATACTCAAAGCATGTATGATTTTCTGGAAATTATTAGGCAAATCATTCTTCATCGAACAAGTTCCCTTACAACAATAGTTATCACATGAACATATTGGCTGCACCAATTGTGGCACTCTATGGTTGAGATGTCAATCACTTATTCACAGGCCAAAATCAGGAAAGTCCAACTCACTAGTCCGTAACTTATTCATGAAACAACAAAGAAATCGTATAGATCAAGAATAAGTTACAAGCAACAACACATAGATAGAAAAGCTACGTCGATATCCGAAGCAAAATATTGGAATTGTGTTCCATAAGTCGCAAACCATTAGAATTTCAAGTTGGCAACAGAGTTATGTTGAAAGTCTCGCCTTGGAAAGACGTAGTACGATCCAGAAAACGTGGGAAGTTAAACTCTTTTCACCAATAACACCGTAGAAACCAACATGAGCTGAATTCAGGGACTGAATTCCTTTTTGGGTGGGCGAATGTGACAACTCGTAATTTCAGGTCATTTTACAAACTTTGAACATTTCACTATTCATCTCGGGAAATTACTATTTATCGTTTTTGAAGTCGGTTTGATACTTTGAGAGGTTATTTCAAAATTTTACTATTCACGAAACACTATTCATTCACGGAGAAAAATCACTATTCATGATTCACTATTCATCATTTTTCGTAAACTAGGTTTACGAGTATCAAATACGCGTAACTTTGAGGGTTAGGTTGCGTATTCATGGAACATCATTGAGGACATTTCATATAGACTAGATTTAATCTACATATCATCAGTAATATCATTCTCATATTAGTTCATGCATGCGTTTGCATATTTCATAAACGTATATTTTTCCTATTAAATAAACGTTATCGTACGATTATTTATTTTGAATAATTGATCCGACACTTCCAAAAATTATCCTGATATATTTTTATACTCATTTTAAGACTATAAAAATTATATTATTAGTTTACCCGATGATTTGGATTATTTTGTATATAAATTGTTATATATATATATAAATAAATATATATATATATATATATATATATATATATATATATATATATATATATATATATATATATATATATATTTACGACGGTTTTTGTAAATTCAACTTGATAATTATTTATTCACTCAATTCTTGCGAGAAATGTATTTTTAAAATTTTTATGACTTCGATATATTTTATTTTGTTCCGTTAAAATCGATTTCTAGTTAACGCTACATTAAATACCTAATTATATTTACTTAATATACATAATACTTACACTTAAATGCAATTAATTCACAAACTCATCAAATCTTTTACCCATTTACCCTTGGTCGACCTCCCCCCCCCCCTAGTCACCATCTTTTCATAAATATCTAGATTAAATGTACACTTATTAACTTTTATGACTAGGCTTTGGATAATGTACAAGACATTTATTTTCTTAAACACATACATTACACACATTCAAGGTGAAAATAAAACTCAAACTCTCTCCTTCTCTTTGGATGTTCGGCCAAGCAAGAAATACAAGCAAGAATCACAAGTTTTTCAAGATCAAGTGATCATATAAACTCTAGATTACTTCTTTTAAGGTTTTGCAATAAAAACCTAGAGTATTTAGGAAAACCTTGTTCCATAAACCTCATCATCATACTAGTAAGCATTTCATGATCATTATTAATCTTTCATATTCATACTTAAGTTATTTTTATCATGCTTGAAAGAAAACATGCAAGTTTCATGTGTATCTATACAACTTTTATTGTTTTTGGTACTTATTATTAGTATATATCATCCTATAATTAATCCCTTGAAACTTATCATTTTTGATGATGTTTAGGAACCCATGACACCCTAAGAAGGTGTATGGTAGGTTTAGAATAGATTTGGTGTTGATTTGAAGTGGTTAGAACAAGTATTACGCAAGAAAAACCACTTTCGACAACTTAAAAATAAGGTCTGATCATTTTTGTAAAATCTGGAAAATTCGACAGGTTATAAATTATTTTGGGCAGATATTCACCTATCCTATTTAAAAATAACGATGTCTTCTAGTAAAAGTAAGTTCACCTATCATATTTTCCAAAATGTTCAACCGTTCGTCAAACGAAGTTGTAACGAATAAAATACGGTCACTCAAACTTTGCCGAAAACTAACCTTAAACAATATTTTTAGTCCAAGTACCCTACTTCACCTATATTTTTCTCCATGATCGAGACCTCTATGATCAAAATTTAAAAGCTAAGACTTTGAGATAATGCTACAAGTTTTCCAAAACCATTGAGTTTGTTTCCTAACACTCGATATTCACTATTTTACGACTAGCTTTTCGAGGCCATTTAGTCACTTTCATGAATTGTCAAATTATATTGTTTTACGACGAAAAACTATAATTTCATAATAAATCACTAAATGACTATCGTAGGATATCATTTCAACGTAAATACTTATAAAGTAATTTATAACTTGCCAATACGTTATAAACTTATATTTTGACGATAAACTTTATTTTCAAAAATGCATAAGTGGTATGGATATCATATGAGTTGCATGCATAACATAACATCATGACTTATATTAGAATCATATCATTCATAATAGGTCGCGATTAGAGATTACGCCACATTTCAGTGTACTCACTTTTGTCATCACATCATTGTACCAAGTGAGTTTTCATAGCCCTGTTTTATTCAAGTTTATACTTTATTTCAAACCTACGGGGGAGAATACATTGCACATCATTTTTATTACGATACCAAGTATATCAAATTCCTTACATTGCTTAAGTTACCTCATTGCCAATTGAATGTCCCCATTTCATAATCATGAACCGTTAATTTCGGAAGAAGCGAGGGTGAGTGAATAGATCTATTGAGGGTGACTCTTCCATCCGGGTTGGTGATCCCAACTGGTCAAACGGATGCATTTCATTTAATATCATTATTTGAGTTGTTTGGCAAAACACTCTGTTGGGGCGAACATCATGATCAGTCTAGCTTCGGTGTCATGTGCTTATAGCAATTGTATCATTTTTTTTATGTGACGTATTTGTCATACATGGCCTATACTTGTGGTAGTTGTATAAAACATTTTCATAAACTCTATGAACTCACTCAACCATTGTGTTGACACTTTTAGCAATGTATTTTCAGGTATATAAGGCATATACTTCATGGCATGCATAAGGACTTATCATAGAGTCGCGGTGACGACGCGTCTCACATGGATTTTATGCACTTTAAAACATCGTTTGGATTGTAACAAATTTATTTCCGCAAATGATGACTATTTTTTTGGGACCTATCCTTTGTAAACTTTGAATGTTTTATTATATCAAACGATGTGCTTTTCAAACGACACTTTAGGTCGTTCAATATAACTGTAACTGTGATGCTATGACAGTCATCCCCTAGGAATTTTATTCCGCTGCAAAACAGGTAATTTGTGGGTGTGACAGAAAGTGTTGAAAGAACTCGCGTTTGACATCACTTGGATCTTCCTGCCACGCACCGTCAACCATAACTCCACGAATATTCATTTGATTTCTCTTTTTATTTAATATACCATGAAAAAATCTAGAATTCTCATTCCCATTATAAATATCTAAATCCTGCAGTCGAAGTTCCTCCTTGTAGCGAATGCTCAAGCTTTTACTGGTTTGTCTAGTTTGTTTGGACCATACCCGAATTTTTTCTTTGACATATTTCAGCTTGCCCATCAGATTTCGAATAGCATTGGACAAATTCACATGAGCATTTTGCCAACCATCCATGACGACATTATTAAATCCTTCCAGCTCAAACCAGTGATGAAAGAAGCGAAAAGGAGTATGCCCAAAATCATGGGATAATTCACGAAGGAGAATGGGCCGGTGGTCAGATATATACCTATCCAAAGTTATTGTAGAGATATGGGGACACACATTAATTAAGCTCTCCGAAACAAGATATCTATCAAGTTTGCTCATTTTAGTGGCGGATTTATGACACCAGGTATAGGCACATCCTCCTAACTTTACCTCCACAAGGCCCGCTGAAGCAATAAAGGAGTTAAACTCGTTAGCACCTTGTATGTTGAAGTTGGTCCCAAATCTATCCGATTTAAGACGAACCTCATTAAAATCTCCCAACATAATCACCTCCCGGTCCCACCTGTTAACCGTAAGAGCCAAGTAATCCCATAGAATGCGTTTAACTCTCATGTCATGAAGGGCGTATACCGCAACAATCAGAAGGTTAGTTCCATTTTTAAGCCACTCTCCGCGAATAATGACAAAGTAGTCCAAAATCGTATGTTAACATTTCCTAAACGAATTCGGATCCCACACACATAAAATTCCTCCATAGTTACCAACCGAATTGCTAGGGTTAAATTCAAATGCATAGTTGCCCCAACAGCTCCTAACACATCGAATGTCCATATTTTCCATCTTAGTTTCTTGAATAGCCAAAAAATTCTCTTTATTATTAATGCATAGCTCCCTTACCCAATCTTTCTTGGCCTTTTGGGCGAGGCCTTGAATGTTGAGGGATAAAAAATTCATCGTTGACCCATCGACGCTCCTTGTGATTTAGTGATCTCGGACAAATTTGTAACACACCCCTCCATGTTGTATCCCATTGTCTGACCAACATTAACAACTTCCTCCAGCAAGCTTAAGAATGAACTACCCGTGCGAGGTACATCTGATTTTTTGAATATCCCGGTATGACAGAATCAGGAGAGTCATTCTTTGAATTCCCATTATCAGCATCTCTAGATTTTCCAAGATTAGGTGTTTCCAGGTTCTGACTTTGCAAGTTATCAACTTCGCATCCCTTGTCGTCATCCACAACAGAAGGCGTGAAGCCGGGAGGATATTTGAGACTATTAACATCCTCATTCGACTTCTCGTTACTAACATTTCCTTGCTGATTTAATAGAGGATAATATTAAAAGGGTCCTCTGACTCTTTCTCCTTTGACCCAGTTGAATCATTGAAAATCGTTTTAGAAATCCCTTCCTCCTCGTTGTTATCGGCATTGCTTTCATCTTCATGAGTCTTATCGATACTTTCCAGATAATCATCGTCCAAATGCTCATCCTCATCATCTTCTTCTAAAAATTCTGGCACCCATCCAGAGACTTCTTTGGCCCGGATCCAATACACCTTACCTCAAAAAATCATCTTAAAGGTTTCAAATATGTTTGTATAGATTTTCGTGGATAAACACATCCTTTTTGAATGAAAACAACGTTCTTCCTGGTCGTCTACATCAAGTAAATTACCCCATTTGGTTGCAAGCCTTTTGAACGTGTTACTAGACCAAAGCTTAAACGGAATGCCTTCCACCTCCACCCAAACAATATGTCCATCTTTAGAAGCAGCGGATCCAAACTCCAACAGAACCCACAATTCACCCATATAACGAATACTTAGGTCGATAAAACCTTCATTAGCGAGTGCCATCTTAAGATTGGTTAAGGAAGAAAATTCTTTAACCCTACCTATCAACGCATTAGAAACGTCCTTAGAGTTTAAACAATCATCGTCTAAAACAATTGCAGGAGCATAATCGAATTCTGCAGAATCGGACATGGATTTAGACTTGACCACATTAGCAAAGGTCTTGTCATTACCCAACGCCCCATCCTCCTTACGAGAGGTCTTGTCTACATTCCTGTTAGTCACATTCAGATTTTTTACATACGGCTTATTGTTGTTCCACGGGGTTCTCTGAAACCTTGCCAAGTTTGCTTGAAACATTGACCGACCAACCCAAATTGTGCACATGTTATTTACCAGCCTCTCGATACTGAAAACATTGATAAAGCGAACAAAACCAAACCGTTTGCCTTCTTTCGATCTCTTATCAGGAATGTACGAGTCAACCACATGACCATATTTATTGCAAGCATGAAACAGGTCCTTGGCGGAGAAAGATTCCGGAAGATTTGATACATAAATCGATGTCGAGATCTTGGCCACATCGTCTTCTTTAGTCATGTAACCATGTTTCTTTCTCGAAACCTCATGCCAATCATCGACTCCCATGATTAACAACCAACCGAAATAAAGACCTTTGGATTGAAGGGAGATCAACAATCACAAAACAAAAAACTACAGCCTAATGAAATCCTATCAGAAACCTACTATCACTATCTCGTCGAATCGAATAACAATAAATTAAAGAAGGGAACGATGGTAATGACTTCCCCCACGGGAATTATATGATCACGTTAGGAATAGGAATCAATCGAGGATCGAAAACCTAATCCCAATCACAATACAAAAGCGAACAGGGAAGAGACATCAACATGAACCACATATCAATAATCGATCGTTATGCAATGAATGGTGAGGATCAGTAGGATTAAACACGGTGACTGATGCTGTCATCCATGGAGGCGGCGGCTACTAGGGTTTTTTAAAAAGCTTTTTCATTCACTTAATACCTCTTAATGTTCTATAAATCTGACCCGTCAAGAGCTTTTGACAATTAAGGGTATTTGTTCTTTTTCTTCTCTCGTTTAAATGCGTTAAAAGGTTTAAACATCTTGCTTAACAAGACTTGAAAGAAGATCTCACTACCTCTCTTAATGATACATAAATTAATTTTTTGTTTTCTAATCATTTAGACGTTTACATAACAAACATTATTTTATTTATATTCAAAGTTTTTCGCCACAGATTTAAATTTAGATGTGCGAATCAGATTCATACTCAACCCATTTTAACAACCAAACAACACCAAATGTGTTACTATTGATGGTTTTAATTTTTTTTTAATAACCTACTAAAAATAGTTGAATTATGTTTGCATAAAGTCATCATATATGTTGCTCGAGCCCGTACACGATTAAAAAAAGTGGATTTCAGTTTCAATTTCACCAAAATGTTGTTATACGTTGATCAATATATTTTTAAAATTGTTCCTTTAGTTGAATTATTGTATGTACAACAATTTTCAATTAAATTTTGATCATTTTACGTTCTATGTATAAACGTTATACAAAGTTCGCAACCAAAATATTGCAACTATAACAATGAGCCGTTATAAGATTTTGTCACTATGCACTAATACTCGCTTGATATAATAAACTTGCACATAGTTGTAAATGCCAAGAACTTATAAAGAGTTGCACAATTTTAGAAAGCGTGGAGCAAAAAGTATGTACAAATGACAATTTTGTTCCGGAGAAAATAAACATACATGATGTGATGAAATACGATCAATCGCTTAGCCTTCTTAGTATGCTAAATCTTACGGGTTACACTGTCTTCCAAGTAACCTCTTTAGATGCATGAAACAAGACTCATGTCGAAATTTCACTTGGTTTATTAACTACGTATTGTTATCATGCATTAGAAGCATACATGGTCTATGATACATAGCCGGAAAATTCTTCATTTGTCGGCGTGCAGTGTATATCGACTCAAATATGAGATTGTCGTATTTAAGGGCAGGTCATATTAAAGAAAAAAGGAAAACAATAGTATTTGATCTCACTTTGGTCTACATAAGATGCTTATGAACCAAATTATTTTGATTGTAGTTGGCCATCTAATTCATGGATTTTAAATCAATCATGAATCCGTACAAAAGTATTATAATGATTTTTATAAAAACTGGTTTTAGATTAATCATAAACATATTCAATTGTGTTTCTAAGCTCAAACAAGTCATGTTTTAAGATTGACACAAATTGAATCATGTGTTTAACGAAGTTGTGTTGAATTGAGGTTACATTTTTATTTTTTTAACGGCGAGCTATACAATACTATAGTTAGTAATTTGATTCCACAGTACTTACCTAAAAGTAGTTTCAGTCAACCTTGAATTGACGCATCTATGAGGCAGAACTATCACAGATCCCACCCAAAAAGAAAATCATTCACGAAAGACTCGAACTTGAGACCTCTCGCATGTGATAACACCTCGTGACTAACTCTGCTGGGACAAAAGTTGCCGGATTGCGGTTACATTTACATTTAGTAAATATCCTTTTCACTTTGCCATAAGTTCACTTTAACTTCCTTGGATTGTGGTTACACTTACATTTAGTAACTATCCTTTTCACTTTGCCATAAGTTCACTTTATTATAAGGTGTAAAAACCTTTTACCAAAAAAAAGTTCACTTTATAATTATAAGGTCACTTTGTCATGTTCTCAATCATTTACCAAAATCATTAGTTTTTGTGCTTGCATGTTCAAGGGCTTCCACTCTCATACTTTGTCAAAAGTTAGCGAAGTGGATGTTACCTTTTTAGATGTGATCTTCATGTCTTACTAAAAATCTCCATGAACTCAATGTGGTTTCATGTAGTTGTAGAGGCTTATGGAGAACATGGAATACTTATCTAGCGGGTATTTGCTAATTAACTTATCGTTTTTTTATTACTCCATCTGTCCAAAAATTATTGTTTCTACTTTCTAGAAAAAAAACACACATTTTAAGAACAATAACACCATTGTACACTTTAAACAATAATATTACATCTTTGCTTTTTTAAAGATTTTTGATTGGTTAAAAATGAAATGATACAATTATTTTAGGACATTTTAGAAAAGATGTCTCAGAAAAGAAAAAATGACAATAATTTTGAAACGAAAAGAGTATCAATTTGAAAATAGTTATCTCACGTTATATACAACAAAAATCGAGCATGCATGTTTAAGATGTGACGTGAACCCACATTAATGACTCAACTAATAACCGTTACTAATATACTAATCAACTATCTATCACTACTACAAAACTGGGCTAATGCTACGGAAATTTGTAACGGAAATTTTCCGTAGCAAATATGCAACGGGTTTGCAACATATTTGCAACGGATTAGCAAGGACTCAAAAACCCGTAGCAAATCCGTTGCAAAATTCAAAGTAATTTCTTTTATACTTATTTTTAAATATTCCGTTGCAAATCCGTCAAGTTTATTTGAAATTTGTAATGGATTTGCAACGGAGTTTTTAAAAAAATTTAAAAATAAACTATTATTAGCTTCCATTGCAAAACCGTTGCAAAATTTTAGATAATTGTTATGGATTTGCAACGGAACAACTATATTAATTTAATTTAAATTTATTTTTAATAATCCGTTGCAAATCCATTGCAAAATAATTAAGGATTTGAAACAAGATATTCAAAATAAATAATAATAAAAAAAAATATTTGTTTTCGTTGCAAAATCGTAGCAAAATTTTGTAGAATTGTTATGGTTTTGCAACAAAACATGATCTTCATTTAATATATATTTATTTTTAACATTTTATTCTAATCCGCTTGTAATTTACAAAATAATTGCTACGGATTTGCAACGGTAATCAATGAAATTTTGTTTTCAATTGGTTTTCAATATTTCGTTGGTATTTCCATTGTAAATTCTGAAATAATTGTTATGGTTATGTAACTTATACTATTATTAGTTTCTTTTTATACTTCCACCGGAAAATTCTAAATAATTTGCTACTGATTTACAACGGATTTGGAAAGTTTAATCATTTCTAACTATTCAGTGTTAATCCGAATAGTATTGTATTGTGTTGCAGTGACTTGTATGGGTTTTTTATGTGTTGCAATGAGTTTGTATTATGTATTTGCTGGTTTTTAAGTTATATGTTGTTTTCACTATATAATAGCTAGTGTATTGGGTTGCATCGAGTCCGCATCGGTTGAATATGGGTTGTACTATGTTGCTTGACATAATGTGATTTGTATTGGTTATATTTAGCCTCGAACTGTTGAAATTGGGTTTATTGTTCTTAATTGTCTAATCGGATTAATGAGGAAGATGGCAAAGTCGACTTGTGTTTTGAATACGCCAGAGTGTGATTCTTGTGTCGAATACCATCATGCATGGAAGCAAAACGAAGGATGTCATAGAATATATGTTTTTGAAAAAGTTGAGAATATGTATACATTTGAAAAAGTGTGATTCAGAGTGTGATTCGCCCCAGTGAACGCCCCAGTCTTAGCGAGTCTGTGCTATGCACGAACTGGTACACTGCCCGAGAGTGTTAGTATTTCTTGAAAGATTCGGTTTATAAATTTAGAACTCGAAATTAGCACATCGGTAAGACAAAGAATCATCAAGATGATGAATATTTAGGAACCAACACTTCATAGTAGACGCTTGGTAAGGTTTTCATTTTTTTATATGCTTGGCATAAATATTTTTGCACTAGCACTTAAACCATGAATATTAACCTACTGAATCTAAGAAACCCGATAACCCAACTAACCTGACACAATATAACCCGACCCAATCAACTTGAACCACCCAACGATAAGAATACCAGCATTTCAAAGAGGAGGTCAAGATCGAATCCAACGAGGAGAAAATTAATCCCCTTGTGGCCACGAAGATTTAGCTGCGCCGACTCCTGGCTATCCAAAAAGGTAGTTGATGACGTACCCTCCGCTCTGCTAACGAGCGTTACCGTTACTCTGGTACTTAGCTTACCATTTGTACAGAGGGTATGATGTACCCTCCTAAAGGAAGAAGCCTATGCCTTCGACCGGCACCCAAAGCACTCATAGTGTCTAACCTCTGTCGAGGTTCGGAGCCTGGCCTCCATCAAGGCCTCCGTCACGGTTCGGAGCCTGGCCTCCGAAGACTGTATGGAGCCCCCTCCATCAAGGCCTCCATCACTGTTCGGAGCCCCCTCCGAATAAGACTGTATGGAGCCCCCTCCATCAAGGCCTCCGTCACGGTTCGGAGCCTGGCCTCCATCACTGTACGGAGCCCCCTCTGTCAAGGCCTCCGTCACTATTCGGAACCCCCTTCGAGATGTGTCGAAGCCCTTCTGTACGAAGGCCCAAGTTAGGTCTTCTGACTTGGTCAAACCCACGATCTCCCTCTCTTTCCTGGCTTCCCCGCCAAGTTTGAGAATGTGGGTCACTAAGCCCTAGCGGTTACCCACAAACATGGGAAGCCCCCATGTTCTCCTACATTTGCGCAGAGGTGCCCATAACCCTATTTCTTCCACTATAAATAGGTTGGACGGGCAAAGGATTATGGTAAGTTGATTCAAGACTCATCTCTTTACTTACACACACTTATACAACCATAATTCATACTTACTCTCACGCCGGAGGTGGTTCGCAGGTCCTACCCCTGCGTAATCACTTAACGTAGTGTCTTAGTATTTCTTATTTTCAGGTTATCTTGCACTCGGCATTACCACCATCACCCCTAACTCCGTCAATCACCATTGACGGCCTGGTATGTGCATCTTTTTGTACAATCAGTAGTCGACTTGAGATTGCTCTGCTCGCAATATCTAGTCGGAAATCTAGGTAAAAAAATATATATTAAAAAAAAAAAAAAAAAAAAAAAAAAAAAAAAACTTATACTACTTCCCGCTTATTTTTTATCGGCCACTTTCATTTTCCCTCTTGCATTTAGTGCCTAAATCTTAGTTTTGCATTTAGCGCCCAAGAACCACTTTCATTTCCCGCTTAGTTTTTGTCCACATATGGGAATCTCGAGAAGAATAGATCTGGATCTCACATAACACTTTCCATCCAACATTCCACCTCAACCCTCATCTCTTACAACCTCTCAACACCACCACCAAAATTCTAACAACCACCACACGAAGCAACCACCAAGACCACCATAAGCATCTTCTCCAACACGAAGCAAAGGTACCACTTAACCCGTTACTGGGTAAAATTCTTATCTATTTGTTCTTATGTGTATAAGTTGTTTATAGTTATGTAAATTTATTTTCGAATATAAGAAATGTTTTGATTTTAAGCTATTCTGATTTGTGATGAAAGTATATGTGGCTAATTTTGATTGTGTATACTGATTGTATGGCTGATTTTTGATGTTTTTAGTTTTAATTTTGAAGTATTTTGATTTAGGGTTAATATAAGTTTCACTTACATTGTAGCTGAAATTGACTATACCTAGATGATTTTGGTGTTTTTTTTTTTTTTTTTTTTTTTTTTATTATTATTATTATTATTATAAGTGATAATTTTGAGTAAGCTTTTTTATTGAACTAAATTCAATGTTTTATGTTAAGTGTAAATGCTAAGTTGGAGTTTGTTTAAGCTTACATAACCTTAATCTGAAGTATTTCTATATATGGGTGTATACATTTAAAAAAAAAATTAAAATGCTAGTTTATATTGTTAATTGTAGATGTTTACTTTATTTTAGGGTTTGAGAATTGGAATTGTCTTTAGTAATTATGACATCCACTAGTGATCGGGCGTGGATGTATAAAGTGACCGACGTCCACTACTGATTGGACAACATCACAAGCCGCGACTTTCTTGTTGAGTTGGAAGTCGCATAGTAGTTATCAGTTTATCAATTTATATATATACAATTAGTACAGATTATATATTACGTAGTACCAATTGTGAGCAGGTCTGGTGGTTCAAATATGTCATCTGGGACAAACGGGTAAGAAGGAACAAATGGGTCAGCAGGTGAAAATGGATCAGCTGGGGCAAACGGGTTGGCAGGGGCAAACGGGTCGGTCGGGTCAGAAGCGTCAACGTCAACTGGGGTTGGAGAGTCGAATGAGGTAGGAGAGTCAAGTGGAGGTCAGGTGGTTGAGCCAAGATGGGTTAATGACAAGTCACGTGATCATATGGCAAGTATCCAAACCTCTTTTTGATTTGCCACTTTTAGTAGATCGCTATTAAACTTTAAAATAATTAATCGTTATTGTGGGACTGTTTTATAGGAAAAATATCAAGAAGGTATGATTGAGAGTCATGGGGAGAACATTGATACACACCCACATAATGAGGAACTATGGAACAAAGTTACTCCGCCTAACAGGGGAAATACATTTGGGGCATTCAATGCATCTGATCCTATACTTTTGTTAACGGGAACGCCTTCTACTCGTAATTCCAGTATCTCACATCCACCAATGAGCTTTGAGAAGGTTAGCTTATTATTTTTCATTTTCATATCATATCTAATCTGGTTATATGAAAACACAATATGTACTACATTACGGGTATAATAATAGGCTGATAATGTTAATATGGGGTTGTTTTTTGTGTAAAATAGTCGTAAGAACGAGTTATTTTTAACTCGACAGTAACTACAGAGTTAAATTGCTAATGCAATCTTGTTGGTTAAAATTGCTCTAAAAATGTCCGTGTTACTTGGAAAACTACTACTGTCACAGTGAGTTAACGGGTCAAAACTATTTTTTTCCCTCTTGAAGTTAAAAAAGATCAAGAAGCTTATTAGAATAGGATTGTACTGATATAACTGATTGTACAAGATTACTGATTTAGTGGTTTGAGTACTTTATTAGCAGGTTTAGTTCACAATTTAATGTTGTTGTGACTGCAGTTATGTATGAAGTAACTGTTTGTTCCAGAATTTGAACATTGACCAACTGAATTGAGCCTATAAAACATGATGGTTTCATGGGACCTAGATAGTAAATATATTAATATGGTTATAACTGAGCCGACGTAGAAACATTTAGTGAAATATAGGTAGTTATGGCAAATTGTGTTTTGAGTTTCAATATTGGATAGGCCATCTAAGTAATAATATGAATAGGGTTCTCTATGCAGCTAATAATTTAAAGAACATACCAATTTGTTGAACTTGCAGCGTAGTTTGTAGAATATAATGATATGAGTACTGTTGAGCACCTAAGTAGAATTGCCTTTGAATGCATGTGTAGTCTTGGTCTCTTGGACATCTTGTGATTTTTTATGCAAAACCATTTGAAATTGGTATTTACTACCCCACTGAAATACACTAGTTAATTTAAAAGAATTATACTCGTATCTTTATTATTTATGATAAGTTATTGCTTTTATGTGATACAATAGGTATTTATAATTTCAAATGAGTTGTAATTGGTTTAAGTATTTTTTTAAGGTTGAAGTGTTAGAAAAATCGTTGAAGGACTTGGAGCAAGCGAGAGAGAAAGACAAGGAGCTTTTTGATGAAGCTACAATAGAACAAGAAAGAAAGCTTAGCAAAGAAAAACTTGAGGCATTTAAGGAAGAAATGAAGAAAGAAACAAATGAGAGGCTCGCCGAGGCGTTGGCACAATTGAAGGAACAACCTCCTACTCCCCATTCCGCATAAACATTTGTTGATTAAGGTACACTTCGTGTTTCAAACACATTTTGTTTTGAAGTAGTACGGTGGATTTGGTAAACTTGGTGAATTATACACATTTTGTTATGAAGTGGTGCATCCGGTAGGATTTGGTTTGTTACACTTCGTGTAATTCACTTTTGGTTTAGAAGTAGTACGTTAGGTAGGATTTGATAAACTATGTAATATGATATTTGAATGTTTGTCTAATTATTAATTTGGGTTTCAATTGTGCGTTTGGAATTATTTGGTTTTACATATTTGTATATTACGGATAAAATAGCTAAATGCATTTTTATTTATAAAAATGCATTTTGTTTTGTAACGGAATTATTTTGGTGACACTTCGTTGAAAACTCGTCACAATTTTACACCGTTTCATATCCATTACAATTGCATACCGTTGCAAAATCCATTCCCACTTTATGCCATTGCAAAGTTATACCGTTGCAATTTCGTAGTAAACTTATTCCGTTGCAATCTCTTACCAAATATTATCCGTTGCAATTTCCTTGCGATATCTACCGTAACAAAACCGTAAAAAAACTGTTGGAATATGATCCGTTGCAAAACCGGTTGCTAATTTAGAACGGATTTTTCTTGGTTGGAAAGCTGTTGCAATATTTTTAACCCCGTTAGAAATCCGTTGCAATTAAAATTTCCATGGAGCATTAACGCTACGGTAGGAATCCGTTGCAAATCCGTTGCAAATGGCCATTTGCAACGGATTTTCAACGGATTCCTACCGTAGCATTAGCCCAGTTGTGTTGTAGTGTATGCAAACTTGCCAAGCATATACAGATCGAATTAGTGAATATAAGCTAATATACTAATCATCTCAACCAAACCCGACACAATCTATATATCATTGCAATCTCTAATACGAAACTTAAACATGAAATTGATATTCTAATAAGGTAACTTACTATTTTTAAGTTAGAAGACATATGTTGCTTGCAAGAAACCATCAAATAATTAAAAACCCTAATTTTGGGGATTGCATGACTTTTATATCATGAAGAAATTTGTGTCCTTCATTTAATTTTGTTGACTAATTAACCTTGAAAATATTTTTGGCACAAGACATTTGACATAATGTGTGTGACGTAGGTGTCCCCTTGACACAGTGAGTTTGTTAAAGCATTGAAATAAAATGATAAGCAGTTGGAGATTTGGTGTGTGATCACAATTATGTTTCATGTGAATCATATTCTTTTGAGTTTCTAATGGATTTATAGTCAATAAAATTGGATCAAATATTATAATTTGCCATTGGCCATTTACGTACACCATGAGGACATAAATATATGTCGTATATGAAAAAAAAAAATAAATAAATAAAAAAGTTACAAAAGTAATATAGAAAAACTTTTTAAAAAAATACTACAAAATGCTACAAAGAACTCGTGCATATAAAAGCTATTATATATTTATATATGTACATTCCAACATAAAAAGTTAAAAACACAAAGAAAGAAAAAATGAAACTTACATGAATAGGATAAATTTTACGTATAGCTTTTACATATTATATTTTGAACAATTGAGCGTTCATAAATCGACACGTTATATATATATTAAACAAAACAATATTGAAGAAAGCAACCAAACAAAAAAAAGGTTGATCGATATCTTTCCCCCACGTATCATATACATTACAAAATAGTCTTTTGTTTTTACCTCATAAATTTGTAACTCTATATAAAATATCAACCAAAGATAGCTAACTGCAATATTCCATGCATGTTCATAGAGACGGATCTAATTTTTAAAGAATGTTGCACAACTTTTTTCCTTGTACAAAACTTAGGCATCAAAATTTCTTTTAACTAAACTAACATTGCACTATAAAACAAATTAGCATAAATATCGAAATTTACATATACCAAAAAATGACAGTTTTTAAAGAAAAAGTGACCCAAAATCAGATGTGAGCAATGTCACACCCGACGTTCATGTAGGTCCGTCTATGCATAATGAGTCCCTACATAATCTCCTTATTTATACCCTATATCACCAACAATAATCTTTATACATGCCTGACATTCTCCCTAGTACTCACGTTCAATCATATATTGCTACTTCTTACTACATGGCTCTAGTCTTACTTCCACTTTTTCTCTTCATATTCGTTACTTCAACTAATGCTCAAGGCAACCCACCCTCACCTGGCTATAAACCTAGTTCTAGTATCGACACCGTAGATTTTCAAGAAGCGTATCAACCCTTATGGGGCCCACAGAACCAACGGCTCGATGATAGCTCACTCACCATCTGGCTCGATAAGTCTTCTGGTGAGTGAGCTAGCCAATAATCAAACATCAATGACTTGTATACATTGTCTTTTATATTTCCATATCTTATTAATTTGCATATTGTTAATTTATATGTTTCAGGTAGTGGTTTTAAGTCGAAAAAATCATATAAATCGGGTTACTTTGGGACATCGGTCAAGTTACACCCTGGTTACACTGCTGGAGTCATCACATCTTTTTACGTACGTATGAAGTTTTTTCACTTAACCTAATAAATTGCTTTTCTGCATGCATGGTATGAGTTAATGTGGTTTCTTAACTTTTGCAGCTTTCGAATAATGAGGATCATCCAGGAAACCATGATGAAGTCGACATTGAGTTCCTAGGAACGACCCCGGATAAACCTTATACGCTACAAACAAATGTGTACATTCGAGGAAGTGGAGATGGAAACATCATAGGACGAGAACAAAAATTTCACCTTTGGTTCGATCCTACCGAGGATTTCCACGACTATGCAATGCTATGGACACCCAATGACATAACGTACGTCGGATTTTTCTAAATCGTTTTGTAGATATAGTTTCATATTTCTAGCCTAACGTTATAATTTATGACATGTTTAATATCATAACGTTAGATAATTAACTCACAAAAGACGTATTTTTTAATGTAAAATACGTATTTTGTGAGTTTGCAAAGGTATCTAGTTGCGACAATATTCACATTAATTAAGCATAAACCATATATAGTAACTTCATAGTGTTGTCGGTGTGAGTGTAAATATTGATTTTTCTTTATATGGAAATCCAAAAAGTATTTATTGTTAATTATAAAAGTTGATTTACAATAGGGAAAAGATATGAGGTTAGGTAAAATATAATAAAAAGAGTGTAATAATTAACAAAAGTAGTTTTATGAAATTCTATCTTGAGCCACTTAAAGCAAATTACATTAAAATATTTCATGTTGGTTAGAGGTGAAAATCATGATGTGCTTTAACTATATAAATTTTGTAGTATCTATATGTACGTACGTACCATCAAATATTTATATGTCACACTACAACGTGTAATATGATTATTCATAGAATATGATCCATGATTACAACTTTTGGATTCTAATAATGTTAGAATAGAAACAAAACTTAAATGGCAGCATAATCTTTTGAAACGACACATGCAGATTTTATGTGGACGACGTCCCGATTAGAAGGTACCCGAGGAAAAGCGACGCAACGTTTCCTTTAAGACCAATGTACGTCTACGGTTCCATATGGGATGCATCTTCGTGGGCCACGGAAAACGGTCGTTACAAAGCAAATTATGGGTACCAACCTTTTGTTGGTAGGTATAGCAACTTCAAGCTCGAAGGTTGTGATACTGAGTCATCACAACAGTCGTGCAGCCCTCCATCTGGTTCTCCTGCCACCAGTGGAGGGCTGAGCCACACGCAAATTGCCGCGATGCAATGGGTCCAAAGGAACTACAAAGTGTATGATTATTGTAGTGACTCAAAAAGAGACCACTCCCAAACACCCGAGTGCTAAACATGGGTTAATACTAAGAAATGTAGGCTTCATATGGGTCCAAAGCCTTAAATTTTACTAGTATGTGTTTTCCTTTGTTGTTTTGTTTTGTTATCATATAGAATTAAAGTAAAGTGGGGGCATAAATAATGAATTATTAAGAGTGATGGATGTATCATGGGGCTTGTGGTCTAGTGGTAGATGCTTAAGTGATTAAGCGAGCCACGTGTGGGAGTAGTACCAGGTGGGTGACCTCCTGGGAAGTCCTCACATGTGGACCACAAGCTCTGTTGATATTAGGCAATGAAGAGGAGAGCCTGTGAGCCATTAGTTGCGCAGGTTTCGAATCCGAGCCGGCCCCGGTTTTCATCCGGCCGTTACTCCAGCGGATTATATTCGTGTGGAGGCGGTACGGTTTCCGGGCGGACGCCGCTATTAATCCCCACTGCGCCAGCGTGGTCCCGGTTAAGACAACATAGTCTGGGTATGTGGTGGATGAGGGCCTACCGTATGGTGGGTGCGACTCTATCCAAAAATTTAGAGAAAGTCACCGTCCAAAAAAAAAAGAGTGATGGATGTATTAGTAATTGATGTCACCTTTCTATCAACATTATTAAAGTAAATGAACATTATTATTTGTTTATAATATATGATGTTAAGTGTTAACTATGTTTATTTGCTAAATCTCTTTTCATATCACAATTATCAGAATTCACTATTTATTTCTAGTTTTCACTTAGTATTCTATTGCAATTTCTTTAATTTATGCTTAAAATTATATGATACACAAATCATTTCATAATTTAACTTTGTCAAATTTAATAAAATACCCAAGTTAACTAAAAGATTTGCTTATGGCATTGATCTATTCCTTCTAAAACGAGGCGCAGTTAGTTCATGACTTCATGTGCTGATCAGCTTGTAAAAACGATTTAAACTTACAAAGAATGTAGATGACTAGCTTGTAACCTACTAGCATAATCCTTTTTGTAATTCGTTTCTAACTCCTTGTTAGTTAATATAATTGCAGTTTAAAAAAAACATGTTTTTTACATTCACAAAATAGTTTCTGTTTTATACTTTTGCTAGTCATTGTTTTCTTCTGTGTTGTGTTCATTCTTGTTGGTTTTACATTAACTTGATGTTTTTCTTCTAATTATTTTTCAGAAATGGAAGTATATAAGTTTCTTTTCTAATTTTATGGAATTGAAAAGAAGTATTAAATTTCACTAATTTAGTAGTTTGCTTTTATTGACAAGACCAAAGGGTCCACTGCAATAATAGGAGTTGATGTTAATCAAACTTTTGTTTGATTTGGTTGATGCTTACACTATATAGCAGCAAGCAGAATAATGAAAGCGCCGTGCGCATTTTTTTTACATGTTTATTAACGAAACTAACACAATTTTGTTTTGCTCAGTAGTCTTTAGCAATGTTTTAAAACCTGGGTTGACCCGGCCGGTTCAACCGGTTGAACCGAGAACCGGCTCGGAGACTGGGCCGGATAGGACCGGGTTTTTGCATGGTTGAGAATCGGATTGAACCGCCGGTTTTTTCATTGACCCAGGTTGACCTGGTTTGATAAACCCGGCCGGGTCATGACTTTTTATCAAAAAATTTAACAAAATGATTTTTTTTTCCATTAACTTTTCTAAGTTTAATTGAAAAGTTAAAATGATAACTAATGTTTGTTAAAATTTTAGAAAATAGTAAATTATAGTTATATATGATCTTAGAATCACCAATTAATATAATTTTACTCTAAACCATTTTATAATTTAGAATCACCTTGAAAGTTTTGGCTATATTTTTATAGATGTAGACTTAAAAAGCAAAACTTATTGGTATAGTCTCAATCTTTTTCATGGGTTTAATTGAATGTATGAATAAAAACGAATAAATTATTAGATTATGCAATACTACTTATTAAATATAGGAACAAATATATATATATATATATATATATATATATATATATATATATATATATACAACCGGTTCGACCAGGCGGTTCAACCGGTTGAACCGGTGACCCGGTGAACCGGCGATTTAATCAGGTCGATAAAAAAACCGGTTTTTAAAACATTGGTCTTTAGAGAAACTACATGTGCATGCACAAGTTTACAAGGTCGTCTCGTAAATTTTGATGGTTCCATGCCATTACCATATAGAGGCTTCTTTTATACAAGAAAAAAAATACGTAAATCAATAGTGAAAAAAATAATTAAAATTGGGCCTTATGTTGTGTATACATATACATAACATAAATGCATGGAATTATATGGCCCTCGTCAAGCGGTTATCATGTGCAATGGCACCGCATGCATTTCTTCAAAGACGGCCATACAAGTGCACAATGTTAATTGATAGAAAATCTCTTACCATATTCTATTATTGATATGATATTTTAAGACTTTAAGTTACAGTTACATTGTGAAACGCTAAATCCTAGTGAACCGTAAACTCACACCCGGGCTTGGGTCGACTACTTTATCATCTAATACTTCCTCGTAATCCGAGTGGCGAAATCGCTAAAGCTCGGATTGGATTAAAGAAAACAAAACACTAAAGCAAAATCAAAATTATTGATAAGACATATGACAGAAAGCGAAAACAAATCTTCAAAAATCAGCAGCAACAACAAAAGCAAATTAATGCAGCAAAAGCGAAGATGGCCGTTGACAATTAGGGTTTTAGCATGGATTAGATGTTTGATGGGGTTGTTATGGTCCGCCAAAGCAATAGGCACGAATGACACGCAACAATTTTATAGCAATAAATTAGTAATAGCAATAATTTTTCATAAAACAATTGCAGCAAGTTAAATAGCAATTGGAAAAGAAGCGGCAAAAACTATTTGCAAAAACAATACGCATGACCTTTTTTTTAAGTAATATAAGGTTTGAGAAGAGAGATAAAGATATTTGATGGGTGGTTTAGACTTTAGAGACTCAACGTAGCTATCTAAGTTTAAGGATCAAACCCGTTCTGATATCATATTACTTTTTAAAAAATCCCGTACCGTATTCTATTACTTATACAATACTTATAGTCACAATTACATTGTGAAACATTAAATCTTAATGCACCCTAAACCCATATACGAGCTTGAGTCGACGACTACTTTTTCATCTATACACAACACTCTTTGTCTGATGAATATCTTGGGTCCAAAGGAACTACGAAGTGTATGATTATTGTAGAGGCCCAAACAACATAGCGCTAAAACATGGGTTAATACTAAGGAATTTAGGTTTAATATGGGTCCAAAGTCTTAAATTCTATGTGTTTTCCTTTTCGTGATTTGTTTTTGTCATCATTTATAAAATTAAAGTAAAGTTGGGATAAATAAATGAATTATTAAGAGTGATAGATGTATTATAGTAACAAGGATTGCGACGAAACCGCCGCGTTGCGGCGGGAAAACCAAACTGAAATAAGATCTGCATAGTCAGGCCCACTGTAAAATAGAACAGGTTGTCTCGCCAAGATATCAAAGTTAAGGTCAGGTCGGTCAACTATTAGAATGTAAACCAAATAGCTGGCTTGACTGCAACCTAAGCATAGTTAAGGTCAACCTGGCTTGCCAATACACCATGGTTGGTACACATTTCCGACGACAAATGCTGCAAAATCATTGTATAAGTGTCAGATTTCGACATGGTAAAGTTCAATTAAAATTTAACCCAAAATCACAATATCTTCTAGCAAGTTAAAAATCCAAAAACATAAAGGCAAGTATATAAGCCGAAACAAAGACCGCCAAGGCATATATGAATTTCAAAACATAAGGCGAAACAAATATCCCTTTGCAATTCGGAATCCTTTTTTTCATATATTCCAATACCAACATCACAACAAAATGCAGACATAAAAAATAAGCACCTGAAATACTCATAGCAAACAAATTTAATTGAAGAACTATAACCCAAGTCATATACATACGTCCTTAATATTATGTAACTGAAGACAGTTCAAGCATAAACACGGATACCAAAAAACTCCGAAAACTCAAAACCTAGCTGCTGCATCTTGATTAACGGTTACTGAATCTTCAGGAAAAAAAAGAAAAAGAAACCGCAAAATCAAAACCCGTCTTACAAAGCCCAAGTCTATGCATCTATCATTTGTTTAGGTGCTAATACTCCAACCAACAGAATGCTACAAATTGCCTATCAATAATACTCAATCAGCGAGTGAGCTCATGATGACCAAAATCAAACTGAAACTGATTTTCAGTAAAATACCACTTTGTACTTACAAACAGGTTAGAAGAAACCTTAGAATTCCACTGGTGTTTATAATGAACTTCGTACCTGAAATACAATTTTCAGCAGTGGCGAGTTCCTCTCATCCCTTTGTCGATTTTAAAGAACTACTACGAATTCGTAGCTGCCCAGACTAGTGAGATCATATGGAATCCGTAAAAGGCAACTTCTCAAAATTTCCTCACCTATAAAGACATATATTCAAATCAGTTTGAGAGTGAAAACATGTTGTGCAAGAAATGAGTTTGATTATACGTAACAGTTAATGACACAACATTAAATCACTTATAATAGTAGAATTACCGGTATTTATCAACGTCTGCATCTTTCAATGTTTCTCGCATAAGCCTGCCATCAGCCTTGTACTGTAACATGCACAATTTGTATATTTTATTGATAAAGGCTAACGATAATATATTATCGAATTAAAGCTAGAATTTGAGATTGACTTACCTTGATGACAGTCTTAGGTCGAGTCACATCTTCAAAACGAATAGCATAACCAACATCTCGAAATTCCAAACCCTCTAATGCCACTTAGTTGTTTACATCATGTTCGACACCTTCATAATCAAGTTCCCAACGTTAATACCATACAAAGTCCTTCAACTTTATAAGGATTTCCAAATAAGAAAAGATTGGTACCTCCTTAGCATTACGATTTGCGGGTAGAGCACACCGTTCTCCTGGATTATTGATCGTTGGATTTCCAGTCCCTCCGATTGCATGCATTCCTGCAAATACGGTGAAGAGCAAGTTTTGTCTTCTACATATCGGTTACGTAAGGTCCTGCAAATATGGTCAAGTACAACTTTTTTTTTTCTACAAAATACTACAGACCTCAGATTTACCATTCGTTTCTGCTATGTACAAAATATAGCAGACTTTAAGTTGGTTACCTGGATGGCATCGCACTGCTTTCACGCTACTCGTGTTTCTGTTTCTTGACATATGGTTGGTCTGTGTGCTGCTTCTTGTCTTTCAAGAGGTCTCTGTGGACTGAAGCCTTGATTGGTGAGGTTTTTGCATCTGGCTTTTATGAGGAAGTACCTGACCAAAATAAGATTTTTGACCCCGTTTGAAACATTTACACATAATTGTCCCGTCACACGAACTCAGCAGACTGAATATGTTGTTAGTTGTTACTAAAATCTTTTAAAATGTAACAATATACCTTTCTTCTTCTTTTGCGTGACCATATAGCAGGTATGAAAATAGCCACATAACAACCGAAACTACAATATCAATTACTTTGATTGCACAATATCAATTACTACCACCTTCGTCATATTAGTAGCGGCTGAAGCATCAAATACATGTTAATCTTCATAAAAAGAGCAACATATTTATCGTACAACTCAATTGACTAAAAATTTATGTTCAGTATAAATCGTCGGTATAACCATAGCATATTATCCGTAACATATTATGAATTAGTGCTTGTATTACCTCATGTGATTCAACATATGTGGCCAATATTTTGATGTGGGGTGGAACAACTTGCCATTTGTTGTGTATTTGCACCTACAATGGTAGGTGTGTGTGGGACAACTCGTCGTTTTCTGTCCATTCGCACCTGCAATGATCGCAGGCATCACTTGATTAGTATTAGGTATTCCAAAGCAATTGATTGGTATAAGCCAACTGTCAGAATCCAATGTCCCTTACATCCATTGATAAATGATTTCCAAGAAAACTCGACGATCTTCCAATATCAGTTTCCTGAAACATAAGTATCATCCATAAGAACAACAAAATATAAAAAAATCAACAATAGCGTAAAAACAAAAGAACGATGCACAATGAAATTGTATTCAAACCTTAAGAGTTTCCACAGACGAAGCCATCAGTTGAAGCTGCCTTAATGACTTGCAGAACACCAATTTCGACAGCCATACGAATATCTAAACCCATATCAATATGAAACCCTATATTGATAATAAAGATATAACTTACATCAAACATACCAATCACAGCTTCTCCATTCGTCCTAATCATAGCAACCTCCTCATAAATATCCCTGAAAGTCTCGTCCAAATTCCTACAGCCACAAACAAAAGGAAATCAACCCCAATAATTTCCAATATTTGACCTTAAACACAAACACCAAATAATTAAAAAATTTAATATAATCCATGCCAAGAATGAAACACAAACCTAGTTTTCATCTGTTACAACCAGTGTTGTAAATATCGGTCTTGGCGGCCGATATATCGGTGATATATCGCTTATCGGCGGTCCACCGATACGATATTTCACTTATCGGTCAAATTTATCGGTTGGTCAATATCGGTCAAATATCGGTCAATATCGGTCAATATCGGATATATCGGTCATATCTTGTAAATATCGGTCAAATATCGGTAAAATATCGGTCAAATATCGGTCAAATATCGGAATATCGGTCAAATATCGGTTAAGAGTGGGAAACAAATAACTAAATGCATATACAATGTAAAATTTGTAATATTTATATAAAATATATAATTAAAAATATTAAATATAACAATAAAACTAATAAATATTTATAAATATGTATATAAAATATATAAATACCTATAAAAAAAATTAATTTCTTTATAATTTAGGGTCTCCGTTATATCACTGATATATCACCGCCATATGGCGCTTGGCGGTGGTCGACCGCCGAGGGACCGCCGAGCGATATTTACAACACTGGTTACAACATGTCGGGGCGAAAGGCAGTTGTTATGTGTTAGGAATTGAAAATTCCATGTTAAAGAGTCGGTCACCCCAATAATGGTCTAGCATATGTTAGCTCGTAGATTTGTCGTTGTTTACGTTATTTATCAGTTTATTAGTTAGTTATTAGTTTAGTTTAGCGTAGTGTAACATCGTGGAGGAAGGACGGGTCTTTACCCACTGTATCCCTGATCCACAGGCCGATAGGAGGTCGTTGTGTCTGTAAGTATAAATACCCCTTCCATCCATGGAAGGGGTGGTGCTTTTCAATCTAATATTCCATACTTTTGAGAACCAAGTCTCTACCAAGAAAACACCCAACTCTCTACTTTCTCTCTCTAAAATGGAAAACATGTATTTTGATCATCCAAGACCACCCGAATCATCAAACACAATAAATATTACGATCCAACAATTGGTATCAGAGCCAAGGTTTTGTGTTTTGATGATTTCACGTGGTTTTTTATTTTGTCCTTAACTGTTTGTGGTGTTTCTTGATGGTCGGAAAAAGTTGTTTTGTGTTGTGGTATAACTGATTTAAGTCTTGTATCCTTTTATTGGTTTCAAACAAAAGGTCATTGTCTAATGTTTAGATATCCATCTTGCCTCAATACTTTGTCCAAGTCAATATTTTGATTCATTTTTTTACAACGTTTGTACCATACCCGCGTATTCTTTTTTGTCTGATTTCTGTGGTCAAACATTGTCAAAACTGGGTCATAATAAGTCTTTATGGTGGTCAGTTTTCGTGGTCATAATGGGCAAAAAGGAATGCATTTTTATGTCATTTTTCTGGGTTATTATGAATCTGGTCGGAATTTGGTCGGAAAACTCGTCGGATAATGTCAAATATCAAGTTAGTGACTTGTTAAAAAACTGTTTTTTTCATGTTAGCGAGTTAACTATTGAGTCACTTGCAGTCGTGGCGACTTGTCGTGGCGACTTGGGTGGCGACTTGGTTTAAAAATTATGTAGCGACTTGGTTTGAAAAAGTTGGGTGGCGACTTGATTTTTTATATTGGGTAGCAACTTGTGTTTGAATAAAAAGTGTAACAACTTGGTTATAACATAGCGACTTGACCTGACAGAAAGGTAGAAGAAGAACTTGACCATATACCATGACTCAATCATGTACTTCAGTTAAGAAACATCATCAGTCAAAGAAAAATAAAACGTTAAAGAAAAAGAGTAGCAACGAGGCAATATCAGATCCAACAACAAAAAATCAAACCCCAACAAATCCCAAACCTACTCTTCCACCGTATCCTACCTTATCTAAACAAGACTCGAAGATCTCAGTTTTGGTTCAACCTTTTCAATCTTTAATAAGTTTACATGAATGAACCTAAACACATCACTGATCTTATTGAAACTTTGCTTCTTGTCTCTATCCGAATATTATTAAAGTAAGAACTAAACCATTTTTTTGGTTCATACTTTCCTCATGAATCGGTTATAATGAATATCATGTGAAGTAATTCTTTCAATCTCAGATTCTTTGGGGGATAAAAATTTCTTGACCTTTTTCAGATCCATTCCACCACAAAGATTTATCATCATTGATCCAAACGTTTTTGATTATGTCCGAATTTAAAGATATGATTTTAACAACCTTGTTAATTCATACCCTTGATTCGTTTTATAAGACTAAAACAATCTTGTTTCATCTCATTTTTCATTCGGTTAAAGATTAAAATGCAATACCTACCTTGGTTTGATATTGATGCCGTCTCACGGAAAAAATCAATAAGCCATCCTTGTGGCATATCAAAAACCTTCGAATCAATAAACCTTGTGCCATCCCTGTGGCTAGGTCGAAACGAGTTGTTATATACGAATGTTGTCTTGGAGCGTTGGTTTATTATTACTGATGAAAGGTAGTGTATTCTGTTGTGAAGGCGTGTTTGTTTGTGATTGAGAGTAATATTTTGGGTTTGAGTGAGAGTGGCTGATGTGGTATGAGAGATTAGGAGAGAGGCGGACAATAATATGAGAAATATTAGGGCAACTTCTTGACTGATATGCATTTTATACCCTAAATATTAGGGTAAACACCTTGTGTCTTGGATGGGTATTCGTGACTGAGTGAAACATGGGACGAATTTTACACAATCTGTTGGGCCTGATGGACGGTGTTGTTATTATCTAGTAAATGGAACTCAATATGTTGCTCAGACCAATATTATTATGATGGATCGGGGATCTAGGATACAAAATGTGTTGTCCGTAATTTTTCTAAAACGAATTATGAGATACATATTTGATATCATTTGGCTTCGAGGTGGTATATTGGATTTGATACGGTAATAGGATGAAGAGATATGCTAGACACGTAATTGACATGGTCTTTTATTGGATCAGGTAGGGTGTGAGTTGTAGTGGGCCTCAGTGGATCTAATTTGATATGAATGTTGGGTATGAAAGTCTCTTTGTGAACGTTTTTTTACGAGGTCTGTCTACCCATTTTTTTGGCCAAACATTACTATTAAGCATATATGAGCTTAGACCAATTTTTATGAGATGATCAATATTATGGTCCAATGCTTAGGATAACATTGATGCATGTAATGTTGGGCCGCGTGTTGTTTGGGTGTATAAGTTGTTTGGGCTTTGCTAAGGTGTGATGTTATTTGGGGCTTGTAACGCTAGTAATGACCAGGAGTTGGTTTGGACTGGGCTTAATGGAAATAATTTGGAGCTTGGATTGAATGATGATTAACTTTTTATGATATTGTTGATGTTGGATTATGAACCGTTGAAGAACCACTGCATGTTCCCCTAAAACAGATATTCACCGAAACCAAAGTTGTCATAACACATTCAAGCTGACATTGTTTACGGTTTTGTCTTGATTTTGTAAAATCCCGCGAAAGAACCTATTTCTCGGTTTAAATCATAGACTTATAAAATCTCGTTACAATGGAAACATCCTGGTATTAGTAAAGTGCATTTCCGGATCTATCTTACGGTTTATTCTTGGTTTTGTAAAATCCCGCGAAAGAAACTATTTCTCGGTTTAAACCATAGAGTTGTAAAATCCCGTAATGATGGAACCATCTTGGAGAAGAGAAAGTGTAAATCTGGATCTTACTTGATGCTGGTGCTACGGTTTCTGCTTCGAAGAAGGGATAAAAGGGTGTATTTCATGAATTGGATGTGTGTTTGAATATTCGTCATGGCAGTTTGGTTATCACTTGGTTTTACGGGATTACGTGTTTTTTTTAACCATGGTCGGGATGATACCATTATCATAGTTCACTTAAAACGTCAAAGAAGGCTAGATTTGAGCTTTTAATCAGAAGATGTGACAACGGGGTTAATTCACTATTATTTATTTGAGATTGAAGTGAAATATCACGGGCGAGTGTACTTAGTATCTGAAGGTATCGGGGATGGTTGGATGAAGATTCTTCATGATCCTTGTTCGAGCTTATTATCAAAAACGAAGACTTGAAAATCTAGTTATTGTTGGGTGTCTTTTACCTTTTCTTTTACCATTTGGGGGAATTGGGCTCATACCACTACAAAATAACTATCACTTTAAGGAGTTACATTGTAGTGCTCAGTGTCACATTCGATTGTGGATTTTCAAGAGGTAATGTACGTCTATTACTTGATGGTTGGTTGGTTGAAGAGTATAGAGTACTTAAGAGATTCAATGGAGCATGAATTCTCGGCACCGCTCTTTGTTACATATGTGCAAGTTTAAGTCACGAGTTCGGGTTAGTTTACTTCAGGGTCAAATTCATCATATTGGGTTATCTCCATCAGCTGTCACTACAAAGAGCCTACTGAATGATAATAGGTTGATTAAATGTTTTGCCAAGAGATGTTGAAAAGAGAGAGATAATGATGTCTGTTCACATCAGTTCAGGCCTCGTACTTCATCATTATGACGTTTGGACACTACAGTTCAATCCTCGTTCCTCAAAGAAAAGAAAAGTGTACGTGTCAGTGCGCTTTATCTTCTGAAGAAGAGAAATCTTCTTATTATGACCATTCTCATCAACATGCTTCATACTTTTTCCATGCGCTTCAGTCTTCAAGTGAACCGGGCTACCACTGATTGTTTTCTCATTCCACTTGCTCGATTATAATGAAGATGGCGACATCACGTGCTTATTTTGCGGGAGAGAAGTGTGAATAGAACATTCGGATGATTTTCACTTGTTTAATCAAGAATGGCATCTCCGTATGCAATTCTTGAGGGGGAGAAGAAGTGTGAATTTTTTGCATGATTGATTAATATTTGAGAATATATGGTCAAACGGCTCCTAACTCATGTAAGAACCGAGCTTCTTCTTATCGGATCATCTTTACATGGAGTTTCTTCTAAGAGCCGGTGGTTGACATCTTCACTCGGATTGATGAGTTTATCGACAAAGTGCTTCCGGTTAATGCTTCACGTATACATCAACATGATGATTCCAAACAATCTCTCTGCTCTTGTTTGATGTGATTGGTAGTTTGGTGTTACCATCTTGTGTGTTCGTTGCGGCCTGATTGCTGATTTCCTTGATGAACATCTTTCTGTTCTTGTTTGATTGGGAGGGATTTTAGTTAAGGGTATTTGCAAGATGCAAGTTAATCGGGATGCTTTTTGGTGTGAGTTGAAGATGTTAAATATATATTCCCCTACTGGACAATCTTGAAGAAGGTCGAGTCTATAGTCTGTTCTACATTTCTTGCTATATGTTAGAAGACCAAAGACGGGTTGCATTTAATGATCTAAAGACTTCTTCTTAATCTGGGCATTTATCAAAAAGATTGTCGGTCTAGGGGAGAGCACTAATTGGGGGAATGTGATATGTCGAATTTAATCCCCAATTAGACTTGCTCACATTATTCAGCATGTTGATTCTCACAAAGACTTCAAGCGATCTTCTCAACAAATTTCAAGTATTTGGGCATTCAAAGAGTTGCTGATTCTGAAGTATCAAAACCAACAAGGGGTAAGGAGACAAGCATCTAAACGCGAGTAAACTTGATGAACTTAATACTTCTAAGTAATTGAAGATATCCCGGGAAGACAAATGTTATTACCGCAGAGAAACTCAAGGTTTGACTCATGGCGAGTAAACTTGATGAACTTAATTCTTCTAAGTGATTGAAGATATCCCGGGAAAACAAATGTCATGACCGCAGAGAAACTCAAGGTCTTACTCATCAAGGCGTTTAGTATTCTTATTCCAACTATGTGGGGAAGCGATGGAAGATTTAGTGTCTGAAGATAAAAGAGGTACACAAGTGCGTGATGATCTCGATGGTATCACAATCATCAGAGGAGAGAGAATTTTCTACATTGGGGGCGCTCAGCTGTCTCACTTGAGGGCTTAATCAGTGATTCAGAGATATAATCACTTATTCCGGAGTTGACATCCGCAGAGATTGTCATCCGCAGAGATAATCAGTGATTCGGCCTGCTTCTTCAATGTTATCGGTTGTTCTCTCTTTGGGGAATGTGTGTACTTCAGGTCCTTGAGCTTCATACACGATCATTAGGGAAGAAAGCCATTGTTTACCACAAACATTGGGGAGGTGTTTTCTCTCCGGGCATGATGTGTATTCAGGAGAGTTCTTGGATATTGGTGTACTTTGGGTTCTTGAGCTTCATACACGTTCATCAGGGAAGAAAAATGTGAACATGGGAAGGTGTTCTCCATTCCCCTCATGAAGTGTATTCGGGAGAGTTCTTGAGCATTATACTAAGAGACGGACTACATCATTTCAACTACACGGGGGAAGTGTTCTCTTGACACCTTTTTTGGAATGGATTGCTTCAGACGTCAGTAGAAAAGAAATTTGAGAAGATTATTTTATGTGTGGGATGATACGTTGCTGTTATTCTAGATGATATAACCCCGAATGGAGATCCTCGATCATCATTCTTAAATGGAGCAGCGGGATTTATGATAATGGTGTGCTTCCTTGTGCACCTGGCTAAGAGAAGCTTGTAAGAAAGCTTTGATTCTGCTCAGCTAAAGGATTTTCGGTTTGGGGGGAAGCTGCCAAAGTCTCACTTTCAGATGGTTCAATTTCTTTCTTCAATGAAAGAGCCTTGGAAGCTTTGGTGGTGGAAGTTTAAGAGATGACGAATTCTATCTTCTACGACGTGCTGTTTGATATCCTTATCTCGGTACTCGTATCATCATCTTTTTAAATCATATCATCTACTCTATCCTTGTAAATATTTATCAGAAAACAAAATAGAAAAATATAAAACCAACAAAAAGAAAATAGAAAAATATAAAACTTTCAAAAACCATAAAAATCAGAAAATTTCAAAAATACCAAAAATATGTTTTCTAAAGACATGTCTTCTGATATCGATAACATCTACGGTCTTAGAAATGTCATTCAATAATGGCACGGGACCATAGATGAAGTTCGAGCAGGAGGTGTAAATATTTCTTTTTCTATACATGTCTCTAAAAATGGCTTACAGTTATTTCAGACTGTAACCCGGGCTTCAAAAAAATGGCTTACAGTTACTTCAGACTGTAACCCGTGCTCAAACGTTGGCTTGCTATTATTTCCGATAGCAACCCGCTCTTCAAGGAAGGAAAGTGCTACGCTTAAACTATTTTCAAAATATTTCGTGCACTTATCCTAAACACAAAACAAGGAAAGTATGTCGAAGGACTGCTGTTCCTACACAAATGTTTTTCCGTCTAAAATTCTTCAGAAAAATATTTGGTGTTTTAACAAAATGGTGGTTAATGAGTTGCAAAATCAATCAGTTTCAGAATTTTTATTAATTTGCAAAACTCAATCAATGACTTCAGCGCTTTTAAACTTTTCATAAAATGAGTCATGGATTGAGGGGGATAATGTTTTTCAAATCTACATCATCTAACGGGCTTTCTTAATTATCCTAATATGCTTAATTAAAAATGATGTTAACCTATGTTGAAGGACTAGGTGCCTAGGATATGATTGCTAGGATTAGATGATTAGAGTTTGATGAACACATTATTCCCATACATCTATATGATCTGATTGATATGTTGCATTGACTTTTATTAGTCGATTGTTGTTTGGGTGATGTCGACCACCATATATTTGTATGTGTGTTCACTAACGTATGCAGGTATATTGGTATAAAAGAATGTTCCCGATCCGGATCCCACTAATGAAGATGATTGGATGCCGAAAGGAAAGGGTAACTATTTATTGGGTTGACAAATGAAGAAACGGAGCTTAATTGGACTTCAATGGAAAGTTGGCATAAATGCAACATAAGAGGTCTCACTGCATCAGCAGATGGTTTTCTTCTAAGTGATTGAAGAAACAGAGCTTAATTTGACCTCAGTTGGCATTTAAAATGCAACGTAAGAAGAAGTCTCACTGCATCTGCAGACGGTTTTCTTGCAAGCCCTACAACAACAACGGAAGCTTCTCAACCACCTAACGTATCTTTGTGCAGGATACCATTTTTAAACAATTTTGAATAATTTGATTAAATTGTTTTGAAAATGGAAAAATATTTATTTTGAAAATAAATTGGACTTAATTTTGAAAATCACCGGACTTCATTTTATCAAAACTTAAGTCACTCAATTATCTACTTCGGTCATCGATTGAGGGGGAGTGTGATTTAAAATAAATTATTTTCAATCAATATTGCTTCATAAAAGTCTGGATTGTACAAATATAAGTGGTGATCTAAAGATTTAATGTTATGTCATGGTATGATTTTTTCTTTAGAATCAAGGTCTTTCAAAATGAAATTTTTTCTGTTCTTGTTTGATTGTGAAATTGTTTTGTTTTACTTAAAAGATCTCTTAAAAACTATCATACCTGACACTAACAATCTTTAATGTCTTAAAATGGTCCTTATCTGTCATCTTTCAAAATTGAATCTTGCCACGTCTCTCCCCAAATTTTTCTAAATGATTTAAATCAGTTGGGATCACAAATCTCAAATGGTTTGATATTTCTGATCGGGGTAGAGATCGTGATTTAAATCTCAAATCTGTTTTAAATAGAATTGGTTTTAGTCCTTTATAGGCACTCCTGCCTCCATGTGCCAAACGATTTCAATATACATAATGCACATGTTGAGGAGGAGGATTTATCCAAAAACCAGATGAGTATTTAAACAAGGCCACATTTTCTACCATGTTTTATAAACCTTATTAAATCACTTGGGATCCAAAATCTCAAAGGGTTTGATATTTTTGATCGGGGGAGAATTTGTGATTTAATAATGAAATTTGATAAAAGTTGATCGTTTTGATTCAGTTGTGCAGGCTGCTCTCTCATATGTGCTAAACGCTTTCGAATCTCGAAGCATATATTGAGGGGGAGCATTTTATAAGAAAATAAACTATCGAGGTACAAAAGCTTTTATGTTTTAACATAATATACCTTGATTGAGTTTTCAAATGGCTTCTTAAATGGCTTTTGTAATCGTGGATGTGCTTCAAAAGAACTCTGGCCTCTATGTGATAAAAATGATTTCACTTATCCTATGCACATATTGAGGGGGAGAATTTACCATGAAAATCAAATGGCTTTTTCATATGAAAATTGTGATCAAAGAAAATATTTCAAAGTCCTCTTGCCTCCTTGTGCTAAACAATTTTTAAATCATATGCACATGTTGAGGGGGAGGTTTTCTAAATGATCAAAACTATTAAGGTACAAAATGCTTTGATCTCGTATCACAAGTACCTTGATTGTTTTTCCAAATGATTTTTCAATTGGTTTCAAAGAAGAATGAACTGTACCAATAGACCGACCATTTTACTTTATGCATGGTGTTATAAGGATGGCTAGGTTAGGTATTTGTTCCCACGATCCGCCAGAACCGGAGGGATCTACCCAGGGATAATCCACTAGATAGTGTAGAGTCTTTAGGTATGATGAAAAAAGGAGAAAAGTGAGATATGGGAAGAGTGCGGACTGAGACAGAGCTAGTACTGGAATTAACCCAACAAGGTTCTAGTAATGAAGTCTCGGTAAGCACTGAAGGGGTTGAAGAATGAAAAAGAACTGAATGTGAAAAAGGGTGAAAAGAAATAGCCCTCCATCAATTCAACCTTAGGGCAGTAACCGGGTTCAATACATATGCTACTGGTGTTTACCAAGGTAACGCCGATATTGAAGACAAGACATCATGGACCCAGTGATGCACTGCACTAAACTTCCTAAACCACTCAAGTTCCTCTTAAAAGGGCTTGTTTCATTCTCACGGGGAACCTACATAATCTATCGACTTTCTCTTAGAGATTGTTGATATTGAAGAAGGAGACCCTCTCCCTAGTCTCCGACAAAGGAACCAAAAAATGCACTATTGAGTCTAGAGCCAAGAGATCATCCACAATATCTCGTTAGGACACTAAATTCTTGAAGACTTGCTTTTTCACACAATGTGGAAAGTAAGTATATATTAAGAGTCCTACGCATTATCCTTGTGGTATTGCCAGAACATCCGAGTGATATGAAAATATTCACGATGAAGATGGAAATCCTTCTAGAGCCAACATCAAACAAGCTCTTGGTGGGTGACATGTGAGATCTTCTCGTAAGATCAAGCTTGTGACAACTGGATAGAAACGATGGGGAGATTCATTCTTGAATCAACCTTGGTCCAGGAATGGAATTGACGAATACTTTTGGAAAAACCGTTCGATGTGCAAACCTTCTTTTCTCTAGCACGTCGAATGTGTATTCATTTCAAATTCAAAAAGTATATCTGATTGAAAAATACTTTTAGAAAAACCGTTCGATGTGCGAATCTCTTCTTTTCGCTAGCACGTCGAATGTGTACTCATTCTCTAATACAAAAAGTATTTTGATTGAAAATTGATCTTTCTCATAAAACCTTCGTTGTATTGCAAAACTCTTTCTTCAAGCAATACGCGATTGTTTTTCAAATCATTTTTCATCAATCAGTGAATCTCAATTTGCTGGTTCACTCACTCCGTGTTGTCTTCTTTGAGACGTTCCGGTTTGAGAACAGCTGCGAAACCCTGTCAAAGAGATTCTTAGGAATCCTACCTGATCACAGGCAGTACTTGTACTGATCAACGGGGAACCGTGGGCCGTGTACCTCAATTCAGCGAAAGTGGTCAAAGACACTTTCGTGTGTTTTATTGCTAACTGTTGTTTGCAGGTACACTTGGACGGTTGCAGCTGATCAGAATTGAGGAGTCAATCCAAAGCTGCATGCTCACAGCATCCACACTTAATTTGAAGAAATCATGACTGGTGCATATCTACATAACCTGGCTCTGATATTTCATACTATGCTTCTGCTTCGCTGCTGCAAATATCATGAACCAGTAAGGCTTCCGCTACTCTGATGGAAAGATGTCATGATTCAAAAGTGTGAGCATGTCGGTCCGAAAGTCACAACTTCACATGATGGCAACACAATAAAGGGTGATCCAGAGATTTAATGTGGCTGATGATCTCGAAGAAAGCTCGAAGATCATCAAAGATGTGGACCAGTTAAAGGCCTCCACTGAAAATACAAATCAATGCGGACTTTGAAGATTCGCTACTAATGCACAAAGATTGCGGAAATGAAGAATTCAAGTCTATGAGCTCAAGAACAAAGTCAAAGATAGAATGCTAGGAAGCAAAATGTATTTCATGGGGTGACCTCCCTTAGGGGGAGATTTTTAGGAATTGAAAATTCCATGTTAAAGAGTCGGTCACCCCAATAATGGTCTAGCATATGTTAGCTCGTAGATTTGTCGTTGTTTACGTTATTTATCAGTTTATTAGTTAGTTATTAGTTTAGTTTAGCGTAGTGTAACATCGTGGAGGAAGGACGGGTCTTTACCCACTGTATCCCTGATCCACAGGCCGATAGGAGGTCGTTGTGTCTGTAAGTATAAATACCCCTTCCATCCATGGAAGGTGTGGTGCTTTTCAATCTAATATTCCATACTTTTGAGAACCAAGTCTCTACCAAGAAAACACCCAACTCTCTACTTTCTCTCTCTAAAATGGAAAACATGTATTTTGATCATCCAAGACCACCCGAATCATCAAACACAATAAATATTACGATCCAACATTATGTGTGTGTAGGAAGAATCTGGAATATTAGAGGCGGTGATGTTTATCTGGAAACTTTGAATGGGTAACATCTATCTATACAGAATACAAAAACAAACAACATACGAAGGTAACGTTTGAAAAACGCAGAACACAAAAAACGTAAGAAAATCAAACCTGATGGTGGTGAAGATGAGATCAAGCGGTGGGAGTATCTGGTAAGTCGGCAAACATTCTGTCAAATATATTAAGAATATCAAAGACGGTTGCAGGCTAGGGTAGCGGGCTTGGGCAGACCAGTTGGGCTGGCGAGAAAGGGAGTAGTCCTAAACGACATCTTTTGTCACTGTTTTGTATCCTCAAATTACTATATATATAATATAATTGATGTTACTTTCTATCAACATAATTGAAGTGAAATGGACATTATTTTTCTTTCTAAAAATATAGTACTAGTATTAGATTTGTTTGGTAAATCTCCTTTAATATCAATTATCAAAACCTACTATTTTTTTCTAATGTTTACTTAGGGGGCGTTTGGTTGGGGTAATTTGGAGTATATTGGGGGCATTTGCATTTCAATTTCTCTTTAAATATCATGTTTTGTAACTCAAAAGGGGGCATTTGAAGTAATTTACAATTACACGAATTGCCAAAATAGAGATAATTAGAATGCCTCCCAAAAATGAGTTATTTTAATTTACTTGAAAAAAGATTTTATAAATTTTTTTTCTTATTGTTTTTTATAAACTTTTAAATAGAATATTTATGAATTTTTTTTATAAAATTTTTCTATAAATTTTATTTATAAATTTTTTTATAAATTTTTTTATAAATTTTTTATAAACTTTTTTTATAAGCTTTTTATAAACTTTTTATAAATTTTTTATAATTTTTTTATAAACTTCTTTTATAAACTTTTTATATAAACTTTTTTTTTATAAATTTTTTATAAACTTTTATTATAAATTTTTTATAACATTTTTTATAAACTTTTTTTATAAATTTTTTATAAAATTTTTTATAAACTTTTTTTATAAATTTTTTATAAACTTTTAAATAGAATATTTATAAAATTTATATTAAAAAAATAAAAAATATATTTATAAATTTATGTCGACCAAACATGTGAAGGTATTTTAAATTCCGGAATTTTAAATTCTCAAGAATTTAAATTTTTTAGAATTTAAAATTCCGAAATTTCAACCCCAACCAAACGCTCCCTTATTCTATTGCAATTTCTTTCATTTGTGCTTGAAATTAAACGACACACAATTCATTTATACTTTAACTTCGTCATTTTACAAAAATACTTTGATTTAAGTTAACTTAAAGATTTGCTTATGATATTGTCGCTAAAACGCAACACAGTTAGTTAGGGTGTGTTTGTTTTTAAAAAAAAAGTCTTACTAGACCTCTTACTCTTACCGGTAAGAGGTGGGCAGACGTTTTGGTTGTTTGTTTTTTTCTTTTTAGTAAGACCCGACATATAACATCTTACTCAGTAAGAGGTGGGGGACTTGTCTTACTGCCTCTTACTCGTTTTGCAAACTTTATACAATATATTTGATTGTTTATTAACTATGTTATATTTATGATAAAAAGTCTTATTTCATATTTACATAAGTTACTTATTATCGCATTGCGTTGGCTTAATAAACAAATTGCAAAAACGAGCACTTAAAATCATTCGGACAGTTATACAAAAACAAACAACATTATTTCGTTCAGATTTAGACTTTCTAGCCACCTCTTACCAGTAAGATGCGGTAGTCAGATTCAGACCCAAAACATCTTAATGAAACAAACACACCCTAAAGTTTTTGTACTGATCAACTCGTAGAAAGCATTCAGACTTGTAAATGACTTGTAACATGTTTCTACGTTCACAAATTTGATTTTCTATTATTTTGCTAGTCCCTTTTTTTCTTTTTCTTTTTTGGTTATGTGTTCAACATTAATTAACTTGATGGTTTTCTATTAATTTTAATTTTTGAAAACAGACGTAATCCTTTTATTTTTCAAAGGTGGTGTTTGTTTGTGACTTAATTGACTTCATATGAAAAAAACTGAATTTATTAAGTCATATTAAAATTGTTTGTTTGTGACTTAATAAAAAAGAATGACTGATATGGTGGATAGTTACATTATAGTGACTAGCATGGTACCCGCGCAATGAGGCGGCGGTTACTCTGTGACTAAATTTTGTGACGAGCAAATGTTTTTAATTTATATGTTTTTTCTAACTAACAATAAGTTTACGTATTTTAATTTCGGTGAGCTACGTATTTTAAATTAATAATTTTTTTTTACAATAAATGTACGAAAATTCATGTCGGAACAACTTTAATTTTTTATCTAGGAACATTGTTTTTCATTCTAAAATGCATGATAATTTACTTTCCAGTTATCAATGGTTTTTTACTTGTTCATAATGACCAAGGTTAAGCTAGATAAACATACTTGTATATGTAATTTAATATTTTTCACAAATAATTAAAATATAATCTTAATCTAATTCGTATGTGATCTTTTGAGTTATTTATCATATTTATCACAAATCTAAAACAAATTTTGAATTATAGAACATTGGCAGCCCAATCCTTAACCTTAAAACCAGATAAGCCCATTAGCTCATAAAATTGGACAATCCGAAAGCAACCCAATAACAATTTACTCATGCCCTAAAATAATATTAGGTTGTATAAACCAGTGCAACCGTAGAGAATCCGACTTCAACCCTAATTTAACTCTCATATTACGCAGTCACCATCTCCTCCCACTTTACTCTACATCAAGCCGCATCTAACTCAACCATAAAATAAAGTTCTTGTCTTTCTTATGATGATAACCGAATATAAACACCACAACAAGATTTCTTCCTTTTGCTTACCTACACGAACACCAATCATACCCTTTAGTTTGTTTTTGCTACAGACCGAAGCTTCACCACGTCTTCAAGATCTTTTTAAGGGTGTCTCGGTTAGGTATCTTTTTCAAGTATTGTTTTGACACGAGGAGAGGTCAATAGGATAGCTGAAGTTGTGGTTTTTTGATGTTTGATTATTTATAGTTGTTTCATTTTTCATTTTTGTTCACACTTTGACCAAGGAAGACTGAACAAAGGGTATGAGGTTATTGATTAAGGTTATGGTAGCTTTATGGTTACTTGTAATCTTGGTTCGGTCAAAGTTGGTCAAACCTTGATTCGTTGGTCATCAAGACAAGGGTTATCATGTTGTCCCACATCCCACTGGTAGTCATCAACCTATTAGACCTGATGTTTCTCGTTTTGGTGTAGACAACCTAGAGTTTAGAAAGAAGCTTATTGGTCAATCTAGGTCTGAAACCCCAAAAGAAACAGTTGAGACACCTAAGGTAGATGATGTTAAAAGTCAAGCAGTACTTTCACCTCAAAGTACTGCTACACCTTCAGCAGTACCTTTAAGAAAACCTTTTCACAATAATGCTAAACCTTTTTGGGATAATTTTGGTCAAAACAGTTTTAATCATTCACCTAGAAGACAGGATAGGTTTGGTAATACACATAGAAGAAGAAATTTTGGGATTACAGATCAAAAACTATGTTTCGTTTGTTTTAGTCCTGATCATTTGATTAAGGACTGTGACTTACATTCAGAGTACCTAAGTAAGTTCCCAAAGAACAGAACTGTCAACCAAAAACCAATGAAGACTAGACCAGCTTGGAATCATTCACATAGGGTTAACCATAGAAACTTCTCACCAGACTATAGGTACCCTCACCAGAGAAGACCTTTTTCAAAACCTCCAGTACCTTCAAACACTTTCCAAGGTACTGTTAAGCAAAATACAGTACTTTCTCAAAGTACTGCTCAGTATTCACCAAACACCTCTTGGAATAGGAACCCTAGGAGATCTAATTACTATCAATATAGAAGGCGTTACAACTCCAAGAAAGTAGCTAGATCAAGGGACTCTACACCAGAAGTTAAAACTAAATGGGTTAAGAAGGAAAGTACTGATGATGAACAAATAGTACTTTCAACAAGTACTGGTGAAACAGAGATTTTTGATAAAGATGATTTTGTGGTAAAAGAAAAAGAGATTTTTGTTGAAAAAGAAAGTTTTGCTGAAAATCCACCACAAGTTTTAAAACAAAAGATAATGCTTGATTCTGTCTACAAAAACTGTGAAGGATACATACTCAAGGAATTTGAGTATGTTACTCCACAAGGGGAACAAAAGTCAGTAATGGCTTGGGTTCCTAAAAGACACTAACTCTTTTATCTTTGTGCAGGGCAACCCTAAAGAGGAGCTTAAAGATCATCTAATTGTGGATAGTGGTTGCTCTGGAAGCATGACAGGAGACAAGGAGATTCTGTCAGATTTTAGATCTATTTATGGAGGAAGAGTTGCATTTGGGAATGATCCTAATGGAGGAAGAATCACTGGAAAAGGAACCATCAAGACAGGGCATATAGATTTTGAGAATGTTAGATATGTGAAGGAGCTCAAGTTCAACCTTTTGTCAGTCTCTCAAATCTGTGATAAAAAGCACCCTGTGTTATTCACTGACACAGAATGTCTCATCCTTTTCCCTGAATTCAAGCCTGTTGATGATAACTTGGTAGTTCTTAGAGTACCAAGAACCAATGATGTGTACAGTATGGATATGAAGAGTCTTCACTCTTCTGGGAGAGCCACATGTTTAGTGGCAAAAGCAACATCTGAAGAAGCACATCAGTGGCATAGAAGATTGGGCCATGTAAATTTCAAGAATATCAACAAACTGGTCAAAGGGAATTTAGTTAGAGGTTTACCTTCAAAGACTTACAAGAATGATCACTCCTGTTTGGCGTGCAAGAAGGGTAAACAACACAAAGCTTCATGCAAGAAGCTTGAGGAAAGGACTATTAGAGAACCTTAGGAGCTGCTGCACATGGATTTGTTTGGACCTGTTTCTATTGCAAGTCTAAACAAGAAAAAGTACTGCTTGGTTGTGACAGATGATTGCAGTAGATTCAGTTGGGTATTTTTCTTGGGATTTAAAGATGATACTTTTGATGCTATTCATAATCTTATAATGGCACTTGAAAACCAATTGAGACTCAAGGTTCGACGTATTAGATGTGATAATGGGACTGAATTCAAGAACAAGCTTATGGATGAGTTTTGTGCCAACAAAGGGATCAAGAGGGAGTTCAGCATTGCAAGAACACCACAGCAGAATGGTGTTGCCAAGAGAAAGAATATAACTTTGATTGAAGCAACCAGAACAATGCTTGCAGATTCACTATTACCTATTCAATTCTGGGCTGAAGCTGTAAGTACTGCTTGCTATGTGCTTAATAGAGTATCAGTCACAAAACCTCAGATGAAGACACCTTATGAGTTGCTGATGGGAAACAAACCCAACATTCGATTTATGAAGCCTTTTGGATGCCCTCTCACTATTCTCAATACCATTGATAATTTGGGCAAATTTGATGGCAAGTCAGAAGAAGGTTACTTATTAGGGTACTGCACCAACAGCAAAGGCTTTAGAGTGTACAACAGAGTCACCAAGAAGGTTCAAGATTGTCTTCATGTTGAATTTTTAGAAGATCAAGAAAATCAGAAGGGTAAAGGTCCTGATTGGATGTTTGATCTTGAAGTTTTGACTCCTTCTATGAACTATGTACCTGTTAGAGAAGAAAATCAACCTGTACACAATGGAGAAGAGTTACAGTATGTTGTTCATGGAGTCCATATTAGACCTGATGTTGTTCATGATGAAGAACCTAAAATTGTTGAGCAGGAGAAAAGTACTGATGAGCCAAAATCCTCATTGTCTGCTGAGGATCAATCTATTCAAGATGAACTTAATCAGATGCTTTTTCAAGATGTTATAATACATTCTTATGATGATGAACAAAGAAGAGCTTATGAGGAAGCAAGGAAAAAGAACAAGACTGCAGAGTTCACTCACAGTACTTTGGGTGACAGTACTTTCGATCAAAGTACTGCTACACCTGTTAACAGCACTTTGGATGATTTGGATGATCCAACCATGCCTGGTTTAGAAGATACTGATGATGAGTTTGAAGATGAAGGTATTTTCTCAGATTCCAATGAAGATGCTGATTTCACTAATTTGGGTGATAATTATGAAGTTCCACAGACTCCTATCTTAAGAATTCATAAGAATCATCCTGCTGATCAAATCATTGGTCCTTCTACTTCTGGAGTAATGACAAGAAACAAAGCTAAGGGCTTTTCTACACCACATAATGCTTTGCTTAGCTTTGTTTATAAACAAGGGGCAATTTCATATCTCCCCTCCTTTTAAATGGAAATTTCATATATACCCAAACATGCATTAAAAACATTGTACATTATGCATTCAATATTTGCACTTTGGGTATATATGAAATTAATCATGAAAGTAGGGTGATATATGAAATTAATCCTATAAACAAAACAGGTTAAATCATAAGGACCATCAAACATGCCTGTTCACTTGCTTTATCTCTCAAGAAGAACCCAAAAACATAGCTCAGGCATTAACTAAAGAGAGTTGGGTTGAAGCTATGCAAGAATAACTTCTTCAATTCAAGCTTCAAGAAGTTTGGGTATTATGTGATCTACCTGATGGAAAGAATGTCATTGGTACAAGATGGGTGTTCAGAGTCAAGAGAGATGAAAGAGGGAATGTCATCAAGAACAAGGCAAGGTTAGTTGCACAAGGCTACAGACAAGAAGAAGGAGTAGATTATGATGAAGTATTTGCTCCTGTAGCAAGGATAGAAGCAATTCGAATCTTCCTTGACTTTGCATCATATATGGGATTTCAGGTTTATCAAATGGATGTCAAGAGTGCCTTTTTATATGGCAAGATTACAGAGGAGGTGTATGTTAAACAACCTCCTGGTTTTGAAGATCCTACACATCCAAACAAAGTCTACAAGGTGGTTAAGGCTCTTTATGGCTTACATCAAGCACCTAGAGCTTGGTATGAAAGGCTCTCTACCTTCTTATTGCAACATGGTTACAGGAGAGGAGCTATAGACAAGACTTTGTTATCAAAAGAGACAAGAAGGATATCATGTTGGTTCAAGTATATGTAGATGATATCATATTTGGAGCTACAAAACAATCCATGGTCAAGGAGTTTGAGAAGCTGATGCAGAATGAATTTCAAATGAGTTCAATGGGTGAGTTAACTTTCTTTTTGGGACTTCAAGTTAAGCAGTCAAAGGAGGGAATTTTAATCAGTCAAGACAAGTATGTATCTGACATACTTAAGAAGTTCAATTTTGATGCTATGAAGCCAGTAACTACACCTATCAAGTCTATCAACTCACTAGGAAAAGATGAAGATGGACAACCTGTTGAAGTCAAGTTATACAGATCAATGATTGGTTGTCTTATGTATCTCACTGCATCTAGGCCTGATATCATGTTTGTTGTTTGTTTATGTGCAAGATATCAAGTCTCACCTAAGGTCTCTCATATGAATGCAGTGAAACGGATTTTTAGTTATTTGAAACAACAACCAAAGTTGGGGTTGTGGTATCCAAAGGATTCACCTTTTCACTTGGAAGCTTTTTCAGATAGTGATTATGCAGGTGACAACTATGATAGAAGATCAACCACTGGAGGATGCCAATATCTTGGAAGAAGACTAGTCTCATGGCAGTGTAAGAAGCAAACAATTGCAGCAACATCCTTTACTGAAGCAGAATATGTGGCTGCTGCAAGCTGTTGTGGACAAGTTTTGTGGATGCAGAATCAACTATTGGATTATGGGTTCAATTTCAAGAATACTCCTATCAATATTGATAATGAGAGTACTATTTGCATTGTGAAGAATCCAGTTTATCATTCCAAAACCAAGCACATTCAGATTAGGCATCACTTCATCAGAGATTGTTATGAGCACATGCTCATTAATGTTGTCAAGGTTCACACGGATGATAATGTCGCTGATTTACTCACCAAAGGCTTTGATGTTTCAAGATTCAATCACTTGGTGGTAAGCATTGGCATGATTAATTACTGGGCTACATTTGAATGGAGGACTATTTAGTGTAAGTATAGTCCTATGCATTGCTTGAGGGGAGGAAATTCATGAATTTGAAAGAAGATGCTGAATTTCATGAAGAAAAGGAGAATGAACCTCAAAGTACTGAAGCACATGTAAATCTTCAAAGTACTGAGCCTAAAGGAACTGGTGTTAAAAGTACTGGTGATCAAGGTACTGCTGATCAAAGTACCGGCTTTCAAGAAACATCTCGACAAGAATTAATTACACCAAGGGTGTTAGATTTTGAAGAAGAAGCCGGTCCTTCAACAATTCCACCAGAAGAAGAAGCTGATACTCTCAAACCAATACACACTGCAAGTGATGATGAAATCATTGCTGAAATATTGTATGATTTATCAAAACCAAGGAGTGTTAGCATTCCTGGTGTTACTGATGAACAACAACAAGTTTCTCAACCTGTTATAGATCCAAAAGATAAAGGAAAAGGTAAGATGGTAGAAACAAAGAAGAAGAAGCTCACTTTAGCACAAATAAGGGCTGCTCAAGTTGCTATGAATGAGGAAGCAGCTAGAAAATTACAAGCTGATTTGAATGCTGAAGTTGATATTGAAGAAGCTAAGGATAAAGAAGCAGCTAAGAAGTTACAAGAAGAATTAAATGCTGAAGCTGTTGTACCATTACAGTCACCTATTCCTGTTTCTGCTCTACCAAGAAGACCAAATCGTGCTAAGGAAAGTGTAGAAAACTAGAAGAGGGGTTGAATAGTTTACCAATTAAAAACTTTGTTTTGAAACTTATTGAAAGATCAATTGATATTGATCTTGGATATGTTGATGAAATATGCAAGCAATATGTAAAGAGTAAATAAGGAAAGAGATGATCAAACCACAACAAGTTGTTTATAGTGGTTCGGTCTACAAGGACTCTTTTTCCTTGCCCTACTCCACTCCCCGAGTCTCACACTCGAGAGTTTAACTTCACTAATCAACAAGCTCCTTTCACCGGCGGAGAAAACCTTTACACTTCGCTTACACTATTTCTGACACAAAGCTAGATGTCGAGTTCTTTCCAAGGGTACAACTACTCCCACAAACAATGTATTTTGAGGACTAAAATACTAACCACTCACACTCACAAGATTATGATGGTTTAATACAACAATGAAGTATGAATCAACACTAGATCATACAACACTAAACAAACAAGACTTCCAACTTCTCGTTTGAAGCTTGAATGTGACTTGATCTTCTTTGCTACAAAAGAGATCACTAATATGATATGAAACTGAGTTAGAAAGTTTAGAGAGAAGATATGTAAGAGAGTATGATAGAAAGGGATGAAAAACTACTTGGTTTGGCTTTGCTATTTATAGCCAAAACCATCAGCAGCATCCACGGACCGCGGACCCCTTAAAAGGGTTCCGCCCGTTGTGGATTTTGGTGCTGCCGGGTCTGACAGCCAAGATATCAAGATCTTGCCAAAGTCAACCATATCTATGTAAGATTGTGTAAGATATGAAGAGTACAAATCCACATAAAATATCTAATGAAATCTTTCAATGATTTCCATGATGCATTACATGATGTCATGTGTTGTCTTTCTATATTTAGAAATATGCAAATGCATAAGTAATGTTTAGTTTTTAAGAAACTAAAACATTCTAAAAACTACTATCATACATTATGCTTAGACTCATATTGAGATATGATTAGTCACAATGTAAATGCTTAAATGATGAAGATATTGTTTGAAAAACCTTGTTTTAATATTTATTAAACTTGACAAGCTTTAAGCTTTTATACAAATTAAATTTACTTTTGTCGTTAACAAAACTTAGGTAAAGATCAAAAATATAAATAATGTTTAATGACGATATTTGTATTAACAATCTCCCCCTTTTTGTTGAGGACAAAATATAAATTTTTTCAGAAAGTGTATGATAATGCAAGTGTATGATGTTTGACTTTTTCAGAAAGTCAAAGTATTCACTAGTTGATGCATGATGTTGACTTTTTCAGAAAGTCAAAGTATGCAGTTGACTTTTTAAGAAAAGTCAAGTATTACCAATGAAGTATCCTGTTTGACTTTTTCAGAAAGTCAATGTATGCAGTTTGACTTTTTCAGAAAAGTCAAATATAAACAAGTTCAAGTACTTACCTTGCTTGTAGACCAGCTGCAGAGCTAACCCTTGTTCTATTGGTTTGATGCTACCAAGACGATATATCACTAGATCGATCGGTATCTTTACAAATTGATAAAGCTTTCGTCTCAATTCATACTTAGCCGCGAGCAATCTACGTTTGTGATCTCGTATATTTTGCTTCTCCGACATCTTACTGACTTTCCCCCTCATCTTTTTGAAAAAAGCCGCTCCACGGTGGTAAAGTCTCATCTTGTGTGTTGGCCGAAGTTACAATAGTGAGAGGTCAACACTGCTTGACCGGAAGAAGAACACTACATCGGCTCTTCCGTTTTAGCTCTAAATCAAAATGATACTTTTAGTAGCATTTACGAACAACTAGCGTTTTCACTTACAAATTATGATTATACAGTTATGTTACCAAACGGTTTATCAAAACAAACAACGATTGTTTCCTGCTACTACTATCTTCGGCAAACATGCCCGACACTTCACCTATCACCCCGTAAGACTCATGGTCCCTGATCCTCGGTGATTCATTATGATTCGAACTCAACACTTTTTTTCTTAGAAGTTCGAAGAAAATACCAATGTGTTGTTCCCCTTGAGTTTACATTTCTTATCATAAAAGTTAAACAAAGGATCAATGCAAGCTCACGCATGCAAAAAGGACATTAGAAGCTAAAGTATGTTTTATGAAGAAAGTTCGTGTAAATTTAGACTAATGATAGATTATAAAATTATTATGATAAGAATGACAGGCTTCTCACATATAGAAGATGAATAATATATGAGATATCATGTACCTGTCCACTCAAGAAGTTTAAAGGAAGTTATGTGGAAAATATATAACGATTACAAAAAGGAGTACAAAATAGGGATAATGGTATCTACAAAACATATAAACTCATAGCGTCAACTTTTCTAGCTTTCGCAATATTATTGGATTGAGTAAAGTTCAAAATATATCCATGTAATTTACTTCATTTCACACTATATATCATATTTTTTTAAAAATTGATAGATACATTTTTTCGTTAGTCAAAGTTAACCAATATACATCTTTCGGTTAAAATGAGGACTAACGGTGCATATGATTTATCCGTTATCTCTTAACGAGATACAAAAAATTTACACCGTTATTCCACAGGACTAACGATATTTACAATTTACACCGTTAGTCCTCTATTGTAAATAAACTAAAAAAGGAGCAAGCGAGGATCAAACCCGGGTCCAGGGACTTATATACAGGAGCGGATCTAGTTAGTAACAATGGGGGGCAAGTGCCCCCCATGGCTAGCCGAAAAAGTAGAGATTTTAGTGTAATTTTTTTATAATTTTGACCTTTTTTCGAAAGTGCTCTTCATCCAAAACTCAAATTGCCCCCACCCACATACTAAAACCCAATATTCAACACTATAAAGACTTATAAATCCCTCATTTCAAAGTAAAAATACTCGATTTATCATTACGATCGAAGTTTTTTCTTCCGCATATTGTTGTTGTTGTCAAAAAAAAAATTTGCCCCCCCACATCCTCATTTCCTGGTTCCGCCACTGCTTATATACCAACGACACAATCATTGGACTACACGTCCAACGATGAAAGAATACTAAGGCTCATTTCTTTTATTCCTTTTTTCGAATTTATACGTTTTATTTATGTTTTATTCGTTTTTTTTACCTTATTATCCCTTTTTGTTCGCTTATATACATTTTTGTCCGTTTTTATCCGGTTTTATACATTTTATCCGGTTTTGACCTTTTCTTTACGTTTTTATCATTTTTTATCCTGTTTTTATCCGGTTTTGTATGTTTTATTTGTTTTTGTACGTTTTTTATCCGTTTTTACTTCTTTATCCTTTTTGTCCATTTTTGTATGTTTTTTTATCTCTTTTTTGTTCGTTTTGTCCATTTTTTATCTGTTTTGACCATTTTTTATCCGTTTTTATACATTTTTATCCATATTTTGTACATTTTATCCCATTTGTTTACGTTTTTGTGAGTTTTTTTTTACATTTTTATCCGTTTTGTACGTTTTTGTACTTTTTTCCGTTTTATGTACACTTTAATCCGTTTCTATACGTTTTATCTATTTTTTTACGTTTTTGTCCGTTTATTACGTTTTCATCCGTTTTTTTAACGTTTTTGTACGTCTTTTGCCCGTTTTATCCGTTTGTATGTTATTTAGAGAAATCATCACATAGCTCTTGACAAGTTGATCCGAATATAATGTCATCAACGTATATTTGAACAATGATAATATGTGATTCCTTTTTCTTGGTAAAAAGAGTATTATCTACTAATCCCATAGTGTATTTGTTATCAATAAGAAAAGTCTTAAGTCGGTCGTACCAAGCTTTTGGTGCTTGCTTAAGACCATACAATGCTTTCTTGAGTTTGAAGACATGATGTGGTTTCTCAAATTCGATGAAACCGGGAGGTTGAGCAACATATACTTCTTCGTTAATAAACCCATTAAGAAAAGCACTTTTAACATCCATTTGAAATAATTTAAAGTCATAAGCACATGCATAAGCAAGTAATATTCTAATAGATTCGAGTCTAGCTATCGGAGCATAAGTTTCATCATAATCAATACCTTCTTGTTGATTATAACCTTGTGCAACAAGCCTAGCTTTGTTTCTAGATATTATACCATTTTCATCCATTTTATTTCGAATAACCCATTTCGTTCCAATTATGGTTTGATCTTTAGGTTTTGGAACTAATTTCCAAACATCATTTCTAACGAATTGGTTTAATTCTTCTTGCATGGCAATTACCCATGATTCATCTTTTATTGCTTCATTTATGTTTTTCGGTTCAATGGTGGATACAAAACAAAAATAATTACTTTGATTTTGGGCTTGTGACCTTAAGGTTCTTTGATTAAGTTGTCCTATGACCTTTTCTAAAGGATGACTTTTAGATTCTTTGATGTTTACAATTTCCTTTTTTTAATGGTTCATCTTCCTTGTTATCATTAATTTGACTTTTAATTATTTGACTTTCAACTAAGTCATCATCTACCAAAGGTGATGTCTTAGAGGGAGGTGGACTTTCGTCAAATGTTATGTTCAACGATTCCTCGACTATCATTGTTTCTTTATTTAGGACAATGTAAGCTTTACTAGTTTGAGAGTAACCAAGAAATACACCTTCATAAGACTTTGGGTCAAACTTGGTGAGATAGTCTTTAGTATTAAGAATAAAGCATTTACAACCAAAGACTCTAAAATATCCTAACGTTGGCTTTTTACCTTTATAAAGCTCATATGGTATTTTGTTTAAGAAAGGACGCATTAAGACTCTATTCAAAATATATGTAGAAGTGTCAACGACGTTACACCAAAACTTTTGAGGAATGTTTTGTTCATTAAGCATTGTTCTACTCATTTCTTGAATTGTTCTATTTTTACGTTCAACTACTCCATTTGATTGAGGTGTTCGTGGAGCGGAAAAGTTATGTGTTATGCCATTTGTATCACAAAAGTTTCCAAATTGAGTTTCGTTGTCAAATTCACGACCATGATCCGTTCGGATCGACACAATTTTAACACCTAGTAGATTTTGAATTTTCTTGCTAAGAATTTCAAATTTATCAAAAGCTTCATTTTTGGTTTTCAAAAACAACGTCCAAGTAAACCTTGAGTAATCATCTACTATGACCAAAGTGTATAAGTTGCCTCCGTAGCTTCTTATAGCGGATGGTCCAAACAAGTCCATATGTAATAATTCTAGAAACTTAGATGTGGACACCATATTTTTAGATTTGTGACTACTATGGGTTTGTTTACCAATTTTGCAAGCGTCGCAAAAGTGTTGGTCATATTTTAGTTTTGGTAAATTCCTAACTAGCTCTTTTGAAGATAGGTTTTGTATTAGTCTCATATTAGCGTGACCTAAGCGTCTATGCCAAAGAGATGAGCTATCGTCTAACGTTGTTAAGCAAAGTTTGTCATTAGATGTTTTATCTATTTTCATGACGTATATATTATTTTTCCTATCTCCTTTAGCTATGGTGATACCATATTTTAGTATTTTACTACCATTTTCATCAAATAGTACTTTATACTTTTTATCACATAATTGGCTAATGCTAAGTAGATTAAATCCTAACCTATCTACATGAGCAACATTTTCAATAGTTAGGGAGTTATGAGCAATCGTACCTTTGCCAATGATTTTGCTTTTGAGATTGCTACCAAAAGTGACATTACCTCCGTCATACTCTTGGTACGATGAGAAGAGACTTTTGTTGCCCGTCATGTGTCGTGAGCATCCACTATCTTTTATCCATTCATCAGGTTCCAATCCAACTTTCAAGCATACCTAAGAAGTAAATAACTCAAGCATTTGGTCCCCAATATCTCATGGGTCCGTTTGGGTTAAACATACCATTTATTTGATTCATGTATGGAAACGATGGGTAAGAGTTCCATGACATGTAATATGGAGTTTGATATGGTCTAGGAAAGTTTTGATTCCAACCGTTGTGTTGGTAGTTGGGTTGTATGTTGTGGTTGCTCTTAGGAAAGGGGCGTTTGGCAAAGGGTGTTTATATCGTTGTTGAGTAGTTTTTTTTTATCTAAATTCATTTTTGGCAAGTCCTACTCCTGATGTAACAGCTGGTTTTAGTTTAACACTATCATTGGTTTTCTTTGTTACTTTGACAAATTCAGTACGGTCCGTATTGCGAACATTCTGTCCTGCTGAAGTACCCACGACACCATTTTGTTCAACGGACGGAACCCTTATTTTGGTTCCGTCTGGTCCGAGCTGTACTGCAGCAGTTTTGACAGAATGTTCGTCCTTTTCGGCCGTTTTGTTTTGACTCTTTGGAATTAATACTTCATTAAATCCTAGCCCATTCATATCTCCTGGTGTTTTATGTATTTTAACTATTTCATCGGCAAGTGCGATGTTTTTGTTAAACCTTTTAAATTTAGAATTTTGTTCGATTAGAACAACTTGTGTGAGCTTTAGTTTTTCTATTTCAAGATTAAGCTCTTGACATGATTTACAATCATCGTCATTTGATTTTCCTTTTCCAAATCGTTTTGCTTTTTCTTTCAACTCATAAACTTCATTTTCCAAAAATTCCTTTTTGGTTTTAAAAAATTTATTTTTAGTTATGGTTTTTAGACTTAGCTCACACAATTGATTATATTGTTTTTGCAAAGTGTCATCATCAATAGAAGAATAAGAAGAGTCGGAAAGTACCTCGTTTGACTCATGTGCCATTAGAGCGATCTCTTCCTTGCTTGATTCTTCATCGTCTTCACTATCACTCCAAGCACCACTTACAAAAGCTCTTTGAGTTTTGCTTTTAGGTGGCTTGGGACATTCTCCTATGAGATGACTTGCATCACCACATCTAAAACACTTTCTTTCGCCTTTACCCTTTTTATCATCCCGATCTTTTCGGAATGGCTTCTTTTCTTCTCGAGGTTGTCTTACAAACTTTCCTCTTCTTCTAAAGAACTTCTTAAAATCTCTAACGGCCATGGCGTACTCCTCATCTTCACTACCGGAGCAAGATTCGTCGTCATCGCTTGATTCCGTCTTTGCTTTTAGAGCAACGGATTTGATCTTCTCCCTTCTTCCTTTGATGATCTCCGAATCTTTCTCCATTACCATTTCGTGAACTTTGAGGTTGCCAATTAGCTTGTCTGGTGACATTTTTGAGAGATCTTTTGATTCTTCAATAGCGGTCACTTTAGCTCTCCATTTGGGATGGAGTGCTCTAAGAAATTTCCTGACAAAGTTCTTACTACGAAAAGATTCATCAAGTGCTTTAAGTGATGTAATAATAGTATTAAAGCGAGCAAAGCCACAATATGGTTTCATCTTCAGGGATAACAAATTGTTCATATTGTTGAACAAGAAGATCAATTTTGTTATCCTTGACTTGTGAATTACCTTGATGTGTAACAATTAAAGATTCCTAAATATCTTTGGCGGTTTCACACATAAAAATTCTTTCATATTCTTTTCTAGGTAAAGCATTATAAAGCATCATTTTAGCTTCATTATTTTTAGCAACTAATTTCTTTTGTTCATCAACAGAAATATCTTTTGTTGTAGAACTAAAATCCCCTTTAACAATAATAAACCAAAGATCTATATCTTTTGATTTTACATATGTTTCAAAACAGTTTTTCCAATAGATAAATCCATTGGTTTCAAAGAGTGGTGGTCTTTGCATAGATTGCCCTTCTTTAAAGTTTTCAGAATCCATGAATCGTTTCAAGTTTATAAAATACAAGTTATTATAGAAATTCTTGAGCAACGAGGCTCTGATACCAATTGTAGAAAACTAGAAGGGGGGTTGAATAGTTTACCAATTAAAAACTTTGTTTTGAAACTTATTGAAAGATCAATTGATATTGATCTTGGATATGTTGATGAAATATACAAGCAATATGTAAAGAGTAAATAAGGAAAGAAATGATCAAACCACAACAAGTTGTTTATAGTGGTTCGGTCTACAAGGACTCTTTTTCCTTGCCCTACTCCACTCCCCGAGTCTCACACTCGAGAGTTTAACTTCACTAGTCAACAAGCTCCTTTCACCGGCGGAGAAAACCTTTACACTTCGCTTACACTATTTCCGACATAAAGCTAGATGTCGAGTTCTTTCCAAGGGTACAACTACTCCCACACACAATGTATTTTGAGGACTAAAATACTAACCACTCACACTCACAATATTATGATGGTTCAATACAACAATGAAGTATGAATCAACACTAGATCATACATCACTAAACAAACAAGACTTCCAACTTCTCGTTTGAAGCTAGAATGTGACTTGATCTTCTTTGCTACAAAAGAGATCACTAATATGATATGAAACTGAGTTACAAAGGTTAGAGAGAAGATATATAAGAGAGTATGATAGAAAGGTGTTGGGAATAATCCGTTACCACGGATAATTGTGGTTTACACTGCATGGATTAATACTGGCAGTGGAAACGTATTCCCACTGCAAGTTCTTCATTACCACTGCTATCAGTTTATGATAAGGTTAAACGCGTCTAGATAAGTATAGAATAGATCTTGTGTATATTCTATTATGTTAGCTTTATACTTATCTTGTAAAGGACTCCTTGTTGTATAAAAGGAGATCCTAGGTCATTGTCTTAGGAACATATAACATTACAATATTACCAACGAAAGCTTCAAGGTGTAACCCTAGTGATAAGTTAAGATGACTCGTATTATTCATTAATAATATTGGAGCTTGAGTTTTGTGTTAACATGTGTTTATTCTCATACATCATATAATTCGTCTTCTAAGTATTACTTAAGTAAATTCCGCTTGCTTGATAATATCATACAAAATATCATTGACACAAGGAGAGTGTCCAGATCCATCAAGTGGTATCAGAGAGAAGGTTATGATATTTTTTTTAGAAGATCCAAGGAATTAGCTTGACTCACTCACTCAATTCAATGGAGATGGAAAACAACCAATCAAACTCTTCTTCTACACCTAGACTCCCTAAGCTTAAGCTTAATGAGTTTGAGATGTGGAGGATACTGATTGAGCAATACTTCCTCATACAGGACTATGCTCTATGGGAGATCATTCAACTTGGTGATTCTTTCAAATCTGTGACCACTACTTCAAAAGTTGGTGACACAGATGTTGTGAAAGTTTCTGTGCCTGAATCAAATGCTGAAAAAGCTCAAAAGAAGAATGATCTTAAAGCTAGAAGTTTGTTGCTGATGACTCTTCCTAGAGACCAGATTATTGCATTCAACAAGTTCAAGACTGCTAAAGAACTGTTTGAAGAGATTTGCTCAGTGTTTGGTGGTAATAATGCTACAAAGAAGACTCAAAAGACATTGTTAAAGCAAAGTTATGAAAACTTCTCTGCTTCAAGCAATAACTCTCTTGATAGCATTTTCACCAAACTTCAGAAGATTGTTACACAACTGACTGTGTTTGGCATTGAGGTAGAAAAGGAAGACCTCAATTTGAAGTTTCTAAGAAGTTTGCCTTCAGAGTTTCAAACCAATGTTACTGTCTGGGAAAACAAAATAGACATAGAAACAATGAAGCTCAATGATCTTTACAACAACTTCAAACTTATTGAACAAAGGTTGAAGAAGGCAGGGAAACTTGGTACAAGCTCTAGTAGCTTGGCATTGTTGTCAAATTCTGTTGACAATGATGATTCTAAAGATGAAAGTGATGATGATATTGCCACTGTAGGTTCTAAAGTTTCCACTGGCAATGTGAATATTTCCACTGCAGGATCAAAGAAGAAGGTTGCTAGTATTGGAGATCCTACCTTTTATGCTTTTATCTCCACACAAGTTGATGGCTCTCTCTTAACTCATGAAGACATAGAGAAAATTGATGAAGATGACTTGGAGGAGATGGATATAAAATGGCAGATAGCTCTTCTTAGCATGAGGGCTAAGAAATTCTACAAGAAGACTGGCAAGCCTATTCACATTAATGGTGATGATACTGCAGGCTTTGATAAGAAGAAAGTGGAGTGCTTTAACTGCCACAAGTTTGGACATTTTGCTAGAGAATGTAGAAGACCAAAGACCAAGGACAACAGATCTACATGGTACAAGCAAAAGAATGGACCAACTGTGGAAGAACCAAAGGCAATGTTGGCTATTGATGGTGTGAGCTATGATTAGAGTTTCATGGCTGATGATCTTGAAGAAGAACACACAGATGCTGCTCTTGTTTCTACTGAAGTTGCTCTTATGGCTTTCTCTGACTCTGAGGTACAAAACTCTGAATGTTGCTCTAAAACATGTAGGGCTGCTAGAGAAGTTGAAAGACTTAATGATTTATATTCTAATGAAAGACAAGAGTTGTACACTGCTAATTATATTGTGTCTAATCTTAGGAGAGCCATGGCAGTTTTAGAAAAACAAATAGAGCACTATCAGGCAAATGAGTCAAATTATAATGATGATATGATTCTTCTTAGGAGAGAGGTAGAACATACAACTGCTGTGAATGAAGCATACCAAAAGGAGCTTGAAAAACTTCAAAAGAAAATTGAAAATGACAATTTAACTGTAGACACATGTTATCATCAGTCTAAGTCAATTGATAAAATTTGGAATGGTCAAATATAAAATAAAGCTAAGTCTGGTATGGGTTATAATACTGCGCCTCCACCACTAAGGGGTGTTCATTCACCTCCAGGTATAGATTTAGCTCATACAGGCATAGAGGATTTTAAGGATCTTGAAAGAGAATATGGTCCTTTAAAAGACACAGTTGTGAAGAGTGAGGAAGAAAGTAAGCTTGATAATGATGTTTTTGAGAGTGCTAGTGACTCATCTGTTGTAGATGAGAGTGTTAAAAAGAATGTAGAGACTTCTATCCCAAAAGTTGTTAATACTGTTACAGAGGAACCTAGGAAACCAGTTAATAAACCTAGACCAACTGTAAGGTATGCTGAGATGTATAGGAACAAGCCTACAGCTCCTAGGGGTAACCAGAGGAGTTGGAATCATGTTAAATCTCAACAACTAGGTAGTGATTTTGTTATGAACAATAAGGCATGCTATATCTGTGGTAGTTTTGATCATTTACATGCTTATTGTGACTATCATGTTGGGAGAAGGGAAGTCTATGGGTATAAAAGGGTGGAGTCTAACAGGTATCAACATAATGTACACCCTAATTCTCATTGCAAAATGGTCCCAAGAGCAGTTCAACTTAGAAGTGGCCTCAAAATGTTTGCCACTGCAAAAACTGTTAACACTGCTCACCCTAAGTCACCTGTTAAAAGTGCAAACTTCAAAACAAGTTTAACAAAATCTGCACAAACAGGAAAAAGAACCTTTCAAGCTAAAAAGGTTAATAATAATCAACAGTGGGTACCTAAAAAGAAACCAGCAGTTACCACTGCTCATTCAAAAGTTACCACTGCAAGGGTTTTAAATATGAAAAGGGGGGACATGGGTAATGCTGTGAAGGCCTCAGCACGTTGGGAATGGAAACCTAAAGGAAATACCTCTACAACCAATCCCAATGGTGTATCAATGACCTTTGATAGATTTAACTATATTGATACACGAGGCAGATCCAAGTCAATCATGGCTTGGGTCCCCAAAAGAAACTAACTCTTTACTCATATGTGCAGGAACATCCAAGAACAAAAAGGTCAGATCAAGGTTATACAGATAGTGGGTGTTCAAGGCACATGACTGGCAACAAGTCATATCTTTATGATTTTGAGCATTATGATGGACAGTATGTCATTTTTGATAATAAAGTTAGTGGATTGAGATGTGTGATGCAGGAACACTAAAGATAAAGGAAAACATGGATTATTAGTATTATTACAAAACTGCACTGAGAGTGCAGTAAAACTACATCCATGAAGTACAGAGTACAAACATCACTACATTAATTGATAACAACTACCAATAACCTACCCCAAACACAAGTTTTGTAACCCATCCCCTTTCTACCCATCATCAATCCTTTATGGCTTCTTGGGAAAGCCCCAGCTTGGCATCACCTTAGGAGCCCCACGCATGTTAATCCAGTCATACACCCTAGGGCTTGATAAACCCATCACCACTATACCAGTAGGTGGTGAGGATGATGAAGGAACTGCTGATGGTGGTGCTGGTAGCAATGGTAGAGAAGGTGATGATTGCAGTTCTTCAGAAGGAGCTATTGCTGCAAGAGGAGGAACACTCAGGATTCTTCCAGAGGTCTCATCATCTATAACATATGGAGACACATAGGAGCTGATCTCTGAGCTATCTTCTTTGATTATTGCATCCTGAGGCTCTGGTTGTAGTGATGAAGGTCCAGCAGAAAAAGGATTTGAAAGAGCAAGTGAATGCTTTCTCTTCCTTGATACAACCTTCTCATACTCCTCTTTTTCAACTCTCCCAGGGTTTTTCAAAATAAAATCATCCCAGAAAGTATCAGATGAACTGCTTGAAGAAAGGTTGATTGGACTAGATTGACTCATGGTGTTGCTTTGAGGGTGAAAGTTTTGGAGTATGTGATTTGAGTGATTTGTGTTGAATGGTTTGCTTATTATATGTTAAGTTGGATTCAAGAAGTTAATGAGGGGAAGGTGCAAGTAGTTGAGGAGTAAATTGGAGTACTGTACTCTTGGAATGTGTATCAATGCTTATGTGTTGACTTTATTGAGTATAGCCACTGCTATGCTTAATTCTTTCAATATATTAACCATTGCCAACGAAATAGTGATTCCAGTATTTGGTTTATGTTAGTGAATTGCAGTTTGAAGGGATCTTTGTTTACAATTAAATAGTTACTCTTTGATGAATCGTTGCTCTAGGTTGTTTAGATCCTATCTAAGTGATCCACTGATGATTCTGCTGACATTAGGTTACAGTGGGAACTCTATTGCAACCAGTGGTAACATGCTTTCAGTGGAAAAAGGAAAAACAGAGGAACTTCATTACTATTAAATAATTCATTACAATCAAGAGTACTCCTAGTTAACTAAACACAAAAGACTAAAACCTAGCACATCCTACACCTATCTTCAGCTATTCCATTGGTCTCTTGCCCTTGCCCACATAATCATGTTTATTCTTCTGGGCTCTCTTTCTCTTGTTCTCAAAAGTGGATTGCATTCTTGGACATGGAAGCCCAAGAATCTGTGGAGGAGGTCTTGGTAGCATTGCAGGCCTTGTTGGAATGGATATCTGCTTCATATTGGAGATAGCTGTTTCCAATGCTATTGAAAGAGCTTTTGGCAACTCTTTAACCATAGAATAGGTTTCATCATTTGCATCATCATCATCTGATGAATCGGAGTAGAACTCAAGAGATTTTGCAGGCTTAGCTGCAGGCTTTCGCTTAGCAGTTTCTTTGGTATATCTTTTGGATGAAGAGCCAGCCCCTGGTGGGAAGTATCCAAACCATCCTGATGCTTCTGAAGATGATTCTGATTCGATTACATACTCTTCTTCTGATTCAGAAGAGATGTTGATAGTGTTGGTGGGATTGGTCCTGCTTATGGTTTTGGGAATATTGTGTTTGAAAATAAATTGATGAAGTTTATCTTAAGCCAAGTCTCCTTATATAGACAAAGTCGGTTGAAGGGTTATTTAATGAAGATATTTACCTTTTTCTTATTTTGGTAGGTCAAGGAGTAAATATAGATATTATTGAGTTGACTTTGGAAGATATTTTGCTTGGGTAATAGTTTGGTTAAAGGTAACTTTGGTTAATATCAAGTTGGTTATTCTCATCTTTCACTAATAAATAATCAAGTTTTGATGAGGAGTTGGAGTTAAAAGGTGTATGTCTGAGATACACAACAAGTGGTTATTGATTCACCATGTCTAATACACATAAGAATCAACTAGTCCAGAGCAAACGGCTACTGGTAAAGACTTGACAAATCCGTTTATGGTTGATAGTTTACCAAAAACTATATGGTTATCAACTCACCATATTCTTTATGATTAAGAGTTGGCTAGTCCATAGCAAATGGCTCATGGTAAAGACATATCAAATCCGTTGATAGCTGATAGTTTGCTAAAAACTATAATGGGAGCAGTATTGTTTTCTAATGATTTTCTTTTCCACTGCTCTTTGAGATTTTTGTGAAAAAAAATTACCACTGCTAGTTCACAGTTTCCACTGACAGTGTTATTTTACCACTGTTGTTCTAGCCGTTACAACTGATTGTGTCAATAGTTTATTTTTTACTAGCCGTTGAAAGTAACCACTGATAGTTATATATATAGGGTTAAAATTTTAAGTAAATTATCTTCTTTCTATATTATAACTACTTTCTAAAGATAATTTTACTTGCGCATCAATTCTAAACCCTAACCCTATATATCTTTTTCTCTCAATTGGCTAATCATTACTTCAATTCTTACTGACATAATAATATTTTTCATCAAAAGTTTCTATGGCATCTTTGAAATTTGCAGATGAGCACAACCTAGTGGCCTACCTACAAAAGTCTAACGAGAAGAGTGGCCCTGTTTTTCATCAGATTGTGGACTTTCTTCATACCACTCAAATAAGGTATGCATTGCTTTTAAAACCCACAATCTATATCTCTCAAATCAAACAATTTTGGACTTCTGCTCAGTCCATAACACTTGAGATTGGAGATACACATGAACCAGTGGATGCTCTAAGAGCCACTGTAGATGGGGTAACTATTGATGTTACTGAGGCCTCCCTGAGGAGTACTTCACTTGGATGATCTCAATGGTCTTGTCACATTACCTATGTCTGAAATTCATGATACTTTTTCTTCCATGGGGTATGATACCACTGACAAAAAGGCTACTTTCAAAAAGAGTGGTTTTTGTCCCCAATGGAGATTTTTGATTCATACTTTGTTACATTGCCTTAGTCCTAAGAAAACATCTTATGAGCAATTTAGTTCAACCATGGCTTATCCTTTGGTTTGTCTTGTCACTGATAAGATTTTCAACTGGTCCAACTATATTTTTACAAGTATGAAAGGCAATGTACAGAGTAAAACCAAATTTTTAATGTATCCAAGGTTTGTGCAAGCTGTGCTTAATGAATTTCAACTGCAACCTCATACTACTGTTTATCAAATCAGTTGCCTAAAGCCTAAAGTTTTTCAAAATTTGAATAAAGATGGCAATATGATTTTTACACCTCTCCTACCTCAAATGCTTGCTAAAATTTCATCTGAACAAAACACACCCATAATTAATGTTCCCAACATTGATTATACCCCACCAGTTTCAAGAACCTATGAGAGAAGGTCTCATCAGACTACTCCTCTCATGACAACACAGCAAGTTTCTGAACCTTATGGTCTAGGAACAAGCAGTGGTGGTTCTAGACTTCCACCTAGTTCTACTATGGAGGAATCTGGACCTTTGCCCCATGATTCACCTCTCCCAATAGGTAACACAGTTGGAAGTGCTGAGGGAAGTGGAAACCAACTGGAATTGATGGTTTTGTGTACCAAATTAGCAAAGCAGGTTGAGTCTCTACAAAAGGACTTGGCTACTGTCAAGAAACAGCATGCTGAGGATGTTCAACTCTTAAAGACAGAGATTCAGACTTTAAAAGGAGAGATGCAGAGGTTGAAAAAGCACAAGCAGACTGCAAAGTTGGTGATTTCATCTTCATCCTCACCATCTGATGGTGATTCAGCTGATCATGATTTGGGAAATTCTTCCAAACAGGGGAGGAAAACAGGTTCTGACACTGAGGGGAGGACAATTGATTTTGAAGATGAAGGAGATACAAGTAAAGGAGCAAAGGAAGCTGAAACTCATGGAGAGCAACTTGAAGATCAAGACATTTTCCAAACTACAACTGATTTTACCACTGATTTAATTTCCACTACAGAGCCAAATATTGTCACTGCAAGTGAAGAATTTGATAAATTGAAGACAGACAAGGGTAAAGCAGTTATGGAAGATGTACAACAACCTGAAAGTAAGATTTCAAAGAAAAGAAAAGTTCAGATTGATCTTGATAGAGAACTTGCTGAGAAGATAGCAGAAGATCAAATTGCTGAGAAAGTTGCTGAAAAGAAAAGATTGAAAGAAATAGAAGTTGCAAGCTTTTTGGAAACTAAAAGATTGGATAGAATGGAAGATACTGAAGATTCAATTTCCACTGTTCAACCTACAATTATGAAAGAGAAAGCTCCAGAGTTTAGTTTTGTTCCTACTGAAGAAGATATTCAGTTTCTGGTGGCTAATAATCCAGAAATCAAGAAAAAGGCAATTGACCTTGTTGCTGATGCATCCTTAACTGAGGAACAAAGAACAGCTCAGTTGAAGGATTTTATTATAATGAAGAACAATCAAGCACTTGATGATGTGATTAATTCAGTCAAAAAGGTTCAGAAGAAACAAAGACAACCAACCAAGGCACAAATACTTGCATATATGAAGACTTATTGTTGTCATGTTGGTAACTGGAAAAAGCATCAATTTAAAGGAATGCCTGATGATCAAGTTGAAAAGGCTTACTACAGAACTGTAAAACAAGATAAATCTTTTATTCCAATGGGTTCTGAAGAAGAAGAAAGAAGGTTTCCTAGATTGAAGAGAAAGGCCAAAGTAAGTGATTCTCAAACTGTTAAGAAGACTAAGGTTGATGAAGATCATACAAAGTCTACTGAGAAGGAGGTTCCTACTGAGAAGTACATTGAAGAACAAATGACTGGAATGATTGTGATTGAAGACAAAGATTTTTATCCAGAACCACTGCAAATTCGACATCCTATTATTGATTGGGAAGTTTACACTGCTAGCAATTTTGCTCCAATATGGAAGATCACAAGGCTGGGAGGTGAAACTTCATCATTCATGATATTTGAAGATCTTATTAAAGCTTTTGACAGAGATGACCTTAATACACTATGGAAATTAGTTCAAGAAAGGTTTAATGTTCAAGATCTCAAAGATATAAAAGAGATGCAGTTATGGGTAAATCTTAGAAGGCTTTTTGAACCAAATGCTGATGATGACTACTGGAAAACCTTATTCATATGTTTTGGTACTAAATGGTTTTATTATGATTCATGTGAAGTTCATCATGTCTCTACAGCTAATGAAGAAGACTTTTTCATGTTTGCTGAGAAAGAATATCCACTCAGAGCTGGAGCTCTTACAGTAATGTTAAGCTTACACATAAGAGTCAATGAAGACAATGAGAAGCTCAGAGCATTGTTACAAAGGCTTCAAGATCAATGTTCAAGAGCTATACAAAAGTTAAGAGAAAAGAAGTGAAGTGTTTGATTGAATTCCCCAAATCCTTGAAGTTAATGCATATTGAAGAAACTTATTGATTTACAGAGAAATCATAAGTTTAGGGGAGGATTGTTGGGAATAATCCGTTACCACGGATAGTTGTGGGTTACACTGCATGGATTAATACTAGCAGTGGAAACGTATTCCCACTGCAAGTTCTTCATTACCACTGCTATCAGTTGATGATAAGGTTAAACGCGTCTAGATAAGTATAGAATAGATCTTGTGTATATTCTATTATGTTAGCTTTATAATTATCTTGTAAAGGACTCCTTGTTGTATAAAAGGAGATCCTAGGTCATTGTCTTAGGAACATATAACATTACAATATTACCTACGAAAGCTTCAAGGTGTAACCCTAGTGATAAGTTAAGATCACTCGTATTATTCATTAATAATATTGGAGCTTGAGTTTTGTGTTAACTTGTGTTTATTCTCATACATCATATAATTCGTCTTCTAAGTATTACTTAAGTAAATTCCGCTTGCTTGATAATATCATACAAAATATCATTGACACAAGGAGAGTGTCCAGATCTATCAAAAGGGATGAAAAACTACTTGGTTTGGCGTTGCTATTTATAGCCAAAACCATCAGCAGCATCCACGGACCACGGACCCCTTAAAAGGGTTCCGCCCGTTGTGGATTTTGGTGCCACCGGGTCTGACAGCCAAGATATCAAGATCTTGCCAAAGTCAACCATATCTATGTAAGATTGTGTAAGATATGAAGAGTACAAATCCACACAAAATATCTAATGAAATCTTTCAATGATTTCCATGATGCATTACATGGATTGCAGAAGTTGAATTATGTTGAGATGAAAGGTTTGTATGAAGCTGTTAGAGAAGCTTATCAGAAACAAGTTGATAGTATCAAAGACTATAAAGATGATAATGCTCAGAAAGAAGATGATAGAAAAGGAAGCTTAAAAAGAAAAAGAACAACTGAAGTTGAAGATCAACAACCATCAAAGAAAGTTGAGTTAAGATCTGATACTAATGATGAACTAAGGAATTACTTAAGAATTGTAGAATTTGAGTATTCTAAAGCTGATGCAGAAAAGAAGACAGAAAAGAAGAAGAAAAAATCTCCAATAACTACTTTTGAAGTTGTAGAATCAAAGGATGGAAATTATCTGATGTTTCACAGAGAAGATGGAAGCTTCAGAGTGTTTAATATGCTATGGGATCTATTGCACATAATAGATAGAGAGGATTTGTTTCATCTATATCATTTGGTGCAAGAATACTTTGAACATATTCCATCAGAAGGAGTTGGTTTAATCTTGCTTGGAGATCTCACAACTGTTTGGGAAACTGAAGAAACAAGTACTGATGAGATTTGGAAAAATCAAGAAGATTGGGAGATTATTAGCTGGAGATTCTTTGAAGAATCTGGAGTACATGTTCTAGAGTTAGAAGATGGAACTATGATTCACATGCTAGCAGATAGAAGATATCCGCTTACATCAGATCTCATGAGGAGAATGCTAGAGCATGGAATGGAAGTTGAAGAAGATAATGAAACTGCACTTTTGGTCATCAAATTGTTTATCAGATGAACGACTATGGCTGATGATGATGCATGAATAACTGGTATGAATCTTTATTGAATAAATTATTTTTGAAGTATCAGTACTTTATTTAAAGTACTGCTGATCAAACAGTACTTTCATCAAAGTACTGCTTGCAGTATTAAACCAATTAATGATTTTGAAAAGAAAACTTTTGTTAAGTGATAAATATTTTGAAACAAAGGTTAAAAGAAATAAATGGTTTTTGAGATGGTAACAACAATAGGTTATCAATCCACCATGGTTACAAAAGGATTGGCTAATCCATGAGCAAACGGCTCTGGTAAAGATATCTCAAATCCGTTTTATAGTTGACAACTTGCTAATAAGTTGTATGGTAATCAACTTACCATATCAGCAAATGTGAAGAGTTGGCTAGCCCACAAGAAAATGGCTTGTGGTAAAGGCTGTGGAAAAACCATTATATGGTAATTAGTTCACCATGATTGAAAGAACTAACTAGTCCAAAAGGGTACAACTTTTTTGGTAAAGACAAATCAAATCTGTTGATAGCTGATGATTTGCTAAAAATCATATGGTTATCAATGTACCATGATCTTACACATCAAAACATTTGGCTACTCCAGAGTTAATGGCTTTGGTAAAGAGACATCAAATCCATTAAATTTTCAATGATTCACCTCTCACAGGAGTTTACACACCTGGAAGTGATGAGAATAGACTGAAACTTAAACTGAATTAATGTACAAATTGTCTTATGTTGCTGAAAAGATGGAGCTTACTGAATGTTGCTGAAAAGAGATTACTGATCAAAGATGCTGTAAAGAATAATTTCTAAAGAATACTTTGATAATGATGATATAAGCACAGAGAATACAAAGATACAATCCAAAGACAAAGACACAATCTTTCCTTGAAGATGGAGAAGTTAAAGATAAATTTACAAAGGAACTTGAAGTCAAGAAAGTAGAATTCAAGTTAGGGGAGGATTGTTGGGATATGAAAGTGCTGAAGAATGACAACGTACTGGAAGAAGTCAAAGTACTGCTAAAGAGAAAGTCAAGGTACTACTGTCGAAGTCAAAGTACTGCAAAGCTAAAGAACTGCTATATTCGTTTATGGAAAGCTTTTTTATTCTAGAATATTCTTTGTTTAGATTACTTGTCGTACAAGGATACAAATTGTAAACCGACTAGGGTTATCCTTAAGCCTATAAAAGGATCCCTAGATTGGTATTAGAGATATATGTTTTTAGAATCCTGAAGTACGATTATTATTAGAGTTTTAGAGTTGTTAAAAGAATCTGCATAACAAGCAGATTTAGAGTTATTAATAATATTGTTAAAGTTAAATCTTCTTAGCTTTGTTAAGTAAATTCTGCATACTTAATAGAGATTACTCAGTGTTTCATTTTTAATAACTTAGGATTTATCCGAAGTTATTAAACCCTTAACAAGCTATATAAGTTAGTTTGGTTAGAGTACATCGATCCAACAGTGTCCTCTAAGCGTACTGATTGCAAAGCAGTTTTTCGGGTTAGGCATATTCCAGGGAAAGGTTATTGGTGTTATGATTTTGTTGAGGGTCATAATCACAGCCTTGTTAGTGAAGAGGATAGCGTTTTTCTTTTTTCTTCTCGTGAAGTTACTTATACTCAGCAGGTTTTTCTATATCAAGCTTCACAAGTGAATCTTGTTCCAGTGAAGGGTTTCAATTTACTTAGCCAGATATATGGGGACTATGATTTTATAGGAGCTAGTTCGGTTGATTGTAAAAATTATAGGAGGGATGTGCTTGATTTCATAGGAAAAAACGATGCACATATGTTAGTTGAGATGTTGATGAACAAGAAGGATTTTCTTCCTAACTTTTCATTTGAGTATCAAACTGGTGAAAATAATGCGTTGACGAATCTTTTCTTGGCTGATGAATATGCAAAAAGGAACTATTATGCTTTTGGCGATGTTATGTCATTTGATGCTACTTTCAGAACGAATAAGTAAGTTCATTTTTTATAATTTTTTAAGTATTAAGTTTTATACTTCTGTCAAGTTATAAGCTCATCCGTTTTTAAAGATATTCAATTGTACCTTCAAAACCTACTGATCATGTCAATCACACAAAAAAATCGGCGCAGCAAGATGATGTTCATCGGTATAAAAATTACTTCCCGTTGCCCATCATCTTTCTGGTATTTTGTGTCTGTTTGAGATTATCAATGGGATTTAAAACCTAGAAACATCCATTATATAGTAATGGTTCATCAGTTATATTATAATGTAAATGGTTCATCAGTTAGCTAATAATGTAAATGGTTCATCAGTTAGCTAATAATGTAAATGGTTCTTCAGTTATTTAATAATGGTTCATCAGTTATATAGTAATAGTTCATCAGTTATATAGTAATGGTTCATCAGTTATATAGTAATGGTTCATCAGTTATATAGTAATGTAAATGGTTCATCAGTTAGCTAATAATGTAAATGGTTCTTCAGTTATTTAATAATGGTTCATCAGTTATATAATATTGGTTCATCAGTTATATAGTAATGGTTCATCAGTTATATAATAATGTAAATGGTTCATCAGTTAGCTAATAATGTAAATGGTTCTTGAGTTATTTTAATAATGGTTCATCAGTTATATAATATTGGTTCATCAGTTGTATAGTAATAGATTATAATTTATATTTTTGTAGGTACAAAATGGTTTTTGTACCATTCACTGGGATTGACAATCACAATCATTGTGTTACATTTAGAGCTTCTTTATTGTCATCAGAAACGAAAGAATTTTACATATGGTTGCTTCAATGTTTTAAAAGAGCGTTTGTTCAAGCACCGAAGGTTATTGTGACTGACCAGGATGGATCAACGAAAGTTGCTATAGAGTCAGTGTTCCCGTTATCTCGTCACAGATTATGCATGTGGCATATCATGCAGAAGTTGACTTCAAAGGTATGTTCGACAATCATATTTTTTTTTCTAATTATTTAAGTGTATCAGCTTTTGTATTCTGTTCATCAGTTAGTGTTTGTTGATTAAATTTTTTGCTCATAAGTTAGTTTTATAAGTAAATTAATCAATGGCTTTTGTACATCAGTTACTGTTTGGCCATTAACTATTTTTTGTTCATCATTTAGTAGTATAAAATTAAGTTCATCAATTAGCTCTGTTCATCAGTTAATTGTTGTCCATCAACTATTTTTTCATCTGTTAGTTTTTTTAATATTTTGTTCTTCAACGAGTTTTTTTTAATATTATGTTCATCAGTTAGTTACGTTCATCATTAAATTTGATTTTTCATTTTTGTAGGTTGGGCCTGTTTTAGCTAAAGATCTTACTTTCAAAAGGAGAATATCTGATATTGTTTGGACTGATAGAATAGAGCCTGAAGAGTTTGAGGATTTGTGGGAGCGATTGTTAGTTGATTTTGATTTGAAGGGACACAAATGGCTTTCAGATATGTATAATTTGAGGCATAATTAGATACCAGCCTATTATAGGGATGAACCGATGTCGGGATTGATGAGAACTTCTTCTAGGTCAGAGAGTGAAAACAATGCTTATGGTAGATTGACAAGTATTGATTTGACTTTATGGGAGTTCTATAATCATTTTGATAGTATAGTGGGGTGCCAAAGATTTTCTCAACGTAAAAATGATCATGACAGTCGTTATATTATTCTAGATATGCACACTAAACTTGATTTAGAGCAGGAGGCTTCAGAATTATATACTTGGTCGATTTTCTTTGATGTTCAAACTGAGATTTATGCTTCTGTGATTTCATGTATGTCGGTTAGTGTTTCGGCTGATGATTCTGGCAAAAAATATGTTATACAAGATACTGGTGAAGATGAGCAGATTTCTAGGCGACATCGTCAAGTGGAGGGCGTTGTAAATGAAGTTTTTTATGAGGTAACATCTTTTTTAATCTGTTCATCAGTTTTTTGTTCATTAGTTTTTGTTCATCGGTTTTTTATTGTTATAAAATTACTTTTTAATCATCATATCTTTTATTGTTCATCAATTTTTCGTAATTTACCAATGTATGTACTACTTTCGTTTTTTGCAGGTCTTGTGTAAACCAGCTGAAGACTTTTATCAGTGTACGTGCAAACGTTTTGAGTCATATGGACTTTTATGTTGTCATATCTTTTATGTGCTTCAGTTGTCAAAGGTTAAAAAGTTTCCAAAGAAATACGTGCTTAGGCGTTGGTCAAAGGATTCTCTACCACCTGCATCAGTCATTCAAGCCACGGGTGATAGTCCTGATATGATCCTGCATGAGATATTCAGAGCAGTCGAGTATTGTGTGAATCGTTATGCAGACGATCCAGAGCTACTGCAAAAGTTTAGAGATCATCAGGTTCAGTTAATGGCGAAGGCAGATGCTGATGTTCCTATACCGAAAAAGACTAATAAACGAGATAGGCTTGCTTCTATTCTTGGTGTGTCGCAACCGGTAGAGACCATTGTAAATGTTCCAAAACAGGTTAGTACCGTTGTTCATCAGTTAATGTTTTTTTTTTGTTCAGATGTTATCTTATCATATGTTCATCAGTTAGTTTATTTATTTTTATTTTTTGTTTTTTTATTTTAGTTATTATAGGTTAACAGTTAGTTTTTATGACTTTTAAGTTGATGAACATTATTGCTTTTGCTTCATCACCTAGTGACTTTTAACTATTATGTTATCACATAGGTTCATCAGTTTGTTATTAATGTTTTGTTCATCATTTTTTTTCTTGTGTTACGATTTTTTTTCAGCATGTGTTTTCAGCATTTTTTGATCATCTAATTTTTATTACCCTGATTTGTTTTCGAAAGCAGGTTAGTACTAAAGGTTCTAGAAAAAGGATTAAGAGTAGTCTTGAGCGTTCAGTTAATCCAAGTGGGAAGTCTAGGAAGAACTGTAGATATTGCAAATGTAGCAAGAAAGATCATGATCAAGCCAAGTGCAATGCTATTAGAGCTGAAATTGCTACTAAGAAGGCTAGTGATAAGGCTGCTATAAAAGAGAGCAAGCAAAAGGTGAAGTTGGCTGCTAAGAAGGCGAAGTTGTCTGATATGAATGCTTGTGTTGTTACTTAGCTTTTGTTTCCTTTTTCTTTTACCGTCAAAATAAAGGTGTACTTGATATGTTTTTTTGATACTCTTATATATAATAAAGGTTTAGTTGTTGATATGTTTGTTCATCAATTTATCAGTTTATAGAAGCAAGTACATGTTTGTTCATCAGTTTATTAAAACTATTTGTTCATCAGTTTATTATTAATGTTTTGTTCATCAGTTTAAGAAAAATGTTCACCAGTTTAATAATAACAATAATAGTAAGTAATAACAATAATAATAATTAACTCATGTACATTTTTCATCAATTTATCAGTTTATAGAAGCAAGTACATGTTTGTTCATCAGTTTGTTCATCAGTTTATTTTTAATGTTTTCTTCATCAGTTTAAGAAAAATGTTCACCAGTTTAATAATAGCAATAATAATAAGAAATAATAATAATAATAATTATTATAATAATTAACTCATCAATTTATCAGTTTATAGAAGCAAGTACATGTTTTTTCATCAGTTTATTATTAATGTTTTGTTCATCAGTTTGTTTTTAATGTTTTGTTCATCAGTTTAATAAAAATGTTCACCAGTTTAATAATAATAATAATTAACTCATGTACACCATTCATCAATTTATCAGTTGATAGAAGCATGTATTCCAGATGTACACCATTCATCTTTAGCTAAAACATGACCAACCAACCAAATATTTCAACATACTTGACAAAAAAATCCTCAAATATTCCAGATGTTCATATTAAATAAAACATACGAATCTACGTAACAGAACCAAACATTGTTTTCACTTAGCAACATTGGCCGTAGGAATAATATCGAAGTAGTCGCTGATACGGCTATTTATGGCTTCAACTGATTCTTGTTGGAGTTTTTTCCTTGTCTTCAAATCCAAGTTCAGGTATGCTTGAACTTCTTTTTCAATTCCTTCTTTGTTTTCATTGGAGTCCGATAGCAGAATCTTTGTTAGATATTTCATTCTCAAGTTCCTAATCTGCTCCTCTTGTTCTTTTCCTTCTGGTCCAAATCCAACATCATATTTTGCCATGCTTCCTTGATATGTTTCGATATGTCGCATGGCGAAAATGCCACAATCAATCACATTGTCTTGTGTTCTCCATGGCATCTCAACAATGCAGAGCTTGTAATCCTTCAAGTTTGCTACGCATGGAGGCTTTTTTTTGCTCAAAAACTTTAAAAAAAAGTGCTTTCTGTAATAACATATTAATAACAATGAGTTTCGTTACTTTTTTAAACGCATTGGTGAAGATAATTTGAAACGGTGGAATAGTTACCAAATTACCCAGATTCATCCCATATCTTTCTCCCAATTTCATATTGTGAAGCATGTTGTCTAGAACGTGAATTTGAGGATCTTTCAAATTAAAACAGACAACATAATAATGTTCATCATTGAGCAATATTGGGAAAAATACCTGCCATACATGGAGTGTTCATCAGTTTATTAATATACTTTTGTTCATCAGTTTTTTATCTTATAAGAATTAATACAAATAAAATTGTTTACCAGATCTATTTCAAGAATAGATTCATAATTTGACATGTATAAAGCATTATTCATGTTTTCCTCAAACTTGTTATACACAGAAGCCTTCCTTATATCCTCTTGCATCATCTTCTTTGTCTGTTTTTCATCAAAATTCATAAGGGTAATTGGATTTAACTAATGAAAAATATTTTGTTTCTTTTATATAACTTACAATAATCGCTGTACTACAGAATAGTTTTTTCAACGACTGAGGACTTCTCTTTTTTTCACCCATATTCAGTAAGTGTGTCCACATGTCAATTACCGCAGCAATTACTTCATTTCCAAATTGCAAGCTCTCAAAATGTATTCTCAGACCATCAAAAAAGTAGGACTTTAAACAAAATATCACTGCCAATTAAAATTAATATAATATTTTAGTAAAAAATATTTCTATTTTTTTGCTTTTGATGAACCAATATGAATTTTAAATTCACGAGCATAATTTAGATTACTTACTCTACATTTCCTTGTGCGGAGAAGATAGTCTCAGCAACCTTTTTTTCGTTGTCATGTGGTTTGTTTTTCATGACCACCACTCTCTGTAAGTAAGGAGACTTGAGTGCTTCTGTCGGCTTCACTTTTCTTTTTCCCAAGTCTTCTTCTTTTTGCATTTTTTCTTTTTGGTCTTGCAATTTTAGCTTTTTAGCAATTGTATTGAATGAACTTAGCTGAGTGGTTTTCAGTTTCTGTTCTGGTGTTTCGCTCAAACATGATATCCTTTTCAGTTTTTGTTCTGGAGTTGCGCTCACATATGATATCGGCATTATCATCTTGGGCTTTGGTGTTGAAAATTCTTCAGGTTCAGTTGTTTCAAATTTTGAAGCATCCTTCAGAATTTTTGGCCAAGTATCCTTATCTACTGCTTCTCCAAGCATGACTGATGATGGGTTCAAGAAAGATAATTTGGCAATTAATTCATCCAAACTAATCACTGGTTTTGTCTTCTCATATAAAACTATATCCAGACTCTTATTTTTCTCCACCTCTGTGATATTGAACAACGGGAATTCTGGTTTTTTCATTTCCTTTTGACGTTCTATCCGTTCAAAATCTTTCACGAATTCTGGATCATTGAACATTTGAGTTAGTGTTGGTTCATCAGTCTTTGTTGGTTCATCAGTCTGTATTGGTTCATCAGTCTGTGTTGGTTCATCAGTCTGTAGATCCTCTCTAATTCTGTCATCACTGATTTTCTTTTCAATTTTCTTCTGTATTCTATTACGCTTGCTCCTTTTTCATCAACAAAAAGGTATTTGTAAGTAACGCTTTTTAACATGTTTTACACAATTCATCATTAATATATACATACCAATTCTTACCATCTTTATCAGCTTTTTCCACTTCATATATGTTCTGTTCTTCTGGCAGTACTATTTGTTTTTCTTGTCCACCATCCACTGTTACAAGTTTTTTTTAATTAAAACTGATGAACATATATTTTATTAACTGATGAACATATAATAAAATCATATGTTCATCGGTTATCAAATTATTATACCTTCTTTAGTATTACAACCGTTCTTTGCATCATTCTTTGCTTTTTCAACTTCTGCAAAATAGAAGCTAATTATTTTTTTATTTAAAGACGTAAAATCACAGTTGTTTTAAAAAATATGCTTACCTTTAACTTTTTTCTTTTTAGTACACAGTGTTTTAATCAATACGGTTTGATCTTCTTCTGGCATCAGTTCCGCTATAAGAAAAAAAAATAGAATATAAGTTAGATGTAAGTATAATAAAATCATTTGTTCATCAGTTCATCAATTTATTATACCTTCAGTTCTTTAACCAATGTCTTTGTCATTTTTGGTTTTTTTGAGGGTACTTCATCATTTTGTATTTCATCTGCTCCAACATCGTCCATTTCTTCTTCTTCTTCGCCGTCCATATCTTCTTCTTCGTCAGTATCTTCTTTCTTTACCAATTTTTTTCTGTCTTTCCCAAACATCATCTCATCTAATTCAATTATCAAATCTGTTTTCCAGTATTTAAAAGCTGGATATTGTGGATTTTTTAGGCAAGAATTGGCGAATATCAACTGCATTTTTAAGTTAAAGTTTAGTTAAAAAAATTGGTTTATAATTTATACATTTCATCAATTAATACATATATGTTCATCAGTTAATACATATATGTTCATCAGTTATCAAGTGATAGAAATTACCTCCAGTAACAAGAGTGGGCCAAAGAAGCGTGTCTTCCCGCCCTTCCAAATTGATCTTTGTGACTTCAGATAATCCAACATGTATTCACACCAATCCATTTCTTTCACATTTTCTAGAGAGCTTAGAGATGGTATAATGCTTAGATTAAGAGTCCCTGTTGAAACCACATGCGCCATAATAGTTGAAAACATGACTAAAAAATTCAACTGAAATAGCCTTCCAGCGTCATTTCTCTTTATCTGAATCTTCATTCTTTTGAGCAAATGTTTATTAGCATATAATCTTGACAGTCCGTTGAATTGATTTTTAAATTCTTGGTAAACAGTATTTCCTCTTTCCTTCAACACATCACGTATTTCAACTTCAAAAATGCCCATTGGTAATCCAGTTGTCTGATGAACAACTTCAGGGGTAACCTCAATAGATTTACCAAATACCTTCAAGGTTCCTGTTTCTGCATCGAACCTTTTTAACAACCAATATCCTAAACGGCTTGGCATTGCATTAATTCCAAACTCTAACATTGATCCAAACCCTAAAGCTGTAACTGCTTCTTTTTAGTCATCAGTTAAATCCTTAATAACTTCAAATAATGGACCTGGGAATGACTTTATTAAAACCCTTTCAAATGTTGACCCTGGTTGGTGAAGTTTTTGATGCAGTTTAGAATCTATGTCATCGGAAAGAACTGGTTTAGATGAACTAGAAGTTTTTGATGAATCTTTGGTTTTTGAACTTGTTTCAGTAACCGGATTGTCACGTTTGCGTTTAAGAACCTTAGAAACTTCATTTTTTTCCCTGTAAATGCATCCTTTACGAAATCATCATCACTTGGTGAATATGCTTTTACAGGAACAGATTTCTTTGCCTTCTTTGAAACTGTACATATCAAACAAAACATAATACATTTATCAGTAACTGATGAACCAAAAAAAAACATAATACATTCAACTAACTGATGAACATAACAGTTGATGATTATAATTTAAACAAAAACATGATGAACAAAAGATGTTGGCAAGTCAATAATCTTCGCAAACTATCACTATCAATAACTGATGAACAAAAAAAATAACTCATGAACATGGCTATTATCATCTTACTGATGAACATAACAAATACTTTGTAAAACTATTATCATCTAACAAAACCAAACAGCCTAATAATCTTTGCAAACTACCACTATCAATAACTGATGAACAAAAACAATAAATGATGAACAAGCCTATTATAATCAAACTGATGAACATAACATAGACTATGTAAGACTATTATCATCTAACAAAACCAAACAGCCTAATAATCTTCGCAAACTACCACTATCAATAACTGATGAACAAAAAAAATAATTGATGAACAAGCCTATTATAATCAAACTGATGAACATAACATAGACTATGTAAGACTATTATCATCTAACAAAACCAAACAACCTAATAATCTTCGCAAACTACCACTATCAATAACTGATGAACAAAAAAAATAATTGATGAACAAGCTTATTAAAATCAAACTGATGAACATAACACTTTGTAAGACTATTATCATCTAACAAAACCAAACAGCCTAATAATCTTTGCAAACTATCACTATCAATAACTGATGAACAAAAAAAAATAACTGATGAACAAGCCTATTATAATCAAACTGATGAACATAACATAGACTATGTAAGACTATCTAACAAAACCAAACAGCCTAATAATCTTCGCAAACTACCACTATCAATAACTAATGAACAAAAAAAATAATTGATGAACAAGCCTATTATAATCAAATTGATGAACATAACATAGACTATGTAAGACTATTATCATCTAACAAAACAAAACTGCCTAATAATCTTCGCAAACTACCACTATCAATAACAGATGAACAAAAAAAATAATTGATGAACAAGCTTATTATAATCAAATTGACGAACATAACAGACTTTGTAAGACTATTATCATCTAACAAAACCAAATAGCCTAATAATCTTTGCAAACTATCACTATCAATAACTGATGAACAAAAAAAATAACTTATGAACAAGCCTATTATAATCAAACTGATGAACATAACATAGACTATGTAAGACTATCTAACAAAACCAAACAGCCTAATAATCTTTGCAAACTATCACTATCAATAACTGATGAACAAAAAAAATAACTGATGAACAAGCCTATTATAATCAAACTGATGAACATAACATAGACTATGTAAGACTATTATCAACTAACAAAACCAAACAGCCTAATAATCTTCGCAAACTACGACTATCAATAACTGATGAACAAAAAAAATAATTGATGAATAAATAACTGATGAACATAACATATACCTTGTAACAATCTATTGTCCCACTTTTTAATGAATGCAGTACCTTCATTCCCGGGGAGTTGCAGACGGTCGTGTCTGTTTTTCGATCTTTTTTCCTTGAAGAGTTCTTATATTTTTCTGTCATCTAAAAATTTAAATAAAATAAGATTAAAATAATTCTAATTCTTCCTGAACAGTCAGATACTCTATTTCTCCATCATTTTCATTTTTTTTCTTATTTGCTTAAAACTTTAAATAAAACAAGATTAAAATAATTCTAATTCTTCCTGAACAGTCACATACTATATTTCTCCATCATTTTTTTATTTTTTTTTCTTATTTGCCTAAAAATTTAAATAAAATAAAATTAAAATCAGATTATTCAAAAATAACTAAAAAAACTCATATTTTTTTCTTTATTTCTAATAAACTAATACATAACTGATGCAAAAACTAAAATTAAAAAAAATTAAAACAAAATTAAACAAAAATTAAAAAATAAATCATCAACTTACTTTTAGTTTTCATCTTTCCGAGTGCAAATCGTTCACTTTAATCCGTAAATTTGACTGAAAATCGTGTTTTTTTTATCGGAATAAACCCTAATTAGATCCCCAATTATAGAAAGAGGATTTGGAGGGTTTCGGTGTTTTTTTATGAGAGAGAAATGAGAAAATTATGTGAGGTGGGAGGGAAGTGAATAGGTGGGAGGGAAATGTGAATTTACCATTATGCCCTTCTTTTTTTGTAATTTAAATCCCAACCGTGGGATTGAAATCGGACGGTTGATGTTTATTTTTAGACTTTTTAATTTACATACCCTTTGCAAGGTATCGCACCTCTAAGTCATGTAGGGGTGAGTTGGAACGGCATCATATACCGCAAATCGTAAAACTCAAATCGCAAAAGTCAATTCACAACAAAAACTGACGGTGCTATTATTGAAAATAGAAAACCGCATTTTGCGGTGCGGTTTCGATTTTCATCAAAAAAATAGCACCGCAATAACCGCACCAAACCACTCTGTCATATTAAAAAAAAAAAGTTTAAATAAACCCACTAAATTTCATTATTTTTTATGATAAAACGTTTTTGTTTATACTTTCATAATTAGTTATTTCATACACATTTTATTGGCTACTTATTGTTTGAGTTTTTAAGTTATATAAATTTATTTTTCTTTCAATTTATTATTGAAGTTTTTAAAATTCTTCATCTCGTTTGACTTTTATTATTCTATAAATTTATAATTTCATACTAATACACAATATTTTTTATACTTGTTTCAACCAAACCTTATATATATATATATATATATATATATATATATATATATATATATATATATATATATATATATATATATATATATATATATATATATATATATTTGCGTTCATGTGGTGACCAACTTTAAAATAAAAACAATAAGAACCAATAAAATTCAACCAAGTGTCCTTTTCATTAAAAGATAATCAAAATTAATATTAATTTGTTTAAGGGCATTATAGTAATCTTAGTATTTTCCATAATCTGATTCTTTAAAAAAATAAATCCCACGTCATTAGCAACTATTCGTGATAATCAATTAATATACGTTATTTTTTTTCTTATGCATTAACCATAGTTCTCTCCTAAGCATCACACACAAACACAATGTGAGAATGATTTCATCCCAACATTGTGATTCATAATAATAGCCAACATCATGATTCATAATAGCCAACATCGTGATTCAAAGCAGTATGTCTACCACAAGCGAGTCTGATTTCATGCAAGGCAAGACCCCTGATTTCTTTGTTTTTGTTTGTTGTCTTCTTCATAATATTCAGATTCTTTACGTTATGGTTCTATGAAGGTTATTTAAATTGTTGCGTTATATGACGGGTTTGTAGTTCTCCTGATTGTTACTTTTATTTGTCATTAAGAATCTTTAGGTTTTGATGATAGAATTATGATTACGAATATAATGTTAAACAACATGTATAATATTGTAAGGTTTTGATGAACAAGATTAAGATTAACATTGATAGTTATAATAACTTTGATTTCTTAATAATATTATGTGTGTCACTATGATATTATTTGCCTAATTTAAACAAGATTAAGTTTATGAATTTTCACTTCTTATTTTCATTTGCATTAATACAATGTTTTTTTGTTAGCATATGAGGCATCAACTCCACAATCAACTAATATTGTGCAAGACAATGTTGATGGTGATGCTCAAATTGTTCTACAAGTCAGGAGTTACCAACCAACACCGCCAGACAGTAAGTTTTTGATTCCCGAAGCTAAGAAAAAACCTGTGGAGGGAACCGAGTTTGATTCAGTTGAGCTAGCTCTACAATTTTATAAATAATATGCAAGGGAAGATTTCAAAGTTAGGAAGGCCTAGAAGACCAGGACGTGGATCAGGGCATTGACGAATGACGATGAGATTGATATGTACGATAGCGAGTAGTGTTTTTTTATTATTTATTATTTATTTTTTAATTGTTTTTTACTTATTAAGTTTAAGTAGTTTCTATTATTAATTTTGTAGTCGGTTGTTGGATTGGTAGTTTGTTTAATACTTATATTTCATTGATACATGCCAGCTAAGATTTGTATTGGTTGCTATACATGTTACTAGCAATTGTGTGTATTTCAGTTTACACATGTGCTCACAGCAAACTTGTGCACTTAAAAAATAATGTACCACTGATCTTCAATTATTTTGCAGTTCTATGTGTTTTTGGTTAAGTTGTAATAATGTACCACTCATATGCCTTTCATTTGTAGTTCTATGAGTTTTTGGTTAGGTGGGTCAGCCCTTAATGAGTGTTTGGTTCAGTGTTCATCACCTATATGCCATTAATTTGCATTTTATAAGTGTTTATATCAGTTCTTTAATATTTGTTTGGGTCAGTGTGTCAATACTTGTATGCAATCCTTTGTTTCTTATGTATACATATTGAGAAGTCATTGAAGATATACTACACCTTTTGGTACACATATACACACAGTGTGTCGAAAGCCATTGTCTATCATCTCATAACTGGTTTACAAGGTCATTACTTCCAAAATGTAAGTAGGTGTTTATTAATAAACTAAATCCAAGCCCAAAACATCATATCCATACTGTCATTACTTCAACACATGAAACGTAGAAATGAAGGTAGCTCGGTAAGCATACGTGAGCATTGTTTCATAACAACCAAATAAAAAAGCAAATGCATATTACCTTTTTAGTGCTACTGCTACTTATTAAATCAAAACCAAACACTTGCAAATTCATTTCATCATTTTGATAACACAAGGTTTGATTGCCTAAAACGCATCAGCCTCCAACCTTTGCCTTTCTTCCTTTGGTAAAGTCCTAAACGCCTGCGTTTCCAGCTGAAACTCGTTCTTAGCCAGGTTGCAGTCTGCTAGAAGTATCTTAGCAGCGTACTTGTAGCGCAGGTCGCTTATTTCTTTTAATTGCTCCTTACCCTCTTTACTCAAGCAACAAAGATCACCACTACTACGGTCGCCTTTGTATGTTTCTAGTGGCACATCACAAATACCCCACAATCTATGAAGTTGTTTGTTGTCTTGCATCCCATCGTCAGTATCGTATTTTGACCACTAACCATTTGGTAATAATTATGATTATTTTTGTGAAACAATTAATCTTCAAACAACGAAACCTGGTACATTCCAACACCATAACAAATTAGAAACATAGTTTAGTGAATTGTCATACTCAATCTATGTTTATTAAACTAGTTTTAATATACTTTATTTATTTGTAATGCATAATCGTTGTTGTTGTGGTACGTACCAGTAGTAAAGGCATTTCGCCATATCTTTTGACCACGTCAGTCTCTGTTGAAAACATATTTTCCAGATACTCAACTTCCTTATTTTTTAGATTCATGCACACGAGGAAGAAATGACATCCTCTTATGATTGGAAAAAAGACATGCGCCAATAAACCGGATGAAGATAATATATTTTTTGTGTATCAAGTGCTTTATAAAAAGACATTCTGGACCTGATACTTACCAACTCTACGTCGTGAAGGTTTGAATAGCGGCTGCTACTCAAGACCATGTCCATGTTCTCATTGAATTTGTCATATGCCTTGGTGTATTCCCATTCTAACATCTCACTGGCCTGTTACAATATTAATTTCATCTAATAACACAACACTATTAACTCATATTGCAATAATTATACACATCACTTATTGTCAACAACTAATAAAATATTAAATGACCAATGGTATTACCTTTGATGTCTTCATATTCAACATCCACATTTTTCATCTTGCCTGTTCCAGTTTCTGCCGCCATTTTTCGTTTAACTGCTACAATTTTACCTACGTTTACATGTAACTCATAAACGAAACTCCAACTCTTTACTTATATTTACTGATATTATCAATTACCGAACACCCCAACTTTTTACTGATATTTTCTGATTTAAATGTTTATTTTAGAGAATAAAATGTTTTAGGAGTGTAAAAAAAAAACAAAAAACAAACTTATGTTACAGACACGACTTTTTAAGTAAACAAGGTTATGTATCAATCAATTTTAAAAATTAAATTAAAACAAGTATTAGCAATTCCCAAACACCTCAACCATTTTCTCCATTAGCAATTCTTAAACACCCCAACTGATATTTATTGACCAAAATTGAACATTTAATAATACATTTTGACCCATATGGGTAGCTGCTGACGTGCTCTTCGAGAGGCAACAACCAAGGAGAGTAGTGACAGGGTTGCCAAGGATTCTTTGGAAGAATTTTAACGGTGAAGCGGCATAGACGTTTAGAGTGAAAGTCTCAGAGAGACTTGCTACTCAGTCAGATGACTTGGCTGCTAGAGACGCGGGCCAGTTGTGGGACACTCTTGCCGGCATTATCAAAGATGCAGCAAAGGATTCCCTTGGGGTAGCTAGAGGGACATCGAGGTCCCAACCGGTCAACAGAGAATCTTGGTGGTTTTGCGAGGAAGTGCAATCCAAAGTAGCTGAGAAACAATCTAGGTTTAGAGAGCTTCTTTTGTGCCGAGAGGGTCGCCAAGCTGACATTTCCTCTGCGGAAGAGAGGTATAAAGTAGCTAAAAGAGAAGTGAAAAAGGCAGTTGCGCTGGCAAAGGACAAGGCGTACGAGGATATGTACAAGAAATTGGACTTCAAAGAGGGGGCTAACGATATTTTCAGGATCGCCAAAGCTCGAGAGAGAAGAAGGAGGGACTTAGGATGCTTGAAATATATCAAAGATGAAGGAGGACAGACCATTGTGAACATAGAGGATATTAGGAGGAGATGGGGAGATTACTTCTCCTCTCTTTTCAATGATGGAAGGGCTAAAGGCAGCGCGAAACAAGAGAACCCTAGCCAACAAACGGAGTGCTACTATTCGAGGATTAGACTACTAGAAGTGAAGGTCGCACTACAGAAGATGGGAAGAAACAAAGCGGTAGGGCCGGACCAAATACCCATAGAAGCTTGGAGGTGTCTGGGAGATAGGGGGCTAGATTGGTTGACATGCCTCTTCAACAAGATCTTTTCCGGGGATAAGATGCCAGAAGAATGGAGACTCAGTGAAGTCATCCCCATCTTCAAGAATATGGGTGATGTACAAGTGTGTAGCAATTATAGGGGCATTAAGCTTCTCAGCCACACTATGAAGCTTTGGGAGAGAGTTATTGAGAGAAGGTTGAGAAGGAAGACAAGGGTGTCCGAGAACCAATTTGGTTTTATGCCAGGAAGGTCCTCGATCGAGGCTATTCACCTTCTCAGAAGTCTCATGGAGAAGTATAGAGAAACCAGAAGGACTTGCATATGGCGTTCCTTGATCTGGAAAAGGCCTATGATAGCGTCCCGCGCGAGTTGATTTGGAGAACTCTTATCGACAAAGGAACCCCAAAGAGATACGTGATAGTCATTAGGGATATGTATGAGGGTGCTAAGACTCGTGTAAGGTCCACAGCGGGGATCTTAGAGTTTTTCCCTGTGGAAGTCGGGCTCCACCAGGGATCCACCATTAGCCCCTACCTCTTCGCCTTGATTCTAGACGAGTTATCGAGAGGGGTACAAGAGGGTATCCCGTGGAACATGATCTTTGCTGATGATGTTGTGTTGGTGGCAGAATCGCCGGAAGGGTTAAACATAAGACTTGAGCATTGGAGGGAGGCTCTTGAAGACAATGACTTTCGGGTGAGCAGAGAGAAGACTGAATACCTGAGATGTGATTTTGGGAGGATTGAGGCAGGTCACCACGAACAAATCGATATTCGTATCGGTGACCAGACCCTGCCACCCAAGGAGTCTTTTAGATACCTGGGATCGATAATTCACAAATCAGGGAGGATAGATGAGGATGTAACCCACCGAATTAGAGCGGGGTGGGCGTGATGGAGGGCAGCGTCAGGAGTTCTTTGCGACAGGAACATCCCCCTTAAGTTAAAGGGTAAATTCTATAAGGTGGCAATTAGACCGGCTATTTTGTATGGCTCAGAATGTTGGCCCATATCAAAGGCTCATGCTAACAGGGTAGAGGTGGCAGAACTGAGGATGCTAAGATGGACTTGCGGTAAGACCTTGCTTGACATGATCCCAAACGGAGTTTTCAGAGCAAAACTTGAGGTCGGGAATATTGTTTCGAAAATGAGAGAAGGAAGGTTGAGGTGGTTCGGTCATGTCAGGAGGAGGCCACAGTCAGCGCCAGTTAGAAGGGTAGAAGCGCTAGTTGTCGATGGAGTGAAAAGGAGGGGTAGACCTAATATCAGGTGGGAGGATAGACTTAAGCTAGACTTGATGGAGCTTCGTTTGACCGAGGACATGATCTCAGATAGGAAGGGGTGGAGGGATAGAATTAGAATTTGCGGGTAGTTTTTGCTAGGTGCTCTGTGCTTTGTGGTTGGTTTTGGGTGTTTGTCTTTTAGGAGTCTCCCTTTGCTTTGCCCCTTGCGTTTTTGGGTTTTGTGGCCTCTCTTATGCTTTGTCGTAGTTAGGCCCCTGGCGTGGTTGCTTTGCTTTGTTGTTGCTCCCTTAGGTATGCTAGCCTTGCCTTGCTCCCTGCGTTTGGTTTTTTTTTTTGTTTTTTTTTTTTTTTTTTTTTTTTTTTTTTTTTGCCTTTGCTCTTGGCCTCGTGTGTTGCTTTGCTATGCTATGTGTTGCCCTTTTAGTTGGTCTGCATTTGTGTGCCTTGGCTCTTTGTTTTTTGTTGCGATTTGCTGCTTCCTGGTCCTTATTGCTCTGTTTGCCTGTTTCGCTTGCTTTCCTTTTGACTGCGTTTAGCTTTTGTTTTGTCTCATGCTCCTTCTATCTTTTCCCACACGCACACATGCACCTGTCGGAGGTCTTGTTGGAAGCAGTCTCTCTACCCACGGGTTTACCCTGGTGTAGGGGTAGGATCTGTCTACATTTTACCTCCCCCATACCCTGCCTTGGCGGGATTGGGTATGTTGTTGTTGTTGTTGTTGTTGTATTTTGACCCATATTGAAACAATTTTACCCATAGTGACCCATTTTGGCCCATATTGAACCATTTTAAAAAGTTTAACATTTACTGATATATTTTGACCCATATTTAACCATTTTGACCCATATTGAACCATTTTAAATAGTTGAACACACAAATAAATTTTGACCCATATTGAACCATGTTGACCCATATTGAAAATTTACTACTACATTTTCAGCGTTATTGAACCATTTTTAGCCATATTGCACCATTTTAAATAGCTTAACAGTTAGTGATACATTTTGACCCAATTTTAACCAATTTGACCCATATTAAACCATTTTAAATAGTTGAACATTTACTAATACATTCTGACCCATATTGAAACATTTTTGCCCATCTACTGATACAATTATATTAGAATATGAAAGGGGAACATAAACTCTTACCTGGGTGAATCGGTAAATGTTCAATGTGGAAATCGGAAACATACCAGCAAAAAAACTTTAAGTTCTTATTGACCCATATTGAACAATGCCTGACATATATTGAACAATGACCGATACATTTTGACCCATTTTGGTCCATATTGTACCATTTTAAGAAGCTTAACATTTACTAATATATTTTGACCCATATTTAAACACTTTGACCCATACTGAACCACCTTAAGTAGTTGAACACTGACAAATACATTTTGACCCATATCAACCCATATTGAAAATTTACTGATACATTTTCACCCTAATTGAACCAATTTTTAGCCATATTGAACCATTTTAAATAGCTTAATAGTTAGTGATATATTTTTTTTTCCCAATTTTAAGCAATTTGACCCATATTGAACTATTTTAAATAGTTGATGCATGTGGACTAAATTCACACACAATTCAATATTGTTACGAACAGATACACATTCAATTTAGCATATTGTACAAACTTAATAACAATGCACATTTCTAGACGTAACCAAACAAATAATCCGCATGTAATCCCTTTCAAAATGAAAAGACAATTGCAGACGGTCGTGTCTGTTTTTCGATCTTTTTTCCTTGAAGAGTTCTTATATTTTTCTGTCATCTAAAAATTTAAATAAAATAAGATTAAAATAATTCTAATTCTTCCTGAACAGTCAGATACTCTATTTCTCCATCATTTTCATTTTTTTTCTTATTTGCTTAAAACTTTAAATAAAACAAGATTAAAATAATTCTAATTCTTCCTGAACAGTCACATACTATATTTCTCCATCATTTTTTCATTTTTTTTTCTTATTTGCCTAAAAATTTAAATAAAATAAAATTAAAATCAGATTATTCAAAAATAACTAAAAAAACTCATATTTTTTCTTTATTTCTAATAAACTAATACATAACTGATGCAAAAACTAAAATTAAAAAAAATTAAAACAAAATTAAACAAAAATTAAAAAATAAATCATCAACTTACTTTTAGTTTTCATCTTTCCGAGTGCAAATCGTTCACTTTAATCCGTAAATTTGACTTAAAATCGTGTTTTTTTTATCGGAATAAACCCTAATTAGATCCCCAATTATAGAAAGAGGATTTGGAGGGTTTCGGTGTTTTTTGTGAGAGAGAAATGAGAAAATTATGTGAGGTGGGAGGGAAGTGAATAGGTGGGAGGGAAATGTGAATTTACCATTATGCCCTTCTATTAGTAAAGTCCGCTTCTTTTTTTTCTAATTTAAATCCCAACCGTGGGATTGAAATCGGACGGTTGATGTTTATTTTTAGACTTTTTAATTTACATACCCTTTGCAAGGGATCGCACCTCTAAGTCATGTAGGGGTGAGTTGGAACCGCATCATATACCGCAAATCGTAAAACTCAAATCGCAAAAGTCAATTCACAACAAAAACTGACGGTGCGATTATTGAAAATAGAAAACCGCATTTTGCGGTGCGGTTTCGATTTTCATCAAAAAATAGCACCGCAATAACCGCACCAAACCACTCTGTCATATTAAAAAAAAGTTTAAAAAACCCACTAAATTTCATTATTTTTTATGATAAAACGTTTTTGTTTATACTTTCATAATTAGTTATTTCATACACATTTTATTGGCTACTTATTGTTTGAGTTTTTAAGTTATATAAATTTATTCTTCTTTCAATTTATTATTGAAGTTTTTAAAATTCTTCATCTCGTTTGACTTTTATTATTCTATAAATTTATAATTTCATACTAATACACAATATTTTTTATACTTGTTTCAACCAAACCTTATATATATATATATATATATATATATATATATATATATATATATATATATATATATATATATATATATATATATGTTGGGATTTAGTAAATCCAGTACTTAAAGTGTCGGTCACCTCAAGTATGTATGCTCGTTAGAAAGCTCGTAGTCATAGTAAGTCTATGATAGTATTTAGTTTACTTTGTAACACCGTGGAGGACGGACGGGTCTTTACACACTGTATGCCTGATCCACAGCCTTTTAGAGGCGTCTAAGCTTGTACCCTATAAATACCCTTTGCCCTCCAAGGCAAAGGGTTGGAGCTTCATAATACATTTTTCTTTGTCTATCTAGGGTTCCCATTCTCTCCCACTTTCTCTCTCTAAACTATTAACCTAACGTCGCCGCCTAACTTGTGTAACAAACCAAGATCTTACAAATGGTATCAAGAGCCATGGTTTGATCATCCATCTCTCATGTTCTTGGTTTGATAGTTATTGTTTGGGTTAAGGTTTAGTTTTGTTTTACGCGTAAAAAGGGTGTCTCGTATACGAGTTTTTGAATCCTTAAAGCTTTAAATTTTACACTTTTTAATCCAAGATTATCATGGGTTAAGGTTTATTGAGTGTTAAACTTTCAGTTTCTTGCAAAAAGGTTCAAACTTTACAAGTTTTTCTTGGTTTTTATGCATGTTTGGATACGAGTGTACGGTACTACGCGTAAGAGAGAAAGGTGGTTTTGATCCTCAAGCTTTGTTGTTTTGGTGTTTTTAAGGTTGTTTCATCATCATAATCAAGTTTAGTAAAAGGTTTTGATCATAAAAACGTGTTTGGCAAAATTTGTACTTTCTACGCATAACGAAACCCTAATCCTACGCGTAAGGTATTTGTCACTTGATCTTCATTTCTGGTGGTTACTCAGTGTTCTTCTTGCTTGGATAAGCCTGAAAAACACTTCGACTTTGGATATCTCGTGCACTGTGAAGTGTAAGAGATCTTTGTGGGTAAAACCCTAATTTTACGCATAAGCATAAAACTTACGCGTAACAATTCTTACGCATAAGCTTTTTCTTACGCATAAGCTTGTCTTACGCCTAAGGGAGACTTACGCATAAGGTTCTTACGCCTAAGCTTTGGTTTACGCATAAACTTAAGCCTTTTACCCTAAAACTCTACGCGTAAGCTCTAGTCTACGCGTAAACTCTGTCTACGCGTAAGCTTGTGTCTACTCGTAAGTTTGTAAGTTAAGCGTAAGTTTGCTGTCTACGCACAAGCCTTTCGTCTACGCATAAGTGTCTACGCATAAGCTCCTACGCGTAACAGTGCTGTCTTCGCATAAGTATATAAGTTTTACGGTTAATCTCTTGATTTTGTAAAATCCCGTGAAAGAATCTATTTCCCGGTTAAGTCAAAGATTTGTAAAATCCCGTAGAATTTAAACATGTCTTCCGTTGCTGATGATGTGCAAGCTACAGGATCTGATACTCGTCCTCCCATGCTTGATAGAACTGACTATGAGTCTTGGTCACAAAGAATCAGGCTGTACTGCTTAGGAAAGGAGAATGGGGTTAACATCCTTAAGTCAATTGATGAAGGACCGTATCGGGTTGAGACTACGAGAGACATAATTGATACTGCAGCAGATGGTACAATGATCTTTGGATTAGACAGACCAAAGACATATGATGAGCTGAGTGATAAGGAGAAAAAGAGATTTGATGCTGATATCAGGGCTTCTAACATCATACTTCAGGGTCTTCCTAAAGACATCTACAAGCTGATCAATCACAACACAGAAGCTAAGGCAGTTTGGGATAATGTCAAGATGCTTCTCTCGGGTTCTGAATTGACTATCGAAGACAGAGAATCACAGCTGTATGATGAATTTGAACACTTTAAGATGAGACCTGAAGAGAGTGTTTATGAATATTACGTGAGATTCCACAAGCTGGTGAATGATATGAGGAATATCAAGATGACTATGCCAAACATTCAACTAAACTCAAAATTCGTAAACAACATGAATCCCGAATGGCACAAGTTTGTCACTTCTGTGAAGCTTACCAAAGGACTTAAGAACACCAACTATGAGCAGTTGTATGCCTTCCTTCTTCAGAATGAGAAACATGCTATGTTTGAAAAAAGGATTCTTGAACAGTTCAAATCTCAACCAGGAGAAACAAGCTCATCAAATGATACAACTGCATTCTTCACCAAAGAATCACAAGTCACACCCACTGGAAATTATAATCACAAGCCCGTTCCTGATTCGGGATATAAGCAACCTAATTCTGATGAAGTCATGGAGCACTTTATCAATAAATTGGCTCTTATGGTTAAACAAAACTTAACCTTCTCCCCACATACCAACAGACTTCACACTAACAATGAAATCATGACTGCATCCAATCTACACAACCATGCTTTGGTCAGAGATGGAAAGGTTACAGTACAACCAGTTCAAGAAAGGCAGTATGAACAAGGAAGAGGTGGAGCTGGTAGAGGCTATGCTGCAAATCAGAATTGGGGAAGGAATGGAAACCAGGGTCAAGCAAAGCCAATCAAGTGCTACAACTGTGGTGGAGAAGGGCACATTGCTAGGAACTGTACTCAACCAAAACGCCCTCAAAACGCAGAATACTTCAGGGACAAGATGTTGTTGGTTCAAGCACAAGATAATGGTGTAATGTTGAATGAAGAGGAGCTGTTGTTCTTGACTGATGGGAATGCTAGAACATATGATGGAGATGTGGACGAACAACCTGTGCATGCTGCTCAGAACAATCCGAACGCCTTTCAAGTTGCAGAATGTGATGCATTTGACTCGGACATTGATGATGAACCATGTGCACAAACTATCTTCATGGCTAATATCTCTCCAATAACCTCTTCATCTTAACAAGCCAGTCCATCCAAGAAATCCATCATTAAAGAGGTACTCAAACTATATGATGTGGTTGATGAGCAAAAGATTCACCATGAAGTACAATCTACTGAAGTCATTGAGTCAGATATTGAAAATATAGGAAATAACAATGTTATCCCATATGAACAATATGTGAAACAAGATGACAGTCGTGTTGTACCTAGCTTGGTTTAAAAATGCGTGCATCATTGCATAAATTGCGCGCAACATTGCATTGCGTTTAGGATTTCGCATCATGATGCCTAATGCGATGCTATCCCAAAATGCGCTCGCATTATACCGGATTTTTGTAATGCTAGCAACGGTCGCAATTGTCGCAATATGAAATTTAGGTCATTTTGGAATAATATAAACCATTTAAAAGAAGACAGAATCTTCTAATAGATTTTGGAATATAGAATTATTTAAAGACGAAACACAATAACGACATCCAGATTACCCTTTGGTTCTTGATCATGCACCATTAACATGATTTTTGAAATCCCTCAAGGAATCATCTTATTCCAGCTTCATGTTGCGCAAGAGTTCATATTTTTCTTTGATCATACATAACCATATATGTTAATAATTAATGAATTAAATTTATTAGCCACTGTTATAACTTATCAGTATACTTTTAATACATTATAACATCATGTCATCATGTGTATGTATAGAATGGACTTTAATCGTTCACGTTCAACCTCATTGACTGCAAACAATAACAGGATCCAGACAGAAATTATGGAATTCAAGATCCAAAATTAAAAATAAAGTTATATGTTCATCCTATTCAAAAGTAACTAAAGGAGGAGGGTTTCATATAAAACAACATTTAGTTGGAATTTATAATGTTGTTTCTAAGTATTTTACGTCATGATTTAGTGACTTATTTTTTTTATAAATAGATTATTGGCCTATATTTCATATCTTAGTGACTTATTTGTAAATTTCTTACATTTACTTGGTAATTTGTTTAATATACTACATACAAATACATTTTGTATTTATATAATACAAAACGCATCGCGTCCAAAATGCGCTCGCATTTGCAGCGCGCATCACGCATTGGCCTCTGGGACCTTTAACGCATCGGATCGCAAAACGCAATTTTAAACCAAGGTACCTAGTGATGAATCTTCTGCAATTAACAATGAATGCATGCCAGATGAATACACTGCATTTGTGCCTGATGATTCCTTGACCACTGAGCTCAATACCTATAAGGAACAAGTTGCTATTTATGAACAGCGTGCTAAGTTTGAGTTGACTACCCGTGAGCAGGATATGGATAACCAAATGCGTACAATTATTAGAAAAAGTAATTTTAGAGAAGAAGTATTAAAACAAGAGTTAAACTCCTTACAAGAAAAGCTTTCTAAAACTGCTAAGCAAAAACAAGAACTTCAAGAAAATATGAAAATGCTTAAGCAAGAATTCAATGCTAAGGAATCAAAACTTTTGAATGATTTTTCCAATCTAAGAACTTTGAAAAACAAACTTGAGAATAAGTTGTACGTACAAGGGAATACCATTCAGACTGCTCACATGATCACTAAGCATAGCGTTCCCCTTGTTGAGGAACCAAGTCCAGAGGTTATTAAAAAGGCTAGAGCTGCTCATAAGGTACTTTATGATGGTAATGAAATCCTTAAGCTTAGGCAGAAACCTAGTTGCGTTGAGTGCACTGAGGAAGATAAGAAATCAGATGAAGTCACTAGGGAGAAAATGAACAAGAAGCTTGAAAATCCTGAGTGTAAAAAGAATAACATAACGATCAAACCTCATGATTACACTAAAGAAAACTGGATCTCCTTAAACAAGTTTAAGACTCAGACACTTCTAACTCCTGAACAAGTGTTCTGGAAAATGGATTTAGATAAGCAAAAAGCAGAGAATCTTGTTGTTTCTAACCCTCCCTTTAGGAAATTGCCAAAAGCAACGGTGTATCCTCCTAATACACCAATGAACCTAGTTCCTAGATCTATTGCCACTAATAGCAGGACCTTAATCAGCCTATATGTTGTTTATCAGTTGTTTGTTGATTTTGAGAAAACGTGTAAGAAGAGAATCACACCTACAGGGATAACTGAAGGGGAAAGGGGCTTTGAGCAAACCAAAGAATGTTATTTAACCGAGGTCATGCCTTTCTTTAAACAATTAAAAGGTCAATTTGAGAGTCTTAAAATTGGAATAAACACTGATATTAAAGAAATGGAAAAGGAATTTGATGCAATGATTGTTGAGCTCAATGATTATGAACGGGAACTTAAATATAATGAAATTGAAAGGAAGAATCTGCATATATTAAATGAAAACTTGATTTCTCAATGTGTTGCTCAAGATGTGTTTTACATTGCTACGAATTCTTCTATTACTGCATCTCAATTTCATGAATTATCTGTTGATTTGAAAGTTTCCCATGATCGTGTAATTGAGCTTGAAACAACGAATTCAAAATTGCATGAGAAAATTGAACGGGATGATCATGATAATCTGGTTAAACGTCTTTCAAAATTAGAAGTTGAACATCTTGCTTTGCAATTAAAATATCAACATCTCAAAGAAAATGTTAAAACCTCAAATAACAAGACATCCTCTGATGCTCCTGAGTTTGATGCAGTTTTTGAAATTAGCAAACGTGATGAACAAATTCGAGCTCATTATAACACGATCAAAAGATTGAAAGCCCAAATCTCTCAATGAAAGGGTGAAAAGACCAATGTGACTGGCTCCCAAATGCCTCCTCATTTAGATTCTCATAATTCTCAAACGTTTAATCTTCAAAACTTAGTAAATGCATTACAAAAGGAAAACGAGAGCTTTCTAGAAGAAAATGAAAAGGTTAAACATCATTTCAATGAGTTATTTGAATCAATAAAGGTCACTCATAATAAAAACAATGAACAAATAGCTTCATTGCAAAAGGAAATTGAGAATCTGAAGAGCCAGGTAAAAGGGAAAATGCCAATGACCAATGGGGAGAATGATCGATCAAAGGTACCTGTTTGTAATAAATATGCTTTGTCTGTGAAATATGTTCCTCCTCATCTTAGGAACAATAAACTTGTTATTCAAACATATTTCTCATCCCTTAAGGATTGTCTTGAATGTCTCCGTGAGATTGTTGAAGAGGATAAGTTAGAGAAACCACTTGATAATGCAATTGGGCATGCATGCTTATATACCAAACGATCTCAAGAAATTCTAGAATGCCTAATCACAATATGCCCTAAGTCCTTAGGTGAGAGAGTTAATCCTTTGATTCCGTGTTCTATGCCTAGTGCCAAGTATATGATATCCATTCGATGCCCAATGTCTTGAATGAGCACTGGAGTATACCTTCAAGTAGGTCAGATTCCAGATCTGTTAGTGTTAAGAAAGTGAACCTTAGTGTGCCTGCATGTAGTTCAGATCCCAGCACATCTAAACAGGAAATGCAAAGAGTAGCAAAACCAACTAATGTTCCCATTCCCTCTACAGGAGTAATCAGTGACATTAAAGCGAGCAGGTCAAAGTCTCAAGACAATACAAGGAATGATAGGACCTCGCAAGCTAAGAATGAGCATTGGAAGAGAGTAGAAGACCAACCTAGGAACTTTAAGCTAGAGTCGAATAAAACGAATCGTGTTGATTCTAGTATTAGCCATAGGCGTACTGTAATTAATTCTAATTCTGATACTATTTGCAAACCTTGTAATGATGTCTGCTTGAATTATGTTTCTAATCATGAATGTGGTGTGAAAGCTTTGTCTAATGCTGTCAAATCTCCAGTTAACACTGTTAATGCAAAATATCATGCTAAGAAGGCGAAATGGCAAAGGCAAAAGAAAGTTAGAAAACAGTGGAAGTCCACAGGAAGAACATTTAGAAAGATAGGTTATCAATGGATACCTGTTGGCCATAAGGTTAATCAGGCAATGCCCACTAGAAAATGGATGCCTACTGGTAGAACGGTTCCCTTAAGAAGTGCACATATTTGAATAGGGCTAATACGAACACTAGTACTGCATCTATTCATAATGATTCCATTGCATCAATCTCTGATATGAATGCTTCTATGTCTGATGTGGGTGATCCAATCACTATTACTAACCAAATGGAACCCATTCTTGCATGGGGATCCCAATTATCCAGTCATCCATTCCTGTCTGTGTTCAACTGCAGATCGTTCAAATCATTCTGTGGTACCTGGACTCAGGCTGTTCAAAGCATATGACTGGAGATCGCTCACGGCTCATGAACTTCGTGAGTAAATTTATCGGGACTGTTAGATTCGGAAACAATCATTTTGGAGCTATTATGGGTTATGGAGATTATGTGGTTGGAGATAGTGTAATTTCCTGGGTATACTATGTGGAAGGTCTTGGTCATAACTTGTTTTCTGTTGGTCAATTCTGTGATTCCGATCTTAATGTGGCTTTTCGGAAACATACTTGCTTCGTTAGAGAACTTGACGGTGTAGAATTATTAAGAGGTACTCGAGGTTCTAACTTATACACCATCTCTATCGATGACATGATGAAGTCCTCTCCAATTTGCTTGATGTCAAAGGCTTCTAAAACAAAATCTTGGTTATGGCATCGTCGTCTCAATCACTTGAACTTCGGCACCATAAACAATCTTTCCAGAAAGGATCTTGTCAGAGGCTTACCCAGATTAAAATATGAGAAAGATCATCTTTGCTCAGCTTGTCAATTGGGAAAAAGCACAAAATATGCCCACAAACCAAAACCCACAAACTCTGTAATGGAAGTTCTTCATACCCTTCATATGGATCTGTGCGGACCAATGAGAGTGCAAACGATTAATGGGAAGAGATATATTTTAGTCGTTGTTGATGACTACTCTAGATTTACTTGGGTAAAGTTCTTGAGGACTAAGGATGAAACTCCAGCTGTCATCATCAAACTTGTCAAGCAACTTCAGGTTCGTCTTAACAACACGGTTAGAATTGTTCGAACTGACAATGGCACAGAGTTCGTTAACCGAGACTTAAGTCAATTTTATGAAAGTATTGGAATCAGTCATTAAAGAAGTGTTCCATGAACTCCTCAACAGAACGGTGTAGTTGAAAGACGAAACCGAACTCTTGTGGAAGCCGCAAGAACAATGCTAATTTATTCGATGGTTCCAATGTTTCTATGGGCTGAAGCCATTGCCACTGCCTGCTACACCCAAAATTGTTCCCTTATTCACACCTCTCATGGAAAAACTCCATATGAACTTGTTCATAAAAGAAAACCTGATTTATCCTATCTTCGTGCGTTTGGTGCTTTGTGCTATCCAACAAATGACGGTCAAGATTTAGGTAAATTAAGAGCTAAAGCAGACATTGGAGTTTTTGTAGGTTATGCACCAAAAAAGAAGGGTTACCGAATCTACAACAAAAGAACTCGATATATCATGGAAACTATTCACGTGACGTTCGATGAGCTGTCCGGGCAAATGGCTCCTGGACAATCCATTTCAAGACCTGCACTTCAAAACAGTCCCATTGGTTCATCCCTTGTATCAAATTCTTCTCCAGCAACTCCATATGTACCTCCATCTGAAGATGATTTAAAGAAATTGTTTGATCCTATGTTTGATGAACATTATGAGCCAAGTGCCACTGATCTATCAACTCCAACAACAGAGGCTGCTCCTATCTTTGTCAATGAAGTCAACTCTTCAGTTTCAATATCATTAAGTCAAGAAGCGCCTGCTGCTGATCACTCTGTCTCATCAACAAATCATCAATCATCGAATGAACATCATGGAATTGTCTCTGGCATCAATGATGAAGTTAATCCCTTTGCAACTCCCGAAGATGCTCCATTTGAAAACATCTTTGCCCCTGAACCAACACCTGAACCATCTTCATCAGGAGATATCAACTCTGCTACATAAGTCCTTCAACAACAACCACACGAGCATCTTAGAAAATGGACACATGACCATCCATTGGATAACATCATTGGGAATCCTTCTCGTCCTGTATCAACTCGAAAACAATTAGCTACTGATGCCTTATGGTGCTTCTTCAACTCAGTACTCTCCAAGATCGAACCAAAAGATGTTAAAACTGCAATGTCTGAGGACAGCTGGTTTAATGCAATGCAAGAAGAAATTCATGCGTTCGATCGTCTAGAAGTATGGGAACTAGTACCAGTTCCAGATTGTGCAATGATCATTGCTCTCAAGTGGATTTTCAAAGTGAAGCTTGATGAGCACGGTGATGTTCTGAAAAATAAGGCACGGTTAGTTGCTAAAGGTTATCGTCAAGAAGAAGGTATTGACTTTGAGGAATCTTTTGCTCCTGTTGCACGCATCGAAGCAATCAAAATCTTCCTGGCTAATGCTGCAAGTAAGAATATGATTGTCTATCAGATGGATGTAAAGACGGCTTTTCTAAATGGAGATCTTAAAGAAGTCGTATACGTCAGCCAACCAGAAGGTTTTGTGAATCCAGAGCATCCTACTCATGTCTATCGCTTAAAAAGGCCCTTTACGGTTTGAAGCAAGCTCCAAGGGCATGGTATGATACGCTATCAAAATTTCTTCTATCCACCGGATTCAGCAAAGGAGCAGTTGATCCAACATTGTTCACCAGAAAGTCAGGCAAACATTTAATTCACGTTCAAATTTACGTTGATGACATTATCTTTGCCTCGAATGACCCTAATGAATGTGATCGTTTTTCTATAGAGATGGGCTCCAAATTTCAAATGTCAATGATGGGACAAATGTCATTTTTCTTGGGATTACAAATTTCACAAAGTCCCGGAGGCATTTTTATAAATCAATCTAAATACGCTAATGAAATCTTAAAGAAATATGGATTTACCTCTAGTGACCCTGTTGACACTCCTATGGTGGAGCGTACAAAACTGGATGAGGACCACTCAGGGATAATAGTAGATCAAATGAAATATCGTAGTATGACTGGATCCCTGATGTACCTCACAACCAGTAGACCAGACATTTTGTTCGCTGTATGCATGTGTGCTAGATACCAGGCTAAGCCTACCAAAAAGCACCTTGAAGCGGTTAAACGAGTCTTTCGGTATCTCCAAGGAACCATTAACATGGGTCTTTGGTATCTGAAGGACTCCGGTATGTCTCTAACAGCCTATGCAGATGCTGACCATGCAGGATGTCAAGACACTCGTCGAAGTACTTCAGGTGGTGCTCAATTTTTAGGTGACAAGCTCGTAAGCTGGTCTTCAAAGAAACAAATGAGCACTTCCATATCCTCTACAGAGGCTGAATACATAGCCATGTCATCTTGTTGTGCTCAAATCTTATGGATGAGATCCCAATTATCTGACTATGGCTTTGTATTCAACAAAGATCCTATGTATTGTGATAACAAAAGTGCCATTGCTCTCTGCTGCAACAATGTTCAACACTCTAGAGCAAAGCACATCGACATTCGACATCATTTCATCAGGGAACAAGTTGAAAACGGTGTGGTTGAACTATACTTCGTAAGGACTGAATATCAACTAGCAGACATCTTCACCAAAGCTCTTTCTCGAGAACGCTTTGAGTTTATTCTTCCACGACTAGGCTTAAAAAGCCTTCAACCAGAAATGCTCAAACGTCTTCAGGAAGACGTCGAGGAGTAAAGGTGTTCGACTCTATCTTTTCTGTGTATATATCTTTTCAAAAACCAAAATACAAAAATATAAAACCAACAAAACGAAAATAGAAAAAAAAAATTGTTTATTTATCATGTCTTTCTTGTCGGTTCGATAACATCTACGGACTTTGAGTTGCCACTCAAAGAATGGCACGGGTCTCTAGTTGAAGTTCGAATCTTAAAAAAAAACGAGATGGAGAAAAATGTTGGTTTATTGTCATCTGGACCTAAAAGTTTGTCAAAATATCTATCTCTCAGTCAACAACATATGTCGTTGATTGAGGGGGAGAATGATTTCAATTAAATCAAAAGGTTATTTGTCATACAATTGTTTTCAAAAGATAATCATGCATGTTTAATCAATGGAGTTTAAAGTCTCAAAATCCGATCCTTATCTGTTAAAAAGTTTTCACAATCAAGTCACAATTCTCCTTAAATGCTTTTCAAAATCAATTTAAATCTACAGAGATCGCAAATATCAAATGATTTGATAATTGTGATCGGGGGAGAATTTGTCATTTAAATTGGATTTAAACTGATAATTCGATAAATGGGTTCATATGTGCTTAGCAAGTTTTCCTCCCCGCATGTGACAAACGAGTTCAAGATTTTCCATGCACATGTTGAGGGGGAGCATCTACTTTAAACCTAAATTATTGAAACGTGACTGAATTGTCTCTAAGTGCAGGTTCCCTCTAATATGTGCAAAACTCTTTCAAACTTCGAGGCACATATTGAGGGGGAGCAAGTTTATGAAAACCTCATCCTTCCCTTATATGCTTTATCTACTTGTGTTGATCAGGGAAGTGATGTTGATATCTTTTAGAAATTGGTAATCAAAGAAGTTAATTCTTTCTCTTGCCTCCATGTGCAAAATGATTTTAAATATATGAAGCACATGTTGAGGGGGAGCTCTTGTTCTAAAAATATCAAAAATAATTCAGGTACAAAATGCTTTGATAACGTATCTTAAGTATCTGGATTGATTTTCAAATGGTTTTCAATTGGTTTCAACGGCAGATGAACAATACCAAATAGACCAACCAACTTTACTTTATGTATGGTGATATAAGGGTGATAAGGTTAGGTATTTGTTCCCAAGATCCGCCAGAACAGGAGGGATCTACCCAGGGACAATCCACTAGTTAGTGTAGAAGTCCTTAGGTATGATGATAAAAGGAGAAAAATGAGATATGGGAAGAGTGCGGACTGAGTCAGAGCTAGTACTGGAATAAACCCAACAAGGTTCTAGCTATGATGTCTCGGTAAGCACTGAAGGGGTTGAAGAATGAAAAAGAATTGAATGAGAAAAGGGTGAAAACAAATAGCCCTCCAATTATTCAACCTTAGGGCAGAAACCGGGTTTAATTCATTTGCTACTGGTGGTTACCAAGGTAACATCGGTATTGAAGACAAGACGTCATGGACCCAGTGACGCACTGCACTTCAACTTCCCAAACCACTCAAGTTCCTCTTAAAAGGACTTGTTTCATTCTCACAGGGAACCGACATTATCTATCGACTTTCTCTTAGAGATTGTTGATATTGAAGAAGGAGACCCTCTCCCTAGTCTCCGATACAGGATCCAAATATGCACAAATTGAGTCTAGAGCCACGAGATCATCAATAAATCTCCTTAGGACACTTTCAATGAAGACTCTCTGTTTCACACAATGTGGAAAGAGAGATTATATCTTGAGTCCTACGCATTATCCTTGTGGTATTTCCAGAACATCTGAGTGATAGGCATACATATTCACAATGAAGATGGAAAGCCTTCTGGAGCCAACATCAAACAAGCTCCTGGTAGGTGGCATGTGAGATCTATTCTATAGATCAACCATGTGACAACTGAACAGAAACAATGGGGTGATTCAATCTTTTGAATCAATCCTGGTTCAGGTCATGGATTGACGGATACCTTTGAAAAAACCAGTCGTTCTGTTTAAAAGTTATTTTCCATAGCACATCGACTGTGTATTAATGTTTCAAAATTAAAGGGTATTTATGATTGATAATTGATTTTCCATAAAACCTTCGTGGTATTGCAAAACACTTTCTATAAAGCAATACACGATTGTTCTCAAATCACTTTTCATCAATCAGTGAATCTCTATTCGCTGGTTCACTCACTCCGTGTTGTCTTCTTTGAGACGTTCCGGTTTGAGAACAGCTAGAGCAGCTGCGAAACCCTGTCAAGGAAATTCTTCGGAGTTATACATGATCACAGGCAGTACTTGTACTGATCAACGGGGAACCGTGGGCCGTGTACCTCAATTCAACAAAAGTGATCAAAGACACTTTTGTGTGCTTTATTGCTAACTGTTTTATGCAGGAACACCCGACGTTTGCAGCTGATCAGAATGAAGCGGTCAATCCATAGCCGCATGCTCACACATTACATTCATCTCTAAAGAAATCATGATAAGTGCATCAATGACTCTGATGTTTTCACTCCATGCTTCTGCTACGCTGCTGCAAATATCATGAATCAACTAAAGCTTCCGCTACTCTGATAAGAAGTTATCATGATCCAGAATGTGAGCATGTCGGTCCAAAAGTCACAACATCACATACTACCAACACCACAATGGAAGAGTCAGAGATTTACAGTTGCTGATAATCTCAATGCTGGTTCAAATACTCTAACATCACGTGGATCAGTTTAAGACCTCCACTCAATATCTCAAAACATGCAGAACATGATGATTCAAAAACTACGAGCTAAAGAACAAAAGTGCTTAATCAAAGAAACCAAGAACAACGAAATGTTATATCAGTTTGTAATCATGGTAAGTTGAGGTGACCTCCCTTAGGGGGAGATTGTTGGGATTTAGTAAATTCAGTACTTAAAGTTTCGGTCACCTCAAGTATGTATGCTCGTTAGAAAGCTCGTAGTCATAGTAAGTCTATGATAATATTTAGTTTACTTTGTAACACCGTGGAGGACGGACGGGTCTTTACCCACTGTATGCCTGATCCATAGCCTTTTAGAGGCGTCTAAGCTTGTACCCTATAAATACCCTTTGCCCTCCAAGGCAAAGGGTTGGAGCTTCATAATACATTTTTCTTTGTCTCTCTAGGGTTCCCATTCTCTCTCACTTTCTCTCTCTAAACTATTAACCTAACGGCGCCGTCTAACTTGTGTAACAAACCAAGATCCTACAATATATATATAGATTTGCGTTCATGTGGTGACCAACTTTAAAATAAAAACAATAACCACCAATCTGATTCTTAATTTGTTTAAGGGCATTATAGTAATCTTAGTATTTTCCATAATCTGATTCTTTAAAAAAATAAATCCCACGTCATTAGCAACTATTCGTGATAATCAGTTAATATACGTTATTTTTTTTCTTATGCATTAACCATAGTTCTCTCCTAAGCATCACACACAAACACAATGTGAGAATGATTTCATCCCAACATTGTGATTCATAATAATAGCCAACATCATGATTCATAATAGCCAACATCGTGATTCAAAGCAGTATGTCTACCACAAGCGAGTCTGATTTCATGCAAGGCAAGACCCCTGATTTCTTTGTTTTTGTTTGTTGTCTTCTTCATAATATTCAGATTCTTTACATTATGGTTCTATGAAGGTTATTTAAATTGTTGCGTTATATGACGGGTTTGTAGTTCTCCTAATTGTTACTTTTATTTGTCATTAAGAATCTTAAGGTTTTGATGATAGAATTATGATTACGAATATAATGTTAAACAACATGTATAATATTGTAAGGTTTTGATGAACAAGATTAAGATTAACATTGATAGTTATAATAACTTTGATTTCTTAATAATATTATGTGTGTCACTATGATATTATTTGCCTAATTTAAACAAGATTAAGTTTATGAATTTTCACTTCTTATTTTCATTTGCATTAATACAATGTTTTTTTGTTAGCATATGAGGCATCAACTCCACAATCAACTAATATTGTGCAAGACAATGTTGATGGTGATGCTCAAATTGTTCTACAAGTCAGGAGTTACCAACCAACACCGCCAGACAGCAAGTTTTTGATTCCCGAAGCTAAGAAAAAACCTGTGGAGGGAACCGAGTTTGATTCAGTTGAGCTAGCTCTACAATTTTATAAATAATATGCAAGGGAAGATTTCGAAGTTAGGAAGGCCTAGAAGACCAGGACGTGGATCAGGGCATTGACGAATGACGATGAGATTGATATGTACGATAGCGAGTAGTGTTTTTTTATTATTTATTATTTATTTTTTAAATGTTTTTTACTTATTAAGTTTAAGTAGTTTCTATTATTAATTTTGTAGTCGGTTGTTGGATTGGTAGTTTGTTTAATACTTATATTTCATTGATACATGCCAGCTAAGATTTGTATTGGTTGCTATACATGTTACTAGCAATTGTGTGTATTTCAGTTTACACATGTGCTCACAACAAACTTGTGCACTTAAAAAATAATGTACCACTGATCTTCAATTATTTTGCAGTTCTATGTGTTTTTGGTTAAGTTGTAATAATGTACCACTCATATGCCTTTCATTTGTAGTTCTATGAGTTTTTGGTTAGGTGGGTCAGCCCTTAATGAGTGTTTGGTTCAGTGTTCATCACCTATATGCCATTAATTTGCAGTTTATAAGTGTTTATATCAGTTCTTTAATATTTGTTTGGGTCAGTGTGTCAATACTTGTATGCAATCCTTTGTTTCTTATGTATACATATTGAGAAGTCATTGAAGATATACTACACCTTTTGGTACACATATACACACAGTGTGTCGAAAGCCATTGTCTATCATCTCATAACTGGTTTACAAGGTCATTACTTCCAAAATGTAAGTAGGTGTTTATTAATAAACTAAATCCAAGCCCAAAACATCATATCCATACTGTCATTACTTCAACACATGAAACGTAGAAATGAAGGTAGCTCGGTAAGCATACGTGAGCATTGTTTCATAACAACCAAATAAAAAAGCAAAAGCATATTACACTTGCAAATTCATTTCATCATTTTGATAACACAAGGTTTGATTGCGTAAAATGCATCAGCCTCCAACCTTTGCCTTTCTTCCTTTGGTAAAGTCCTAAACGCCTGCGTTTCCAGCTGAAACTCGTTCTTAGCCAGGTTGCAGTCTGCTAGAAGTATCTTAGCAGCGTACTTGTAGCGCAGGTCGCTTATTTCTTTTAATTGCTCCTTACCCTCTTTACTCAAGCAACAAAGATCACCACTACTACGGTCGCCTTTGTATGTTTCTAGTGGCACATCACAAATACCCCACAATCTATGAAGTTGTTTGTTGTCTTGCATCCCATCGTCAGTATCGTATTTTGACCACTAACCATTTGGTAATAATTCGGATTATTTTTGTGAAACAATTAATCTTCAAACAACGAAACCTGGTACATTCCAACACCATAACAAATTAGAAACATAGTTTAGTGAACTGTCATACTCAATCTATGTTTATTAAACTAGTTTTAATATACTTTATTTATTTGTAATGCATAATTGCTGTTGTTGTGGTACGTACCACTAGTAAAGGCATTTCGCCATATCTTTTGACCACGTCAGTCTCTGTTGAAAACATATTTTCCAGATACTCAACTTCCTTATTTTTTAGATTCATGCACACGAGGAAGAAATGACATCCTCTTATGATTGGAAAAAAGACATGCGCCAATAAACCGGATGAAGATAATATATTTTTTGTGTATCAAGTGCTTTATAAAACGACATTCTGGACCTGATACTTACCAACACTACGTCGTGAAGGTTTGAATAGCGGCTGCTACTCAAGAACATGTCCATGTTCTCATTGAATTTGTCATATGCCTTGGTGTATTCCCATTCTAACATCTCACTGGCATGTTACAATATTAATTTCATCTAATAACACAACACTATTAACTCATATTGTAATAATTATACACATCACTTATTGTCAACAACTAATAAAATATTAAATGACCAATGGTATTACCTTTGATGTCTTCATATTCAACATCCACATTTTTCATCTTGCCTGTTCCAGTTTCTGCCGCCATTTTTCGTTTAACCGCTACACTTTTACCTACGTTTACATGTAACTCATAAACGAAACTCCAACTTTTTACTTATATTTACTGATATTATCAATTACCGAACACCCCAACTTTTTACTGATATTTTATGATTTAAGTGTTTATTTTAGAGAATAAAATGTTTTAGGAGTGTAAAAAAAAACAAAAAACAAACTTATGTTACAGACACGACTTTTTAAGTAAACAAGGTTATGTATCAATCAATTTTAAAAATTAAATTAAAACAAGTATTAGCAATTCCCAAACACCTCAACCATTTTCTCCATTAGCAATTCTTAAACACCCCAACTGATATTTATTGACCAAAATTGAATATTTAATAATAAATTTTGACCCATATTGGTAGCTGCTGACGTGCTCTTCGAGAGGCAACAACCAAGGAGAGTAGTGACAGGGTTGCCGAGGATTCTTTGGAAGAATTTGGACAGTGAAGCGGCAGAGACGTTTAGAGTGAAAGTCTCAGAGAGACTTGCTACTCAGTCAGATGACTTGGCTGCTAGAGACGCGGGCCATTTGTGGGACACTCTTGCCGGCATTATCAAAGATGCAGCAAAGGATTCCCTTGGGGTAGCTAGAGGGACATCGAGGTCCCAACCGATCAACAGAGAATCTTGGTGGTTTTGCGAGGAAGTGCAATCCAAAGTAGCTGAGAAACAATCTAGGTTTAGAGAGTTTCTTTTGTGCCGAGAGGGTCGCCAAGCTGACATTTCCTCGGCGGAAGAGAGGTATAAAGTAGCTAAAAGAGAAGCAAAAAAGGCAGTTGCGCTGGCAAAGGACAAGGCGTACGAGGATATGTACAAGAAATTGGACTCCAAAGAGGGGGCTAACGATATTTTCAGGATCACCAAAGCTCGGGAGAGAAGAAGGAGGGACTTAGGATGCGTGAAGTACATCAAAGATGAAGGAGGACAGACCATTGAGAACGTAGAGGATATTAGGAAGAGATGGGGAGATTAATTCTCCTCTCTTTTCAATGATGGAAGGGCTGAAGGCAGCGCAGAACAAGAGAACCCTAGCCAACAAACGGAGTGCTACTATTCGAGGATTAGTCTACCAGAAGTGAAGGTCGCACTACAGAAGATGGGAAGAAACAAAGCGGTAGGGCCGGACCAAATACCCATAGAAGCTTGGAGGTGTCTGGGAGATAGGGGCTAGATTGGTTGACATGCCTCTTCAACAAGATCTTTTTCGGGGATAAGATGCCAGAAGAATGGAGACTCAGTGAAGTCATCCCCATCTTCAAGAACATGGGTGATGTACAAGTGTGTAGCAATTATAGGGGCATTAAGCTTCTCAGCCACACTATGAAGCTTTGGGAAAGAGTTATTGAGAGAAGGTTGAGAAGGGAGACGAGGGTTTCCGAGAACCAATTTGGTTTTATGCCAGGAAGGTCCTCGATCGAGGCTATTCACCTTCTCAGAAGTCTCATGGAGAAGTATAGAGAAACCAGAAGGACTTGCATATGGCGTTCCTTGATCTGGAAAAGGCCTATGATAGCGTCCTGCGCGAGTTGATTTGGAGAACTCTTATCGACAAAGGAACCCCAAAGAGATATGTGAGATTCATTAGGGATATGTATGAGGGTGCTAAGACTCGTGTACGGTCCATAGCGGGGATCTCAGAGTTTTTCCCTGTGGAAGTCGGGCTCCACCAGGGATCCGCCATTAGCCCCTACCTCTTCGCCTTGCTTCTAGACGAGTTATCGAGAGGGGTACAAGAGGGTATCCCGTGGAACATGATCTTTGCTGATGATGTTGTGTTGGTGGCAGAATCGCCGGAAGGGTTAAACATAAGACTTGAGCATTGGAGGGAGGCTCTTGAAGACAATGGCCTTCGGGTGAGCAGAGAGAAGACTGAATACCTGAGATGTGATTTTGGGAGGATTGAGCCAGGTCAACACGAACAAATCGATATTCGTATCGGTGACCAGACCCTGCCACCCAAGGAGTCTTTTAGATACCTGGGATCGATAATTCATAAATCAGGGAGGATAGATGAGGATGTAACCCACCGAATTAGAGCGGGGTGGGCGTGATGGAGGGCAGCGTCAGGAGTTCTTTGCGACAGGAACATCCCCCTTAAGTTAAAGGGTAAATTCTATAAGGTGGCGATTAGACCGGCTATTTTGTACGGCTCAGAATGTTGGCCCATATCAAAGGCTCATGCTAACAGGGTAGAGGTAGCAGAATTGAGGATGCTAAGATGGACTTGCGGTAAGACCTTGCTTGACATGATCCCAAACGGAGTTTTCAGAGCAAAACTTGAGGTCGGGAATATTGTTTCGAAAATGAGAGAAGGAAGGTTGAGGTGGTTTGGTCATGTCAAGAGGAGGCCACAGTCAGCGCTAGTTAGAAGGGTAGAAGCGTTAGTTGTCCATGGAGTGAGAAGGAGGGGTAGACCCAATATCAGGTGGGAGGATAGACTTAAGCTAGACTTGATGGAGATTCGTTTGACCGAGGACATGATCTCAGATAGGAAGGGGTGGAGGGATATAATTAGGATTTGCGGGTAGTTTTTGCTAGGTGCTCTGTGCTTTGTGGTTGGTTTTGGGTGGTTGTCTTTTAGGAGTCTCCCTTTGCTTTGCCCCTTGCGTTTTTGGGTTTTGTGGCCTCTCTTATGCTTTGTCGTAGTTAGGCCCCGGGCGTGGTTTCTTTGCTTTGTTGTTGCTCCCTTAGGTATGCTAGCCTTGCCTTGCTCCCTGCGTTTGTTTTTTTTTTGTTTTTTTTTTGTTTTTTTTTTGTTTGTTTTTTTTGTTTTTTTTTGCCTTTGCTCTTGGCCTCGTGTGTTGCTTTGCTATGCTATGTGTTGCCCTTTTAGTTGGTCTGCATTTGTGTGACTTGGCTCTTTGTTTTTTGTTGCGATTTGCTGCTTCCTGGTCCTTATTGCTCTGTTTGCCTGTTTCGCTTGCTTTCCTTTTGACTGCGTTTAGCTTTTGTTTTGTCTCATGCTCCTTCTATCTTTTCCCACACGCACACATGCACCTGCCGGAGGTCTTGTTGGAAGCAGTCTCTCTACCCACGGGTTTACCTTGGTGTAGGGGTAGGATCTGTCTACATTTTACCTCCCCCATACCCTGCCTTGGCGGGATTGGGTATGTTGTTGTTGTTGTATTTTGACCCATATTGAAACAATTTTACTTATAGTGACCCATTTTGGCCCATATTGAACCATTTTAAAATGTGTTAAAATGGTTCAATATGGCTAAAAATTGGTTCAATTAGGGTGAAAACGTATCAGTAAATTTTCAATATGGGTTGATATGGGTCAAAATGTATTTGTCAGTGTTCAACTACTTAAGGTGGTTCAGTATGGGTCAAAGTGTTTAAATATGGGTCAAAATATATTAGTAAATGTTAAGCTTCTTAAAATGGTACAATATGGATCAAAATGGGTCAAAATGTATCGGTCATTGTTCAATATATGTCAGGCATTGTTCAATATGGGTCAATAAGAACTTAAAGTTTTTTTGCTGGTATGTTTCCGATTTCCACATTGAACATTTACCGATTCACCCAGGTAAGAGTTTATGTTCCCCTTTCATATTCTAATATGGGTCAAATTGTATCAGTAGATGGGCAAAAATGTTTCAATATGGGTCAAAATGTATTAGTAAATGTTCAACTATTTAAAATGGTTTAATATGGGTCGAATTAGTTAAAATTGGATCAAAATGTATCACTAACTGTTAAGCTATTTAAAATGGTGCAATATGGCTAAAAATGGTTCAATAATGCTGAAAATGTAGTAGTAAATTTTCAATATGGGTCAACATGGTTCAATATGGGTCAAAATTTATTTGTGTGTTCAACTATTTAAAATGGTTCAATATGGATCAAAATGGTTAAATATGGGTCAAAATATATCAGTAAATGTTAAACTTTTTAAAATGGTTCAATATGGGCCAAAATGGGTCACTATGGGTAAAATTGTTTCAATATGGGTCAAAATACAACAACATACCCAATCCCGCCAAGGCAGGGTATGGGGGAGGTAAAATGTAGACAGATCCTACCCCTACACCAGGGTAAACCCGTGGGTAGAGAGACTGCTTCCAACAAGACCTCCGGTAGGTGCATGTGTGCGTGTGGGAAAAGATAGAAGGAGCATGAGACAAAACAAAAGCTAAACGCAGTCAAAAGGAAAGCAATCGAAACAGGCAAACAGAGCAATAAGGACCAGGAAGCAGCAAATCGCAACAAAAAACAAAGAGCCAAGGCACACAAATGCATACCAACTAAAAGGGCAACACGTAGCATAGCAAAGCAACACACGAGGCCAAGAGCAAAGGCAAAAAACAAAAAACAAAAACAAAAAAAAAGCAAAACAAAAAAAAAACCAAACGCAGGGAGCAAGGCAAGGCTAGCATACCTAAGGGAGCAACAACAAAGCAAAGCAACCACGCCCGGGGCCTAACTATGACAAAGCATAAGAGAGGCCACAAAACCCAAAAACGCAAGGGGCAAAGCAAAGGGAGACTCCTAAAAGACAAACACCCAAAACCAACCACAAAGCACAGAGCACCTAGCAAAAACTACCTGCAAATCCTAATTCTATCCCTCCACCCCTTCCTATCTGAGATCATGTCCTCGGTCAAACGAGTCTCCATCAATTCTAGCTTAAGTCTATCCTCCCACCTGATATTGGGTCTACCCCTCCTTCTCACTCCATCGACAACTAGCGCTTCTACCCTTCTAACTGGCGCTGACTGTGGCCTCCTCCTGACATGACCGAACCACCTCAACCTTCCTTCTCTCATTTTCGAAACAATATTCCCGACCTCAAGTTTTGCTTTGAAAACTCCGTTTGGGATCATGTCAAGCAAGGTCTTACCGCAAGTCCATCTTAGCATCCTCAGTTCTGCCACCTCTACCATGTTAGCATGAGCCTTTGATATGGGCCAACATTCTGAGCCATACAAAATAGCCGGTCTAATCGCCACCTTATAGAATTTACCCTTTAACTTAAGGGGGATGTTCCTGTCGCAAAGAACTCCTGACGCTGCCCTCCATCACGCCCACCCCGGTCTAATTCGGTGGGTTACATCCTCATCTATCCTCCCTGATTTGTGAATTATCGATCCCAAGTATCTAAAAGACTCCTTGGGTGGCAGGGTCTGGTCACCGATACGAATATCAATTTGTTTGTGGTGACCTGGCTCAATCCTCCCAAAATCACATCTCAGGTATTCAGTCTTCTCTCTGCTCACCCGAAGACCATTGTCTTCAAGAGCCTCCCTCCAATGCTCAAGTCTTATGTTTAACCCTTCCGGCGATTCTGCCACCAACACAACATCATCAGCAAAGATCATGTTCCACGGGATACCCTCTTGTACCCCTCTCGATAACTCGTCTAGAAGCAAGGCGAAGAGGTAGGGCCTAATGGCGGATCCCTGGTGGAGCCCGACTTCCACAGGGAAAAACTCTGAGATCCCCGTTGTGGACCGTACACGAGTCTTAGCACCCTCATACATATGCCTAATGACTCTCACGTATCTCTTTGGGGTTCCTTTTTCGATAAGAGTTCTCCAAATCAACTCGCGCGAGACGCTATCATAGGCCTTTTCCAGATCAATGAACGCCATATGCAAGTCCTTCTTGTTTCTCTATACTTCTCCATGAGACTTCTGAGAAGGTGAATAGCCTCGATCGAGGACCTTCCTGGAATAAAACCAAATTGGTTCTCGGACACCCTCGTCTCCCTTCTCAACCTTCTCTCAATAACTCTCTCCCAAAGCTTCATAGTGTGGCTGAGAAGCTTAATGCCCCTATAATTGCTACACACTTGTACATCACCCATATTCTTGAAGATGGGGATAACTTCACTGAGTCTCCATTCTTCTGGCATCTTATCCCCGTAAAAGATCTTGTTGAAGAGGCATGTCAACCAATCTAGCCCCCTATCTCCCAGACACCTCCAAGCTTCTATGGGTATTTGGTTCGGCCCTACCGCTTTGTTTCTTCCCATCTTCTGTAGTGCGACCTTCACTTCTGGTAGACTAATCCTCGAATAGTAGCACTCCGTTTGTTGGCTAGGGTTCTCTTGTTCCACGATGCCTTCAGCCCTTCCATCATTGAAAAGAGAGGAGAATTAATCTCCCCATCTCTTCCTAATATCCTCTACGTTCACAATGGTCTGTCCTCCTTCATCTTTGATATACTTCACGCATCCTAAGTCCCTCCTTCTTCTCTCCCGAGCTTTGGCGATCCTGAAAATATCGTTAGCCCCCTCTTTGGAGTCCAATTTCTTGTACATATCCTCGTACGCCTTGTCCTTTGCCAGCGCAACTGCCTTTTTCGCTTCTCTTTTAGCTACTTTATACCTCTCTTCCGCCGAGGAAATGTCAGCTTGGCGACCCTCTCGGCACAAAAGAAGCTCTCTAAACCTAGATTGTTTCTCAGCTACTTTGGATTGCACTTCCTCGCAAAACCACCAAGATTCTCTGTTGACCGGTTGGGACCTCGATGTCCCTCTAGCTACCCCAAGGGAATCCTTTGCTGCATCTTTGATAATGCCGGCAAGAGTGTCCCACAACTGGCCCGCGTCTCTAGCAGCCAAGTCATCTGACTGAGTAGCAAGTCTCTCTGAGACTTTCATTCTAAACATCTCTGCCGCTTCACTGTCCAAATTCTTCCAAAGAATCCTCGGCAACCCTGTCACTACTCTCCTTGGTTGTTGCCTCTCGAAGAGCACGTCAGCAGCTACCCATATGGGTCAAAATGTATTATTAAATGTTCAATTTTGGTCAATAAATATCAGTTGGGGTGTTTAAGAATTGCTAATGGAGAAAATGGTTGAGGTGTTTGGGAATTGCTAATACTTGTTTTAATTTAATTTTTAAAATTGATTGATACATAACCTTGTTTACTTAAAAAGTCGTGTCTGTAACATAAGTTTGTTTTTTGTTTTTTTTTTTACACTCCTAAAACATTTTATTCTCTAAAATAAACATTTAAATCAGAAAATATCAGTAAAAAGTTGGGGTGTTCGGTAATTGATAATATCAGTAAATATAAGTAAAGAGTTGGAGTTTCGTTTATGAGTTACATGTAAACGTAGGTAAAATTGTAGCAGTTAAACGAAAAATGGCGGCAGAAACTGGAACAGGCAAGATGAAAAATGTGGATGTTGAATATGAAGACATCAAAGGTAATACCATTGGTCATTTAATATTTTATTAGTTGTTGACAATAAGTGATGTGTATAATTATTGCAATATGAGTTAATAGTGTTGTGTTATTAGATGAAATTAATATTGTAACAGGCCAGTGAGATGTTAGAATGGGAATACACCAAGGCATATGACAAATTCAATGAGAACATGGACATGGTCTTGAGTAGCAGCCGCTATTCAAACCTTCACGACGTAGAGTTGGTAAGTATCAGGTCCAGAATGTCTTTTTATAAAGCACTTGATACACAAAAAATATATTATCTTCATCCGGTTTATTGGCGCATGTCTTTTTTCCAATCATAAGAGGATGTCATTTCTTCCTCGTGTGCATGAATCTAAAAAATAAGGAAGTTGAGTATCTGGAAAATATGTTTTCAACAGAGACTGACGTGGTCAAAAGATATGGCGAAATGCCTTTACTACTGGTACGTACCACAACAACAGCGATTATGCATTACAAATAAATAAAGTATATTAAAATAGTTTAATAAACATAGATTGAGTATGACAATTCACTAAACTATGTTTCTAATTTGTTATGGTGTTGGAATGTACCAGGTTTCGTTGTTTGAAGATTAATTGTTTCACAAAAATAATCATAATTATTACCAAATGGTTAGTGGTCAAAATACGATACTGACGATGGGATGCAAGACAACAAACAACTTCATAGATTGTGGGGTATTTGTGATGTGCCACTAGAAACATACAAAGGCGACCGTAGTAGTGGTGATCTTTGTTGCTTGAGTAAAGAGGGTAAGGAGCAATTAAAAGAAATAAGCGACCTGCGCTACAAGTACGCTGCTAAGATACTTCTAGCAGACTGCAACCTGGCTAAGAACGAGTTTCAGCTGGAAACGCAGGCGTTTAGGACTTTACCAAAGGAAGAAAGGCAAAGGTTGGAGGCTGATGCGTTTTAGGCAATCAAACCTTGTGTTATCAAAATGATGAAATGAATTTGCAAGTGTTTGGTTTTGATTTAATAAGTAGCAGTAGCACTAAAAAGGTAATATGCTTTTGCTTTTTTATTTGGTTGTTATGAAACAATGCTCACGTATGCTTACCGAGCTACCTTCATTTCTACGTTTCATGTGTTGAAGTAATGACAGTATGGATATGATGTTTTGGGCTTGGATTTAGTTTATTAATAAACACCTACTTACATTTTGGAAGTAATGACCTTGTAAACCAGTTATGAGATGATAGACAATGGCTTTCGACACACTGTGTGTATATGTGTACCAAAAGGTGTAGTATATCTTCAATGACTTCTCAATATGTATACATAAGAAACAAAGGATTGCATACAAGTATTGACACACTGACCCAAACAAATATTAAAGAACTGATATAAACACTTATAAAATGCAAATTAATGGCATATAGGTGATGAACACTGAACCAAACACTCATTAAGGGCTGACCCACCTAACCAAAAACTCGTAGAACTACAAATGAAAGGCATATGAGTGGTACATTATTACAACTTAACCAAAAACACATAGAACTGCAAAATAATTGAAGATCAGTGGTACATTATTTTTTAAGTGCACAAGTTTGCTGTGAGCACATGTGTAAACTGAAATACACACAATTGCTAGTAACATGTATAGCAACCAATACAAATCTTAGCTGGCATGTATCAATGAAATATAAGTATTAAACAAACTACCAACCCAACAACCGACTACAAAATTAATAATAGAAACTACTTAAACTTAATAAGTAAAAAACAATTAAAAAATAAATAATAAATAATAAAAAAACACTACTCGCTATCGTACATATCAATCTCATCGTCATTCGTCAATGCCCTGATCCACGTCCTGGTCTTCTAGGCCTTCCTAACTTCGAAATCTTCCCTTGCATATTATTTATAAAATTGTAGAGCTAGCTCAACTGAATCAAACTCGGTTCCCTCCACAGGTTTTTTCTTAGCTTCGGGAATCAAAAACTTACTGTCTGGCGGTGTTGGTTGGTAACTCTTGACTTGTAGAACAATTTGAGCATCACCATCAACATTGTCTTGCACAATATTAGTTGATTGTGGAGTTGATGCCTCATATGCTAACAAAAAACATTGTATTAATGCAAATGAAAATAAGAAGTGAAAATTCATAAACTTAATCTTGTTTAAATTAGGCAAATAATATCATAGTGACACACATAATATTATTAAGAAATCAAAGTTATTATAACTATCAATGTTAATCTTAATCTTGTTCATCAAAACCTTACAATATTATACATGTTGTTTAACATTATATTCGTAATCATAATTCTATCATCAAAACCTAAAGATTCTTAATGACAAATAAAAGTAACAATCAGGAGAACTACAAACCCGTCATATAACGCAACAATTTAAATAACCTTCATAGAACCATAACGTAAAGAATCTGAATATTATGAAGAAGACAACAAACAAAAACAAAGAAATCAGGGGTCTTGCCTTGCATGAAATCAGACTCGCTTGTGGTAGACATACTACTTTGAATCACGATGTTGGCTATTATGAATCATGATGTTGGCTATTATTATGAATCACAATGTTGGGATGAAATCATTCTCACATTGTGTTTGTGTGTGATGCTTAGGAGAGAACTATGGTTAATGCATAAGAAAAAAAATAACGTATATTAATTGATTATCACGAATAGTTGCTAATGACGTGGGATTTATTTTTTTAAAGAATCAGATTATGGAAAATACTAAGATTACTATAATGCCCTTAAACAAATTAATATTAATTTTGATTATCTTTTAATGAAAAGGACACTTGGTTGAATTTTATTGGTTCTTATTGTTTTTATTTTAAAGTTGGTCACCACATGAACGCAAATATTATATATATATATATATATATATATATATATATATATATATATATATATATATATATATATATATATATATATACTAGTGGCAAAACCCGTCCGATGGACGGGTATGACTTGTGGTTTTTATTTTAGGATTTAGTAGAACAAATATATACTAAAAAGTAATTAAAAGTTAAATTCAACGGTTAAGATCTATAATTGATGTTACCATATTCCATAAAACGGCTAAAGCAGGTAAGTATTTGGATTTTTGGTTTTTATTTTTACGGTTAAGTTGAACAATTATATACTAAAAAGTAATTAAAAGTTAAATGAAACGGTTAAGAACTATAATTGATGTTACCATAATCCATAAAATGGCTAAAAACAGGTAAGTACTTTGATTTGTGTTTTTTATTTTTAGGATTTAGTAGAACAAATATATAGTAAAAAGTTATTAAAAGTTAAATTAAACGGTTAATAACTATAATTGATGTTACCTTGATCCATAAAATGGCTAAAAGGAGGTAACTAATTTATAACATTTTGTTCTAAACAATATTAATCATGAACATTTATTAACATTTATTATTATTATTTTGTTTTTGTTAATTATGTTTATTTACTTATTGTATATAGGTGCTTCCAGCTGATTTTTTTTTACCAAATTTAGATGATTTTTTTTTTACCAAATTTTGATTGAATCACAAGAACCTTTTACTTAAATGTGAAACAAAGGTTCTTGTGATTGAATACATTAACAACGAAAAGAAATAAACGTTAACTTTTATTTAGCTTCTATATATTTTTAACAGATAAATATTTCTTGTTATAACATACATGTAAAATCTTCATCGTTTCTGCTATTATTTATTTTATGGAGTAAGGCTTTCATGCAATATATTGTCGTGCCATCAGTACAATATTATATGTATACTCCACTTTTACATAAAAACAAGAGTTAATTGCATTTTTGGTCCCTGTGGTATGGCCAAATTGCAGATTTGGTCCTTAAAACTTTGAAAGTGCACCAGAGGTCCCCATTTTCAAGTTTCCGTTGCACGTTTGGTCCCTGGCCAGAGTCAAATGTCTAAAATACCCTTGTCTTCTTCTTTCCTATTTTCTTTTCAGTCCATCTCTTTAGTTTCTTACATAAATGGTCCTTGTGTCTTGCCAAGTTTTACAGGGACCAAAAATGCAATTAACTCTTTTAATTATTTATTTAACTATTAATATTTAGCACGTTTTCGTCCGTTTTTGCGCGTTTTCGTTCGTTTTTTTACGTTTTCGTCCGTTTTTGCGCGTTTTCGTTCCTTTTTTTACGTTTTCATCCGTTTTTGCGCGTTTTCGTCCGTTTTTTTACGTTTTCGTCCGCTTTTGCGCGTTTTCGTCCGTTTTTTTTCGTTTTCGTCCGCTTTTGCGCGTTTTCGTCCGTTTTTTTACGTTTTCGTCCGCTTTTGCGCGTTTTCGTTCGTTTTTTTACGTTTTCATCCGTTTTTGCGCGTTTTAGTCCCTTTTTTACGGTTTTCGTCCGCTTTTGCGCGTTTTCGTCCGTTTTTGCGCGTTTTCATCCTTTTTTTACGTTTTCGCCCGTTTTTTTACGTTTTCGTCCGTTTTTGCGCGTTTTCGTCCGTTTTTTTACGTTTTCATCCGTTTTTGCGCGTTTTTGTAAAACGTAAAAAACGGACGAAAGAGCGCAAAAACGGACGAAAACGTAAAAAAACCGACGAAAACGCGCAAAAACGGACGAAAAATTTTGAATATTTTTTTTTCAAATAAAACTATTCGAAAAAATTTCTAAAAATTTTTTTGAAAAATTTATTCAAAAAAATTTCGAAAAACAAATTTTTTGAATTTTTTTTTTCCGAATTTTTTTTTGAAAAAAAATTTCAGAAAAGTTTTTTCGAATAAAATTTAAAAAAAAAAATTTCGAAAAAAAAATTATTCGAAATTTTTTTTTAGAAACTTTTAGCCATTAGAAAAAAAAATTTGAAAAATTTTGAAAAAAAAATTTTGAAAAATTTATTCGAAATTTTTTTTTAGAACTTTTTAGAAAAATTGGTTAACTTATTTCAGCCATTAGATCAAAACCGGATGAAAACATATAAAAACAAACAAAAACGCAATAAAACGTTATTAAAACGGATGAAAACGTAAAACGTTTTTATGCGTTTTAATAACGTTTTTATGCGTTTTCATCCGTTTTAATAACGTTTTCATCCGTTTTTGTATGTTTTTATATGTTTTCATCCGGTTTTGATCTAATGGCTAATATAAGTTTACCAATTTTTCTAAAAATTTCTAAAAAAAATTTCGAAAAAAAATTTGAAAAAAAAAAATTTCAAAAATATTTTTAGAAATTATTTTGAATAAATTTTTCAAAAAATTTTTTAGAAATTTTTTCGAATAGTTTTTTTCGAAAAAAAATATTCAAAATTTTTTTCGAATAAAATTTTCAATTTTTTTTTAAATTTCGAATTTTTTTGAAAATTACACTGTTGGTCCATTTATGTAATATTAATAGTTAAATAAATATTAATAGTTAAATAAATAATTAAAAGAGTTAATTGCATTTTTGGTCCCTGTAAAACTTGGCAAGACACAAGGACCATTTATGTAAGAGACTCAAAAGGTGGACTGAAAAGAAAATAGGAAAAGAAGAAGACAAGGGTATTTTTGTCATTTGATGGACCCGGGGACTAAACATGCAACGAAAACTTGAAAATGGGGACCTCTGGTGCACTTTTAAAGTTTTAGGGACCAAATTTTTAATTTGGCCATACCACAGGGACCAAAAATGCAATTAACTCTAAAAACAATTTTCACCGCTATATTCACATGTGATATTAAAAATTACCGTTTGAGGTTCTTGAAGTTGTCCCCGTTTCGCTCTTCTTGTTTAGTCTTTTTTATTGTCTAACTGGGATATGGCTCGAAACAGGGGCTCATTCCCACCAATATTTATATCCTCGGTTCATTCCATGCAATATGTAAATAAATTCAGTGACCAGGTTATATATATCAACAACAGTAATAATTAGTAAATATAATATAAAAGAAAACGGTTATCAGCCTTTACATTGTTGCATCGTGAAGTTACCCAAGTGAGAGTAGCTGCTGAAAATGATGTCATACGGTCCTCTCCACCGTCTGGACGGGTGATGTAGGTTGGTTTATTGATCAACTTCTAGCCAAAGATGACAGTGTTCTTACTTATTAAGACGGTCTGCAATATGTAAAAACGGTAATAGCTAACAATGAGGATATAAATCGTTATTAACATTAAACTAATAGAGCAAAAACCAATAGATCGACAAACAATGCATTTTAAAACTTCTAACATAATTCGAAAACAATTTTGAAATACACTAATGCAAATCTATACTACTTTATAATGCATTTAGGCCTTCTAAAATTAGAAGGCTTAAAAATTCAGACTTTTTTACTTGCTTATTATGTAAAGATATATTATAATGCATGTAAAATTAAGATAAGGAGCTCCAATCATGAGATGACATGTGTCACTTCTTAACAAACTCCAAGGCTAACTTCTAACAAACTCCAAGCCTAACTCCTAACCACCAAAAATTAAGATAAGGAGCTCCAATTATAAAATGACATGTGTCACTTCTCAACTAAAAATTCATTTTTATTTTCAAATTAAAATATATTTTTATCTACTTATTTATATTATAATCTAATTTCACCATATTTTCTAAAATTTTATGCTTTTTAATTCAACATCCATTTTAATATATTTTTATGAGTTTTTAGTTTTTATATTTTTAGTGGGTTTATTTTATTTTAATTCAAATTTTTACAACTTTAACCTTTATTTCATTTATTCCAATCAATATAATCTTGATTTATCAAAATCATATACTTTTGGGGGAGTGTTTGACACGTAAGGGATTGCGAGGGTATTTTTATATGCGGGAATAATGATGTCGCGTGAAAGTTACGGGTAACCCAAACAAACACTTACAACTAAAACATATACATTCGAAGTGTTGTGAAACGAATTCACTAAACGGGTAAGCAAACACATATAACTATACTTATCGCCGCCGCTGTCATCACATCACCACCTCAAAACATTTGTTCGCTACAAAATAGTCATCGGGTACCCGCCGCCGCATTGCGCGGGTACCCTTCTAGTACCCCCATAATATGAGTAACCTACAACATCACATAGAGACAAAAAAAAATCGAAGTTTACAAAAAAAAAGGTAACAGCTTTCACATGAGCTACTATTGCTGCAAAGGTTTGAAAAATAAACTTAACATGTAACATACGAAAAATACATAATTATTCACATGAGCTACTTACTCTAGTCTATATGCCAATAAGGCTCCAACCGCCGAACAAAGGACATTATTCCAATCTTTGTGCTACAAAACAAAACCTGTAGTTGCAATTTGATTAGAGACCTGCATCCTAGAGTAAAAAATATGGCATTGTTGATTGCACGTAATGATTCGACACATGTACTGTAATGCCCTTAACCTTCTTGCTCAGAAAAGAGTGCAAGTTTCTTTATGGTCTCCTCAAGGATTCTTTTTTTCACCCTTAACCCAAACTGATATAAATTAAATTAGTTTCTACATGAAAGGTCTTAAATATCGTTGTAAAAATATGTATTGTGTTGACATTTTAATGAAATAACACCCCTTTGGTTCTTTTATAGTGAGTTACAGAATGAAAAAGAACTGCAAGTTTATAACTATTTGAGAATTGCCCAACAAAGTGGCAAACACAAAAACCACATTACACTCGGTAAGAAAATTCAATAGCAAATCATTTACATAGGAAGGGTATCGCAATAAGATTCAACTGATCTGACAAATGTCTATAGTACAAGAAAAAGCAAACCAATTCACACTTAATTAGAAATTTCCAGTTTTCAGATAAACTGCCCAAAACTAAAGTTTTTGTATCTGCTGTACAATAGATTAACAACACTGAACATTGTTTATAAGATGCCTATTGAAAGAAAAAAAAAATAAGCTCTATCATTATAAGCGTATGGATAAAAAAGAAAACTGAACCAAAACAAAAATTGCTGTTAAATAAGAGGCTCAGAAAGCTCCATTTCATTTGAACTATTTTGATGTGTGTCTGGTAGACGGGGTCCTCCTATAGGGTCCCAACCGAGCCATTGCCAAGGCCAGCATACGTATCTAGACTTGTGTGCATTGCTTGAGATCTTCTGTGTATCGAGTCCTTCTAGTTGCTTAGTCAACTCTTCCACCCGTTCCCTCAAGCGGGTAGCTCTCGTGTCTGCCAATCTCAATGATGTCTCGGCTGCGTCTCTAGCTGCCATGGCAGCAACTTCTGTTTCCTCTTTGAACTTTAACTTCTTCTCTGACTCTATCACTGCCTGCTTTGCTTCTTCCAGTTCTTGACGTATGGTAGATAACTGCAGCGATGGTAGACGGCCACTTGATGAACATTTTATAATATCATCACTTTACTATGTATGCACACACAATAGAGGTGACAATTTTGATCCATCTAGTTACAAAAGGATCGATTCTGGTAATGTTTTAATCTCTCAAGAGTAAGAAGGATAACATAAAAACATAGGTATTTTTCCCACCTTTTTTAAATAGAGACGGTATCTTACTTGGAAATATAACATACTGGAAGTGTTTTAACTGGTTAAGTATTCCCAACATTAGAAACCTAGGATTGATTCTAATTCATGAAGAATATGAAGAAACCCATTAGCCTATCTGAAAAGTCAACATATCTCCAAATGACAGTCACATGGTCAACTGAAAGAGTTTTTGTAAGATATTATATAACTTACCTTGGATCTCTTACTGTCAATTTATTGCTGTAACGAATGATTGTTGGTAAAAGGCAACATGGGTATACTTCAATTATATTTGTGTAATGTTTTCACAAAAGTTTGAGGCATTACATAATCTAATTTGATCTACGAAAAACTATTCATGAAATGTATATGGTGAGTGGAGTTATTTTAGTGATTTCTAGAAGCTATTTTAACAAATATGTGAGTGGCATACAAGCTAGCTTCTAGAGCATGTGTGAAGCTACATTTGGGCTAAATTATACAATCAAGCAGGAATAACTTTCAGGATTGGGTGCACAATCAACTGTCATAATCTTAAAGATAAACCACTGATCACATAAAATATAAGATATTAATGTGAGCATACCTGTGCTATATACTCTTGTTCCACACCTTTGCCTGCTTCAGCTTCTTGCTGTGCCGCAACTTTCCATCTTGTGATCTCCTCTTCAGCTGCAGCAATATCCATCATAAGACCTTCAACCTGCACCACAATAAAGTACTTACATATTCAAATGAGCTTTGCACATGGACAATTACTAAGGCTTAATGAAAGAGAAACTGTAACATCAAATTCTCGACCATAACTTCTTGATCCATGATTTAAGTAGTTTTTCCAACACATAAGATAATAGCAACGGTAGCTTACGTTTTCATTTGCCACTCTCTCCTTTTCCTGCAGTTCCTCTACTTGTTGTTTCCTTTGCAAAAGCTCCTTAGATTGAGCTTCAGCATGTTCCTTAAGTGAGGCTGACTCTGCCCTATAATACAAGTACCATCCAAAAATACACAGTTAGAAAATATCTGAAGCTATTTCCTTAAATACACACATAAACATATATAAACACTAAACAGTGAACCGCAGTTCAATTATCAACAAAAAGCTACAATGAGACAATCAATCGCGATACCATTAACGATCCCATCAACAGTAGTTTCATTTCTAGAATTCCATAACCTAACTAATAATTGTCGGGCAAGGCGTAATGATACATTGAACTGTTGGCGGATGTCTAATTCTGAGAAAGTAGTCCACATTAACTGAACAACTGATATACTCGATGCTTCGCAGAGGAATGTAGAAAGATAAAAGCTGTAACCACATACCGGCTCTGTTTTTGGCTTATCAGTTCTGCCCAATGAAGCATTCTCTTGTGTTATTGGCGGCTGAAATTTTCTGATATTTCCTTTTCTGTCTTCAGTAGCAGGGCAACTGCACTCTCGTTGGCGCGAAACCTGTAAAATACAATTGGTTAACTGAATTTGCATGTTCGTAGTTATAAATTACTTTGTATGTGAAATACTCTTACTCTGCACTTCCGTAGTCATAGTTCAAGCCTCGTCAATCTCTGGAATGACGTATATATGTGTTGCTGGAGTTGGAATGGAGTACTGGACATTCAGAATTCACAGCATAAAGTTAAACAAAGATAACCCTTAAGTCACTATTAAATCTGATTACGCAATCCTTAGCACATCACCAAATGGAATGCAAATCATAGTGTGGGGAAATAAAAAGGAAGGTGACAGTGAGTACCTACATCAGTAAATTGATACATTCTGGTGGAATCACTGTTAAACTGGTAAAGACGTGTGAAAAGTTTTCCCTAAATGTGCGGAAACAAAGGTTTTCTGTGGGCATATAACCTTCTAAAAAGATATTAGTTCCTTTTATGACAGAGAAGGGTAGAGTCACAACACCATATGCACCAGGCTTCCCATACAGGCAGCAAATGAAGTCTGATAGGTAATTAAGCAAACTTAAAGCGTGCTCAACAACAATCACATAGCTGAAATTGAAGTGTTGCGGATTATTCTGTCAGTAATATACATCTTAACATCATAATTAACAAACCAAGAAACTAAGTGAGAATGGGAGCATAAACTGTTATGTAAGCATAGATCGGATAACTTGGGCAGCTTTAAGCCTTTGTTTCACATCAAGATAACTTGAATGTTCGCCAAACATATATATTTCTGCCATTTGTATGGCAACGACAGCAATGGCAAACCTCTGAAGCTCTCCACCAGATAAGTCTCCAACATTACGATCTATAGCCTGATTCAACTCAAGATCAGCACAAAGCTCCGCCTTCACATCTCTCTCATCCTTTTGTTCAAGTACTTGTCCAACATTCCCTAGAACTGCTTTTGGAATATGGTCAACAATATTGTGGTTTGATCAGATCCTCAGAAGTGGGTCTGAATATCTTGCAATCTGGAGGGTTCTGAAGATGTATAACTAAAGCATTAACAACAATAAAACAAATTAAATAAATTAAAATGATTGAGGATATAAAATATAAGGGATCATCTGATTTACGTTAAAGAGGTCCCAAATTGGGTTTCAACTTTCGAGCCAAGACTTTTAGAGCGGTCGACTTCCCAATTCCATTTGTTCCGACTAAGCCAAGAACTTCCCCAGGCCTCGGGACAGGCAACCTGCCATGAAATATGCTCAATTTAGTGATCAATGTGAGACAATACAAGTGGCAAAATGGGGACTGGTTGCATACAGGTCAACAATAACTGTATCGAGTGAAAACAGGTTGGGTTGACCCGAAATAGATTTTATACTAAGTTCTATATTTTTATGAAAAGTTAGTGTTCCAAATATGATAAAAAATATTAACAAAAACCTGAACAAAAAATTTCAAATAGTTTTAGGCATTCAATGGGCAAGTTTAAACCCATTAAACTAATATTTATACCAGTTTGATCCAATTTGACATAGATATAACTCAAACCAATCCATTCGTATTTATGTAGATTCAAGTTGCCACATCTAGCAAACCGCAACGCTAGTATAACAAACCCGATTTGTTTATTAACTAACCTGTGTAATTTGAAGGTGTTGACTCCATATCAGTGAGTTGTATCTTTTTCCAGATCTTTTGGTAAATTAATGATCTCAATTGCATCAAATGGGCATTTCTACATTAATAAAAAGAATGAATATCATACTTGAGCTGCAAATACTGTTAATTTGGGAACATAAAGCAATAAAGAAGAATTTTACTCGCAATACAAACCTTAACACATATACCACACCCTATGAAAAGCTCCTCGAAGATATATGCCATCTTGGAGGCAGATTAGACCTTGATACAATTACCAGTTTCATGATTATAGACGTTAGTTAGTATGCTTTGCAAAGACCAATAAACAAATAAAAATATTTCATCAAACATAAAGGAAATGATAAATATTATTGCAGTTTTTCAACAGCCCTGAACACCCATTTATACCAACCAAAGTGCCTTACATAAACAACCCTAACACTCCTGTAATGCTGCTGTTGCAGTAGAATAAAAAATCACCCAAATTCCCATTAAACATTCCCTATCCTGGGTAATAATCAAAAAACTCATAACTCAAGTGAAAATAAAGATTCAAAACTAAAATCAATCCAACATTCCCTATCCTGGGTGGCATTCTCCCTTCAGTTGGCACTGTTGGCTGCAACATGCATTCAACAAATTCAAAGTAAGAAATTTAATGTGGAAGTTTGTGTTTATGGGTCCATGCATATACAAAGTAAGGATACTTGTGAAGGAAAGGGAATTCTAATGTCTCATGAAGTTTAGGGGGTTGCATGTATACCGTACTTCTGGAACTTATTTTGTTAAATTTTGGAGCTGCTTTACAGGCCACCACACATAAATTGCAACTGATTCTAGTCAGAAGAAACAGACTGATCCTATAAGTTGAACTCAAAGATAGCATGCTCAAAATCCAGACTATCTTTTCATGTTTGGTTGATCTTTATCTCGATTTTAGACTTATGTGTCCTAAGTTTTAACTCAAACACCTTAAAATAAAATAACTATCCTTATATCATGGAAATATTTACCTTAGCATTGTTTTCGTAAGTGCTCAACGCACCGTTCCTCTCAGCATCAATAATACTCCTGACAAGATTACAGTCCTCAAGAATATGCTTAACCAGTGAAGCATTCTTGCTCTCAAGACAACAAACTATTATCTCTTCAATGCGGTGATGAAGGAAGTTATTGTAGGGATACCTAAAGTCATCAACAAAAAGTGCGGTTCAATATAGAGTTCTATATTATAACACATCTCATATACAGAAATACTGAAAAAAGTTGGTGCACTGACTCAAAAAATAATTTCAAAATATGTCTTAAGACACCAAGGCATATCAACTCCTTCTCTGTAGCTTCACTTTCAACATTCATTATCACTGAGATCAACTCCTTTTGTTGTGAGGGAGACAGAAGAAATGGTTGTGGTGCAACCATAAAGCAACACGGTGCATGTGCCATACTCACAAAAATTGATCCCATCCTTGCTCTTCAATATCTGATGGATGGTCACAAGTCCTAACCCTCGAATCCGTGATTTCAGAAGACGGTATTTTTGTCTCCACCAACTGTAACAAAGAAATCAAAATAGTATCCTAGATTCCATGCTTATACCAAAAAAACTTTGAACTAAAATGATCAGGTAGGCTGTAGTCATTAGCAAAAACCTTTTATTTGAACTAATTTGTGCATTATTTTTGAACTAAAATAATTCTAGCAAGTAACCGAACACATTACTCATTTATTTAAATATCCTTATTCGTAAAAAAGTGACAACCTCAGTCTTCCCAAGACGACAATCAAGCTCAACTTCATAATCCTTGTGTGTCAACAGTTTCCTTTGCAATCTACAAACGTGAGAACACTTATTGATACATAAAGAGCCGATAACTCACCATACTCCATGAAAGCTCCTTCTGATATTGTTTTCCAGATTTAAAACCTAACTCTGACCCGAATCAAACATTAAACTAATCATATTTCGCAACCATTAATCTCATCAAGCATGTAACATATTTGATAGCATTCTGGTTCATGTCTCATGCATATCAGTTCTACAAAACCAAAAGCATTCATAAAATAGATATGTAAATAGGTACCTCTAAGACCAAAAGTATTCATAAAATAAATATGTGAATCATTAAAAAAATATATAATAAATACCTGAAGTATTGTTGGTCCTTCAACACGGTTCTACAAAACCAAAACTAATCATAAAACAAATATGTGAATCATTAAAATATATATAATAAATACCTTGAGTATTGTTGGCCCTTACATAATCACTGTATCATTCAATCAACCAATGAGTAACACAATATATCAACATGAAAAAAAATCACATGGGAATAAAAAAATACAAAACCTTAAAGGATTGTTGTAGATCTTATTGCGGTGGCTACGGATGTTGTTGGCAAAAAAGATGGCGACATAAGGACCTTTGATGAGACTGGAATATCGTATATCATGTACTGCTTGTGGTCATTCTTCTTTTAAGCCTGAATGTGATGAAGCCTAAAACAGTTGCATAGAAGGCGAATATATGATATTAGGGTTTTGTGTATACAGACTGAATAATTAATATTGTGGAAAAGATATGTGTAAATTGCTTTTTTGTCGAGTATATTTTTTTTGTTTTTGGTGCTTGATCACAATCAATGGTTTGGCTCCATTGGTTGAGATGTTTGCATGTTAACTTAATGATCCAGGTTCGAATCTCACTATAATCATTTTTACACGAATTTATTTTGAATTTGAATTTTAAATTAAAAAAAAATTAAAATTGAACATAAAAACTGAATTTTAAATTAAGAAAAATTAAAATTGAACATAATTATAAAAAAAAATGCCATGTCATTAAAAAAATGTCACATAAAATCAATGATGACATGGAATAATGACATGGCAAATTAAAACGCCACATGTCATTAAAAAAATAATAAAAAATGCCACGTAAATACAATGATGACATGGAAATATGACATGGCATTATGGGATGCCAAGTGGCATTTTATGTGGCATGCCTCCTCTTATATATAATGTATAGATATATATAGAGTGAGGATCAGGTGCGGATTTTTTTAATTCGTGCGGATGTGCGGATTGATCTGGACCGCCCATTTCAGATCTGATATTGACTTTTTGTAAAAAAGTCAAGATCTGCGCTATCTTCACGGTAGCAATTAACCATGTAAACGATTTTTTTAATTTTTTTCCTTTTAAGCGATCCTTACTATTGTTATCTTCTTTCATTTTTTAATTTTTTCAGATTTTTTTGAGCAATTTTTGTTTTTTTGATTATGAGTTCTACCGTGATATTAACGATATTATGAGTCCTACTGTGATATTAACAATTTTACTTAATATCACTGCCTTTTTTATTACGATATTAAGAAAACTTACGGTGATATTAAAAAAATTAACTTTGATATTAAGAAAACATGTAAAAAGTAACTGTGATATTAACAATTTTACTTAAAAAGTTACTTTGATATTAGAAAAAAACTTAATATCACTGCTAGTTTAGAAACTACTGCTAGCCTTAGTGAAACTACTGCTAGCCTTAGTTAGTAGTGATATTAAGAAAGCTTGATAATTACGGTGATATTAACAAAATTTATAATATCATTGTACCTTTTAACCATGAAAATGATTTTTTTTCTGAATTTTTTTTCTGCGATTCTTAATAAATTGTTGTCCTCTTTCTTTTTTTAATTTTTTCAGATTTTTTTGAATTATTTTTTTTTTAATGTTACTGTGATATTATCCGCACCATCCATACTTAAAATGTAATCCGCACCCGATCCCTTCCCTATATATATATATATATATATATATATATATATATATATATATATATATATATATACCTTCTATATAAAGCAAGCTTGTCATATTATTTCTCCCCTCAAAAATAGTAATCAATTGACACACCTGGAAACTACTTTGATCATGACCGTCCCTTTTTTTCCAAATGTTTTGAGCGGAACTCACTACCACACTCTCATTCGCAACATTTCTCATCATCAAAAAAAAAAAAAAAAAAAAAAAAAAAAAAAAAAAAAAAAAAAAAAAAACACACACAGAGACAATCTCCTCCTCTCAAACCCTCTACATCAAACCCTAACCGACATAATTAATAATCTGAATCAATTTATGATAAGGTGTGGCCAACAACTCCAAAAATTCAATTGGTATATTTGTTTGACAACATATGCGTGGCAATCCATGAAACTTCAATATTTGTAAAGTACACCTTCGATGCAAAACTTCATCTGTACGCCTCTTCTTTAATTGTTAATTTTGTAAAGTCATAACACATTCATAAGCAGTTTCATTACATCCTCGATTCAAAAACACATACACAAACCCTATGACTTCAATAACACCACTTATCAATTCAATTCGTTCTATGACTATGACCGATTAAAAAACACCACATAGTACAACTGATTCAAAAACCAATTCAATTTTATAGTATCCATACCCTCAATTTGGTAAGTTGTGAAAATGTTGTGAGTTTTTATATTTTTCAATGTTATAATGGTTTTTATTTTTTGGAATTTGTGTTTTATGTTGTTAATTTGTGTTGTTGTTAAGGAAAAAAGTTTATTTTATATTTTTGTTTTAAAAGATGTACCATGTGTTATACTTTTAGGCTTTTAGCCATATCTACAAGAGCAATTTTATATGATTCACAGCTCAAAGTGTCTGGACATGGACATGGGATGGTGTCAATTTCTGATGTAAAGAATGCTGCCAGTCCTTCAAAACCAGGTATGGTTGTGTATTCGTTGTTGTAATCTTACTATTTAGTTCTTAAGAATACTGTTCGAATTACAAAAGCATTTGTTTTACAATTGATATGACTATTGTTGTTACTTGTGCATTTATCTAGAGCTAAAACCGGGTTTTGTGTTTTGAACTTCTGATCATGTTTAATTTTTATGGTATTTGCGTACTGCTTGTGATGTATGTGTTTATAGAATAAACATGTAACCAACTTTCGTCTTATTTAAAATTTTGTTAGCCATTGTTTTTACCCAAAATTAATAAATAACCTTGTCAATCATAATCGTCTTCTAAATCGGCATCTAAATTGATTCATTAGGTATATGTGGATTTATGAAGATGACGTCTGGTGGTGAAAATTTTCAATTGAGGCAGCTAGGAGGCTCAAAGTTTTGATGGTAGTGTTCGATAAAAGATGCAATTACTCATTGAAATCAGCCAATTAAGTTAAGGATCAACGTTGTTTATGAAGTTGGAGGAGATATTTTAATTATAAAAGAGGGCGATGAAAAAAATAAATCACCTGGTGGTGATGTGATGCAGAATATGGGAGGCTGTGGAGTGGTTAGGGTTTAGTGAAAGAGATTGAGAAAGATGGATCTGTTTTTAAGCTTCGAACTGATTCCCCCAAAATCGTGGTTTCTACACAATGACGGTTTCAATATATAATTAATATGATGTACCAATAATACCTTTAGATTCTTTATAAAACATCACTTAATCTTTCATTTTATTACCTTTATGCCACAACTATTTATATCCATTGATCTATATATTATTTTTATTTTTAAAAATGAGTGACTTGATTTATTGAATTTTTAGATAATTTTGGTCGGTAATCTTACTGTATATATATACTACATATAAAGAGTGTATAGTCAAATCTTGAAAAGTGAAATCTTGAAAGTCAAAGTTGAGAGAAATGCATAGTGTAATTAATACTCTTATTAAAACACCAATTACTTAAAAGTACAATAATTTATTCACATTATACAACCAATTAAAAGAATATTTACGAAATTAAAAACAACCATTAAAACCCTTATTAAAAAGTACAAAAAAATTTCCACAACATACAATTTAAACAAGCTACAACATAATTCAAAATATAAAATAATTAAACACATTAATGTTATTTCTAAAACACCCTAAAATAAAAAGTACATGTTATTATACACATTATACAAATTAATAAAACACACAAAGCTTTATACAAGCTAACAAGTTGATGATATATATAGTTTTGAAAACCGGATCGGACCAAATGGTTCAACCAGGAACCGGTGTCACCACCGGTTCGGGTAACCAATAAAAGACATCCGAAAATGAACCAGAGAGGACCCGTTGAAACCGATACAAACTGGTGGAATTAGGTCTCATCGAGATCTATTTATCCGGTTAATCGCCACAGAGTACCCGCCACCGGAACGTGCTGGTACCCTATTATACTATACATAAAAAAAACCAAAAAGTAAAAAGTAAAAAGTTGAAACTAAAAAAAGAAATGTTGAAAACATATATTTCAAAAGGAAACTATTAATACACATGGAAAACCGGGTTGACGGGGGACGCTTCAAACCCGGGGGTTGACCCGGTTTAATTTGTCCCGTTTTTGACCCAACCCATCTGGTTGACTAGGTTTAAATCGACCCATTTTTCGACCGGATCGGTTCAACCGGTTGAACCACCCGAGTCGAACGGGTTTCAAAACATTATGTCAAACAATAAATCCATCACTTTCTTTCGCTAAAAAATTTCGTTGCTATACACTGGTACTCGTCTAGTTAATAAAAAGAAAAATGATTGTTGTGCCTATCAATCAAGCCTACAAATGTACCTAATGATTTGATTGGTTGATTTTAAAAAATGATTGGTGAAAATTTAAAGAAAGAAAGTACATAATACAATTGTACAAATAATTTATGCATTAAGCATATATTTAAGCTAATAACATTACTCTAATAAAAAAACATACTTATAAACAAACAAAAAGTCAAACCGACTCGGGAAGTGATAGTCGAGTGTCTTTTGTTTGTTATGTTGAACGAGAGGGAGGATATATTGTCACGTTTGTGTAAAGATGGATTTGTTTGGACTAGTGACGGGTGTAAGCGTTTAGGTGAAGTGGATGTTCATTTTGGGAAGGAGTACGGGAATTTGATAGATATGGGGAAGTTGGTAGGTGGGAGTGATATGAAATGGTACAAGGTTGACGTGGGGTATTTGGAGCATCCGGTTGTTCGGTGGTTGGCTTCTAGTTTGGTGGTTGGCTTCTAGGTTGGTTCACTTTCCGAAGGATTTGTACTATAACTGTCAGAATGTTCGGAGAGTTTTTGGTGACCGAGCGCCTTATGCTATTCCCAAGGTAGTTTACTTTTATTGTATTCTATCTGGTCCCCTCCCTTTTAGACACATTGCATCTTACATTATAGGATTACCGTATTAGTGTTCCCATGTTGATAGTTTTGACTGCTATAAAGGTTACAATCCGTATTATGTCTTGGTACCAAGTACCTTAAAATGAACAACTTGGTCTGACTAAACACCTATGTGGGCGTACACGCGTAATTGGTAGAATACCCGTAACATGTTTTAGCCTACTGTATGTTTCTAGACTGTGACGGGTGTGATTGGTCAACATTTTTTTACCCGTAACATTTATAGCCTACTTTATGTTTCTATTTGTTGTCGTTAAACAGGTTAACAATGTGAAATTAGCAAATTACATTGGCTTAAAAAGTACAGTAACTCTTGATGACGCTTTATCAGTTCTCGAACTGTGGAGAAAATCCGAGAATTTCAAGGCCAGGTATCACTAATGTGCGTTTTAGGAGTATGTGTTTTTGTGTGTGAATGGTCATTCTAACAAGTTTGTTAACGGTTTATGATTTCCAATTATCAGCATATCCGATATGTCTAAGTTCTACACATATATATGGAAGGAGATGAGTATCTCAAAGCAGAAAATAGTCGGGAATTTGCATTCTCAAGCTTTCATATTTGTTCCTTACTCGTTCGGTTATAAGCTAGAAGAAGTATCTGGTTTATTCTTATCTCCTAATGAAGTATATTGGCATGATTCTACGGGTTTAATGGAGCAAACAAAGTCAACTCATCCTCAGTTTGACCAAAATGCAGCTCATAGTCCTTTCAGCAAGATGTTATGCAATATTTATCCCAACCTTCATGATTTCTTCGTTGATGAGTTTGGAGTAGATGATAATCCTCCGCTCGTTTGCTATCTTCAGTTTTTGCAGCAGTTGTCAAGTGGGAGTTTACCATCACTGGCAGCTAAAACAGTGAGTACAGTGAAGTCCTTTATGTGTTTAGTGTAATTACAAAGCTATAGTATTATGATAATAAGCTATATTTGGATAAAGGGAATTAGCAGCTAAATTCAATTTCGATGACTTGCAACCTGTTTAACCCGCTATTTTGCTTGTTAATTTGACCCGTTTGAGAAAAAAACATAACCAAATCAACCCATTTACATGGAAATGGCGTTATTAACCCCCTTTTTTTACACATATACTCTAGGAGGCTGAACACTTGAATATACTTTGGGCGATATTTAAACCCGTTCGAACCTTTGCATTTTCCAACTTATCTAGTTTTTTTAAGTTTGCTGATCCAGTTTATTATCAATAATCTATCCCCCGAATAGAAATCTTATAAGTTGAAGTTGCTCTCTTTTAGTAGATACCAGTAGCCATGCTCATGGTTCTTTATATTCCATGTGTTAGGTTTTTCAAGTTTTCCAAAAATGGAGTGATGGATTAGACTCGGGGGTTTTGAGATCCGATGATATTGACTACTTGAAAAAAAGTATGGAGGAAAAGGAAACGATGATCCTTCCAACTGTGCAAGATAAGTGGGTTTCTTTACATCAGTCATTTGGTCTCGTATGTTGGTGTGACGATGAGGAGTTAAAAAAGGAATTTCAGAACTTGAACAATGTGAATTTCCTGTGTTTGGGGAACCTTACTACTGAAGAAAAACAACTGTTTCAGGATAAGGTTTCTGTTTTATTTCGGAAGCTGCGAATTACTTCACTTTCTGAGGTACTCTCTTTTGCTCTCTCACATACGCATACCTCACGACAACAGTTACCACTATTGTGGCAATATAGGCGGGTTGGGTAACAGGACAAATCGGGTTGGGTTGATCTGGCAAGTATTTTTTTATCCACTTTTTTATGTATAATTATTTTAGATAATAGTAAAAAAAACTACATTTTAAAATAGTAAATCTCACTCTCTATAATATAGCTAATTAATAGATGTTTAAGCAATTAAGGAGAACCGTTTTATCTGTCTGACCCATTTGAACCATTTCCATTTTAGCTCAGTTTAATAATTTACCGTTGGAACAATGTCATATTGAAAATTGAAGTATGTCGTACCATTCATCTGTTATTATGTCTTCTGCAGGCTGTGACTCATGAAGCAATATATGATGGCTTATCAGATAGCAGTTGCAAAACTTCATTGGTAAGCTGGGCTCTTCCATATGCTCAGCGCTTCATTTATAGCAACCATCAAAATGAATATTCTCTGCTCAAACTGTCCGGATTTAAGAAGCTAACTTGTCTGAAAATTGTTGTGGTGGAGAAGCTGTTCTGCAGGGAATGTCATAAAAAGATTTGGAATTGAATCTATTAAGCGATATGAGTGCAGTTGTCTCCTAAAAGACAATGTCTTGTATGCAACCCTTAAATCTGATTCCAGTCTCTCTTTATGGAACTTTCTCGTTTTCTACTTGCTGGAATTCCTGAATTGCCCTTATCAGATTTAAATAATTTCTTGGACATGATTACAACAATGAAAGAATCAGGTTTCACAGAGGAGCAACTGGAGTCTTATATTAAGAATGTCCGAAACCTACCATTGCTCCCAAATGAAGAATCACAGTGGTCTTTATCATCCATGCCATCCCCGGTAGATGATAAGAATACACCGACCACAAACTCGGGGCTGTCACTTGATGATGTAAATACTCCAAAATCTACTCCTAAGAAGTTTGATAATGCATCAAAGACAAAACCAGTTGATACTGATGAAATGAGACGGAAGGTTACAGAAGAATCAATTGAAAGTCCAACTTCAACGACACCTTCAGTGATATTGGAAGAAGATGAAGCCTTAAAAGATCAATCAGGTACTGGAATCGATACGCAGTTTTCTGAAATGAAGATTGGCTTCAAAGGTCAACCCGATCATGGAAAAGTTATAGTTTCTTCTGATGTAAATGCTGGATTCTCTTCAATAAACGCTGAGATAGATCGGCTAAGTTTGGGCACAGTCACCACACAACAGGTCAATGGGGTCAAAGAATCGGGTCAATTGTATGATGTTGTTGTAAAAGGTAAGAATATTATGAATGAAGAGGAAGCAGCCAAGATTATTGAGGGTATTAGGCGAGAAGAATTTGGGTTGGATCCAGCTTTCTCGGCTATAGAGGAGAGCATTCTGAAGAAGCAAAATGCTCGTTTAGGCAGAGCTCTACATAGTCTTTCTGTAGATTTGTATTCTCAAGACTCGCATTTTCTACTTGAACTTGTAAGGGCATCCTTTTCACGTGCTTAAATGTTATTCTTTTCATGTTTATCTTATGTTGTGCAACACTCTCTCATGTTTAGATTCAAAACGCTGATGATAAATTGATAATGCATACCCATGTGACGTGGAGCCTACTTTGACGTTTATTCTTCAAGAAACAGGCGTTATGGTCCTGAATAACGAACAAGGGTTTTCTGTTGAAAACATAAAAGCACTTTGTGATGTTGGGAATTCAACAAAGAAGGAACCTAGTGCTGGATATTTTGGTAAAAAGGGCATCGGCTTCAAATCAGTCTTTCGGGTGACTGATGCTCCGGAAATCCATTCTAACGGGTTTCATGTTAAATTTGTCATAAGTGAAGGTGAAATTGGTTTTGTTTTGCCAACAATTCAACAAATGTTCCACTGTGTGATATTAGTAAATTTTGCAAGCTGGTTTCTGTGCATAGTGATCCAACGGATGAGAAAGATTGGAATACTTGCATTATGCTTCCTTTCAAATTAAAGAATAACGAAGATCTTTCAGTAGAGAAACCCAGTTCCATGTTCTATAATCTGCATCCATCTCTTTTGCTATTTCTTCACCACCTTAAATGTATCAAGTTTAGAAATCTTTTAGATGATTCATTCATTGTCATGAGGAAAGAAGCTGTTGGAAACGGTATTGTAAATGTTTCCACTGGGAAAGATAAATTGACATGGTTTGTTGAATCTCGTAAACTAAAATCAAGTCAGATCCGTGAAGATGTCGAAACCACCGAAATATCAGTGGCACTTATGTTAGAATATGATTCAAGTTGGAAACTGCATCCCAAAACTCGACCAACAGCAGGTTTTTGCTTTTCTCCCTTTACGGGTTATGGTTTGAAATTTATTGTCTAAGCGGATTTTGTTCTTACATCATCACAGGAAGAAGTTAATGGAGATAGTCCATGGAACAAATTGTTGCTATCCGAGTTTCCAAATTTGTTTGTTAGCGCCGAGCAGTCATTCTGTAGCCTGCCTTGTTTTCAAGAGAATCCGGCAAAGGGTGTTTCCGTCTTTATGAGCTTCGTTCCTCTTGGAGGGGAAGTGGATGGTTTTTTTTCTCAACTTCCACGTAAGATTATATCTAAGCTGCGTAATTCTAAGTGTCTGCTTCTAGAAGGGGACAACAATGAGTGGGTCCCTCCATCTAATGTACTGAGAAACTGGACAGAAGAAACCCGTTCTTTGTTGCCTGAAAGTTTGATAAAAGAGCTTCTTGCTGTTGGTATTGGGTACCTGAATAAAGATACGGTTTTAACTGATTCTTTGGCTCAAGCGTTACACATTGAAGAGTGTGGTGGACCCAAATTTCTTATTCGAATTATGTCATTCTTATGTCCCGGCTCTTTAAAGTCAATGGGTCTCAGTTGGATATCTTCTTGGCTAAATGTTTTGTTTTTGATGTCGGGTAATGGGATTCAGGCTGAAGTCATAAGTTCTCTTTACCAATTACGGTTTATTCCACTCGTGGATGGTACTTATGCATCTATTCAGGATGGTCCAATTTGGCTGCATACGGATCCGGAACCCGATCATCGCTTTGAAGCTTTTGGGAAACTGTATACCAAACTTCGAGTTGTCAAGCCAGCACTCTTAAGCGATTCTCATGCCGAAAACGTAACTCAGATGCTTTACAAAGTTGGAGTTCAGCGGTTGTCTGAACATGAAGTTTTAAAGAAGCACTTCTTACCAGCCCTTTCTAATGAAATATATATGAAAGAAAATACAGGATTGATAACCAGAGTTACTTTCTTTCATAATGTTTCACCTAGAAACATCTTGTCACGAGTGTCTTGTAGAAAAGGAGTACATACTCTCAGTTATGTAACTATGCTTTTTTTTCAACAAATCACGGTTACAAACGACTTGCTGATGTGCCGATTCATTTCAGTAAAGAATTCGGGAATCTAATTGATATAAGTAAGTTGGTTAGTGGGACCGATATGTATTGGTTTGAGATCGATAAGAGTTATCTGGAACACGCAGTATACAAATCCTCACCTGCAGCAACGTCAAAATTGAAAAAATTCTTGCAGGAATTAGGAGTCGCCGATTTTGTGAAAATAACGAAGGTGGAAATGTGTGTTGAGGACATATCTCATACCATCCGCAAGAATATGATGTTAGATGATTGTATTTCTCCAGGATCCACCGTCACGGATTACGATTCTCAGGAATTATGGCATTTGTTGTTACATGTTTCATCAAAATGTGACAGAGAAAAGTGTGAATATCTCTTAAAGGTACTCGATACACTATGGGATGATCATTCTAGCGATAGGCTTACAGCTTTTTGTAGCACGAATGGCCAAAATAAGCTGTTCAAATCATGTGTGATAAGAACCCTTCATGGTGTTCAGTGGTTAGCTTCTAGTATGGATGACCAACTTCACTTTCCTTACGAGTTGTTCCATAACTGTGAAGCGGTGCATGCTGTTCTTGGTGATAACGCACCATACTGTATTCCAAAGGTTAGTTTACTTTATATTTGAAACGTGAATTCATTTTTTTTCCGGTGAAACTTAGTGTTAGTTTATATTGTGCATGAGATGGATCTGCTACTCTACTAATATGCTCAATATTTTCTGTTGTTATAAAGGTTAACAATGTGAAGTTGCTGAATGATATCGGTTTGAAGAATACAGTCCATCTTGATGATGCGTTATCTGTTCTCGAAGCTTGGAGAAGATCTGAAAAACCTTTCAGAGCCAGGTATCCACTATTTTACTCTATACGAGTATACAACAACAACAACAACAACAACAACAACATACCCAATCCCGCCGAGGCAGGGTATGGGGGAGGTAGAATGTAGACAGCACCTACCCCTACCCCAGGGATAAACCCGGGGGTAAGGAGACTGCTTCCAATGAGACCTCCGGCTAGTGTACGTGTGCGGGTGAGAAAGAAGAGAAGAGAGAGCAAAAGGAAGCATAAAGGCAACAAACAAAAAGCAGGCGAAAAGGGGCAGACCAAACACGCACAAACGCAAAACAAAAGCACACAGCAAACCAGAAACAAAAACCAAACCTAAGGGCAAAAGGTGTGTGTCCTAAATATAAAAATCTAAAAAACAACATTGTTTCAAGTTTGAAAAAAATGCGGGCTCTGGTTTTGAACTGGACTGGTCTGAATCGAGCACAATATTTTGAAAAAGATTAAAAAAAAAATTAACCACTAAGGTTTATTCTAGACTAAATTTTTTATATCTTCTGTGAATTTTAACTTATGCTTGATTAACCATCTTTTATTTCGTTTACCAGCATATCTCAGATGTCCAAGTTCTACACATATATATGGAACGAAAAGAGCACCTCAAAGCAGAAGATAGTCGAGAATTTGCATTCACAAGCTTTCATATTTGTTCCTTGTTCATTTGGTTCCACAAACGAAGTGGTATCTGGTTTATTCTTATCTTCGACTGAAGTATATTGGCATGATTCTATCGTTTCTTCAATGGAACAAGAAAAGTCAACACATTTTCAATTTGGCCAACCTGTGACTCTGCGGCCATTGAGCAAGATGTTATCCAATGTTTATCCCGGACTTCAGTATTTCTTTGTGAATGAGTTTGGAGTAGCTAAAAATCCTCCTCTTCGTAGCTATCTTCAGTTGTTGCCACAGTTATCATCTGAGAGTTGGAGTAATCCATCACAGGCATCTAAAACAGTGAGTTCCGTAGATTATTTAGTTTTATACCTGATTTAACCCGTTTTTATATACATGGGTTTAAATTTCTCCCTCTAATATAATACCAGTTCTCATTTCCGTAACTGTTTTGTTTCATGTTTAGGTTTTCCTAGTTCTCCAAAAATGGAGTGATGGATTAGACTCGGGTTTTGAGCTCTTATGATGTAGATTACATGAAGAAGATTATGGAAGAAAAGGAAATGATGATTCTTCCAACAGTGAAAAATAAATGGGTGTCCTTGCATCAATCCTTCGGTCTCATATGTTGGTGCGATAATGAGGAGCTAAGAAAGGAATTCATGAACTCGAACAACATTGATTTTCTATGTTTGGGGGAGCTTACTGACGTAGAAAAACAGATGCTTCAGACTAAGGTTTCTGTTTTATTTCAGCGACTCGGAATTCCTTCTCTTTCTGAGGTACTCCCTCTCTCTCACACACACATAATTAGCTATTAATAAGGCTAATAAGATTTTTTTTTTAAAAGTACACTAGAAAAACGGATGGTATGTCATGACTCATTGGTTTTGGATCTCTTAAGTAAAACTACCAGATATAACCAAAATTCAACAGCATCATCGGAAACTGTGTTCTTTAGAAATTTGAAGTACATTATTACTTTTTGCAAGTGTCGTGAAGCAATATACGATGGCCTGAGAGATAGTGGTTTTAAAACTTCATTGATAAACTGGGCTCTCCCATTTACTCAGCGTTACATTTACAGCAACCATCCAAATGAATATGCCCAACTCAAGCTGTCTGAATTCAACAACATAAACTGTCTGAAGATTGTTATGGTGGAAAAATTGTTCTACAGGAATGTCATCAAGAGATATGGGATTGAATCTAATAACCGAAGTGAGTGCACTTGTCTTCTACAAGACAACTTCTTGTATGCAACCTATGAGTCTGATTCTTACTCGCTTTTTAAGAAACTTTCTCATATTCTACTTGCTGGAATTCCCGAATCCTATTTAGCAAATTTTCTTCAATTGATTACAACAATGACAGAAATTGGTAAAACTGAGGATGAGATGGAATTATTCATTGCAAATAGCCAAAACATACAGAATCTCCCATGTGAAGAATCACAGTGGTCGTTAGTGTCTATGCCATCACCGGAACAAGATTCGAAGTGGCCACCTGCCCATTGGAAAACTGCACCAAGGTTTGAATATGCAACAAAGCCAAAACGAAGCTTCAAAAGACCAACTAGATTCTGGAGTCTATACAAACGCTGGTTTCAAAGGTCACCGCGCTAAATCCTTTACATAAAGGTTCTGACTTGACGGTCGGAGGGTGGCTTCGGCCTCGGGACCCCTTATAACCGGTTCTTTTTTGTTAGTTATGGTTAAACGTACCATGTTTAGAGTATTTTCAAATATGAGTGAGTGCTCTAGCTTGTTAAAACTAATTTACGTTATCTAGCATTCTTTCTATTATTATGAGTATATGTGATTTTGTGGTATGCGTGTGATTTGTAATAGAGAGTATTGGTCTTATGAAGGGCCTAACTAAAGAGGCCTAAAAGAAGACCTAATGCATAAATGAATTGTACAGTACTGTTACTGTACAATTCATTTATGCATTAGGTCTTCTTTTAGGCCTCTTTAGTTAGGTCCATTTATCATTTTCCTTGTACATATGTTACAAAGCATGATCACCTTACGTGAAATAGTTAATATTTATTAAAGTCTTCTTTGAGGATGGGTTAAAATATTAAAATGCAAAAGACTAATTATCTTCTAGGAGTACAAAACTGTATGGAAATAATAGGTGATCAAATGAGAAATATAATTAAGACTTTTTTGCGAGATCGATCATATATTCATGATAAGTAACTCTCTCGTCGAAAAATAAGTGTCCTTATTTTTAGTTTTGGGTTCCTCCAAGTAAGTGTCTACTAGTATATGTTTAGAGTGATAAAAGTGATAGGACTAAAGAAGAGTACGTGTAACGAGCAAGAATTAATAAAACAATTTTTCTACTTAACCAAAAAACAGACATGAAACATATTATTTATTTTAAGACATCCATCCCGATAATTATAATTTTGAGAAGGGAAGTAATTAATAAAGCCGCTAATTAATACTCCAATTATTAATCTCTAGTATCCATCATCAAAAAAAATATAGTATATTCCCAACCACTAAAACATTGACACCTACACAAGATCCTCACCTAACTTCTTCCTTGTTCAAAACCCTGTCCCCCAAAACCCTACCAGTTATTTTCTCACACCAATTTCCCTATTCAAGCAAATGGAGTTTTGGGGTAAAGATTCTCATTTCCATTTCACATTTAATTTTTTTCTTTATCATGTTTAGACTTTAGATTTAGCAGATATTGTTGACTTCGATCTGCATAACTTAGATACATTATCCTTTATGTCAAGGGCTATTTATGTTTGAATCTGCGCTTATTATTATGTAATATCCGAGTTTATTTTTAGTTTTGGGTTCCTCCAAGTAAGTGTCTACTAGCATATGTTTAGAGTGATAAAAGTGATAGGACTAAAGAAGAGTACGTGTAACGAGCAAGAATTAATAAAACAATTTTTCTACTTAAACAAAAAACAGACATGAAACATATTATTTATTTTAAGACATCCATCCCGATAATTATAATTTTGAGAAGGGAAGTAATTAATAAAGCCACTAATTAATACTTCAATTATTAATCTCTAGTATCCATCATCAAACAAAATATAGTATATTCCCAACCACTAAAACATTGACACCTACACAAGATCCTCACCTAACTTCTTCCTTGTTCAAAACCCTGTCCCCCAAATCCCTACCAGTTATTTTCTCACACCAATTTCCCTATTCAAGCAAATGGAGTTTTGGGGTAAAGATTCTCATTTCCATTTCACATTTAATTTTTTTCCTTATCATGTTTAGACTTTAGATTTAGCAGATATTGTTGACTTTAGATTTAGCAGATATTGCATAATTTAGATACATTATCCTTTATGTCAAGGGCCATTTATGTTTGAATCTGCGCTTATTATTATGTAAACTATATATATCCGAGTTTATTTTTAGTTTTGGGTTCCTCCAAGTAAGTGTCTACTAGTATATGTTTAGAGTGATAAAAGTGATAGGACTAAAGAAGAGTACGTGTAACGAGCAAGAATTAATAAAACAAATTTTCTACTTAAACAAAAAACAGACATGAAACATATTATTTATTTTAAGACATCCATCCCGATAATTATAATTTTGAGAAGGGAAGTAATTAATAAAGCCGCTAATTAATACTCCAATTATTAATCTCTAGTATCCATCATCAAAAAAAATATAGTATATTCCCAACCACTAAAACATTGACACCTACACAAGATCCTCACCTAACTTCTTCCTTGTTCAAAACCCTGTCCCCCAAAACCCTACCAGTTATTTTCTCACACCAATTTCCCTATTCAAGCAAATGGAGTTTTGGGATAAAGATTCTCATTTCCATTTCACATTTAATTTTTTTCCTTATCATGTTTAGACTTTAGATTTAGCAGATATTGTTGACTTCGATCTGCATAATTTAGATACATTATCCTTTATGTCAAGGGCTATTTATGTTTGAATCTGCGCTTATTATTATGTAAACTATATATATCCGAGTTTATTTTTAGTTTTGGGTTCCTCCAAGTAAGTGTCTACTAGTATATGTTTAGAGTGATAAAAGTGATAGGACTAAAGAAGAGTACGTGTAACGAGCAAGAATTAATAAAACAATTTTTCAACTTAAACAAAAAACAGACATGAAACATATTATTTATTTTAAGACATCCATCCCGATAATTATAATTTTGAGAAGGGAAGTAATTAATAAAGTCGCTAATTAATATTCCAATTATTAATCTCTAGTATCCATCATCAAAAAAAAAATATAGTATATTCCCAACCACTAAAACATTGACACCTACACAAGATCCTCACCTAATTTCTTCCTTGTTCAAAACCCTGTCCCCCAAAACCCTACCAGTTATTTTCTCACACCAATTTCCCTATTCAAGCAAATGGAGTTTTGGGGTAAAGATTCTCATTTCCATTTCACATTTAATTTTTTTCCTTATCATGTTTAGACTTTAGATTTAGCAGATATTGTTGACTTCGATCTGCATAATTTAGATACATTATCCTTTATGTCAAGGGCTATTTATGTTTGAATCTGCGCTTATTATTATGTAAACTATATATATCCGAGTTTATTTTTAGTTTTGGGTTCCTCCAAGTAAGTGTCTATGTAAAACCCTAAAAATATAAAACGCGTTAAAAGACTATTTTACCCTTAAATTAGTCCAGATTATAAAATACGTAAAATATAATTAACGCTCATCAATGGAAATTAAAACCTAACTTATATTTGTTTGGAAAACCTAACGTGTATATAAAAGTATCGACATTGGTACGACGAAAATAAAGTCACACGTATAAACTTTGGGTCTCGTTTTCTTTTGCAAGCCGAGTACACACTTAAGCCCATTATGAGTTTCGTTTGATTTTTCTTGTTGGAGCCGATCGGAACCCATAAGCCATGGGCCGGCTGTGTTTCTTTTTCGTTTGGGCCGATGGACACCATAACCCAATGTAAGTCGGTTCTTGTAAACCGATTCTCACACAAAACCCACCATGGGTCGACTATATATATACCACACATATCTCATAATTGAAACCCTAGTTTTAAAGAGTCTCGGCACCAAAAAGCTTCGACCTCCTTTTCTTTCTTTTCTTCCGTTCGACTGCAGCGTGGGACGTGGTGGTGCTTGGTGTTTTACTCCGAGTCTCGCTAAGGTAAGCGACTCCCTTGTCGTCTCAACTTTTGCATACAAATTATGAACACTTTATACCGTGAAGCATATTAACGAAACGAATAAATAAATCGAGGTTTTGCGTTAAAAAGGTTGTGTGAGTTGTAGCCGCACCATATATGTATGGGTATACATCGTATTTGTTATTGCATTCGAATTCGGAAAGCTTATATATATATGTATCGAATTGTGTACAAAACTGGATAGCAAGAACATATATGTTGTGTCACATAAAATCATAAACATGTATGCTATATGTATATAAGATAACGCATGAGTTGTTAGGACATATGTTGTGTCGTTATAAGTTAAACGTAAATGAACATGGATCATGAAACTTTGTTTGCGTTAAGAAGCTATAGGACAAATAGAGTACGCCACACTTTAAACTTTTGTTGCAGATTGCTTGTGTGTCGATTTGCAGGCATGGTTTGCATTGTCAAAAACCTTGTTAACAACAGTTTTGGAAGTCGACGTATACTTGGTTAGAATATAGGGAAGCATTAGGTCGACTTTGGAGAACGGTTAAGGGTTAATGTTGTGTGTCGAATGGTTTGTGAGTCGGGAAACGGGTAAGTTTTAGTCTCGTTAAAACGATTTAAATAAGTCAATGTGGTGTGAGTTATTTATGTAAATGCATGCATGGGTTTTGGTTCTTGTCTGTTCGGTTTCTCTCATGTATCTAGCTCAACAAGATTAGTCATTAAAATCCGTAACGTGTTAATCAAATGCTCGTTATCATGGTACTAAAAGTTTGGGAAAAACCCTAGGTCATAAATAGTAGTCGACTAGGGTTAAAAGCTGTGTGTGTTGGTTCGTTATTCATGTGAACATATGTTCTTTCATTTAAACGTGCATGAAAGTTTGGGACGTAAAATAAGACATGAAAGGTTTAATTACAATTTAAATCCTACTTTTAAGATATATACAATATGAACCCTATACTTTGAATAATGATCATATAAGCCCTCAAATAAGATATTTGTCATATTAAACCCTTAAGTTTACCATTTATCATGTGTAAACCATGAGTTTGGCTAATTAATGATTAAGACTCTAAAATGTTGTAATTCTGTCCGTCACTAAAAATGAGAATATACTTACAACTATAAGAAGGTAAATGCGATTAATCCGTTATAACTTTAATGATGCTAATAAGTATTAAATAAATCATAATCTGTGTAGATTCGTTGGAGGAGACGCGACGTTGTATCTTCGTGTTCTTACATTCGTTTGCTTTTCTCTAATTTGCGTTAAGGTACAGATATTCTGACCTTTTTAGTAAAGGTTTCTCATGATTTCTTTCCTTTGTCATATCTCTTATGCTTATTAGGATTTCCTATGACATTGCGATGATCCCCTTCTGTTTATGTGAATCTCTGTTTGTCTGAACCTCTGTATGTTGAATCTTACTGTATCTGATTTGAATTTAAGATTATGAACTTCTGATTAGAACATTTGATTATGAACTTCCGCTTATGAATGCATGATATATGACTGAGATATGAACCTTTGACTTCTGAACATTTGTTATGAACCCTTTCTGATTTGTTGATCCGTTGTTTATCTGAAACTTCTGTTTAGTGAACCATGAAATATCTGATTTGGACTTTATGATATGAAACCTCTGATATAAATATCTGTTGACCTTTATGATGAATTATGATCTGTGTCATTTATGACAATCTGTTTGACCTAAGTTAGTTTGACACTCGAGCCAATATTTCACTAGTCATAGGGGTTCCATGTCCGTGTCAGTGATGCACCGCTGACATGACTCTAGGGCAGTAGAGTGATGTTCTGCCACGTCCCTTTCTGTTATCTGTTTATTGATAGTATGGCCACTATATGTCTGTTGGGGCGTATGGATGCATCCTAGATCTGATCTGTTATCTGATATGATTTGTCTGGTGAATGATGTCGTGTGCAATACACGTCTTCACAAGTTCTGGGAGTTACCTACTCCATTTGTTATTGAGGTCTCCCCTCATATTATATAAGGTATTCCGAGGTCACCCCTCCGAATAAGAAAGTTACTTCTGATATGATATGTTCTGGGCTCGTGGTAGATAACTAAATCTGTATTTGTTATTTCTGTGTTAGATATTCTGTTTATGATTCCGTATTTGTCAATGTTTCCATTTACATACTGAATTATTATATGTTTATTGAATGTGTTTATGCTTTGACATGTTTATGTGACTACTGTTTGCCATGATAGGATATGATTAATATGCTTAAATGTGATTCGTATGTTGTCATCTGATTATATGTTAGTGTACCATTATGTGACCTTGTTGATCTGTATGATGATTATGCTGGTGTATAATTGATTGTTCTGTAAGTTCATTATGTATAATTGTTCAGATAATTCGTGAACTTTGATTATCCGTTGGTGTTCGTATCTGCTTATGTTTGATCTGCCATGTTTAAATTCTGTCTACACTAAAGTTTGATTTGGGAAATGGTTTAACTTATGATATCTGACTTGATAACTTGCTAATTGCTATGCTATGTCTTTTGCTTATTTAGTTATAGTTTTCCTATTGTGTTTTCTATTTGTATGTGTGACTGCCACGTTTGACTGCTATTGTTCCGATGCTACGATATTGGATAAGTGTGTTAAATGTAGATTAATTGACTTGTGTAAAGGACATGTTTACTTCTAGTAGTTGTTTCTGCTAGCTTTCGGTATTTCGTTTGACTTATATGTACTTAAATTGCCTGATTCATTAATTGCCTGTTGATTATGATGTGCTTCAGTTTGTGTCATTAATATGCTATGTGTTTGTTCTTATTTGTTGTTTGTTCTTCCGGATTTCTGTGTGTCTGTGTTTCCGCAGAATCCTCAGTGATTCATTATCCTCATTCCGCTGTGACTTCGTTGTTCGTTTCTTTATTTCATTTCGTATTTCTGTTTTTGTTTAGTTTTCGTTTTGTTATATCTGTTCACTGGGCTTTGTAAGCTCAGCCGCATTTTCTTTCCTTGCGGCAGGTGTTAAGCATTCAAGATGAGCTTATGGGATAGCTGATCTGGGTTGAGAGTAGAGCTGAGAGCAAGATTTGAAAATAGGGATTCTTAGATTTATTTTGATTATTAAGTTATTTATATTTTCTTTTGTAAGTTTTGTAAAGGCTTCCGCTATTGTATAGTACTTAAGGTTCTGATATGAAACCGTATTTGTGATATCTTTACCCTTGTCGGGTTGGGGTGTTACAATTTATGGTATCAGAGCTCTAGGTTTTAGGACCCTTAGAGCTTAGGCTATGACCTGTGAGGATCGGGCAGACATTTGGTTTCCGTCTGTTCAGATATCTTTCAATTCCTTTTGATGGTCGTTCAGATTTGACGTCGATATTCTTTTGCCTTTACTGAATTGGCCCTCCTCTTTTCACATCGAATTCTGTTATTTTGTTTTCGCTCGTCCGTTTGTCGATCGTTAGATGGAGACTACCCGCAGAGCCGAAGAAGATGGTGTCGACCCTGCATTGCTGCAACAGTTCCTGTGATGGAGAGGCTCGTGAAGCAGAAGCCACACTCGACTGCCGTGCTGCTGGAGGCATCAGGATGCTGCTGGAGGAAGCTGGACGGACCAACCAAAGGCGCAAAAGACGGAGACAAGATTCAACTGGTGGCTGAGAAGGTTCATCTACTTCATATGATTTGGGCACGACTTGTGATATTCTGATTCGTTTGTCATGCGTTTTGTGACGGTTTGATATTCTGCTAAGTGATTCTGATCTGTATTACTTTTCTTTGATTCGTTCAGAACTCGGTTCGAGTCGTGAAGTTTTATCGTTTAGCATTCTGGTATATCTCATCTTTTCTTTCTGGATCGTCAGTAATGAGTCATGAGGAGCCGTTTTATGCAAGTTGGTGGCTTCGTTTGTTTGGTAATATGGTAAGTTGTCTGATGTGTTATATGCTGCATGAATGTGTACCTGGTCTGTTTTGGTATGTTACTCGTTATCTATATGTTATATGTTTTGTTCTGATATTAGTTATGTGGTTTGCCATGACCGAGACAAAATATGATGATAATGAGGACTTGTTATGTGATGCAAGTATTATGACGCCTGATCAACGTGATAATACCGAGATCATATAATTTGAACTTATTAAAATCATATGACGTCTGGGGAAATGCCTGTGGTTGATACGTGAAAAGAATATGACTTGTATCCGTTATTTGGCACTCCTCATGTTCGTTTGAAATTCTGTACCTAATTGTGAGATTTTTGTCGATATCTGTTACGTATAAGTTTTGTACGCTTGGAATCCGAAATTGTTATGATTTGTGTGAACTATGGATTGCTATGTTTGCTCTAAATGTGTACGTCTCCGTGTACCCTTATTGTGGTCATAGGATTTTTCGTGAAGTGTTTGAGGAACATTAGATCCTTTTAGTTTGATTATCTGCGACTAGCAAGATCGTTAGGATTCATTCTGTCTATGTATATGTTTGTTCTCATCATTAGAGATCTGAATAAGTTAGAGCGTGTTGTTTGATTTTCTGCATCTCATCTGTTTTCTGCCATTACTATGATAAATATATGATTATCTGTTACAAGTATTCGATTTTTGCTTTGATTTCTGAAAAGTAGGAGTTTAAATGTTCTGATAAGAATCCGTTTGTTCCGAGATAAGTTTAGCGTTCGTCATATATTCCTTGAAGTTCTGAAATCCAATTTTTCTGCTGTTCTGTTCCGTCTTGTTCAATTTCGAGGACGAAATTTTCTTTTTAGAAGGGAAGAGTTGTAAAACCCTAAAAATATAAAATGCGTTAAAAGACTATTTTACCTTTAAATTAGTCCAGATTATAAAATACGTAAAATATAATTAACACTCATCAATGGAAATTAAAACCTAACTTATATTTGTTTCGAAAACCTAACGTGTATATAAAAGTATCGACATTGGTACGACAAAAATAAAGTCACGCGTATAAACTTTGGGTCTCGTTTTCTTTTGCAAGCCGAGTACACACTTAAGCCCATTATGAGTTTCGTTTGATTTTTCTTGTTGGAGCCGATCGGAACCCATAAGCCATGGGCCGGCTGTGTTTCTTTTTCGTTTGGGCCGATGGACACCATAACCCAATGTAAGTCGGTTCTTGTAAACCGATTCTCACACAAAACCCACCATGGGTCGACTATATATATACCACACATATCTCATAATTGAAACCCTATTTTTAAAGAGTCTCGGCACCAAAAAGCTTCGACCTCCTTTTCTTTCTTTTCTTCCGTTCGACTGCAGCGTGGGACGTGGTGGTGCTTGGTGTTTTACTCCGAGTCTCACTAAGGTAAGCGACTCCCTTGTCGTCTCAACTTTTGCATACAAATTATGAACACTTTATACCGTGAAGCATATTAACGAAACAAACAAATAAATCGAGGTTTTGCGTTAAAAAGGTTGTGTGAGTTGTAGCCGCACCATATATGTATGGGTATACATCGTATTTGTTATTGCATTCGAATTCGGAAAGCTTATATATATATGTATCGAATTGTGTACAAAACTGGATAGCAAGAACATATATGTTGTGTCACATAAAATCATAAACATGTATGCTATATGTATATAAGATAACGCATGAGTTGTTAGGACATATGTTGTGTCGTTATAAGTTAAACGTAAATGAACATGGATCATGAAACTTTGTTTGCGTTAAGAAGCTATAGGACAAATAGAGTACGCCACACTTTAAACTTTTGTTGCAGATTGCTTGTGTGTCGATTTGCATGCATGGTTTGCATTGTCAAAAACCTTGTTAACAACAGTTTTGGAAGTCGACGTATACTTGGTTAGAATCTAGGGAAGCATTAGGTCGACTTTGGAGAACGGTTAAGGGTTAATGTTGTGTGTCGAATGGTTTGTGAGTCGGGAAACGGGTAAGTTTTAGTCTCGTTAAAACGATTTAAATAAGTCAATGTGGTGTGAGTTATTTATGTAAATGCATGCATGGGTTTTGGTTCTTGTCTGTTCGGTTTCTCTCATGTATCTAGCTCAACAAGATTAGTCATTAAAATCCGTAACGTGTTAATCAAATGCTCGTTATCATGGTACTAAAAGTTTGGGAAAAACCCTAGGTCATAAATAGTAGTCGACTAGGGTTAAAAGCTGTGTGTGTTGGTTCGTTATTCATGTGAACATATGTTCTTTCATTTAAACGTGCATGAAAGTTTGGGACGTAAAATAAGACATGAAAGGTTTAATTACAATTTAAATCCTACTTTTAAGATATATACAATATGAACCCTATACTTTGAATAATGATCATATAAGCCCTCAAATAAGATATTTGTCATATTAAACCCTTAAGTTTACCATTTATCATGTGTAAACCATGAGTTTGGCTAATTAATGATTAAGACTCTAAAATGTTGTAATTCTGTCCGTCACTAAAAATGAGAATATACTTACAACTATAAGAAGGTAAATGCGATTAATCCGTTATAACTTTAATGATGCTAATAAGTATTAAATAAATCATAATCCGTGTAGATTCGTTGGAGGAGACGCGACGTTGTATCTTCGTGTTCTTACATTCGTTTGCTTTTCTCTAATTTGCGTTAAGGTACAGATATTCTGACCTTTTTAGTAAAGGTTTCTCATGATTTCTTTCCTTTGTCATATCTCTTATGCTTATTAGGATTTCCTATGCCATTGCGATGATCCCCTTCTGTTTATGTGAATCTCTGTTTGTCTGAACCTCTGTATGTTGAATCTTACTGTATCTGATTTGAATTTAAGATTATGAACTTCTGATTAGAACATTTGATTATGAACTTCCGCTTATGAATGCATGATATATGACTGAGATATGAACCTTTGACTTCTGAACATTTGTTATGAACCCTTTCTGATTTGTTGATCCGTTGTTTATCTGAAACTTCTGTTTAGTGAACCATGAAATATCTGATTTGGACTTTATGATATGAAACCTTTGATATAAATATCTGTTGACCTTTATGATGAATTATGATCTGTGTCATTTATGACAATCTGTTTGACCTAAGTTAGTTTGACACCCGAGCCAATATTTCACTAGTCATGGGGGTTCCATGTCCGTGTCAGTGATGCACCGCTGACATGACTCTAGGGCAGTAGAGTGATGTTCTGCCACGTCCCTTTCTGTTATCTGTTTATTGATAGTATGGCCACTATCTGTCTGTTGGGGCGTATGGATGCATCCTAGATCTGATCTGTTATCTGATATGATTTGTCTGGTGAATGATGTCGTGTGCAATACGCGTCTTCACAAGTTCTGGGAGTTAGCTACTCCATTTGTTATTGAGGTCTCCCCTCATATTATATAAGGTATTCCGAGGTCACCCCTCCGAATAAGAAAGTTACTTCTGATATGATATGTTCTGGGCTCGTGGTAGATAACTAAATCTGTATATGTTATTTCTGTGTTAGATATTCTGTTTATGATTCCGTATTTGTCAATGTTTCCATTTACATACTGAATTATTATATGTTTATTGAATGTGTTTATGCTTTGACATGTTTATGTGACTACTGTTTGCCATGCTAGGATATGATTAATATGCTTAAATGTGATTCGCATGTTGTCATCTGATTATATGTTAGTGTACCATTATGTGACCTTGTTGATCTGTATGATGATTATGCTGGTGTATAATTGATTGTTCTGTAAGTTCATTATGTATAATTGTTCAGATAATTCGTGAACTTTGATTATCCGTTGGTGTTCATATCTGCTTATGTTTGATCTGCCATGTTTAAATTCTGTCTACACTAAAGTTTGATCTGGGAAATGGTTTAACTTATGATATCTGACTTGATAACTTGCTAATTGCTATGCTATGTCTTTTGCTTATTTAGTTATAGTTTTCCTACTGTGTTTTCTATTTGTATGTGTGACTGCCACGTTTGACTGCTATTGTTCCGCTGCTACGATATTGGATAAGTGTGTTAAATGTAGATTAATTGACTTGTGTAAAGGACATGTTTACTTCTAGTAGTTGTTTCTGCTAGCTTTCGGTATTTCGTTTGACTTATATGTACTTAAATTGCCTGATTCATTAATTGCCTGTTGATTATGATGTGCTTCAGTTTGTGTCATCAATATGCTATGTGTTTGTTCTTATTTGTTGTTTGTTCTTCCGGATTTCTGTGTGTCTGTGTTTCCGCAGAATCCTCAGTGATTCATTATCCTCATTCCGCTGTGACTTCGTTATTCGTTTCTTTATTTCATTTCGTATTTCTGTTTTTGTTTAGTTTTCGTTTTGTTATATCTGTTCACTGGGCTTTGTAAGCTCAGCCGCATTTTCTTTCCCTGCGGCAGGTGTTAAGCATTCAAGATGAGCTTATGGGATAGCTGATCTGGGTTGAGAGTAGAGCTGAGAGCAAGATTTGAAAATAGGGATTCTTAGATTTATTTTGATTATTAAGTTATTTATATTTTCTTTTGTAAGTTTTGTAAAGGCTTCCGCTATTGTATAGTACTTAAGGTTCTGATATGAAACCGTATTTGTGATATCTTTACCCTTGTCGGGTTGGGGTGTTACAGTCTACTAGTATATGTTTAGAGTGATAAAAGTGATAGGACTAAAGAAGAGCACGTGTAACGAGCAAGAATTAATAAAACAATTTTTCTACTTAAACAAAAAACAGACATGAAACATATTATTTATTTTAAGACATCCCGATAATTATAATTTTGAGAGAGGGAAGTAATTAATAAAGCCGCTAATTAATACTCCAATTATTAATCTCTAGTATCCATCATAAAATAAAATATAGTATACTATCCCAAATTCCCAACCACTAAAACATTGACACCTACACAAGATCCTCACCTAACTTCTTCCTTATTCAAAACCCTGTCCCCCAAAACCCTACCAATTATATATATATACTAAAAAGCATCTTGGGGTACTGTAGCAACAGTGCACACACAAGTTTCATGTTAGCCTCATTTTAGCCCCTGAGGTTATTGGTCATTGCAAAGTTAGTCCTTAACGGTTGTTATCTAACAGCCGTGACGTAAATTTGTAACGTAACAGTAACTTCAGGGGCTGTTTCTGTGCAAATATTAAACACAAACAGCCCCTAATGTTAACTTCTTTTTCTCACGGTTAGTCCCTAAGGACTAACGTTGCAACAACCCGTCACATTAAGGGACTAAAAAGGAAAATATCACTGCTACAGTACGGAACAGTACCAAACAGTGTTTGCTACAGTACACATATAGTTGGGAATTGTGTGTGCACTGTTCATACGCAATTTACGCTTTTAGTCCCTCAAGTTAGCTTCAAATAGTACCGTTAGTCCTCCGTTATCGACCTTTTGCAAATTTCGTCCTTAAAAAAAAAAACAAAAAAAAAAAAAAAACAATATTTTTGTTTCGACTTAGATTAAACTTAACATCCCCGCAGCAACGCGCGGGTGCCCCAGCTCGTTATTTTCTAACACCAATTTCCCTACTCAAACAAATGGAGTTTTGGGGTAAAGATTCTCATTTCCATTTCACATTTAATTTTTTTCCTTATCATGTTTAGACTTTAGATATTGTTGACTTTGATCTGCATAATTTAGATACGCGTTTTGTTATCCTCTATGTCAAGTGCTATTTATGTTTGAATATGCGCTTATTATGTAAACAAATGGAGTTTATTAGTATTTTATTAGCTACATACCGCATGAGAAAATTTCAATATAAAACTCATATTTGTCATATAAACAATGAACCAATCATAACCACTCATTTTTTTTTAATTAAAATATAAAGAATAAACTTTCACCATTTTTTAAAAAATTAAATATCTCACAAACCGTTAATCGTTACGCCAAAAAAATCATACCATCTCGACGAGAATTAAATTATCTTTCTATAGATATGCATTGTTATATACTTTCGACGAACTTTTTTTTTTAAAAAATTTCGTCCAGAAAAATCACATGTAATTTCTTAAAATCATATGTGATTTGATTTTTACGAATCACATGTGATTTTTAAAACTGGACGAACTTTTAAAAAAAAATCGTCGAAAGTATATAACAATGCATATCTATAGAAAGATAATTAAAATTCTCGTCACGATGGTGTATTTTTGTAGCTTGAAGATTTACCGTTTGCAAGATATGTTATTTTAAAAAAAAATGTGGAAAATGATTTTTTATTAATTTAAATAAAAAAAAAATGAATGAATGTGATTGGTTAATTGGTTCTATGACAAATTTGAGTTCTATATGGATCTCAACTCTTATCATCTAACAAAAACAAACAGCCTAATAATCTTCGCAATCTACCACTATCAATAACTGATGAACAAGTAACTGATGAACAAGGCTATTATCATCTAACTGATGATCATAACATAGACTTTGTAAGACTATTATCATCTAACAAAAACAAACAGCCTAATAATCTTCGAAAACTACCACTATCAATAATTGATGAACAAGTAACTGATAAACATAACATATACCTTATAACAATCTATTGTCCCACTTTTTAATGAATGCAGTACCTTCATTTGTCCCGGGGAGTTGCAGACGGTCGTGTCTGTTTTTCGATCTTTTTTCCTTGAAGAGTTCTTCTATTTTTCTGTCATCTAAAAATTTAAATAAAATAAGATTAAAATAATTCTAATTCTTCCTGAACAGCCAGATACTCTATTTCTCCATCATTTTTATTTTTTTTTCTTATTTGCTTAAAATTTTAAATAAAATAAGATTAAAATAATTCTAATTCTTCCTGAACAGTCAGATACTATATTTCTCCATCATTTTTTTCATTTTTTTTCTTGTTTGCCTAAAAATTTAAATAAAATAAAATTAAAATCAGATTATTCAAAAATAACTAAATATAACTGATGAGTAATTTTAATTCTAAAAAACTCATATTTTTTTTTTCTTTAATCCTAATAAATTAACACATAACTGATGAATGCAAAAACTAAAATTAAAAAAAATTAAAAAATAAATCATGAACTTACTTTTAGTTTTCATCTTTCCGAGTGCAAATCCGTAAATTTGAGTGAAAATCGTGTTTTTTTATCGAAATAAACCCTAATTAGATCCCCAATTGTAGAGAGAGGATTTAGATGTTTTCGGTGTTTTTTGTGAGAGAGAAGTGAGAGAATTATGTGAGGTGGGAGAGAAGTGAATAGTTAGGAGGGAAAGTTGTATTTACCATTATGCTCTTCTAGTAGTAAATTGCGCTTCTTTTTGTTTTTAATTTAAATCCCAACCGTGGGATTGAAATCGGACGGATGAGGTTTGTTTTTAGACTTTTTAATTTATATACCCTTTGCAAGGGATCGCTCCTCACTCGGTCACTCCCAGTTTCTCCAAATCAACCTCTCGTACCATTTCATATCACTCCCACTTACCAACTAATCTCCATATCTATCGTACTACTCCTTCCCAAAAAGAATATCATCCACTTGGCGTCACAAAGAAACAAATTACGACTTCCCTTAGGTTTCGTTTCATCGATAAAATAGGCAAGTTCTAAAACCTCATACTTTATTCTTGCTCGAGCCGGATGATGAAAAATTATCATGTCCGGTTAGCATCTCAGTAAAACTAACATTACTTACTATTCAAAAGCTCGTTATCCACAGCTTCTGAGTAAATTTTCTCAAAGCCTTCGGAAACTAACGGAATAAACTCAAACTTACTAATACTAGTCATAATAATATTGGACTGGTTAGTTTTAACTGTGGTTATGTTAGTGTTTAACAGCCAACTATGTACCTGAATTGATAACGGTTTTCATTATATCAATAATTCAATATTGAATTGTGAACTACAGTTATTATGATGACATATATAAAAGGGTTTCATTGCATATTTTGCAGAAGAAACACAAATGACATGTTGCTACATACATGTTCTAATGACCAAAAACATGTAGCAGAAGCTATATAGTAAAACCATTACAGTATTTCACAAGAGAAGCATATTACATTGTCAACAAAGTACAGTATTTCACACATTACATTGTCAATGAAGTACAACATTTGAATCAAATCAACTATTTCCACACAAGTTCACAATAAAAGACAAACAATATTCACAATAAAAGACAAGACAATCAATACTCACAAATGACTCAAAGTTCCTCTACAAAATAAGCGCCTGTACCCGACATATTCACAATCATAAATCTCACCGGGTAACCACAACAAGGAGATTCACCCTAAATTCATTTTGGGGTAACGCTATGCATGCCTCCCACTCATCCGTATTGTACAAAGGCCCGAACCAGCTTCTGTTGTTCTCAAAATGTATCTCCATCTCATATTCTGGCCCAAAAAATATGCCGACTTGCAAGTTTCCCCTCACCATTTCCATAACTTCATCAAAGTCAGCTTCTCTTGACACATAAAAGATGGCCTTTTGTGTTGCCAATCCTTCACCAATCCACAGCTGAGCCGCAATGAGAACAAACTCATCATCCGAATGGGCTGGCCAGTCCCAAAACCCAATTTCTATCGCCCGTCTTGTTAGCAGCTCGGGGGTGACTGGAAATTAAAAAATATTAGCACTAATGCATGTTTACTTTTGTGCTTATGTTTAAGAATAATCAGATTTCAGTTTAAGCAAAGTAATTTTACCTCCCAAATGATTGGATAAGATTTCAATTGGAAAGCCGTAAAAAGGCCATGTATCTTCTAGGTCGCATGGGAATCGTCTAGTCATAGCTCTTTGACCTAATTGCTCAAAGGCGTAGCTGGTGTTTTGGAAAGCTTCGAGGATTGCAGCTTCTTCAAACGCCTGCTGTACTTGAATCCCCTCTTGTGCCTGCAAAGGAATGTAGGCTGCTTGAAGCAAAATCCAAAGTCCGTCCCAAAAGTCCTGGCGTGATGTTCGCCTATTTGATGTGACATCTAAGAGCTGAATGGCTTGTCGAGATTGTGGAATTCCTGCCATCTGCAACACAGCACCTGCCAACTGCATTCAATGAGATTAAGTTAAGAGTGATTCAGAGCATTTTTATAGAGGAAACTCTCAAACCAGATAAGTTATTTTTTTCAAAAGATTGAATGAATTTAATAACTCTTATAATCTGTGGACATGAGCAAACAGACACATGCGTAAATGCAGTAAGCAAACGAATTAAAATATGAATAATACCAGATAAGGCACATGCATAAACGCACAATACCAGATTTCAGTTACGATATTCTCCCTGAAACAAGCTGCTTGCCACCTCCTCCTCTCTCAATAATCTGTACAGATGAAATACTAGTTTATAAAAGCTATAGTGTAAAAACTGAAAAAGCATATAACGGCTGTGACTAAACAAGAGATATAAAGAATATAAGTTGGAAGCTTTCACCCTCGTTTTATGATCTAAAATATATACATAAACGCATTTTTACACCAATATATAAAACGTATAAATGTTCAACACTGATATACCTAAACAAAGTTTATAATTGGGGTCCGAAGCCATTCAAAGTTTATAATTGGTGGCTAGAAGATCCATCCTGTGCGAAGAGTTTCCAGAATGCATGGAAGGCATCGGGTTTAGAAGGAGGTGCTGGTTTGTGTTTAGTGAAAAAATTAAAGAATGTGAAAAATGAGTTAAAAGAAAAGTTCAATCACAGATTCTCATTAGTTATGGAAGAAATCAAGTCAAAAGAGAGGAGGTTATTTGAGGTGGAAGCTTTAAGACAGAATGATAGCCTTAATGAAGAGTTGTGGAAGGAATTTGTTGCTTTAAAATGTTCAATCAGGTGCCTTAGAAGAAAAGAAGCGATGAATATATATCAGAAGTCTCGCGCTAAATGGCTTAGACTCGGTGATTGTAATTCTAAGTTTTTTCACATGTTATTTAATAGTCGTATGAGGTCAAGTTCTTTTCAATCTATATCGATCAAAGGTGAAGTGTATTCTGATCCTTACGAGGCAAAACGAGCTACTGCAATCTTCTTTAGAGAACATTTTCAGAGTAGTAGTGGTCCATTTTTTCGACCTTTACGTGGAGCTTTTAAGTCGATTTCTCTATGTCAGTCTGCTCAACTTGAATCACCATTTTCAGAACTTGAGATAAAGGCAGCAGTTTGGTGTTGTGGTGAAGATCGTGCTCCAGGGCCAGATGGGTTGAATTTCAAGATCTTAAAACAAAATTGGAATGTTATAAAGGAGGACATCATTCGTTTCTTGGAAGAATTTCATGTTAAGGGTTGTTTCCCCAAGGCTTTAAACAACTCCTTTATTGCGCTCATTCCTAAGAAGTTGTGTCCTCAAGATTTGTCTGATTTCAGACCAATTTCTCTGATTAGTAGTATGTACAAAGTGCTTGCTAAAGTATTAGCGGAGAGATTAAAATCGGTCATAGAGTTGGTGGTTGGGACTTCTCAGTTTGCTTTTATAAAGAATAGACAAATTTTGGATTGTATTTTGATTGCCAACGAGGTTATACATTCATTAAAATATTCAAAGAACGGTGGGATGATTTTTAAAATAGATTTCGAGAAGGCTTACGATACGGTAGAGTGGACCTTTGTTGATAGGATACTGGATGAGATGAATTTTGGTCAAAAGTGGAGATCATGGATCAGCTTTTGCTTATCTTCAGCCAGAGCTGCTGTTTTAATCAACGGCTCTCCTACAGACTTCTTTGATCTGAAAAGAGGGTTAAGACAAGGCGATCCTCTGTCACCGTTTTTATTCAATATTGTTAGTGAAGGTCTTAATGCCTTAATTTCTAAAGCTGTTCAAATAGGTTTATTTAAAAGCATCAATGTCGGTAAAGTTCATTCATTTCATGTATCTCACCTTCAGTTTGCTGACGATACATTGATTTTTTGTGATGCTAATAAGGAATCGCTATCGAGTGTTAAAAGAGTTCTAAGATGCTTTCAACTATCAGCAGGTTTAAAAATTAATTTTTCTAAAAGCACGTTGATTGGGGTCGGTGTTGAGGAGAATTTGGTTCATTCATGGGGTAACGATCTCGGCTGCTCAGTTGGCACCATTCCTTTTCGATACCTCGGTTTGCCGGTCGGAGCTAATCCTGCTTTTAAAGCAGTATGGGATCCCGTTATTGTGAGGCTTAGAGAATGTTTAGTCAAATGGAAGTCTAGATTCATTTCGAAAGCAGGTCGAATAGTTCTTATAAATTCAGTGTTCAATAGTCTTCCTCTATACTATTTATCTTTATTTCAGGTCCCTGCTTGTGTAGTGGAGGAGATAGATAAAATCAGGAGAAGTTTCTTCTGGGCAAAAGATCCTAGCGAACGGAAGCTTTGTACAATAGACTGGAACACGATCACTAAAAGCAAACAAAATGGGGGCCTTGGTGTTGGAAATCTTCGAACTAGAAACGAAGCGTTGCTATGTAAATGGTTATGGCGATATGGAAATGAGAAAGAGGCGTACTGGAAAAAGCTAATTGATGCGAAGTATGGAAACAATGAGTCTAGTCTATCTCCTTCAAGTCCAAGGAAATATTTTGTGTCTCCGGTGTGGAAGAAGATCTCTGGTCTAGTTCACTTGCAATCGTCATCAGGTGTTGTAGCGAGAAAAGGGTTGATGCACTGTGTCGGGAGAGGGAACAAAACAAGATTTTGGGAAGATCACTGGGTGGAAGGTCATGTTCTAAAAGTATCGTTTCCGAGGATGTTCGCGCTGGCAATTCACAAATCTGGTCCAGTTTGCAACTTTGGCTTTTGGGAGGACGGTCAATGGAATTGGGATGTTAAATTTAGAAGAAGACTATTTGATTGGGAGGTGGATCAGTTTGAAGCTTTTTCTTCTCTTTTAAATTCAGTGATGTTAGTGGCATCGAATGAGGACAAAGTGATTTGGTCTTTTGAGTCGTCGGGTAAGTATTCACCGAAATCATTTAGTTATGTAGTGGAAAATATGAATTACCATAGCAATCCTCTTCTCGCATCGATTTGGAAAATCAAGGCTCCGCCTAAGGCTCGTCTTCTTTGTTGGCAAGTGCTGTTGGGTAAGTTGCCAACTAGAGATCTTTTATCAAGAATTGGTGTAATTTCAGAGAACCATATTGAATGTCCTCTTTGCAAATGTGATGCGGAGTCAATTGATCATCTTTTTGTTCATTGCAAAATTTCGCTTAGTATTTGGTGGGCGTTAGTTGAGGGTTGGGGTTGCAGGTGGGTAATTTCTCGAAGCATAACCGATTTGTTCGTATGGTGGAGTGATATGGCTAAAGCCATCAAATGTAAAGAAGTTTGGATTATGTCTTTCTTTTCTGTTTTGTGGAATATTTGGGAAGCTCGTAATAAGGCAGTGTTTTCAAAAAAGGAAGTCTCTTCGTCTCACATGATAGATCTAGTAAAATTTAGGACTGGGGGTTGGATTAAAGCTTTCTTTCCGGCGTGCTCGTATTCTTTATTGGATTTCTTTGTGAATATTTTCTCAATTTCAGTTGGTTTTAGTGATGTCCGTAAGGTTGAAAGGCCTTTTCAATGGTGTCCACCTAATGATGGATCGTTAAAGTTTAATGTAGATGGTTCGGCAAAAGGGAAACCGGGTTTGGCGGGTATCGGTGGTTTATTACGCAATAGTGAGGGTGTTGTTGTTGCTTTGTTTTCTATCCCGGTTGGTGTTATGGATTCTAATGTTGCAGAAGTGTTGGCCATAAAAGAAGCGTGCAAGATGTTAAACAAAAAGGTGGAGTTCAACTCGGTAAACATCGTTATTGAAAGTGATTCTTTGAATGCGGTTTCATGGGCTCGTACTCCAATCAAGAGACCATGGAGGTTATTATCATACTTTGAGGAGGTAGATATCTTTTTATCAAGTTGTTCAAGTCATTCGATTGTTCATGTTCATCGGGAATGCAATTCAGATGCTGATAAATTGGCAAAAGATGGGGTTTATAGAACATTTCCTCTAGCTATATGGAAGGACGACTGAGTCATCATAAGCCGAATTGAGAGTGCAGGTTGATCCGAGTTGGCGGGGTTCTCTTTTGGGGTCATTCATCGGTTGGGTTCATCTTTTAGATTTTAATTCTCTCATGTTGCTGTTGTAGTTCTTGGTTTGTTGGTTTTGTGTTCTGATGTTGTTCAGGTCCTTTGTGTATTGGCTTATGGCCTATGTTCGGTTAATAAAGCCATCTTTCACAAAAAAAAAAATAGCAGAAAACATTTAAAAACCTCGGGGAGAAGAGAATATAATATCTCCTCCTCAACCTAAAAGCCTTAGTATGTCAAAAAGGAAATCATTATCCGCTAACCTAATCTTAATGAATCACTTATCCGGACTAAAAAATCGAATCAGAATGCTTTAAAAGGCAACAACTTTGTGTAATACATATCAAAATGTGTTAAAACACAAATTTTTAACAGAATCATCATCAGATTTAAAATGCCTAAACTGCAAAAAATCGTGATTTTTTAACCTAAAATCAAATTAAACAGAAAAAACGTTAAAAATTAATGAACTTATTTTAACCTAACATCGAATTACAACAATTAATTTAACAAATTAACAAGTCGATCGAAATTAAACCTAATAATTACAACAAATTAACGTAATTAAACATAACAGATTGACAGCATTAATCTAATTAAACCTAATAATTACAACAAATTAACGTAATTAGACATAATAGATTAACCTAATTAACCTAATAATTACAAAGTAGATTTTTATGAAACCGCTAAAAATGAGAGAACTTACGCCAAAAATGAGAGAACTTACATAGTAGATTTTTAGGAAACCGCGTGAATGAATTGAAAGGGGGAAATAACAGTATTTATAGGGCGAGAGATTGTTGAAACCCAGCGTCAATTTTTTTTCTTTTTTTCTTTGTTTTGGTTAAGATGTGAACACGTGGCATTTTGGTATGAAACAACGGGTTCATTTCTGGGTTTCGATCAAAGAGGCGTTTTCTAGAGAGAGAGAGAGGAGAGAGCGGCGTGTAGAGAAGAGAAGAGAAGAAAAGAAAGAAGAAGAAGAAGAAGAAGAAGAGGGGAAGGGTAAAATACTTGTGGGCTATGGGTTATACTTAGCCCAACAATAACTCTATATCTTGTGAGTGGGCTATCGCAACTAGTTCTGGGGCGGTAATTCCAGACACGACTGCAAACCGACACATAAGTTAAACATTTTCAGTTACACACGGGTAGGTTTTCATAAAGAACAACAAACAAATTCACGTGATAAACGCATCACTTTCGGGCTGGGACCACTTTTGATCACATAAGATCATCCTCTTATATAATAACAAGACTAAAATACACGGTTGGTCCCTAAACTTGGCAAAACGCTTCGCGTTGGGACAAAACTCGGCATTTTCATCGTTGGGGGTCCCTATTTCAAGTTTTATACTCGCTACAGGTCCTTTGACCATATTGTCGTTAGTCAAGGACATCTTATGGCGTTAGATTTGTCTTTAGTCCAAGGGTATATTTGTCAATTCCATATTTCAATTAAAAAAAATTAATTATTGCCACATGTAATGTAACCCTCTTCCCGCCCCAATAAACACATAGTCTGTATTATTATTCGTCCCAGAACTTTCGTTACAAGAATTATCAGAATTCACAAACCCTAATTGCATGTCACAAAACCCCTGTTTATCAATCATAAAACCGAAACATGGACTTTAATCTATGGAAAGTAAGAAGACATCCAGGTTATCCAGTTGATGACAAAATCTGGGTTTACTTGTGGGCTATGGGTTATACTTAGCCCAACAATAACTCTATATCTTGTGAGTGGGCTATCGCAACTAGTTCTGGGGCGGTAATTCCGGACACGACTGCAAACAGACACATAAGTTAAACATTTTGAGTTACACACAAGTAGGTTTTCATAAAGAACAACAAATAAATTCACGTAGCTCATTTGATAAACGCATCAATTTCGGGCTAGGACCACTTTTGATCACATAAGATTATCCTCTTATATAATAATAGACTATAAGAGGATAAACGCATCACTTACTGCCATTTTTTGGAATTTCATTGATATCGTGAAGCCCAACTTACTAACCCGAAATTGATCAAAATCCCAACAATAACGTGGGCTATGGGTTATACTTGATTAAAAGCCCAACGATAATTGTATCTAGTGGGCTATAGTACTATCAATCTTTCCCAACTAGTTCAGGGGCGGTAATTCCGGACACGAGTACAAACCGACACATAAGTTAGACATTTTGAGTTACATATAGGTAGGTTTTCATAAAGAACAACAAACAAATTCACGTAGCTCATTTGATAAACGCGTCAATTTCGAGCTAGTAAGTTGTTTGAAACTTCAACCTGTTTCAATCAGATAAGCCGTTAAAACAAGAATAATATAAAGTGAAGATCTTAAGCGCGAGTCTTTAAGTGTGTAGTTAGCTGATGATGAATTTTACGGGGTTTCTTTTTTATTTTATTTTTATTGATTGAAAACTAGATGTGGTTGGGATTTGTAGTTTTTCTAAATCCGTAAGTATGCTATTCTTTAACTAAGCAAACATAAAATATTGTTCATGTATTTTCATTTGACCCTACTTGTTCAATGAACACGTTCATTTCGTTTACGACACTAACTGCGAATGCATCTGTTGAAAACTTTTAAGAGCTCGTGTTATGGTAACTAGGAGAGTGCCAACTAGCCCCACCACACCACCTGGCTTTCGCTATACCTTGATTTATGTGTCAATTTTGACTGTTGACGGCTTATTTGCAGGTCTATACGATGTGGTATGGGCTGTGTTGGAGCAGTGGTATACAACCCTAACATAAAATGACTAAACTCATGTCTAATCACCTAAAATGCCGATGAATGATTGGGTTTCACTGAGGTGAATGGGAAAAGTAATATACGTGATAATATTGGTAGTAGGAACCCCATGCCGGTTATGCTCAGCTATAAGTTTATCTATCGCCTATATAGAAAAACCGGCAAGGGTGATACCCGTAAAAAATGGGTAAAAATGTGAAGATTAAAGCTGATGTCTCGAAAGATGTGGCTAGCACGAGTGGTACATGTAAGAGTTCTAAGGTGACGAGTACTATTGGAACAAATATTGTAATTTCAAACTCGTTTGATGCGCTCTACTTGGTTGATAATGATGATGGTTTAGTGTCAAGTGCAACCATTGTTATAACAAATAATACAAGTGAGTGGGAGGTTGATTAAAAAGTGAGTTCGGATGTCGAGGACGTATATGATGAGACCACTCAGTTTATGGCTTCTTCTTCAAAACGGGCTAGTGGTGGTAGTGCCAACGAGGCTTGTTTCCGTGAGGATAAGGACTATGATGTGTATAATGGTTATGAAGATTATGCTTGTGACTTAACTGAAGAACAAAAGGCATTATGCCAAGGCGTGGGACTAGGGGTGTAATCGAGTCAAGCCGAGCTCGAGATTGACATGGCTTGAGCTTGGCTTGAAATTTATAAGGTAAGCTTGAGCTTAAACTTGATAGCTTGACGAGCTTTAATCATCCAACCTTGAGCTCGGCTCGTGTAAGGCTCGAGCTCGGCTCGAAAAGCTTGAATTCATATATAACCATTAAATTTGATAGTAAAACTCGTCAATAAATTCAAGAAAATAAGCGATGAACTCGAGAAGAAAGAACTTATACAAAACATTCAAGAGAACATGGGCTTAAATGATCCTCTTACAAATATTAAATTATTATACCAATATTCACATTAGTTTAAGTTGTTTATATAAATATATACGTTCTTGAAAGTTCGAAACGCTCCATACAAACGCGAGCTCGAGCTATTAAAAGCTTAAGCTCGACTCGTTATGTGTTTCGGGCTCGGCTGGAGCTCGATAAAGCTTAACTCGATCGCGTCAAGCTCAAGCTTGAGCTCGAGTTGCTTGATAAAAGCTTGACTTGTTTTCACCCTTACACGGGACATTACTTTTCTTGGTAAATTTAGACATTAGTGGCTTTATTCGTCTTTGTTTATTTCGAGCTAAATATAGAGAAATTGTTGGTTACTGATTGTGTTGTAATATTTATCGCCTATGTAATAGGCTAAGATGTGAGATTCACTCAAATTTTTTGTATTTAAATATTTCTTAGAGTAATATATTCACCGAATTAAAATTTCTTACCCATTTAAAGAAATTCGTATCTAATCCGTTAATAATTTAACACTATCATTCATTCATTTTCTCACTCTAAAATTTCGCATTTGATTTTTTCATGTAGGCTGCCCCCAGTAAGGGCACTCAATCCCCCTCATTTTCTCTGCCACATCAGTTTTCTCTCTCCAGCGACCTTCAGGCGATTGAATGCCCCAGTAAGGGTGATCATGATCAATGTTTTTTTTTTTTTTTTTTTTTTTTTTTGGATTAAAAAAAACATTTTTAACATAAATTAAAATTTCATTAATAATTAAAATGTTACAATACTAAATAAAAACAATAATATATTAAATATAAAAACGATACGAAATCATAAATCATAAATCCTAATCTGAATGCTCCTCGCATGCAGAATCATACGAAGGAGTCCGATAACCGGCAAATTCCTCGATACGAGCCAAATCTTCCTGGTCTAGCAGAGATTCCCCAAAAAAGCTGGCAGTCGAAGTTGATGCACCTACACCATCTTTTTCGTTCTCCCGATAGCTCCAATTGATTTTGGTGTTGATGTTGTTCGATACCTTTTGAACACACTGCCACAACTTGTCAGCAATCTCGTCGTCTTTGTGGGCTTGATCCTTCAAAAATTTGTCGATCACAACTTTTCGTTCAGGCGTAATGTCGTTGCAACTCTTGTAGTTTTCTCTCATTTGTTGCTTCTCTGCTCAAACAGATGGATAACGTCTATAATAGCGGTTTTTCGAGCCACATCATCTTTTTCGCATTGTTTGTTAACGTACATTTTCATATCTTCTACAGAATGGGAGAGACGACAAGCCATAATAAATCTTGTGTTGAGAAGTAGTTTGAGGTTGAATTGTGTGAAATAGATTTGTGGATTAAAGTGTGTTTGTATTGTGTATTTATAAAGGTTCAATTTTTTTTATTTGTTTATTTTTTTTAACCGTTATGCATGCAATGGATATATTCGAAAAAATAGAAATTTGAGTCGATCGTGTACACAACCATCTTGGTTTCAAAACTTCACTAGATCGACTAGCCACATAAAGGCGATCGACACTCGATCGATCGAGTGAGTCGATCGCAAAAGCTTACTGCGTCCAGCCTTAGAACCATCTTCTGCATTTAAAAGGAGGGGTGAAGTAATTATTTTCGAATTGAAATAATGATTGTTGTTTTTTTAGTTAAATAGTTGTAAATGCATAATATGAGGAAACTTCGTTGTTGAGTTGGTGGTACAATTAGTGCTCGCAAGTGCCTTTCTAAAAGGTATACTCCAAGGTCCGAACCTTGACGATCCTAAATATTATTTTTTCTTCTTTTTTTTTTCTATTTTCTTTACACATAAAGGAATCTTTTGTTAGTTTGTTTTTTTCTCTTTTCTGCTTTACGCATAAATAAAATTCTAGTTAAGTTGTTTTCTTCAACAATTTTGGCTTTTCTTAGCAACAGACTTTTTTAATATTCTATTTTTGTACGTATATTTTGAAAAATATGGTTAAGTTGGTTTTTCTTTTAGGTTTTAGGTTCTAAAATAGCAACAAATTATCTTAATGTTCTATCTTAGTACGCAACTTTAAAAAATCTATACAACTTTATAAAGGGTTTGGGACATTCTAAATATAGTAGTCTTAAAATTTTTAAGACCCAAAACATTTCCATTAAAAGAAAGTAACTTTTGCTAAGCATAATAATTATAATTAAGCATACATATAAATTCAAAGAATAATTAATGTCTTAAATTCTCATATTTGTAACATCCTCCAATATTGATGCATCTCATTTAAACCATATGAAGAGATGTAAAAAAATGTAATAAATTAAAATACGTAGTTCAACTGAAATTAAAATACATAAAGTTATTGCTAGAAAAAACATATATCCCTCCTCCTTATAAAGGAGGGTTTGTTTGAATGAGATCTCCCCCAAAAATCTGAAAAAATGACACGTGCCATTTTTATTCCCAAAACTCTCACAACCGTCCGATTAACTCTATTTCCCCCCAAAACTCTATCCCCAATTATCTCCCCCAAAACTTCTAAAATTTAATACACACAATTACTTTTTCCCCCAAATCTGGATCGAAGAAACTCATATCTTCAAAATCGTAACCCCAAAATTCGTTTCAATTCAAAACTAAAATCAATCCCCTAAACACAACCAAAAAACACAAACCTTCAATCAATTATTTTTATGATCATCTACAATTACTGCTTTACAAACCAACAACACCGGGAAAAAACAATAATCTTGAATCAAATTATTTCTTTTATCATCAAAGATCATACATAAAGATGATTAAATACACCCCACAAAAATACCGGATCACGCCGCCGAGGTTTGAGTTTTATTGGTAAGATTTATCTTTGTTTTTTAGGGTTTTTAATTGATTTTGGGGGTTTTTATTATCTCTTATGTTTTCTTGAAATTAGGGTTCAATTCGTATATCAATGAAGTTCATCATCTAATGGAGGTAATTTCTAAATTTCAGAAAGTTTGGGTCGAATTGCAAGTTTAATCATCAACAATATGAACAATAGTATATGGATTGTTTAAAAAAAAAGTTACATACCGCTGCTAACATGTTCTGATTCAGGGGCATAGGTGACGAACGTGGTTGTTGTGGCTGCGGATTGGTCACTGTCAGCTGCGGCTTTGCAGTGTGCCATTGCTGGGGTGCAATTGGTAAGGACATTTTTAAAATTCAGAATGAGAATCATGAGTTGATGAAGCAAATAGAAATTTGTCATGTATATTGGTTTGGTATGCCTTTTATAAGTACTTTAATATAAGCAAAAAAAAAAAAGAACACTTTATGAAGTATTAAGAATTAGTGTTATGATTTCTGAATTTAGGGGTTTATGATTAGTGTTTATGGAAATAGGATTCATTATTGATTATCCCCTGCATTTTCATTGTTGTTGAATATATGATATGTTTTATTTTGATATAGGATTTAGGCTTAAGTATTATTTTTATATAAATTCAAAACATTACGTTTTTTGGTTGAGGATAGCTTACATAAAAAGGCGAGATTTTGGTTAATGTTGTGTGTGAATAAAACAGTGTTATACAACATGTTTGTGAATAGAAGAGATATTATGCTGTTATTTTATTCCTTTCATTTTAGATCAGATATTATAGATATACTCTTTGGATACGCAGACTCTTTGAAATCAAGAAGATAAATGAGAAGAAGAAAGCATCTATGTCAACTTAGTTGCAGCAAAAGCCACTCTATGAAGGGTTTGTGCAGCTGAAAAAGATGATGACATGCCTCCAATAGAGGCGATTCTTGCACCATTTAGAGGCTGACCTGAAGCTTGCCCCGCGACAGGTCTAGCTTTCATGTAGTAATTATCAATGAGTTAATGCCCCTGAAGTTAATGCTGATTAACTATAAAAGTTTATACACTTATATTGTGGCCTTTTTTGGGTTTGCAGATTGCTAAGCTTCAGGACGACAATAAAGCATTAGATCGACTTACCAAATCAAAAGAAGTCGCTCTACTAGAAGCCAAGAGAACCATTCAGGTTGCCTTGGCGAAGGCTTTAATGGTGGATGATCTTCAGAATAAGAATCACGAGTTGATGAAGCAGATAGAAATTTGGCAGGTATATTGGTTCGGTATGCCTTTTATCATTTATGAAGGGTTTGGCATGGTGTAATCATTGTAAGATCATTCTATTGAATGAAGAACCTATTAGTTTTTGTGATATGGAATTTATTAAACCATTTTTAAAGGAACGTGATTCTATCCATTTGGTTAAATTTGATTTCCATGGGTCAACAAAGATGGTGCACACCCTAGCTCTTAATTCTCTATTATCTAAAGGTTTATTTTGCAAATCAAGATTAGGATTTAGATCCTGTTAGTTGCATTGAGTTCAACTGTTTTTTAGGGGGCTTTCGGATTAGTAGCTTATTTAGCCGGCTTTTGGCCTTATTTGATTTTAGGAAAAAAAATTAAAACCTCACTTTTTAGAGCCTTATTACCATGACCTTATTGACTTAAGCCAATAAGGTCTCATTGAAGTTGATAACGTCCAAAGAGCGAGCTTTTCGGCTTTGCTAAAGTCAAATAACCCCATAAAAAGGCTAAATAAATTTTTCCAAATTCCCCATGTATAAGTTCATGAGTTTAAAATTGAATTATTTACTGTTGCGAGTTGGATTAGCATGGTGCAGGAGTGGATCAATGATGTTTACGGAGAATAAAACACCGGTCAAACAAATGAATGAGGCTTCAGCAAAATAGAGGCTGCGATTTATGTAGAGATAGGGTGTACTCGAACAGGAAATCAGTTAAGGGCCTGTTGGCACCTCATTCTTCTTGCTACTCATGTAATTTTGCTACTTGGAGTCTGGGAGAAAGGCGTTCTGAAGGTTTAGAAATTTTCCCTGCAATTTATATTATCATTCTCATTTTCAGTTTCATTTAACCATTTCATAATTTCATTAACAATTATTTGTTTCTTTATTATTTTATTTTTTTTACAGATGGTTAGCAATTCAGTTAGAGTAAATGAAGCCAATGTACTGGAAGTAGATGAAGATGAAATGTTGTTAGCCATGTGCATTACACGTGTGTCGTCACCTTCTTGACCATCTCCAGAACACGAAAGGGTTTATATATAAGAACCTCAAGGTATATTTTTTTTATTGCATATTCAAGTCTGTTGGAGCAACTTACTACACAAACACTTCCGCGTTTGTAAGACTTAATACAGACCATTGTTTAACCTTGAGTGATGAGAAGTGTGCTTTTAATAAAAACCTTGATATGTGTATCCATGTGTTCAGTTGCTAACCTAGATTGTTAGCGCAGATCCCAAAGAGAAATGCAACGGATGCTATTATATTGGGTCTGATGAGGTATATTAGAATATAAAATATAGATATATGGTATATTATGTTGAGCTCAACCATCTGATCAAGAATTCCCTTCAGGTTGCTAACCTCACTGAGAAAGTAAGAGCAACATTCATATAGCACTTCTGTAACAGGAATCACAGTCAAGGAATGAACACCAAAACTCCGAAAGGCCAAGTAGAGAAGCTTCGTGTTACTTTTTTGTTGGTAAGTTATTACATTAACTAAATCAGGCAAGAGTATTTAGCAAAAACTTATCGTGACTACGCTTTTCCCCCTATCTAGAATCTAAATAATCAGATATGCAACAGGTAAGAAATTGCTGTAACTTTTAAAAAAAAATTTGCATTGGATTTTTTTTACCAATTTGATCATTATCTTAGACTTATTTAAAATACAAACTGGTCAAATGGATAAAAATTCACCTAAAATTTTTTCTAATGGTGAAAAAAAATCGTATACCCTGACACAGGTTACGACAATGGTTTTTTAACTATGAAGACTATAGCGGAACACTATACTAAGGTTGGCATACACCTAATAACTTTTGAGCTTTGAAAGCAATATGTGAACCAACTTTAATAAGCATAAACCAGAACAGGGGTTGGTACAACGTACCATGTGAAATCTTTTATAATGAGGGAGTGTGTTTTGTCAGTCAATATGATAATGAGTTGAAATAAACGTCTATTCATTGGTGTGTCATCTACTGATGGCCTTTTTTTTTCTTCTGTGTAACAACGTCATCAGGTGGCATAAAGGTTCTGGATTTTAAACATGGTATCATACGGGTTCAGCTAGGACGTATGAAGGTGTTGTTACCTTTTCTGACTTGGCGCTTAATGCAATATCCGCTTCTGATATACCAACCTCCTACTGCCAAATAATAAGCATAAAAGCCAAACGAAAAATGACTGGTCACACTGATCACATACACAACAGATGTGTTGATGACCGGAGTGCTATAAGTGAAATTGGTATCTGCAACAACTCATATAAACTAAAGGTATGTTGTAAAATAAACTAAAAGTATGAGATAATCGTTTTTAATGAGTAGCTTAGTGATTCTTTGACTCTTATAGCATAACAAAAAACTAATAAGCAATATTAATAAGTCATCCCAAACACCCCCAGTTAATTAATAAAAGGACTTTAAGCTGAAAATCTTTTGATTATATCTGTAGTCATTTGTTGGAATTAGTTTTCTTATGCAAACCCACTTTCTTTTCACATTTATTTGTTACAGATGCTGGCGAGGGTGCTGAAACAAGTGGCATGAGCTCACTGGAAAACAATGATCACAGACGGATATTTCCCCAAGGTAAATGGTGTTGCTAACACCTCATGTATTCATGTTTCTAATTTACATAACATATGAATGTCACATTCAAATTTTTCTAATTCTTTTAGTCATTGTGTTGTACCTTTTTTTTTTGTTTCCATTCGGGTCATTACAAGATGGTTTTCTTACTGTTTGAATTCTTTTGAATGTTTGCAGGCCACGTTTGTTGGATTTTGTATCATAGTTGGATGAGGATGTTTTTGTATATGCTTCACAAAAACCTTTCGAAGCATTACCTAATGTCTCAAAAGCTATTTATGAGCTTACGCTATTGAAAGATGTTGGTCCTGCTGCTGCATCTGATGTCTTGGCTGCTTATGCTTCTGATGTTGCACCATTCATGTCCGATGAGGTACTGATAGTTGTTGTGTGTTTTGTAATAAGTGGTTAATGTAGGGTGTTTGGAATTCTTTCTAAAAAGTATATATATGAGCTTTCCAATAATGGCAATCGGTGTAGCATAATGGGTTGTAGGAGCTATTGTTTGCATGTGCTTCTGTTACTTAAAAGAGTCTGATTTTAAACCAGGGCCTGAATTTCTTGAGGTACATGAGTTGTGAGAATTGAACCGTACTAAAAAAAATTCCAATTTTTTGTTTGTTAGATTTGAGTCTAATGATGCTAAATTTTCAACTGTTTTCAATCGAGTATTGCATTAAGCTTGCAACAAGAGAATAGGCCGAAGCAAACGGGAACGGCGGCGAGAAAGAGATAGAGGTTAAAATTGAAGGTATTTTCTTTTTCTATTGAACTTAGGCCGTTACCTCGAAAAGTGATTAGTTAGATGGTTTATTTCCATGGGGAGTCTTATTTGGACGTGTATCTAAAAATCAACTTACAAGTATGGCGTACTCCATGTAGTGTTTTTTGCAAGACTTTGCCTAGCAATGAGTTGATATGGGTTGAGTTTTATAGTTAATGAGAGGTACAGGTTTGCAATTTTGCATGAATGGAGATGAATCAAATAAAGTTGGTCAACCGTGTCAAAAAAACTACCCAATATGCATTCAAATGTTTAAAAATTGGTCATTTTTTTTATCTTACTAGATAGTTTTATTTTAATCATCCAATTTTTTTATATAATGTAATACAGTTTCTTATTCTTATACAAGAAAGTGTTTTAATTCGCATAGCCCCCAAATTTTGAACATTAGCTATTATTTGAAAGTGTTTTAATTCTAAGCATATGTAATGCAGTAATAATAGTTTTTCGTATTGATTGTGATCTTGCAGTTGTTATAAATGTTGCATCTTGGCAAATTTGCAGGTAGGGCTGAGCATTTGGACCGACAACCCGACCCGACTCTAGAAACCGGCTGATTCGATCCGATTTTCACCCGAACAAACCAAGCTCAGTTTTCTATCAGGTTGCATTTTTCCAGACATGTCGGGTCGGTTCGGTTCGGTTCGAAACCCGAGTAAGTTTCGGTTCGGTCTCGGGTTGGGTTTTCTAGGAATTTCGGTTTCGGGTTTCATCGGGTCGGGCCTATTTGCAGGATACAATTTACATAATGGGAAGCCGTACTTTATTTACATCTTGGGATCTTTGGGAATAGCACCGCATTGCTGGAACATTGTCACATCCACTGCAAGTCGATATGTATCTTTTTTCCTTTTTCGATTATGACTCAAAGAAACTTATTTTGTTTTGAATATTATATTAAGTTTAACGATATCTTAAAAACTATGTTACTAATTTTATCTTGATAATTCTTGAAGCTAGCCGCCCAGCGGGAGGCCTGCGGCTAGTATATATATAAAACATTTGCTCACCACAAAAATAGTTACCGGGTACCCGCCACCACATTGCGCGGGTAGCCTTCTAGTATAAGTAAATGCATCAGTTTTATGTGTTGTCATCTTAAAATGGTGACACGTGTTACCTTTTCTAGTATGATAATACATCAAAATTTGCATATTAAAACACTTATGAAAGTTTATTACATTTACGCATATTTTTTATACTTTACGTTCCAAAACAAGATATTGAAGAACGTTAATTGTTAGCCTAAACCCTTTTCTTTATCATTTTTCTTAGAGCTTATAGATTCATAGTAGAGTGATTTATGATAGGGCAAATAACCTATTAAAGCATCATACTTGTCACAAAAAGCAGTTCGACGTAGCGAATAAAAAAAATAGCCCTTTTGGCTACTATACCCGACTATTTTGGCCTGTATTGGGCATTTTATGACTTACCCAGCCGGTAACCGGTTAAATATATTTTCATACCATCCAATTCAACAGCCTTATCCTTTTATATCACACAAAACACACTTGAATAAACACACTTTCCAATTCAGCAGCTTTTCTCCAACTGTTTCTCCATAAACGATGTGAATAAACACACCTCGCACCTCAGTGTTTCTCCAACTGATTCCTTCTCCAACTGAATAAACACTAGCGGAAGGAATCAGTTATCCTCGCACCTCAAGAAAAGCATCAAACGCTTGCCTTATCCTCGCACCTCAAGAAAAGCATGGCTGTTGTGCTCATGATGAAAATGAGGAGAAACAGGAGGCACATAAACACGAAAACCATGGTTGTTGTGGTCATGATAGTGATGAGGTCAATGAGGCCAAACACGAGGCACATGAATCACAAAAAGCAGTAACTAATTTAAGGTCAATTGAAATGGAATACAAGTTTCAGTAAGTAATTTATGGTCAATTGAAAGGGGGATTTTTTTAGGGTTCTTATGAATTTGGGGAGGAATTGGGGTATAAGTGGAAGAGAAAATGGTTATGTGTGCTTAGGTGGAAAGAGAAAAAAAAAAGAGATAATATCTTTATTAGGTGGAAATCATACGTGGACTTGGAACCGGGTATGTGGCACTAACCGGCTGGGTAAGTCATAAAATGCCCAATACAGGCCAAAATAGTCGGGTATAGTAGCCAAAAGGGCTATTTTTTTTATTCGCTACGTCGAACTACTTTTTGTGACAAGTATGATGCTTTAATAGGTTATTAGCCCTTTATGATAATATCTATCTACCATTTATATGAAAACAACTTTTTCTTCTCTCACAGTAAATGACATATACTACATGTTTTGAAAAGATATACAATGCAATCACGGTGCTCGATATCAATATGTGACAAGGGTTATATTTCTGTTACTCATATGGGTGTATATTATTTGTTGACAAAGACATGTTTGGCAAATAAGATTATAAAAAAAATTGTGCTTAATATAGCATACACAAATTTGCAAACTATGAGTATGCATAACTGATTTAGTCAGTAAATTTGATTCCAACTGTTTCATTAATTATGTAAGGTGATTATGTAATTATGAAAGTTGTTGTGCTTTATTTTGTTGCTTTAGTATATATTAGCATAGTACCCGCGCAAAGCAGCGACTGTACTCAACATTTCAGTTTTTCTCACACCTTGATTTTTAAACGGTATGCAATGAGAGTTAGTATTTGACGGTTTACCCGTTTGATAGTTCGAAAAGAGTAGATGCGTGTTTGAATTTCCGTAAAGTATATCAATAGAAATATAAATATCCATACTTATACTCATTTGAACTTTGTATAACTTGAATGTTTATAAATTTGTATTATTTAAGTTTGTAACATCAATTTTAATACTAAAATTTAATGTGTCATTAGTGTACATTATAATGCAATTATTATAGTGTAGAATTTAATTATATGAATTACTAATTATAGTAAGATGTGTAGGCTTAAAAAATTAAAACTTTCTTTTTTAGAAAGTCCTAAATACATTATAAGGAAGTAAAGATTGATTTTGTAATATCTATTGGATAGTTTAGTAATTTTAACGTGTAGTGAATTTTAAACAATTCAACTTGTTACTCATGTTTTATATGTAGTATATATAGATGAACGTACTGTCGTCTAAGAGATTGGGGTTATAGTTTGTTAGGTGTTTAGTGTATTTTACTGTGTGTAAGGTGTCAAGGCTGTAATCTTCGAGTTACGTATTGTGTAGTTGAGTTATTGTATTTCTTTGTTTAGATGTAACATTCAAACTAACTAAGCGTTAGAATAAGTTAAGTTGTGTTAATAAAAAGAAGGATGTTGGTTGAAGAGTTGGGATCTTTTAGAAAGGGGATGCAAATTAAAAAGTGTAAAAAATATTTTGAACCATCCGATTACTCCACATTCACATTTGATGGTTCCAAATTAAAATGGAAAAAAAGAATGACCGCACCTTCTATTACAAGGATAAAACATTAGTTTTACACAAAAAAAAAAAAAAAAAAAAAACATATCTCAGTTCCCTCCATCGCTCACACACACACACACACACTGACACACACACTCACATATTTCTCTCTCTAAACCGATCAAAATTTGGAGAAATTTTTAGGGTTTCTATTTCCGATTATTTCTCATCAATTAAAACACATTATACATTTGAAAAAGATGAAACAAACTGGTAATTTTGGTTTAATTTAATTTTAAGGGTTTATAATTTATGTTTAAATTTTTATTATTATTATTTTTTTAATTTTAGTTCGTGCATGTGTATTTTTTAGAAACTAGAAGAAGTAAGAGACTCAGAGAGCAACAAAAAAATGAAAATGATGAAGAAATGAAAGATTTGACAGTACAACAAGAAAATAAAATGAATAAGAATTAGGATTATTATCAGTTTATTTTTTTTGTTTATTTTTATCTTTTTTTTAATTATTTTATTTACTTTTTTGATTATATATTTTCAGTTATTGCTAGTGCTTTTGTGTTTTTTGAAAGTAGGTTTAATCATTAGTTATTGAAAGTAGGTTCATGAGTTACTGCTAGTGAATTTGATCATTTGTTATTGAAAATTAGTTATTGAAAGTAGGTTCATCAGTTACTGCTAGTAAGTTTGATCATTAGGTTCATCAGTTACTGCTAGTGCGTTTGATCACTAGTTATTGAAAGGAGGTTCATCAGTTATTGCTAGTAAGTTTGATCATCAGTTATTTGAAAGGAGGTTCATCAGCTATTGCTAGTGCGGGTTTGATCATTAGTTATTGAAAGTAGGTTCACTAGTTATTGCGAGTGCGTTTGATTATTAGTTAATTAAAGTAGGTTCATCAGTTAATTCTAGTGTGTTTGATCATCAGTTATTTGAAAGTAGGTTCATCAGTTATTGCTAGTGCGGGTTTGATCATTAGTTATTTGAAAGTAGGTTCATCAGTTATTGCTAGTATGTTTGATCGTCAGTTTTTTCAAAGTAAGTTCATCAGTTATTGCTAGTGCGTTTGATCATCAATTATTTGAAAGTAGGTTTATTAGTTATTGCTAATACGTTTGAGCATCAGTTATTTGAAAGTATAAGTTCATCAATTATTACTAGTCCGTTTGATCATCAGTTATTTGAAAATAGGTTCATCAGTTATTGCTAGTGCGTTTGTGTTTATTTTGGATTCAGTTTAGTTTTGGTTCGGTTTCATCTTTTATTTCGGTTTTATGTTTATTTTGGGTCATCAGTTATTTTGAAAAAGTAGGTTCATCAGTTTAATAATTATTTGTTTTATTGGATAGGAAAAGACGCTAAAAAGGCAAAGAAACCAATAACTTTAAAACTGTATTCACCAAATGATGATGACTTTGTTGAGGATGCATTTACTCAAAAACAAATAAAACGTTCTGTAACACCCCCAAAATTTGCACACCGAAAGCGTTCGGGTCATGGGGTGCTACTAAATCAATACTCATGACACAAGGTGATAAAGAATGGAAAATCTATTCCATTATCGAAAGATATGTTAATTAAGAAATAGTTTTGCAATATTGTTTCAAATTGCGGAAGTAAAGCCCATAAAGTATATGTTGTCCCATTAAAAGTTGTATTAGATATGCGTGAAAACACTTCGGATGCCAGTCTTTAATGAATGCCTTTGCCAATGCCCACGCCAAGAAGTAAACCTGAGAAAAAAACATTCTAAAATGTCAACACAAAGGTTGGTGAGTTCATAGGTTTAAGTAATCAAGTTGGAACACAGTTGTTCATATAAGCATCTCCGTGAATGATACTATATGTAGTAAAAGTCTATTACGTTAGTACCAAGTTCATGCAACCGAAACTACGACAGTGTGCATGCATCTAGAAGCATGATAAATAAGGCCCGACAAGTGTATTTCCAGTACACTTGGATTCGATATGGTATACGTTCGACGTTTGTGTGGAAAACTAGAAGGGGGGGTTGAATAGTTTTACCAATTTAAAACTTCCTTTTTAAATATTTAGATCGACTTATGTCAATCTATTTGGTTGTTTATGTTGGACGTTGATAGATAGATATATAAACGTGTAATGAAAGATAAAGAGTAAGAAGCACATCACCACGACACAAGTTATTTATAGTGGTTCGGCTACAAGGACACCTTCCTTGCCCTACTTTACTCCCCAAGTCACCTACTCTAGAGTTCGTAAGCACTACACCAACTCCTTATGGCGGAGAAGCCTTCACAACGTCGCTTAACCTTTTTCCGGTACAAAGCTAAATACCGAGTTCTTTCACACCAAGGCGAACCACACCTAACACAACGTCGCCTACCCTTTATACGGTGCTAGGCTAACCACCGAGTTCTTTCACACCTTAGGAGAACTAATCCTATCACAACGTCGCCTACCCTTTATTAGGTACTAGGCTAAGCACCTAGTTCCATTACTATGGAGGAACTACTACCCTTCACTACACAACACCTAATCTCAAGAAGATCTACTCCTTGTTACAACACCATCAAGGATATCACCATCCTTGTAAATAAACAAATACTTATATGTATAACGATGCACCTCATCGATTATACGACCTAGGCATTTTTCCCAAATGCTACTTGATTTGATTCTTCGGCATCCTTCACTAATGCCTTTGACACAACGCTTGGCACCTTTCACTAATGCCTTTGATACAACGCTTGGCACCCTTGACTAATGCCTTCGTCTTGACACCTATAGCATTCTTCACTAATGCTCTTGACACGAACGATAAGCACCTTTCACTACTGCTTTCGTCTTGACACTTTTGACATCCTTCACTAATGCCCTTAACCTAACATCTATGGAGAAAGGAAGAACTATCAACAAGAGAACCTTAGTTGTCTTGATGATGACGAAGCATTGCAACTCGTGGACTTTAGCTTGCACGTCTTCAAGAAGTGGTGATCTCTCCTTTAAGAGGAACCTAGAAGATCACACAAAAACAAAAGACAAACTACATAGATCACTTGGATCTGAGTAGAGGGTTAGAATACTTGGGGAAAGTATGTGTGTAAAGTGATGCATAGAAAGGAAGAAATGGCTCTCTATTTATAGAGAAAATTCTCTATTGTTCCCCGGATCCCACGGATCCCTTCCACTTGGGATCCGACTAGCACAAAGCCAGGGATCCGTGGAACGCTCCTCTTTGCCCATGGGTATTTTTGGTTATGGGTCATGGGTCATGGGTTATGGGTTGATCCATGGTTTTCTTTCTAGATACAATGAACTTGGTTAAGTGGTATATATAAAACCATGGGTTATGGGTCAATACCATTTGCTAGTTTTTACCCATTTTAGTATTAACATGTTTTTACCCATTTTTAGTATTTACATGTTTTTACTCATTTTAGTATACTTAGTTTAAGTATGTGCTAACCCAATATGTAAACATTAGTTGTTGTACATATATATCTAAATCATAAAATCACTTAAGCTTGTTTTAGTGTTTTATGTGAAAACGTAAGTGCGTTAGGAAACCATTAACTCAAACTATTTACGTACTCTATTTGTTTCGTTAAAATGATTTTACGTTTGTTATCGACAAAACATTAGAATATCGTAAAATATAAATAAACGTTTTTACGGTTTATTTGTATTAACAGTTTGCCTATCCGGTCAAACTCGAACGGGGGTGTCCCAATAGATCTATTCATAACAATCGTGCTTCCCTAAAAGGAACTGACGGTATTATAGTGGGATTCAAGGTTATTTCACGTAATAGTGTAATCAGTTTCAGGTTCGAAAAGAGTTTTGCATTTTTCTCACCCCATAGTTTTATAAAGCAAGTAATAAGAGTAAAAGTGGGGCTATAAACTCACCTTAGCGATAGTGAATAAGCACAAAGAGATCAAGTGTGATAAAGCAGTGGTTCGAACACGGAACCTAAGAACGAGATGACAAGTCTCAGAATAATGATATACGTTTGGTTCACGACCAAAATGATAGAGCATTGAATATACAATTCAATAGAACGATATTAGCGCTGATTTATAAATATGACGATGTTGCCAAGAGTTTTGTTTATTTACTTTAAGATGCGTCGATAATTTATAACGTTTTCATATATTTATATACTTACAAGTATTAGTATAAACCAACCTGTCCCGAACATATCTTCCAGCAATGTTTGTGGATCTCTAAGTCATAATATGTTCACACCTGAACTACATGCAAACATCCCATTCCTAAATATCAATTCTACAAGTAAGTTGTGTCATATGCTTTTTATATATGAACATTTGCATGATAATACATTAAAATCGTCTACTACAGATAACTGTACCAGTAGAGATGTTACGCCCAACCTTTCAGAAGGTGTTCTAGCAGAAGTAAGTATAGGAAATGTATGTAAACGACCGGGAAGGCCTCCAAAAAGAGGTACATGCTTTCATTACAAACACTTTATAAACTATATGTGTATATATTTAATCCTTTATACGGTTAACAACACTTTTTTGTTCACCTTTAAAATGTAGATAATCGTAACAGTAGTAGTATAAATCGACCTGTCCCAAACATATCTTCCAGCAATGTTGATGGATCTCTAAGTCCTAATATGTTCACACCTGAAATACATGCAAACATTCCATTACAAGATATAACTTCTACAAGTAAGTTTGTGTCATATGTTTTTTATATATTAACGTTTGCATGATAATACATTATACTTGTCTACTATAGATAACTGTACCAGTAGAGATGTTTCGCCCAACCTTTCAGAAGGTGTTCCGGCACAAGTAACTATAGGAAATGTAGGTAAACGTCACGGAAGGCCTCTCAAAGGAGGTACATGCTTTCATCACAAACACCTTTATAAACTATATGGATATATATTTAATCCTTGATACGCTTAACATGACTTTTTTGTTCACCTTTAAAATGTAGATAATCGTAAAAGTAGTACTCCTATAAATCAACATGTCCCGAACATATCTTCCAGCGCTGTTGATGGATCTCTAAGTCCTAATATTTTCACACCTGAAATAAATGCAAACATCCCATTACAAGATATAACTTCTACAAGTAAGTTTGTGTCATATGTTTTGTATATATTAACTTTTGCATCATAAGACATTATAAGTTCACCGATTATTAAACGTAATATACAGGTAATGTCAAAGAGAACTCGCAGATCAAGATTAGGCAACAACAGTCCTATTCAGTTTGACATTGGTGAGCAAAATTAGTGACCCTCATTTCATATTCATATTATATGAAATAATATTTGCGAGTAAAATATTTTGAAGTATAACTATATATATGCAACAGGTAGTACATATTTTTTCTCAGCAAGTCCTTCTACAAATAATATTGTAGATTCTACAACACAAAATAAACGCAAAAACAAAGGCAAGTTTATAGCAGATACAACGGAATTTGATTTAGGAGACGATGTTTCTGAGGATGAACATGGTTATATTGAACATATTACAGGCATATCTAAAGGTATAATTATTTTTTACATATTTATTAAGCGGTAAGTTAATTTAACTATTTATAGGTTTAAGTAAGTGTATATTTTTTTTGTATCATAATAAACAATACATTTTATTTATTTATTTTAGAATACCTCGACCATGGTGATCAGACAGTTCCATGCAGAAAATGTGGAGCAATGTTGTGGCTTGCCGAAAGTAAAAGAGGAGCTACAAATTCTGGTACCAATGATTCATTTTCTCTTTATTGCGGTCGAGGAAAAGTTGTACTACCTGTTGCATTGAAAAATCCTCCTGAATTGTTAACGAAACTAATTAATGGGGAACATCGGATAAGCAAGAACTTTCTTGATAACATACGGCGTTATAACTCGATGTTTGCTTTTACATCCATGGGTGGTAACATTGACCATTCGGTTAACAATGGTCGCGCACCATATTGTTTTAGAATACAAGGGCAAAACTACCATTTAATTGGAGATTTGTTACCCAAAGATGGTGATACACCAAAGTTTTCTCAACTTTATATTTATGATCCACCGAACGAAATTCAAAACCGCATTAATGCTGTCAGGTAAATTCAATATCTACCATTTCCTTTTATTTTGTTTTTGGCGTCTCATTTTCAGGCAATACTATTCTAACAAAATACACTAACTATAATGTTTTCTCAATTCATGACAGTTCAAATGAAGGAGAATCATCTTCTTCTAATCGAAAAATAGACCGTCAACTAACTAAAGACCTCAAAACAATGCTTGATTGTGATAACCCTTTGGTTTTGAAGTTTCGAATGGCTGGTCAGCAAATTGCTGATGGAGTGGATAATGTTAAGATTAGGCTGATAGGAAAGCGTGAAAAAGATGGAAGGCAATATAACCTTCCTACAACAAATGAAGTGGCTGCACTTATTGTTGGTGACTTTGACAACAATCATACCGAAAGAGACATTATGGTACACAAGAACAATGGCAAGAAGAAAAAAATTAGTGAGTTACATGTTTCATACCTTCCATTACAATACCCGTTGTTGTTCCCTTATGCTGAAGATGGTTATAGAACTGACATATACCATCAAGGTATTACTAATGCCACACCAGACAAGGACAAAAAATATGTCACAATGCGAGAATGGTTTACTTACCGTGTACAAGATAGGCCAAATGTTTTTTCAACTATTTTAAACAGTAGGCGATTATTTCAACAGTTTTTGGTGGATGGTTATACTATGGTTGAAGCGGAGAGGCTGTTATATGTAAAAAATAAGAACAATGAATTAAGATGTGAGACTTATTCTCGATTAGCTGAATCTGCTCAATCATCCAACCAAGAAAACAAGAAACGTGGGAAAAAAGTTATTTTACCATCATCCTTCACATGTAGCCCAAGATATATGATGCATAATTACTTAGATGCAATGGCGATGTGCAAATTTTATGGATACCCTGATTTTTTTATAACCTTTACATGTAATCCAAAGTGGCCTGAGATTACAAGGTTTTTACGTAAGAAGGGTCTAAAATCAAAGGATCGTTCGGACATTACCACCAGAGTTTTTAAGATTAAGTTGGATCAGTTGATAAAGGACATTAAGGAGAAACGTATTTTTGGTCGTGTTCGTGCAGGTACATTTCAAGCTTTAATTTACATTTATTCTCAAATTTAATTTGTATACAAATTGTATTTTTTAATACCAATATGTTTATTTTATTTTCTATTTCAGATGTTTATACCATCGAATTTCAAAAATGTGGACTGCCTCACTGTCACTTATGTGTATGGTTGGAATCAGATGACAAGTTGAGATACCCCGCGAATATAGATAGATGTATTTCTGCTGAAATTCCAGATCAAGATGAAGATCCCGAACTACACCAGTTGGTTAAAGAATTTATGATGCATGGTCCTTGCGGTCCTGGTCATAGAAGTTACCCTTGCATGGTTGAAAATAAGTGTTCGAAGAACTTTCCCAAGGCATTTAATGAGTCTACTTTCATCGACGAAAGCGGCTATGCTATATATAAAAGGACTGATGATGGAAGAACTGTTAAGAAACAAGGTGCAGATCTTCACTGTGGTTTCGTTGTTCCCTACAATCCAACATTATTGAAAAGGTACCAAGCTCATATCAATGTTGAATGGTGCAATCAGTTTGGATCAATTAAGTATTTATTTAAGTACATAAACAAGGGACCGTATAGGCCCAAAATAACCAGAAAAGAGACGTTTATGTCTAATATTTTTTGGTTTCTTGAGTTTATGCATGTGCAGGTACGGATATGACAAAACAGACAAAAGAAAGCCAAAACCGAAGAAAACCGAGCACGAGAGAGAGAAGAAAGCAAAAGCCAATGCCGGGAATCAGTTTTATGGGTTTTGGATGCTCAAAGATATATTTTACGGAGTTTTGGATCAAGTTTGGGAGTTTTCACATCATCACCTTCACTTTCCCATATTTTCACAATTTACCCTCAACTTTCACACATTGACACTTTTCACCCCTCAACTTTCCCATAATTACCTAATATACCCTTATAACCCTCATATAACCAATTTCCCATTTACACCCTCATCTATTCATAAAATACACCGTTGGTCCTTGGTAATTGCAAAATATGCATAAAATGGTCCTTGATTATTTCTATTCGGATCCAAGAAATACCAAGCCCAAAACAAAACAAATATACCAAGCCCAAAACAAAACCATTTACCCTATACCCGTCCAACCCATTTTTATCCCAAATCCCCAACCGGTCAACAAACTTCAGTCAACCCACCAGTCAACAAGTTCAAACCCAAAATAAATAAATAAAAAACAGATAAAGAGAAACGCGCCTAAATACCCATTCTTACTACTCACCCACCATTACCAATTTACCCTGCTTCACACACGAATTACCAACGTTTAATAGCTTCCAGAAGGTCCTGACAACGTGTCAGTGAGAGTGTGTCACAGGATTGCCACAGTGGACAAAGGGAACGATTTCATTGGAGGAAACACATCACCAATTTGATCCAAGGGATGTGAGATGATTAGATGACACCCAAGGAAGATCAATGGATGAGATTTGAGATGCCAGAAGCTTTCCTTGCATCAACAGCTGCCTATATAAAGCCCCTTCTTCTTCACAAGAGATTTTGTCCAGTTTTTCACAGCTTTTAGAAATCTTGTTGCCATTTTATTTTCATGTCTTTTGTTTTCAGTAATCAAGTAGTTAAGTTGTAATTCCACTTTTTAATTTGTAAACTTACTTTTCATAAATGCAATTTACATTTACATTGGCAATTCCTTGTTAATTCATTTTTAGAGTTTTACTATTCAATTAACTAAGTTTTCTGCTCACACAAACTCATATAAGCTCATTGAAGCTTATGTGAGTTTACTTCTCTCGTTTAACAATCTAATTTCAAGTTTTCTCAAAAAGTCAAATTAAGTCAACTTTTGTCAAAATTCTAAAGTCAAATGGTTTTTGGTTAAGAATTGGTTCTAATAGTTAACAAAGTTAAGTTAGATGTTAGTTAGTTGGAATAAAAGTCAGTTTTGCCAAAATTTCATAGTAAAATTGCAATTTGGTATTGATCGGTGCTGAACAGTCAAGTTTTCTCACGCGAGCTGATCACTTGTGAATGGCCAGCCGTAAGGAACTTAAAACAGCTCACACACCAATTGCAATTTAGATCAGGAGAGTATAGTGTTTCCCCGGGTCGTTATGTCCCAACGAGCCGTGCGAGAATAGTCAGACGTTTAGTGATCGAGAAGATTTGAACGGATAAAGAGATTTGATTTATTGTAACTACAGAAATAGCCAACAAATTACAACGGCTTAAATGCAAATTAAAGAAAATTAAAAAGATAAAATCTATTAAATAAATGCTATCACTATTATTAAAATGATGTTTTTGTTCTTTTTGTTTTAATAAAACTTAATTAAAAACTACGTGACGTACAAACAAAAACGTGAAACTTACACAATATTAACCCTAAAAATATGAAAATGATATTTTTATAAACCTAATGATAAAAGAAAATTTATAGAAAAAGAAAATTATTTTTATAACTAATTATCTAATTATTATTAATTAAAAACTATTTTTAACTAATTAATAATAACCTAAAATACAAGAAAATAGGAAATAAAGCTAGAAAAATAAAATTAAGACTTAGAAAAATCTAAAATATCAAACTAGAATTTTCAAAACTATTTTTATATTTTTCTGATTATTTTTCTATTTTTTATGGATTTTAAACTATTTAAAACTAATTAAATTATTAAAAATTACAAAATAAACTATGAAAAATCTGGAAAATTACTTTTTTTACTTTTTATATTTATCTTAATCTAAGAAAATTGAAAAATTATTTTTTAGAACCTTTTCTGAATTTTTTTGTATTAAAAGCTATTTAAAAAGACTTAAAAACTGTTTTTAATTAAGAAAAATAGCAAACTGTTATGGAAAATTATGAAAATTTCAGGAAAACTCTAAAATAATATTATGAATCTAAGAAAAATAGAAAAACATGTGCTTGTGTGTAAGAAAATGGGTCTGCAGTTGTAAGTGCTTCTTAATAAGCACTTTGAATAAGCACAAGGTACAAACAGGACACCAAACCTTCACAGAAGCTCTAATAAGCTATAAGTACTTAAAAGTGACTTATCACAACTGTCCTAAGCCTCTGATTTGTAATCTAGAACAGGTTTGATGTTTGAGCTTTTGGACTAAAAAGCAGTTTCTGTGGGGTAACTTTAGACCAAAGCACAAGCTACAAAAGAAGCTAAATCTGAAAACCAAAAATTGGAACTTATTCTAGACCTGGCTAAGACCAAATGCACCAAAACTCAGACCATGACCAGCTCTATTGAGCCCTATGCACCTTGCACAAAATCTGAGAAAATCTCAGTATCAACTGAGTTCAGTGAGCAGGGCAACTAAGCCCCAGTTGATGAGCTTGTTTGAAGCTTATAAGAAATTTGTAAAATTATGCTAAAATGGTAATAAGTAGAAAGACCAGTTGAAGTTTTTAGAATGCCAAGTCTCACTTGTTAAGACCCAAAGATGAAATCATGAAAAATCCTTCTAACTGAGTCCAAAACAGGTTTTTCACACTTTTGACTTTTGAAGAAATTGATGAACTTTGACTTAAGTGAACTTTGATTCCATTTTTGTGACTGATGTAGATGTTATATGATGTAATGAACCTAATGCAATCAATATTTAACACTTCTAAACACAAAACAAGAAATTAGCAAATCCAAATCCACACAGATGAGCAGTTGAGAATGATTATCTGAGATTTTGACTTTTGTGGAGTTGCAGACCCAAACTAAGACTGAAATGTGCTCAAATGAGCTTAAGAAACATGATCCAATAGAGAGCTATCACTGAATATATCAATAAGACAGTTATCAAAGTAAAACCAAACACACCTTTAGTACACTGATTTGCAAACTTAAACAAATCCAAACACAGAACCAGTATATTTTATGATCAAACTCACTTAATATAACTGAATTACTACTATTTGAACAGTTTTTAACAGATTTAAACTACAAATACTAATTATGCTAAGAGACTTGAACTTGACTTACAAATGTCCAAAGCCACAATGGCTAGCAAACCAATGAACCAAGAACCACTAACCTACCAAATCCAACCCAATGACTAATAATCACCCCAAATCCATGTCTGAACCAACCCAAATCCTTCCTGCTTCATTGTTGCTTCCTGTTTGACTTATTTTGACCAAAATCCAAAGTTGCATGAAATTTAAGTGCAGGCTTACAAAAAGCTATTATGAGCTTGTATAAGCTTGTTTTACCTCATAAATAAGCTGAATAAAGCTTATACATGAGATTTAGAAACTGAGAATTTTAACAGTGGAGATGAAATACGAATTTGAAACATTGATCTGAATTGATACTTGAAGTGAGTTCCAATACACTTAAACAAAGTTATTTGATACAATTAAACTTGAAAGTACAAATGAAAAGCTTTTTAAGTCTAAGAAATTTAAAATACGACATACATTGGAAAATAAAAATTAACTACTGCCTTTCTTCTTTGCTTCTCTTCCCTTTTATACACCATTTGTCTTTTTCTCTCTCTTGTGAGTGAATCCCAGCAGAAATCAGAGCCATTGGATGTCTGGATTGCATATTGGCCTTTGGATCATTTTTGGCGGGAAACTTTGTTTTGACAGTTGCTCTGTGAAATAGCTAGTAGGGGGGGGGTGCATTTATTGTAGTGGGTAAGGTAGGTGAGTATGATGAGGAGGGGGTGGAAAGGTGAGGTGATGGTGGCTGTGTTGCAGGCACAAGTTGGGGAGGAAGGAGATAAGGTGGGGGCGGGTAAACTGCTTATTTGACTTTGGTTGACCAAAGGTTCAAAACAGGTTAAAGACAGGGGGTCAAAATGGGTAAAGGCAGGGGTCAAAATCATTTTGACAAGGCTTAGCTTATGTTTAATGACAAGGACCTTTTGTGCAATTCTGTCAAACTAGAAGGACCAATCCTGCCAATTTCCAAACTTGTTTTAAGGGACCATAATTGACAAGCTTTGAAAGTTTAGGGACCTATCTTGCCATTATTGAAAGTTAAGGGACCTAAGTTGTCATTTTTGAAAGTTAAAGGACCTAAATTGTAAATTTGTAAATTTAAATCTCAAGGACCATTTTTGACAACTTAAGAATCCCTAGGGACTTTAAAATGATATTTCTCTTTATTTGGTTTTACCAGGGACTGTTTTTGACAACTTTTGAAACTCGGAGGACTAAAACTGCCAATTATGCAAACTTGATACGTTTTTCACCAGATTTTGATATTTTTGCATTTAAAACACATAAAACACTTATTTGTGATATTTTAATCATTTTGATACATTTCTGAGTGTTTTCAGATGTTTTTGCAGTTTAAATGGTACAAAAATGATGAGTATTTACACACTCATCAATCCCCCACACTAAGATATTGCTAGTCCCTAGCAATGTTTTGAGAAAAATTAATGGATTTTATCTCTTTACCAAAAGCCATTACTTCTGGAGTAGCCAAATGTTTCAGTTCAAGTAAGAACCATGGTACACTGATAACCATGTGATTTTGAGCAAATCACCAGCTTTCAACGGATTTGATTTTGTCTTTACCAGAAGCCGTTTGCTCTGGACTAGCCAACTCTTAGATAAATTATCAATATTATCTTTGGTGAGTCGATTACCAATTATGGTTTTTCCACTGCCTTTACCACAAGCCATAAACTTGTGGGCTAGCCAACTCTTAGATAAATTATCAATATTATCTTTGGTGAGTCGATTACCAATTATGGTTTTTCCACTGCCTTTACCACAAGCCATAAACTTGCGGGCTAGCCAACTCTTCACTTTTTAGGATATGGTGAGCTGAATACCATACAATTTTGGGCAAATTGCAAGCCGTCAACGGATTTGAGATATCTTTACCAAGAGCCGTTTGCTCCTGGATTAGCCAATCCTTTTGTCTTACAGACATGGCGGACTGATAACCAAATGAGTAAGTGTAGAACACTTACTCCAAAAAAAAAAAAAAATTTGGCCAAAAATGGGGGAATTAGGCGATATAATTACATGATAAAATTCGTGAGAATTCCCCCCCCCCCACACTTAGAATTGAATATTGCCCTCAATATTCAAAGTACCGGCGGTTATGCCGAAACTGAGAACGTAAAAGGGAAATACTACGGCCATTATTTAGCAAGGATTTTTTTTTTTTTTTTTTTTTTTTTTTTTTTTTTTGATACTCTTATATACAATAGCGGGGGGCAACTCCCCCACACTAGGGTGGTACACACGGGTGAAAAACCCACGTTTTAGCTACTGTTTTTGATTACCGAGTCGCTAGCTTGACTCGACCCCGAATTCATTTGTTCATGGGGAAAGTAGCGTGGAAAACCAATCTCGATCGGACTTTCGTTCACAGTGTTAACAAACATATGAACATCAGAAAGTTCCACACCGACGAGATATAACCGCGGTATTTAATAGTAGAAACTATAAGGGATGATACCGGGGTCAAAGATGGTGTCCTCATTCCCGAAAGAGAAAAGGGAAAGAGCAACCACACCATCTGTGAAGAATGGAACAAAGATATGCATGACAATGCAAGTCCATTCCTCAGCAGAGAGAAGCAAATCACCAGTTTTGACATCTTTAAGCTTAAACTTGAAGCTTATATGGTGATTGTCAAGAAGATGTCCGGGAGGGAGTGTGTTAAACGGTTCTTCAATCAACAGACTTTCCAGAAAAAGGATGTCTCCCTCCGGATCAAAGTAAGTGTTATCAATTCCCGTTGGAATTGACTCATCACTAAGAAATGCATCGACTTCATTCCAAAAGTTGTCATCTTCCTCATCAGGAGTGAGAGAAGGGATGGAAGAGTCGGGAATAAGAATAGAAGATGATGGATCATTTTTGAGCAATTCATCAATGGGAAGGATGTCTCCCATTGGATCACAAATATCATCATCCAATTCAGATGAAACTGAAGAGAGTTTGGTTTCATCCGCAGACTTAACAAACTCGATGCGACAAACTGATTCCGGAGGTGGGACAAGTGGTGTGCTCTTAGAGCTAGCAGTTTCCACCACTTCCGATGAAGTCTCCGATTCTAGATCATCGTCATCATTATCAAGAACACTCTTGACTTCCCTGGTACAACTTTCAAACCATTTGTTTGAACCAGGGTTGATTTTCAAAGCTTTGAGCTCAGCACGTTTTTGAAAACTCCTCTTAACCGTGAAATTTGAGAGTGTTGCATTGAATCTTTCAGATCTTTGATCAATTGTGGCAACACTCTGTTTGTACAAAGGTTTGGAGTTCTGGTTGATTTTTAACGTGAGCTCTTCATTGTCGACCCGTATGGTCAACTCTTCAGCAAACACATCAATCAGAGCACGACTCGTTCTCAAGAAAGCTCTCCCTAAGATGAGGGGAACTCTAGGATCTGCATCGAAGTCTACTACAACAAAGTCAGTAGGAAAGTGAAACTTTCCCACTTTCATCACGACATCCTCGGCTATCCCAAGTGGACGAGTTATGGTACGGTCCGCTAGCTCGAGTGTCATACAAGTGGATGAAAGTTTAGGAAGAGACAGTTTCTTCCATACTGAGAGTGGCATGAGGTTAATGCTAGCGCCAAGATCGGCCAAGGCGGAGCATTGAAACATCCCCAAGAAATCACACGGGATTAAAAACCGTCCAGGGTCTTCAAGCTTTTCGGGAAGCTTATTAAGAATGACCGCTGAGCATTGCTCATTTAGAGGGGTTTTCGTCATCTCAGACAACTTATCTTTGTTGCTCAGTAAGCCTTTAAGTGTGGATGCAAATTTAGGCATTAGAACGAGAGCATCAACGAAGCTTATATCAAAGTGAAGCTCATTGAAGATTTGGAAAAAATTTTCCATTTGCTCTTTGTTTTTGTCTTTGAGCTTCTCATCATTCATTCTTGATGGGTAAGGAAGCTGACTAGACTTTTGAGCCGGGATGGAAGTGTTTTCTGGCTCAAGATTTTTCTTCGAAACATCGGGTTCCGGACTTAAAACTTGGACTACCGAAGGTGGGACGTGTGCGGTACTTCGTGGGCTTGAATAATGCACCTTGTCCGTTGTTTCCTTGGTAACTTGACTCAATGCCACAGGAGGAGGGGGCATAGGAGTCGAAGGTCCATTGTGCGTCTTACCACTACGAGTGGTGACGGCTTTCAACTCGGCATTTGGATTAGTAATTGTATTGCTTGGGAGTCCTCCAGAAGATGATGAAGCTTGGTTCATATTCATGTTCATGAAACTGCTCATCATATTCTTCAACTCATTTGTCTGCCGAGACATTGTGGTATCAATTTCCTTCTTTAGCTCAACCCTCATGTTATTGATCTGAGTTTGCATAGAACGTATGCTTGACTCAGTAATTTTCATGAAGTCATTTGGTGGGGGAGCATGAGAAGGTTGTTGATAATTTTGCTGATTTGGAGCTTGATATGGTGGGTTGAAATTGTTCCTGTTTTGATTGAAATTTTGTCCTTGATTCGGAACAAAGCGATTTTGATTGCCATGGTTTTGCACAGGAGGAAAACCAGGTGGTGTCATACCGCTAGGGGCACGGTAATGAGGATCAGCCTGTGGTCGGTATTGATTGTGGTTTACCGAAGCTACGGGAGCTTGGTAAAAGGAAGCATCGGTTGCTTGACAATCATAATACGCGTGTGGACCACTACAAGTTTCACACACCTTGTTTACGGCTTTGACTGGTTCCGGCTTATGAATCTCGCTTTTGATTTCCTTAACATCCTTAATCATGCAACGGATGGCATCCGTTAGAGCTGCTATCGGAGCAGCTAACTCAGAAGAGTTACTGGATGAAGAAGCAGGAGTGTTAGGATTATTGATTTTGTTGCGAGAAATAGGAACTTTTGATTTTTGCTCGCAAATCTCAATCACATCTTTAGGCTTACGATTCAAGATATTGCCACCGGCGGCTGCATTCAAAGAATCTTGATCGTTGCCGTTCAACCCATTATAAAAGATATTGACTTGTTGAAGCTCCGTGAATTCATGATGGGGGCATTTCCTGAGGAGATCCTTGAATCTCTCCCATGCCTCTCCAAAGTTTTCATCGAAATTTTGACGAAATCCAGAAATTTCATTTTTAAGATTAGTCGTCTTTGATGGAGGAAAGAAATGATTGACAAACTTTTGAACAAGTTCCTCCCAAGTTTCGATGGATCGAGGGGGTTCTTTTTCCAGCCAAATCCGGGCTGTCCCCTCAAGTGAGAATGGAAATAGCATCAACTTGATGACTTTTTGTGGCACATCCTTGAAATTGATAGTTGAAGTCAATTTGTTAAACCAACGGATGTGTGCATACGGGTCTTCACGATCAAACCCGTGGAATTGATTTGTAGACACAAGTTGGATCAAATGTGTCTTCAATTCAAAGTGATCAGAGTTGATTACTGGTAGAATGATGGCATCTCCATAACCCTCGGTGGGTGCTTGGAGCATTTCCGCCATAGTACGTTCGTCTGCCATATTGTTGTTTGAAATAGTACGAATCTCGGGTTCGACTATTTGGGCAGCACGTCTACGAGAACGTCGTCTAGGAATTTCTGCTAGATCACGAAAAGGACTCAATGATCTAGAAGAACGAGTGCGCATGCACTAGAGTTAACTCTAAAGGATCTCAGAGTTAAGGAGAGGAATTATGAAATTCTTTCAGATGAGAATGAGAATTATGAAGACGTTTTATAAAAATCGGGGTGAGAAGAATCTTTATGGGTTTTCTGGTTCTGACAAGTATATATAACAACAAATCCAATTAAAACAAGATCGAGGCAAAATAACAGTGAACTTAAACCAATAATCACAAGATGAGTGGCTTCTTTGAAAAAGGTACACCACTATCAAGGACACAAAGGCAAGTTTTAAATCTTTGGTTCGGGAACTTATTATGGTCGCACCCCCAGTTAGGTAGTGCACTGCCTTGGTTTGCGGTGGTAAGATTTTATGTTGTTATTATTAAACTCAGAAAATGACAAATCTTTTTGTATTTTTATATTTGATACATATATAGAAACAAAAGGAAAATATTTTTGTGTTTTATACGTTTTTAGCTGTTTTTGGGTTTTTGGATTTTTTATAGAAATATATATATAGATATAGATAGATGGTATGAACAAGGAGTGATTATTCAAATCACTAATCTGCTGAAAGTAAGACTATTAGCACTGCTCCCCGGCAGCGGCGCCAAAATTTGATCGGTGCTGAACAGTCAAGTTTTCTCACGCGAGCTGATCACTTGTGAATGACCAGCCGTAAGGAACTTAAAATAGCTCACACACCAATTGCAATTTAGATCAGGAGAGTATAGTGTTTCCCCGGGTCGTTATGTCCCAACGAGCCGTGCGAGAATAGTCAGACGTTTAGTGATCGAGAAGATTTGAACGGATAAAGAGATTTGATTTATTGTAACTACAGAAATAGCCAACAAATTACAACGGCTTAAATGCAAATTAAAGAAAATTAAAAAGATAAAATCTATTAAATAAATGCTATCACTATTATTAAAATGATGTTTTTGTTCTTTTTGTTTTAATAAAACTTAATTAAAAACTACGTGACGTACAAACAAAAACGTGAAACTTACACAATATTAACCCTAAAAATATGAAAATGATATTTTTATAAACCTAATGATAAAAGAAAATTTATAGAAAAAGAAAATTATTTTTATAACTAATTATCTAATTATTATTAATTAAAAACTATTTTTAACTAATTAATAATAACCTAAAATACAAGAAAATAGGAAATAAAGCTAGAAAAATAAAATTAAGACTTAGAAAAATCTAAAATATCAAACTAGAATTTTCAAAACTATTTTTATATTTTTCTGATTATTTTTCTATTTTTTATGGATTTTAAACTATTTAAAACTAATTAAATTATTAAAAATTACAAAATAAACTATGAAAAATCTGGAAAATTACTTTTTTTACTTTTTATATTTATCTTAATCTAAGAAAATTGAAAAATTATTTTTTAGAACCTTTTCTGAATTTTTTTGTATTAAAAGCTATTTAAAAAGACTTAAAAACTGTTTTTAATTAAGAAAAATAGCAAACTGTTATGGAAAATTATGAAAATTTCAGGAAAACTCTAAAATAATATTATGAATCTAAGAAAAATAGAAAAACATGTGCTTGTGTGTAAGAAAATGGGTCTGCAGTTGTAAGTGCTTCTTAATAAGCACTTTGAATAAGCACAAGGTACAAACAGGACACCAAACCTTCACAGAAGCTCTAATAAGCTATAAGTACTTAAAAGTGACTTATCACAACTGTCCTAAGCCTCTGATTTGTAATCTAGAACAGGTTTGATGTTTGAGCTTTTGGACTAAAAAGCAGTTTCTGTGGGGTAACTTTAGACCAAAGCACAAGCTACAAAAGAAGCTAAATCTGAAAACCAAAAATTGGAACTTATTCTAGACCTGGCTAAGACCAAATGCACCAAAACTCAGACCATGACCAGCTCTATTGAGCCCTATGCACCTTGCACAAAATCTGAGAAAATCTCAGTATCAACTGAGTTCAGTGAGCAGGGCAACTAAGCCCCAGTTGATGAGCTTGTTTGAAGCTTATAAGAAATTTGTAAAATTATGCTAAAATGGTAATAAGTAGAAAGACCAGTTGAAGTTTTTAGAATGCCAAGTCTCACTTGTTAAGACCCAAAGATGAAATCATGAAAAATCCTTCTAACTGAGTCCAAAACAGGTTTTTCACACTTTTGACTTTTGAAGAAATTGATGAACTTTGACTTAAGTGAACTTTGATTCCATTTTTGTGACTGATGTAGATGTTATATGATGTAATGAACCTAATGCAATCAATATTTAACACTTCTAAACACAAAACAAGAAATTAGCAAATCCAAATCCACACAGATGAGCAGTTGAGAATGATTATCTGAGATTTTGACTTTTGTGGAGTTGCAGACCCAAACTAAGACTGAAATGTGCTCAAATGAGCTTAAGAAACATGATCCAATAGAGAGCTATCACTGAATATATCAATAAGACAGTTATCAAAGTAAAACCAAACACACCTTTAGTACACTGATTTGCAAACTTAAACAAATCCAAACACAGAACCAGTATATTTTATGATCAAACTCACTTAATATAACTGAATTACTACTATTTGAACAGTTTTTAACAGATTTAAACTACAAATACTAATTATGCTAAGAGACTTGAACTTGACTTACAAATGTCCAAAGCCACAATGGCTAGCAAACCAATGAACCAAGAACCACTAACCTACCAAATCCAACCCAATGACTAATAATCACCCCAAATCCATGTCTGAACCAACCCAAATCCTTCCTGCTTCATTGTTGCTTCCTGTTTGACTTATTTTGACCAAAATCCAAAGTTGCATGAAATTTAAGTGCAGGCTTACAAAAAGCTATTATGAGCTTGTATAAGCTTGTTTTACCTCATAAATAAGCTGAATAAAGCTTATACATGAGATTTAGAAACTGAGAATTTTAACAGTGGAGATGAAATACGAATTTGAAACATTGATCTGAATTGATACTTGAAGTGAGTTCCAATACACTTAAACAAAGTTATTTGATACAATTAAACTTGAAAGTACAAATGAAAAGCTTTTTAAGTCTAAGAAATTTAAAATACGACATACATTGGAAAATAAAAATTAACTACTGCCTTTCTTCTTTGCTTCTCTTCCCTTTTATACACCATTTGTCTTTTTCTCTCTCTTGTGAGTGAATCCCAGCAGAAATCAGAGCCATTGGATGTCTGGATTGCATATTGGCCTTTGGATCATTTTTGGCGGGAAACTTTGTTTTGACAGTTGCTCTGTGAAATAGCTAGTAGGGGGGGTGCATTTATTGTAGTGGGTAAGGTAGGTGAGTATGATGAGGAGGGGGTGGAAAGGTGAGGTGATGGTGGCTGTGTTGCAGGCACAAGTTGGGGAGGAAGGAGATAAGGTGGGGGCGGGTAAACTGCTTATTTGACTTTGGTTGACCAAAGGTTCAAAACAGGTTAAAGACAGCGGGTCAAAATGGGTAAAGGCAGGGGTCAAAATCATTTTGACAAGGCTTAGCTTATGTTTAATGACAAGGACCTTTTGTGCAATTCTGTCAAACTAGAAGGACCAATCCTGCCAATTTCCAAACTTGTTTTAAGGGACCATAATTGACAAGCTTTGAAAGTTTAGGGACCTATCTTGCCATTATTGAAAGTTAAGGGACCTAAGTTGTCATTTTTGAAAGTTAAAGGACCTAAATTGTAAATTTGTAAATTTAAATCTCAAGGACCATTTTTGACAACTTAAGAATCCCTAGGGACTTTAAAATGATATTTCTCTTTATTTGGTTTTACCAGGGACTGTATTTGACAACTTTTGAAACTTGGGGGACTAAAACTGCCAATTATGCAAACTTGATACGTTTTTCACCAGATTTTGATATTTTTGCATTTAAAACACATAAAACACTTATTTGTGATATTTTAATCATTTTGATACATTTCTGAGTGTTTTCAGATGTTTTTGCAGTTTAAATGGTACAAAAATGATGAGTATTTACACACTCATCAGGTATAATAAGGGAGTGTTTGGTTATTGTTTGATCTTCAAGTTGCAGTTTATAAAATGGTGTAGATTAGAGTTGGAATAGTTTGTAAACTGATTTTAGAATCTTTCTCATCAAAGTTTCAAGGTGTTCAAGTTTATTATGCATTTTCAAGTCAAATCCCCAAAGCTGTCATCATATTGATTTTAGTCCAAAAGTAGTTTTTGCCAACTTTTACTAGTCGTCTAAGTCAGTTTTTTCTTTGTCACAAAAATTATTAAAAATTAAAAAATGCATGTTCAATAAGTGGTTTAGCAATTCCCAAAAGGAAAAAAATCAGTAAATTCATTTACTATGGCAGCAATAGTCTTGAAGTTGAGGGTTTGGTACTTATTCTGTCCTGAATCAGTTTGCATAGTCCTTATCTGCTTAATTTAGGATTGAATTTCATCTTATTCTGATGAGAGTTTAGTATAGCTTTTGATTCCACTTTAGGCCTTTAGTATAATTTAGATTATTTTCCCTTTAAATTGCACCTTAGGAGCCTTTTTGAGTAGCTTAATAAGCCTGCCAATAAGCCCTTTATTTTAGCTGCACATCAGCCCTTAATCTTATTTAGCTCTAGTTTTAGATTTTAAATTTCCTCATCTTTTGTCCTTTTTAGCTGTAACTTTGGAATCTAGGTCTTTGTTTGGTTGTTTTTAAGAAGGTATTTTTAGTTTAATTTTAAGAATTTTCTAAATTAGTTTAACTTGTGCTCAAAGTGGGTAGTGTCACACCCCCAAATTACCTGTTTTGCAGCGGAATGGAATTCCTGTGGATTGACTGTCATAGCATCACAGTTACAGATATATTGAACGACCTAAAGTGTCGTTTGGAAAATACATCGTTTGATTTAATAAAACAATCAGAGTTTACAAAGTATAGGTCCCATAAGAAAATCAACTTGTGCGGGAATAAGTTTGTTACAATTCAAACGATGTTTTAAAGTACGTAAAACTCAAGTGAGACGAGTCGTCATCACGACTCCATGATGTCCAAATGCATGCCATGAAGTGAATGCCTTAGATACCTGAGATAAAACATGCTAAAAAGTGTCAACACAAAGGTTGAGTGAGTTCATAGGGTTTGTGTTGAAATGTAAAGCCTTTCAAAAACCGTTTATGCAGCAAAGGCATCGTAAATCCACTCAGTTCCAAGTTCCGCCCATACAAAACTTGCAACCTGTGTATTCACCACCCATTGCCAAAAATGTATATAGTTTATGTTCAAGCGCATGATGTCAAATGAATTCACAAAATAGTGCCTAACTTAATGTATCCACAGTTACTTAATATAACACATAATTCGTACGGTTTCAAATTGTTCCTTGACCATTAGCTCAGGATTGTACCAAGACCATTAGTTCACTGATTATACCAAGACCATTAGTTCACTGATTATACCAAGACCATTAGCTCAATGAATATACCAAGACCATTAGTTCACTGTTCATACCAAGACCATTAGCTCAATGAATATACCAAGACCATTAGTTCACTGTTCATACCAAGACCATTAGCTCAATGAATATACCAAGACCATTAGCTCAATGATAATACTAAGACAATTCTAAGCATGGCAAAACTGTTACTTCGCATGACTAAACATTCAGTTCAGATAACATATAGTTTGCAAATAGTTATGAATGTAATAAAAATTATTGAGCATGTATCTCCCCCAAAGAGTTTCATAAATAATTAAAACGAGAAAAAGTGGGGCTATGACTCACAGTAATCCTTAAATGTTTAGAGTAACTATGAAAGTAAATAAAAATAGTTGAGCATGTATCTCCCCCAAAACAGTTATGAAAGTAAGTAAAAGTAGGGGCTATGAAACTCACTTGGACAATAATGCGATGGCAAAAGTGAGTACACCGAGATGGAGTGTGATACTTTAACCTTGACCTATTGTGAATGATATGATACGTAATGAGTTATGATGTAATGTTATGCATGCATTTCGTATGTTATTTATACCATTTGTGAGTTTTGAAAATAATACTTATCGTCGAAATATACTCTTTTGACGTCTTGACCATTCTTAAATTACTTTACAAGTATTTACGTCAAAATGTCATCCTATAATAGTTTCGTAATGATTTATTGTGAAATTTTCATTTTTCGACGTAAAACAATGTCGTCGGAAATTTCTTGAAAGTGACAAAAATGGCTTCGAAAAACTAGTCGTAAAATGGTGTACGTCGAACGTTAGGAAACGAACTCGACGGTTTTGGAAAGTTTGTATCAAAATCTAGAAGTTTTAGTACAGGAGTTTTCGTCATAGAGGTCTCGAACATAAAGATAATAAAGGTTAAAGATGGTGATTTTGTCTAAATGTTGTGTAAAAAGTGAGTTTCGGCAAAGTTTGAGCAACCGTAATTAATTTATTAAAACTCCGCTATACAAACGGTTGGTCGTTTTGAAAAATATGCTTGGTGATCTCGATTTTATTAGAAGACATTCCGTTCCAAAAAGTTCCACATCCACGTTAAAAACTGCCTTCAACATGGTCGTTATAGTTACCGTAACACTTATCTCGTAAAATTAATATAGTTTTTCTAAAAATAATAGTTACGGCAAGTTTATGAAAACGTGCATATTTTTGTCGTTTCAAATCCGTTTTCTACGTATAATACGTCCTTAGCTTCGTATCAAAGTATACTAATATATTTTTGATAAGTCGAAATAATTTGTAAAGCTTAGGACTCATTTTTGACTCGAATAAAACAAAAACATGTTGCTGAAATTTTTCAGAAAATACATATTTCGTCGTCAACTTTAAAAATTCATAACTTCTTCGTTATAACTCCATTTTTATCCGTTCAAGCGGCCACGGATTCGTTTTAAAGTATATTTTCTAAATATCAAGGCCAAAAATTCGTGCCTACTGTCGGATTTTCCAGAAAATCAAAACAAGAACAGATCACTTTTTATACTTATCGAAAATAGTTTTTCTCGTACTAAACCTATTCTAATCCCTTCAAATCAACTCCAAAGCTAATCTAATCCTACCATACACCTTCTTAGGGTGTCATGGGTTCCTAAACATCATCAAGACCAACATATACCAAGGGAATAATTATAGGATGACTTTGTATATATAAAACTCTAAAAATCATGTAAAAATGGTATAAATCAACATAAGTCTTGCATACTTGCTAAAAATTGATGAAATACATATGAAATGAAAGTGAAAGATGTAAATGAAAATGAAATGCTTACAAGTAACTATGATGAGGTGCAAAGAACAAAGGTTAGCCTAAACACCCTAGGTTTTTATTTCAAAACCTTATAAAGAGTGTTATCTAGATTGTGTTAAACTTGAACTTGTAAAAACTTGATGATCTCTTGTAGCTCCTAAATAGAACCGGTTTGAAGATGATGAAACAAGAGAAGAGAGAAAATTTGACTAGAACTTGAATTATGAATGTGAATGAATGATTGAAATGTGTAAGTTTGTATATAATCTATCTAGGTAAGAAAATCTACCCACTTGACTACTTCCCCCCCCCCCTTGAACCGGATTTTAGGGGATGTGCTTCTCAATGTATGTTTTTTTTTTTTTTTTTTTTTTTTTTTTTTTCTTTTACTTGTACATATTTGATAAAAAGGTGTAAGTAAAAATGTTATTATTAATAACTTGTAAGGATTGAATATACTTTAGTGTATTTAAGGTAGTTTTGGGTAAAAGTAATTTTTAATAGATCAAAGTAAAGTATAATGAGATCATAAAAATTGTAAAAATACATTCCTTGTAAAATTTGAGTGATATAATAATTATCGTGTAGTTTTTAAGAAAAACGTCGTAATAATATAAATTTAACGATTTATATACCAAATAAATTTAAAACACTAGGTAAACTAAAATATAGTTTTTATAAACTAAATGTAAGTATAAAAATATGTCGGGATCATTTTTGGAAGTATCGGATTAAATGTTCAAAATAATAATTTACGCGATAACGTTTATTTAATATAAAATTTACGCGTTAAATGTGAAATGTAAAATCATGAATGAACTAATATGATGCAAATGATGTTAATGAAATGTAGACTAAACTTAGTCCATATGAAATGTTTGTGATGATATGATTATGAATTTGCCGCTAAACCATTAAGGTTACGCGAATTTGGAACACGTAAACCTGGTTTACGATAAATGTTGAAATTGTGAAGCATGAATTGTTTTGAGAAATGACCTGAAATTGCGAGTTGTCACAGGTAGTTCTAGGCTGTTTGGCATAATGCTTTTAGAAGTTAGTATAGTGCTTAAATGCTTTGAGGTTATGCTTATTTGACCTTGTACAATTGCTTTAGGTTGATTGTAGCTGTTTTAGGCCGAGTGTAGTTTGCTATAGCTGATGGTTACCTTTTAATAGCTTTTTTCTTTATGACTTATTCATTTCAGTTTTACTGCTTATTGCTTATTCTGCACTCATTAGTTGTGTTTAATATTTTTCATGGCATCTCAGTAGAATTTAGGACTTTTCTTTAATTTTCCATAATTTTCCTTATCCATTTACTATTTTTCTGCATTTTAATTCAGTTTTTAGCTTTTTTAAATAGCATTTAATTCAAAAAAAAATCAGAAAATGGTCACAAAAATATAATTTCAATTTTCTTAGGTTTAGAATAATCAAAAAGACATATAAATTATTTTTCCAGATTTTTCCTAGTTTAAATAGTAATTTTTAGCCATTTAATTAGTTTTAAATAGTCTTAAATTCATAGAAAATAGAGAAAAAGTCAGAAAAATTCAAATTCAGTTTTTAAAATTATTTTTAGTTAGTTTAGATTTTTGAAAAGTAGTTTTGAAATTTTCTTGTAAGTTTCATAATTTTTAGTATTTTAAAAGTTCAAAAATAATTTTTAATTAAAATAAAATCAAGAAAAATCATAAAAATTAGTTTTAAACTTTAGATAATTTTTAAATCATAATTTTAGTTGTATAAAAATATTAGATCATTTTAGAGGTTTAAATAGTTTAGTTTGCATTTTAATTCGCGTTTTATTAATTATGTTATTTGCGTTTTTAGTTAAATTTGCATTCTTAGTTCTAATTCCTTATTTGAACCATAGATTTAGTTATTTAAATTGCTTTCCCTTACTTTTCCTTGCCCTGTCGTTTAGAAATCATCTCAAAATCCCTTTTTAAACCATTCAAAACCCGAATCACGCGACGTGAGTTTTAAACTCCATTCATCCCTCGTTGGGAAAACGACCCGGGAAATACATACCTTTGTATTTCTCCGGAAAATATCTTGTACGAAAACGAACAAATCATTCTCGCCTTTAAGAGGAACCTAGAGAATCACACAAAAACAAACACAAACTACATAGAACGATCCTTTGGATCTGAGGTTAGAGAGTTTACAATACTAGAAGAAAGAATGTGTGGAAGTAGCAACTTACAATGAAGAAATAGCTCATTATTTATTGGCAAAAACTTGCTACTGTTCCACGGATCCCACGAATCCCTTGCTTGAGGGATCTGTCAAGTGTAAACTGGGGGATCCGTAGGACGCTCCTCCTAAATGGGTTATGGGTCATGGATAATGGGTCATTGGTCATGGGTATGAGCTTTGAGTGGCCTCCAAGATACAATATATCTAAACATTGAGTCATGGGTCTTGATTCATGATCCATGGATAATATCCAACCATGATTACATGCATGATGTCATGCAATAGGTCATAGGTTATAGATCAAGCTCCATGGGTATGGGTCATGGACTTTGAGTTTTACCCAACTACATTCAATGTATTAAGTCAATGGGTCAACTACTTATATTTTTACCCATTACATTTCCCATCCGATGAATCCGTTGGTGGGTGAGGTCTCTTGCCATCAATCATAATCCTTGTGGTCTTTCCATCGGATAAGGGCACCATAATCTTGTTGCAAAAGGTATGGTCATCGGAGTAAGGAGATGGATCTAGAGCAAAGACGAAGTTTGCTAGGCTAGTCAAGAGCATGGCATAGGGGAGTACCATCTTATCCGTCCTTTTCACACTTTCCATTCGTTTCACCATGTAATAGGCGAGGTTGAAGTGAGTGCTGGTTACAAGGCAATAGATCATGAAGCTTAGGCAAGCATTGGGATGATCCTTATTTCCTCCGAAGCAAAAAACGTTCTCCTTTAGCACTAGTTCCAATTTCTTGTATAATGGGAACATTTACAAAAGCTCCATTTGAAAAGGATCTCTATAGATGACCTTGGACTTCCCAGTGACTCTTGACGGAGAGGCTCTTTCCATGAAGACGGTATCTCTTATTGTAGTTGCTTCCGGGATGGGTGTGAAGTATACCTCGTGATGATCTACAATGTCATGAATCTCGGCCAATGACCATTCATTTGAGTACATGCATACTCCTTGACAAGGGATACCAAGTATCCTAGCAAACTCTTCAAGGGTGAAGGTGAACTCATGCTCATTGATGGTAAAAGCTATCGAAATGGTTCCATCCTCATTTCGAATGATCCTCATGCTTTTATAAAACTCTAGGACAAACACCGGACAAATTCGTTCATTGATGCTCAAGAGGCAATGGAAGTTGATTCCCGCGAAGACTTGGGGAATGTCGGTGTTGTTGATGAATGAGGGTTCAACTACTCGTCCTTAGTGAAAAAAATCTCTTTTCCAACATTTTGAAGATTTTTCGGTCATCCGGGCTCAATCCATCTTTTCGATGATACATGAGAATGTAATGTGCCGTGTCTTGGTAATCTTGTTGTCTATCACTAGGCATGATTGATCCTAAACATCAAAATCACAATGTGGTGTTAATTGTGTGAATAGTAACCTAATAGGATTCATCACAATTTTGCTAAATACATCTTCATTGAATTTCAAAAAATGAGTTTAATTTGTATTAACAATGTTGATTCTTTGATTTAGTTTATCTTAGAAAACAATGTGGTAACAAATTGTGATAAACCCATTTGAGCTCAATTTCTAAAGATGAAAATTGTATTCCTAGGAATTGAATAATGGAAATAACAATATAGTGAAGATTATACTTACACAAGTGATTGTTTCCTTTTGAAAAGATGATGAATTAACTCATGTGAACAGTAAATTGGGTTTTATGTTCGTTAGTTTGAGAGAGTAAAGTGAAGAGTAGAACTTCCACAGTGATTATTTCTTACTTGTTATGTCTTCTGTTGCACGGATCCCACGGATCCCTTGTATGAGGGATCCGGCTAGTTCAAGCACAGGGATCCGGCATATCAGCAGATTGACAACTTAAGTGATCTTTGGTAATCTTGGTTTGGGAGCTCTAATTCTAGGTTAAAGCTGATGTTTATGCTCTATAACTTATGGTTTGGGGTTTTGACGTGTTTTACTAGTCCTATTTGACGAGGTTCCCTTTTTATGAATAAATCATAATTCTTGGGAAGCTTAAGGATTATGATAAAATCCTATTTTATCATAATATGAGGAGTTTCACATGGATACATATTGAAATAGATGATATGTCAATAACCTTATGTGAGGAATGATGACCAAGGCTCTCGAATAGCCAAGATATCATTATCACTAGTTAGTAGTTTTGTCTATAGAGATCAACGAATAATACTATTCTTGATGATAAGTTCAATATAGATAACAACTTTAGTGATTTTTAAGAAAACGTAATGAGACTACTAATCTTAATCATGTTTATACAAAAAGATATTACAAATTAATTTAGAAAATATACAATGATAATTTGTTTGTAAGTAATTTATTAAAGAGCGTACATTTGCTATATATTCTTTTTAATAAAGAAAATATTGAAGCGAAATTCTTCATGATCTTTTTAGGATGCCCAAATCCTAGTATGAAGAATTCTCAACAAGGAAAATATTAAAAAGATCTATCATTATCCAACATTATAAAATATGATGATTTTAAAACGTGATTATTTGTTTTTAAGAAATTTCCTTCTTTGTAGTTTTCAATAATACACGGATCGTATCAACTTTTAAAAGTATAATATACTATTAAGAAACTTGGTAACAAATCTCTGATACCAATTGTGGAAAACTAGAAGGGGGGTTGAATAATTTTACCGATTAAAACTTCGTTTTAAATTATTTAGATCGACTTATCTCAATCTATTAAATGTGTGTGTTGGATGTTGATAGATAAACATATAAATAAGTAAAGCAAAGATAAAGAATAAGAAGCACAAAACCACAACGCGAGTATTATAGTGGTTCGGCTACAAGGACACCTTCCTTGCCCTACTCCAGTCCTCGAGTCACCTACTCGAGAGTTCGTAATCACTACACAACACAAACTCCTTGTGGCGGAGAAGCCTTCACAACGTCACCTACTCTTTATCCGGTACAAGGCTAGACATCGGGTTCTTCCATGAGGTAGAACCAAACCTATCACAACGTTGCCTATACTTTATCCGGTATAAGGCTAGATACCGAGTTCCATTACAAAGGAGGAACTACTACCTAACACTACACAACACCTATCCTAAAGGAGATCCACTCCTTATTACAACATCAACAAGGATATCAATATCCTTGGACATAACCTATCTATATTTTTACATCGATGCACCATATCGATTGTACACCTTTGGCATATTTCACTAATGCCTTTGACATGATCTTTTGACGCCTTTCACTAATGCCTTCATCATAGACCTTTGGCACCCTTCACTAGTGCCTTGGACTTGACCCTTTTGGCATATTTCATTAATGCCTTCAACACAACACTTCTAGAGAGGAAGGAAGAACTATCAACAAGAGAACTTCAGTAGTCTTGATGATGACGAAGCATGGTCACTCATGGACTTGAGCTTGCTTGACTTCAAGAGGTGGTGATCTCGCCTTTAAGAGGAACCTAGAGAATCACACAAAAACAAACACAAACTACATAGAACGATCCTTTGGATCTGAGGTTAGAGAGTTTACAATACTAGGAGAAAGTATGTGTGGAAGTAGCAACTTACAATGAAGAAATAGCTCATTATTTATAGGAAAAAACTTGCAACTGTTCCACGGATCCCTTTCTTTAGGGATCCGTCCAGTGTAAACTGGGGGATCCGTAGGACGCTCTTCCTAAATGGGTTATAGGTCATGGATCATGGGTCATGGGCCATGGGTATGAGCTTTGAGTGGCCTCCAAGGTACAATGTATCTAGACATTGAGTCATGGGTCTTGGGTCATGATCAATGGATACTATCCAACCATGATTACATGCATGATGTCATGCAATGGGTCATGGGTTATGGATCAAGCTCCATGGGTATGGGTAATGGACTTTGGGTTTTACCCAACTATATTCAATATATCAAGTCAATGGGTCAACTACTTAGATTTTTACCCATTACATTTCCCATTACAATATATACTAAGTATGTATATATATACCCATTATGTAAACACTAGTTGTTATACATATGCATTACTATAACATGAAAACACTATTACTTGTTTAGTATTTTATATGAAAATGTAAGTGTGTTAGCAAACTATTGGCTCAAACTATTTACGTATTTTATTAGTTTCGTTAAAATGATTTTACGTTTGTTATCGACAAAACATTAGAAGATCTTAAAATATAAATAAACGTTTTTACGGCTTATTTGTATTAACACACTTTTCACCCTTAAGTTATAAAATATATGAGTTTGACCCTTATACTTTGAAAAAATGACAATATATACCCAAATATGTTTCTCATTCATAATTCGTTGTCATCTCTAAAAGCATAAATTCCTTTTTGCTTGAAATCATTGAAAAGATGATCCATGAAACTTTTACGGATATCTTCACCTCTAAAGCTTACAAAAACATCATATTTCCATCGATGTGGAATGGAAGAAGCAACCATGATCAATCATTTGTAAGCAGCTGGATTTCCATTTGAAAGATTAGCCCAACGTATTATTTTACTAAAAAGTAACGTAACATGTAGACGTAAAACAAATTGCGCATGAAAGAATCATTAAGGCTGGGGCTGGGGCTGGGGCTTGAGCTTGGACTGGGGCTAAGGCTTTTATTATAAGCCGAAGTTGAAATTTGTATTTTTGTAGACTTGTTTGGCAAATGGGCTGGAGCTGGGGCTTATTATTGCAAAATTACTAAAAATGATATAATTAAATGAGTTTTATGGTATATGTTAGATATTTCTGTGGGTAAATATGTAATTATGGTTCATAAGCCTCGGGCTAAAGTTTTTAGCCCCTTTTATGAGGCTAAAGTTTTAAGCCCCTTTTAGGGGTTTATGATTTCAAAAACCCGCATGACAAACGAGACTTATTTTAGAAGCTCAAGCCCCATAAAGCCCCCCATAAGCCCCTCCCCAAACACACCCTAAGTGTTGATAACTTCATTTACATAGGGTATGTTTGGCGTAATGGGATGAGGCTGGAGTTGGGGCTGGGGCTTGGGCTGAGGCAGGGGCTAGGGCTTTTATTATAAGCCGAAGTTGAAATTTGTATTTTTGTAGATATGTTTGGCAAATGGGCTGGGGCTTATTATTGCAAAATTACTAAAAATGATATAATTAAATGAGTTTTATGGTATATGTTAGATATTTTTGTGTGTAACTATGTAATTTATGGTTCATAAGCCCCGGGCTAAAGTTTTTAGCCCCTTTTATGGGGCTAAAGTTTTAAGCCTCTTTTAAGGGCTTATGATTTCATAAACCCGCATAACAAACGAGACTTATTTTGTAAGCCAACTCATTTTAGAAGCCCAAGCCCCATAAGCCCTCCCCAAACACACCCATAGTACATTTTAATGATTAAAATAGACTTGAGCTATGTCTGTTTAAATCGTTAAATTAAGTAATAAAAATGGACTATGTTATACTTATTCTACTTTTTATTGAAATTTTTAATCCCCAGACTATATGATAAAGTATCCATAACTAACTATAATCAAGTGTATCTGACTGTGTTTCAAACTTGATTCTTGTAAATTGTTTAATTAGTTTTATCCTTACTTGGGATTACTAAGCTGACTCATTAAACATTTTACAATCATGATCGTAGTGCAGAATAATCTATTCTTTCTATATGAGAAACATATCATTTCTTAGATGAAGGAATGATTAAACAAAAAATAAGGAAATAAGCCAAGAGCAGATTAGAGCAAGGGGTGTGGGTTCCGTTGTGGCTCGCCGAATCAAACGTGGCAACTCGTCAGTTTTTTTCATTCCTCGTCACGATACCATTGTGGTTCGCCACTTTGGTTTTCGCCATTCCAACGACGAAGAAAACGACAACATGCAAATACTAACCGTTTGATTTCAACGGTTACTTTTCTTTTCAAAAGCATTTACTTTTCAAATTCAAAAACATTTAAACAACTCTATAAATATAAACCACCATCTACAAAAAAAAAATCACATTTCTCAAACACAATTCAACTTCAAAATTCACATTCTCTTTACGCAACATATGGCTTGTCGTCTCCCGCATTCCGTTACTGATATGCGAATGTACGTTCAAAATCAATGCAGTAACGATGATGAGGCTAGAAAAAACGCTATTATACGCGTCATCCAATTCTTTGAGGACAAAAGGAATGAGAAGCTGCAGATGAGAGACAACTACAAGACTTGCAACGACATCAGCACTGAACGAAAAGGTGTTATCGAGAAATTTCTGAAGGAGGAAGCCCGCAGAGATGACGAACTTATTGACAAGTTGTGAAAGTGTGTTCAACGGATAACGAACAACATCAACACCAAAGTCAATTGGAGCTATCGGGTGAACAAAGATGATGATCCAGGAGTCTCCGGTGAGGGATCTCTGGTAGACGAGGAAGCTTTGTCTCGCCTCGAGGATTATATACCTTCCGCGTTTGATCCTGCGGACGAGGAGTTTTCAGATTAGTATTTAGGATTTATGTTTTTTTTTACCGTTTTTTTTTTTTTTTTTTTTTTTTTTTTTGGTTTATTTTATTACCGTAAGTTTTTTTTTTTTCGTATGTTTTTTTTTTTAATTTTGCGTATTGTAGTTTTATTTTTTTTTAAGAGAATGAAATGAATTTAATTGTGTTTGGAAAATATGGAAAAGAAATAAAATGAAGGTGGGTGGGGCCCAAATGAAGAGAAGTGAGTAAGTTGTGATTGGGGGGTATTTTTTAGTTAGTGTGTTGAAATGATGTGGAGGTGAGGTGGCACACGTGGGGCCCAAATAAAGAGCTTTGGGCAAGTCATGACACTATGACTTACTGATTTTGCGATGGATTAAGAAGCGGAGGATATGAATGCAATCATTAATGGAAAGCTCAAGTTAGATTTCTACTCTCAAACACCAATTTAAGTAACGCAAACAGTTACACTTCCAATCCCCTGGGTATTGATAATTGCAAGTCCAACTTTTAAATGTTTTTGAAGAGCAAAGAAAGAAGCTTTTTTAAGCAATAACATGACTTGCCCTTATAAATGTTAGTAACAATAAGGAAAATGATTTATATGCCTAATTTATAAGCTTAAAGATTAACCTAACCCATTAAATAAGCGACTAGTGGATTGCACTACCTCTCTCTCCTATTGCATATCATTGATCTTGAAATGTGTTTCAAGATCTTAGTTAGGCATAAAGTTAGTCATGTAATTTAGGCACAATAATAATAAATGTAACACGTTTATCTAACTCGAAGCTGATAGTCAAAGTTAGATTTCAATTTATCTAACGCCCTTTTCGCATAAAATTGAAATCTAACTTTGACTATCAACTTCGAGTTACTCACTCTTATATAGGGGTGTTCTTCGGTTCGGTTATCGAGTTATTCGGTTCAGTTAGTTCGGTTAAAATAAATTTCTGAGTAAAACCGAAAATCAAACCAAACCAAATTCAATTGGATTAAACCGAACCAAAAACCAAATTTGAATTCAGTTCGGTTTTCTGGTTGAACCAAATTACATAATTTATTTATTATTTCAACTTAATTATATGGATTTTTAGCAAGAAAATCATTTATATGGTTAAAAAATATTATATTTATACTAGGAAAGAGATTTAATGGCTTTTATTTTATAAAGGAATATATATATTTATGTGAATTTGATTTTCAATTCGGTTTTCATTATGTTAAAATCATATTCAAACCAAACATTAAATATTTAATTCGCTTCTGCTTAATTTTGGGAAACTCAGTTTGGTTACAAATTCGGTTCGATTTTACTTGGTTCGGTTAAGTTCGATTTCGGTTTTCGGTTCAATTCTTATATCAAGTCAAGTCAGGTATCAAGTAACCAGATGTCCCATAAACATCAGATAAAACAAGGCCCAGCAAAATCATTTGCACGGTCCATCAGTCCAATTTAAGCAGCCTTAATGACTCAGCCTGCCTCATACCCTACAGCAAACAAAAAGCCCAACAAATAAAAACAGTAGGCCAGTTAGGGGTGTTCATCGGTTCGGTTATCGGGTTATTCGGTTCGGTTAGTTCGGTTAATTTTTTTTCTGGGTATAACCGAAAACCGAATCGAACCGAAATTAAATTTGATTCAACCGAACCGAAAACCGAACCGAATAACCGAAAACCGAACCTCTATAACCGAAAACCGAACCGAATAACCCGAATTACATAATTTTAATTATTTTTTTATATAATTATATATATTTTTAGCACACAATATTTTTTTCAAGCTTAAATCATGTTATATTTATACTAAAAAAGAGTTTTAGTGATTTTTTTCATATATATACATAGAAAAAATATATATTTTATATGAATTTGGTTTTCGGTTCGGTTTTCGGTTTTCATTGCCAAAACCATATCCAACCCGATAACCAAATATTTAGTTCGGTTCGGTTTTGACCAATTCGGTTCGATCACAAATTCGGTTAAGTTATTTTCGGTTCGGTTCAGTTTCGGTTTTCAGTTACTGTGGATATTACCCAATCCGTGAACACCCCTAAGGCCAGTAGCAAGCTAAAAGATATTGAAAATGTCATTTTGAGAGTTATGGTCTAAGACTCTAAGCAAAGAGCAAGTACGGTCGATTTTCTTAAACCATGGAAAGTTAAATGCCATATACCGAATAATTCTTTTCTCAAAATAAATCCCTTGTACAGGTCGCGCAATGTATGTTTGAACAGTTTAAACCAAACCCGGGTAGCGGTTAAGTGACACCCGTACAAGGCTGCAAATTCCTTGTTTTCAAGGTTAGGCTTTTACCGGTGGCTTATTTAAGCTTGTTATCAACTTATCATAAGGTAGTAGACCAACTTTTCGCTCACATTAGATGAGTCTATTATAAAATTTACTACTTTTAATTCGATTGAATACAAATAAGTGTGGTATACAAAGAAATCAAATTAATTTAGTTTTTAAAGTGAAACAAAAATAATAACGACAATCTCAAATTTTGAGTATTCTGGCAATAAATTCTCTTCGCAACAGTTGAAAATGTTCCGTACAAATTTCAACATAGTAGACGATACAGATGGGACACGATCACTCATCATCTTAACCCAACTGCGTAGAACATTTTTCAAAATGTGTAGGCCAAACACCCGGATGGATAAGAGGTTGAGGAGACAAAGTGTTCCACGCAAACCAAATTCTAACACCTTTGGCCCAAATTGTTCAAGGATAGTGTCGTTGAGGTTCTCAACCTTTTGCCTTAGTACCTACAGTTCTAGTGTAACGGTTATGTTGTTATACAACATGATGTTAGAACTGTGATTGTAGACGGTGTGTCTTATCTTTAGATTTCAAGACTAACTTAATTGATGTTATATTTATAATGCAATTACATTTATAAACTCTAGTGGACCCAAATCTACAATCGGCCTTGGGTCATATTTATCGTCTAATAACATCATGTTTTCATAATTGCTTTCCATCTAGGATTCTAGGTTAGTGTTAATCTGAAAGTAGGGGCGAACCCGGGTATATAAGCGACCAGATTCACAATTTTTTTTCCCACAATCTAATCTGATGATTGAATAAACTAAACAAAATATATGACACAAAACTTGAGGACCAGATTCAATAAAAATATCAAATTTTTTGACAAAAATTTACACTTCCGGCAGAAGTTCATGGGGCTCCCGCGAACCAACTTGAACCCCCATAGGTGAGATTCGACATGAGTTGCCTGCCAGCATCGGATCCTAATATCCTCATACATTGTTTAATGAATCAGTTAAACTAGATTAATAGATTTTGTGTGAAACGATTTCGTCTAGTGGTCTTTGGGGTATTTTCGAGAAATATATATGTTACCAAGTGACAAGTTCAAGAACATGCATTTAAAGACCTATTGCATAAAGTCACAAACCATCATTGAGATCCCCACGAATACAATAATCAAAATGTTGGTTCGTCTATACCTTTACCTTGAATTGTTAAAATTTAATTACTACAGTATCTTTTTATATGATCCCCTGGCTGCTAGCAATGGTTTGGTCGAGTGATAGGTTGATCGATTGGTTGGGCCACTGTGGCTGGTCGGTTGAGAGAGCAAAATTGGACGAACTAGGTTGGCATGCCGACCGAGGTTAATAACTCAAAAAGTGTGTAAAATTTGAACCGTGTGTTAAAAAAAAAAAAAAAAAAAAAAAAAAAACTTCTTTTTAAAAAACTTTACCACTTTTACAACATTATAAATACCAACCTCAAACACATTTCTAACCAATATTTCATCATGCCACAAAAAAGACTCCCATATCAAAAAACTGACGATCCCGACTTCCCCAAAATTCCACGAATTTGAATTTCTCACCGGATCCACCGTTTTAATTAACCGGTGTAACACCACCACAAAATCGGGGTATTCGTTTTCGTGCACCCGGTTTTGAATATCAAACACGACTACCACAACCGAGTCAAAATCAAAACGCATTTTACGTCAATCGTCCATATGTCCCACTGGGTCGTCCTAATATCAATTGTAACCAATCATCAAGTGGGTCGTCATATCATCCTAACATGGATTTCTCGCAATCTTTCCCAACAAAATCAATCGTTTTCACCGCTTCATGGTGTTAATCTTGGTATGGATTTGGAGGATTTTATGGAATACCCTCCTCAAAACTATCCCTCTCAACAATGCCCGACTCAAAACTATCCGTCTCAACAATACCCGACTCAAAACTATCCGAGTCAAGATGTTTCGATGGGGAAGGTTCGGGGCACGGTTCTATTCGTCTTGAAGACGATGTCACCCATCAAACCAAAGAAGGATTCAAAACAGGCTACAAAGGAGAAGGGCAAGAATGTTGCAAACAAAAAGACCGAACCATGGACAAAGGAGGAAGAGGTCGCGCTTTGTAAAGCTTGGATACATGTGTTGATAAATTCCGAGAGAGTGAACGCTATCAACCGGAACGGTTTTGGGAGGAGGTGATAGCATACTTTGAACATGAAATTGGTTCACAAAGAACGTACGACTCGATCACGACCAATTGGAAGGGTATGATTCGTACTAGGGTTGGTTTCTTTTGTGCAATTATGGATAATATCAAGAAGTCACGGAAGTTGTGAGAATGACGAAGACGACTATGAAAAATCTCTTAAAGAATATCGTGTGATTCACAAGCATGAGTTTACATTGAAGGAGTGTTGGCAAGTTTTGAGGAATCATTCTGCTTGGAAAACTGTTGAGATGCCTTCTTTCACCCCGAATAGTCGGAAGAAATCCAAGACTTCAGAAACCACCCCGGGGTCAACAAGAGGTCCTTTTAATCCCCAATACGTGGATGATTCTGAAGAGGATGAGACTCGAGAATCATGACCAAAAGGTCGTGACGCATCCAAGAAGAAAGCACCCGCCTCCTCTCGTGAGCCACCTAAATCATTTGTTAGTTCGATGGCCAAGAACTTTTTCAAGTTCAGGCCGTCAAGTAAGAAAAAATAAATAAAAATATTGAAGAGGAATACTTAAAGTTGAAACAAAAAGAGTTGGGGCTGCAAGAGACAACGACAAGGCGAGCCGAAAGTTCAAAAGGGAGAAACTTGAGATCCAGCTACAAGAACTTAAGGCAACAATCAAGGCACGACACAACTTAGATTATTAGTTTCAGTTTTTAATAAGTATTGTAATGTTTACGTTTTATTAGTTTGAGTTTTTAATTATTGTTGTAATGTTTAAGTATTTTATTGATGAAGTTTAATTTTGTTGTTAAAAATATTTGAATTTAAAAATAAAAAAATAAAAATAACTCTGTCACCACTGTGGCAACTAGGTTAAAAAAACTGAAACTAATAATATAAGTTGTGTCGTGTCTTGATTGTTGCCTTAAGTTGTTTAAGTTTTTGTAGTTGTCGTGCGGGCATATTTGGGTCGAGGGGTGTATTGTAGAAAATTAAGTCTTGTGTTCGGTTTGATTGTTCTGCCAATGCAAGTTGCTAACATTGGATCTCAATTTTCTCCCTTTTGAACTCCTCAGCTCGCCTTGCCGTTGCATTTTGCAACTCTAACTCTTTTTGCTTCAACTTTAAGTATTCCTCTTCCATATTCTTATTTTTTTCCTTACTTGACGGCCTGAACTTGAAAAAGTTCTTGGCCATCGAACTAACAAAGGATTTAGGTGGCTCACGAGAGGTGGCAGGTGCTTTCTTTTTGGAAGCGTCACGACCTTTTGGTCGTGATTCTCGAGTCTCGTCCTCTTCAGAATCATCCACGTCTTGGGGATTAAAAGGATCTCTTGTTGACCCCGAGGTGGTTTTCCGAAGTCTTGAATTTCTTCCGACTATTCGGGGTGAAAGAATGCATCTCAACAGTTTTCCAAGCAAAATGATTCCTCAAAACTTTCCGACACTCCTTCAATGTAAACTTATGCTTGTGAATTACACGGTATTCTTTAAGAGCTTTTTCATAGTCGTCTTCGTCATTCTCACCATTTCCGTGATTCTTCTTGATATTATCCATAATTGCACAAAAGAAACCAACCCTAGAACGAATCATACCCTTCCATTTGGTAGTGATCGAGTCGTACGTTCTTTGTGAACCAGTTTCATGTTCAAAGTATGCTATCACCTCCTCCCGAAACCCATTCCGGTTGATAGCGTTCCCTCTCTCGAAATTTTTTGACACATGTATCCAAGCTTTACAAAGCGCGACCTCTTCCTCCTTTGTCCACAGTTCGGTCTTTTTGTTTGCAACATTCTTGCCCTTCTCCTTTGTAGCTCGTTTTGAATCCTTCTTTGGTTTGACAGGTGACGTTTCTTCGACATCGTCTTCAAGACGGATAGAACTGTGGTACGAACCGTGCCTCGAACCTTGCCCCATCGAAACATCTTGACACAGATAGTTTTGAGTCGGGTATTGTTGAGACGGATAGTTTTGAGTCGGGTATTGTTGAGAGGGATAGTTTTGAGGAGGGTATTCCATAAAATCCTCCAAATCCATATCAAGATTAACACCATGAAGCAGTGAAAACGATTGATTTGGTTGGCAAGATTGTGAGACATCCATGTTAGGATGATATGACGACGAGCTTGATGATTGGTTACAATTGATATTAGGACGACCCGGTGGAACATATGGACGATTGACGTAAAATGCGTTTTGATTTTAATTTGGTTGTGGTAGTCGTGTTTGATATTCAAAACCGGGTGCACGAAAACGAATACCTCGATTTTGTGGTGGTGTTACACCGGTTAATTCAAACGGTGGATCCGGTGAGAAATTTAAATTCGGAGAATTTTGGGGAAGTCAAGATCGTCGGTTTTTTGATATGGGAGTCTTTTTTTGTGACATGATGAATATTGATGAGAAATTGTTTGAATTGTATTTGAAATTGTGTGTTTAGAAATATGTTTGATGTTGATATTTATAATGTTGTAAATTTGACACACTTTTTGAGTTATTAAACTCGGTCGGCATGCCAACCTAGTTCGTCCAATTTTGCTCCCCCAATCGAAGCCAACCGACTGGCCACAGTAGCCCAACCGAAGCCAACCAATTGGTCAACCTATCACTCGACCGAACCATTGCTAGAAGCCTTATATATAAAGATGTACACTTTATTTTAGGACAAGTGGTATCCTCAACCAAACATGAACAATTTTATGACTGTCATCAACTAAATGTGAGAACGCTCGACTCTTATAAGGTATAGCTGCATTGGCCCTCATAAAACGACCAATCTAATGGTTTGAACTTTAATAGGTGTATGAATCCGAAAAAGACCATATATCTCTTTTTGTTGATAATGCATTTCGGGTAAGGAAATAGTGTGAAAAAAACATTAAAATGACAAAGGATAAAAAATAATAATAACCACACATTTAAGATACATTAAGGGTGTGTTTGATTGGTACTTAATGATATCACTCAGTGCTGATTTCTATAAACTTAATCGGTAAGTGTGTTTGATATTTATAAAACTTGCCACTGAATGACACGTCTTGTAGTGAGCGATTTTGCATCCTATGGTACGCTAAACAATTCAGTGGGTTACATATTAGTAAAATACATTTGACATCTCATGTCTCCCTCCCACGTGGATCTACTAAAAGAACTACTATCACCTAACCATATTGTCACAACACTTTTATCCTCTATATATTAAAATAACATTTGAGCTATGTATTTTTGATTATATATATTCAGTGGTATGATTATGCTATTTACTTGTTAAAATATACGTATGATAAAACTATTTTTATTTATGTTAACTTTTTTTTTTTTTTTTTTTTTTTTTTTTTTTTTTTTTTTGAGTTAATTACATAAATCGTCCTTGTGGTTTGGTTAAAATTACGGATCTTGTCCCTATACTTTTTTTTTTCAGTGCGTTTCGTCCATGTGGTTTATAATTATTACGGATCTAGTACAAATCTTGACCCGACGTTAAAAAAGGACGTCCAATGCACTACTTTCCTAACAATAGGGGTTGTTTTACTAACTTTTGATATCCTTGCTTTTAAACACCACACTTACCCATTCTCACCTACAATTTTGATCACCACCTCTGATCACACACACATTTAATCCTGCTAAAAACCCTATCCCCTCTTATTTCAAAACACACAAAAAATTCTATGATGGGCGACTCCAAAAAATGCTCGTTGCGACTACCAGGAAAATCTTTTGATCTTGCTAAAGAATATGGTATGTATTATTTTAGCAATTGCCTATGGTTATCATATTTTATGGTTATCATATTTGATTGATTGTATGAATGAAATGTAATAATTTACTTTTTAACAGGATCAAAAAACCCAACCATTTTCACTTTGAAGGTAAACCATGGCGGGTTTTTTACAATGGGTTCTGGAAGACGCTACATGAATGGTAAGGTTAGCTGGTTTGATTGGGTTGATGCTGATGAATGGTCTGTCCATGAACTTAGTGACATGCTAGACTTGGTAGGTTATAAAAATGAGGTTAGCTTTTATCATTTTAGAATTCCTAACACTAGTTTAAATGAAGGACTTAAACCCCTAGTAACAGATAGTGATGTTATAGAGATGGTTAAGCATATTGGTTCATTGAAAGTGATTGAGGTGTTCACTGAATTTTGGGTGTCAGTTTTAGATGTTCCTATGTCAAACCCATTGCCTTCTAAGACTAATATGGTTGAGGTGGAAGTAGCAGAACCTATGTCAAACCCCTTGCCATCTAAGAAAAAACCTATGAAAAAAACTAAAAAAAAACCTATGAAAAAGTTTGTTAAGAAACTGACTAAGAAAGCACTTGCACAAAAAATGTTAACTTTTGAGGAATGGCCTGGGGGTGATCCCTTTGAACATGTCAATTATGATGATTGTGTTGTGCCTGAGAAAGAACTTGCTAATACTGAAGTGGGACAATCAAGTGGGTTACATATAGTAGAAGTTGAGCCTAGGATTTTGCCAACTGACTTAGATATGGAGGACTTTGATCCCTTTTATCCTAACAGTGTGAATAATGAAGGGGGTCAGTCAAGTGGGTTAAATAGAGGAGATGATGATGAGGTTTTAGTTGACAAGGACAACATGTTTGAGGATGTTGAGGTTGATATGGATGCTTTTAAGGAGAAATTTGATATGAATGTTGATTGTGAAGGAGAAGTAGATTTAGAAGAAGATTTAGACATTGATGACTTTGATAGTGCATCAGATTGTGAGGGTGATTTAGAAGCTGGTAGAAATAGGGCATTAAGAAAGTTAGCAAAAAATCAGTCAAAGGAAGGTTTTTATGTTGGCAGAAAATTTGGTGACAAATGGACTGTGTTAGAAATGATTTCTAAATTAGCAGTGGAGCAAAGAAGACAGTTGTATGTTACCAAAAATGACAACAATAGGGTCAGAGCTATATGTAGAGGTCAAACACCAGTTTTTAAAGACACTTGTGCATCATACACAAGTAGGCAGACCAAAAAAAAAGAGGAAGAAAAGTGTAATTGAAGTTGAAGAAATGGTTAAGCAGGGTGGAAAATTAAGTAGGGCTGGAAAGACTGTTAGATGTGTGTTATGCAAGGAACTTGGACACAACAGAAGGTCATGCAAAGGTCAGAAGTTGGGAGGAAAAACTAGTGTTGGCAACAAGAAGAGCAAGAGATCAGAAGTTGGGAGTGCATCAAAAGACAAAGAAGCAACTGAAGAAAAAAAGAAGATCAAGACATCAACAAAGCCTTCTCAACCTACCCCAAATTCACCACCAGCAAGACCATCTAAAGGGATTGTTATAAAGGATTCACCATCAGCAAACACAAAATCATCAAGAAAACTTGATGCTGCTGCAAACAAGGCTGCAAAGACCAAGGGTAAGGAAAAGGTTTTCAAGTGATGGTATTATCTAGTGTAATTATTTTGACCAAACTTTGATAGTTGGTGTCCAAACTTTGGTAATATTAGTCTAAGTATTAGTCTTAGTGTAGAATAATGCTTGTGTCAGTTTGTCATCAAACTATGTTGTGCATTTTGGTTACTATCTTTTGTGATAGTGAAATTGATTGTCTTGTTGTGTATGCATTTTGGTTACTATGAATTCTGCACTTAATAGATGCATTTTGACCAAACTTTTAAGTCTTTTGTGTATGCTTTTAATTATGCACTTGGTAGATTGTACCAGTGGTAGATGGTCCATGTATATGCTTTTAAGTCTTTTGTGTTATGAGCTTTTATGACCTTTTATGACAATGGTAGATGGTATTGGTAATGAACTTTTATCACCATTTATCACCAACTTGACATAACCATACAATTCAACATAACCATTTGTACAAAAACAAAGCAAAACATACCATTCACCAACTGAGTAAAACATTGACCATACGATTACAACATAACCATACCATTAACATTTCATTACATCACAACATAACCATACCATTACAACCACATTGACCACAGTTGCATATGGCAATACAACCATATTGTACAAAAACAAAGGATAATCTAACAAATACCATTCCATTTTGCAAATATCATCCCATATATGTATGGAACCTAGATTACCTAACCATTTCAAATTCTTTTCATGAAATAAACCACAAAAAATAACCAACTAACACCTAAAATAAACTTCAATCTTCTAGCTTGTTTTGCTTGATCATCAACTGTTGCACGAAGATCGTTCATAGATCTCAATAATCCGGGTATAATTTGAACGGTTCTTGGACACATTTCTGGGTCAAACCAATCTATAAAGCCACAACCTCTTGAACAACAGTAGAACCTCCTTCCTGGATTAGTAGGAGTCCATGAAGTGCGGACAATCGAGGGAGCTTGACATCTACCACAACGAACCATTATGTGTTCTTGTTTGTCTTTGTTAGTGTGTGCTTGTGATTGTGTGTGTTTGTGTTTGTGTTTCTGTTTGTGTTTTTGTGTTTCTGATTGTGTGCTTTACTTATAAAGTGGAAATAATGGGAGGGAAATCACAATAACCTAGAAAATGAGAGGGAAATGAAAATATTATAAAGTTAGCCCCTATCGTTAGCAAAGTAGTGCATTGGACGTCCTTTTTTAACCCCGGGTCAAGATTTGTACTAGATCCGTAATATTTGTAAAGCACAGGGACGAAATGCACTGAAAAAAAGTATAGGGACAAGATCCATAATTTTGACTAAACCACAAAGACGATTTATGTAATTAACTCTTTTTTTTTCATATCCGTTTTGTATTATATGAGTTTTATAAATAAACATTATTTATAAATCAACATATATTGATTATTATGTAATTATATTGGAGGTTAAAATGATCATTTTCTTTTATTCAAAAAGCATAGTCAAATATTTATCAAACAATAATTTTCATTCAGAAATATTTTCACTCAGCATCTTTTAATCATTTAGCATATTTGATTCACTCAGCACTAAACAATACAGTTTTATCAAACAGCCCCTAACTTGAATTAAATGCATATTTGTTCATTTGGATGCATCTCAACTAGTTTTAAAAGTGAAAAAAAAGATGAAAAGTAATACTGTATTAGCAACACATTTGACGCATAGAAAAATACATAGAATTCACATAACTTGATGAAATGCATTCTGTATTGTATATAATTTTACGTCATAAAAAATATTATGATGCATATAAAAAAGTATAAATACATCTAATTTCAGTTAATATATCTTTAATTTACTCATCATTTTCACATTAAGATTTATTAATCTATGTAAACTTCATATACCTATGCACCCAATTTTCTATAAGTTTTATTCTATATGGTTAAGTTATATACCTCGAATTTATAGATTCAACGACATTGTTTAACCCGGGTATCAAGTTGATACAAGGTACTCCTAACATTTCACATTAAACAATGAAAATATATAACTAAAAAAGTGAGAAAAATTTATGATTAGTACGTTGTTATTTAACTCGAACACCAAGAAGCCGTGACCGTTGAAAACCAACACCACCTCTGTCTCCACCACTCCCTATTTTTATCACATTAATTATTTCTGACTTCTGACACACAAAACACTGTTTTATATTTAACCTTTTTCATGTCTTCACGTGCTCCCCACGTTTCCCAACATTATCAACCCTTTCTTTTACTAGCTTTTGACATTTTCTTACCTTTTAGTTTACTAGCTTCTACAACATTGGTCCCTTTCTTTCCCGCCAAAAAAGTAGCTTGTTAAGGTTTTGCATCAAGTACCCTTTTCATTTCATATATGTCAACTTTGCCCTTTCTACTTTTCCACTATTTGTAAGATGCAATGCCCCTATTTAGATGTGGGGTGGTAAGTCGCGACGGGTAGCCATAAGCTTTGCGAGTAGGAAGTGACGACGCCCAGGGTGGTGAAAATTGAGGGTCAAGACTATTGACGCAATGTGGAATAGACAACACGCATGTTAAACATTCAAGTTAGTGAAAAATCGGACTAATAGCATCATACGGCTTTGCTTAGAAGTATGCAAGAGTGCACATAATACACATTTTGTAAGCAACCTTGTAAGTGTACTATTTATTTATGTACAAGAATGCGAAATAAGAATATGAATTATGATGACAACAAAATAACAATATAAATGAATCAAGTTATTCAGAATACTTACTTTCAATTGGTTTTCTTGGGTGCTCCTTCGCGTTCACGCGTGAGAAGCTTGCAGAAATCATTAGTAGTTGAATACTCGTTTAGACCAAGTTTTACGCATAGGTACTGCAAATGCTGCATTGCTGCATTTCTCCAATGTTCATTCTTCGGAAATCATCCAAGGCTCACAATTTATCACCCTCGCAACCTCACTCTCATTTATCCCTCGACCTCAAGCAAGTTAGCTACCACACTAAGTAGTTTGCTTCAACAAAAATGAAATACGACTGCCCGACAACAACTGTGTAAACTGAATCTTGTGTATTTCATATCAATTTCATTGCTGGACAAATGCGATATATATATATACATTTACAAGGACCTATGTGTCCATATCTAATACCAAAATGACCCAAAACAACCATCAATCACAGATAGATCTACACTATCATGAGGACCACTCCATCTTTATCCAAACTCAATTTTCTACATGTATTTATCACCCCAAATGGGTCCCACCAATGCATTATCCACCTATCACCGATCGCCAACTCATCTTTACAAATGCCACGTCGGAACACAACATATTAGCTGGAAAATAGTCGCCGAAAATTACCCGTCACGTGTCAATAAATCATTCGTCCGCAACTCTTGACCTCCTACGAGACCTACCAAGTTTCTTAGATAAAGCCACAAGGACCTCCCATGTGGCATCACCGGTTGCTACGTCATCGTTAAACAGAAGGGCCTGACGGAGTTTCGGGTCCCACAAGTTTCGTTGTATCACGGATAAGTTTGTCGAAGCCACCTTGTCAAGTACTTTGCCGAGTTTTGCCACATCCTTTTCCCTCACGGTTAATGATATATCCGACCACGGTATTGTCGACTCAAAAGGCAACTGGATGCCGTCGGCTATGATAACTGGAACACAACCTAGAGCAACCGATTCTACTAACCTCGGGCTCCAAGGTGCCCACCCTAACGGACACAAACAAAATACTGATCGGACAATCTCAGATTGGTAACCAGCATAACGATGTCTCTTTAAGTAAAACCGCGGGTCGTTTCCATATTTTCTTAGTATCTCTGTCCTTACTCGCCTACGCAACAAAATGTACAAATTACTAATAATATCGACTTCATTAACAAATAATCAGATTTTGCAAGTTGCCAAGTTGGATAAAAGTCTCATTGTCTCGAAACGACTTAAAGGGTGATTGGGATAGGCTATTTAAGTGTATATGTGATCATTTTCGAAAGCAGATAAGCACTTTTTGAGCGTTGGCGTAAAAAGTGTATTTTAGTTTAAATTATTTATAAAAAGCGAGTTCGATGTGCTTAAGTTTTAAGCAAAAGCAATCACAATCACCTATTATATGTTTGCACCAAACATACAACTAGATATAATAAGCAATTTCAAATATCCTAAAATGATTAGAAACAATCATTACTTACTTGCTATAGAAGCGTCCACTAACGTTCTTCGGATGAACTTCCATTTTCCCTCGGAAAAACACGAAAATATCCCGTTGCCCATCAATTGGTGACTTCGACAACGTTGACTCTACACTTTCCGGTGAAATGTACGGAGGGATAACAACACTATCCACCTTTTGACATGGGTGTTGGTATTTTACACCAAACGTTTGTAATATAAATGAATTCTGCATAAACTCCGGTATACCATCCGCAACAGCTCGATCCTCCTAATTCATGAAAAAAAATCCAACATCAAAATTCCATAATCCTAGTCTAATTAAATCAACTTAGGGGTGTTTTTGCTAGCTTATTCCTTGAGTTACGGCTTATTGAAACTTAAGTTGATAAGCTCATAATTAGTAACAAACTTCATTAATCGGCTTTTCCAAATTTAAATAAGCCTGAAGCCAACTAAATAAGCTAACACGAACGCGTAACAACTCAATCAAGATACTCAATGCAACAACTCAACAAATAACAAATAGCTCACCATGGCATGAAAACAAGCTCCATAATCATGAGAAGCAACAAACACATGATCCGACCCATTACTCCTATTCCAAAACGGCAAATCCTTCGAAATAAGCTCAACCGCAGACGATAAAAGCCCCCGAGCATGCCCAATGGCGGGAAAACCATTAACAGTACTAAAATTACACGAAACATAAACCGGAACAAAGAAAAAATCAGCCTGTGATGGATCAAATGTCCTCACATCACTTTTCATCAATGCATTATGTATAGCAACTTCTGATGCAAATAAATGGTTGCTACATCTTTGATTAGATAACCAATCCGTGTTATATTTTGATGGGAGCTCGTATACATACACCTTGAGTCCGTTCAGCATACCTGCAGTATTACATCATATTAATATCAACTTATGTTCCACTTATTTTCATAAGCCCATTTTTTCGCGTTGACATCAAGTCATAATCAAGGCGAAAAAATGGGCTTAGGACGCATACCTACAATATTTTCATAAGCCTATTTTTTCGGCTTTCTGAGTTGAAACACAACTCAGAAAAAGAAAAAAGAAAAAAAGCCGGAAAAATGGGCTTATGACAAACAAGCACATATGGTGCTTGTTTCGGCTTATATAGCCGGCTTATGGCTTATTTGTTTTTGGGCTTATGTTTCATAAGCTGATTTTTTGTGGCTTATTTTGAAACTTTTTCGGCTTATATAAGTTTATTATGAGACAATAAACTTATACTCCGTATAAGTTTATTACAACAAAGTTATATAAGCCGAAAAGTTTCAAAATAAACCACAAAAAATGAGCTTACGAAACATAAGCCCAAAACCAAATAAGCAATAAACCAGCTATATAAGCCAAAACAAACCCTCATATATAACCAAATAAGCCATAAGCGAGCTATATAAGCCAAAACAAACCTTGATCAACTTTGGGGTGTTGCAAAACCGATTCAGAAAGAGCACGATGAGACGAATGATTAACCAAAAACGTTGTCTTCAACGAGCTCGTACTAGGTTCATGATTATTCAAGAACCTAACAAAGAAATAAAAAGATAACGAAAACCATAACACCCATTTACAATGCCTTAGCAAAAATGGCTTCTCATTTTTGCTATTCTTCATTTTTAGTAGTTTCATCTTGACATAAAATCCTCTCTTGTTCTTCATTGTCATCTTATAAAAAAAAGTTTATAAAAAATAAAAATTTGTTGAAATGAAGCTTTCTGTTATGGTTGAGGAAGAAGATGGGTTGTGGGTTTGTTGGTATAACGTTTTCTACAGAGAATAAAAAACTGAAACTGAAAAAATTTTAATATAGGAAAAATATAAAAATGTTTTGGTTCTTTTTTTTTTTATGTGACATTTATTAAACAAGAGGAATGGTGTGTTTCGAGATGATCAAATGGTGGTGTTTTTGTGAAAAGACCGTTGAGTGTGAAATGACTAAAATGTCCTTTTAAGAGAAAAGGTTGATGAGGAATTGAATGTGTGTATTGATGTGTTGTACTCTCTGGGTAAATGCTGCTACAGTTGTGTTTCTGATATGTGAGCTGGTTTTGTGGGTCTATCTTTGTACATCTTGTTTTGTAGTTGTAAATTTGTAAATGTAAACTTTCTTCATTTATGATTTTTTCTTTAAAGAAGTAAATGATCGAAATCTTGTCAAGTTGATATAAACATAACTGTAAACGTTTTTTTTTTTTTTTTTTTAGTTAAAAACAAATTTTGCTTGTGAGAAAACGTTACTAGTTATATTTATATCAGCTTAAGGGGATCTTAATCCATAATGAAATTGTGTAAATTTGAGTTAAACAAGAATTGCATATTAGGTTTACTCAAAGGAAATGGCATTTACATCAAATTTTTATGAGTACATTATTATATGTGTAATGCAGTATTGTATAGAGTTTAGTGTGCTTTATAATTTATACAAAATGATGCACATATATAAAAATGATGTAAATATCACCTTCCCTTCTCAAATGCTTTACTCTATTTCAAGAGTGTATTTTGCGAAATCAATTGGAGTTAGACCTAGAGCTTATGAGTGATGGAGTTGGAGTTTTTATTTTATAGTAATAGGTTTAGCAAAATAGTTGTATCTAAAACTTATAATTGTGAAATGACACATATAAATCACAAGGGTATTTATGTAAATTATCTTTTCATAAACTTAGTGCTTTTGTTATGTTTTTCTAAGTTGTGCCCTAGGTCACAAGTTAAGCACACCAAAAGTACAACGAAAGTACATTAAGACCCACATAAAAATACATCTGTCTGTACTTTTATGTGGATCCATGTGTACTTTTTGGTGGGTCCTAATGTATTTTTGATGTGCTTAACTTGTGCCCTAAGACACAAGTTAAAAAAAACCTTTGTTATAAATCTACAAGCTTTTAAAAGCTTATAAGTTATAAGAAGTTTATTTTAAAAGCAAACTTGCAAAAATATATCCTGAAATCATTTATCTTATACTTGTGATTCACATAAGTATTATTGAAATGTAAGTGAATTAATGAGCTGGTGATGGGTCTACTTCTTAGTTTTCCAAAAGTCACTTTTGCGGTGTTTTGAAGTCTATTTTAAATGAATATATTCAATATTCAATACTATGTTACATGTAAATAGTCTAACACCAATAAATGATGTTTATGTATAACTTTTGGTTTTATCTTTCTATGTTAAGCTCATTAAGAATTAAGAATGTTAATATAATATACTAGATTAGTTGGAAGTGAATATAATAATTAGGGAAGTGAATGAATCTGAGAAGGTGGAGACTTGTAAAGCTAAAAAAAGGCCAATAATTGAGAAATGAGTTGGTCTGAATCATATTACATATTAAAAAGGTAGATGTTATCTTTTAGGTTTATATAGTGGAACATGAAGGGTGTCAAATATAACTTTCAGAGATTTTGGGACCAATAATAAACTAGAGTTTATGTTAAATATCCTATGTTCCTATAATCTAGAGAATTGACTTTTCATGAATAACTAATTAAACATATAAATATAGAGTAAATTGTGAAAATCATCCATGTGGTGTGTCAAATTTGCAGTTGCAGCCTTACCTTTTAAAAAATGTAAGTGCCGTAAACTTTTAGTGCGAAAATCGTTTATGTCTCTAAGTGAAATGACTAAAATATCTTTATTTTCAACGAGACTTAGTCATTTCATTATAGGGTGTTTTATTCATTTGAGACAAAGACGATATTCACACCGATAGATTCTCACGTAGATGATCCATGCACTTTAGAAAAAATAGAAATTGAGTTTGCGATACATAGAGACAATTTTTTCGATCTACTTTAAAAAATACTTGTAATGTTTAATCCTCCTTTTTACAAATGAAAACTTACCAAAAAGTGTTAGATTAAATGTACTACAAATCTAGAAGGGTTTTTCTGAAAAGAAAATTAGCAAACTGTATAAAAAAAAATTATACTAAATCAATCTCCATTAACAAGCTGTGTATACACAAGTGGTTGGACACAAATTTAATTAATTATTTAAAACCTTATCTTAGACCTTACGGATAAACAAAAAATCTATTTGTCTTCAAGCTTAAGCAAGTCTTGATAACCTTTTAATTCATCATCAAACACATTCATTTAGGCACTGACATAGACATGACATAGATCTAAAGGACCATATCATTCGAGTTATTAAATAATTATGTTCTTAATATATTTCTTTTGTACCTATGTGGCACTTATTTATAACACATACAAAAGGTTATATGACTTATCACAATCAAAAGTATAAGATAATATCAAAAACTAGCTACATACCAAATCCGACTTTGGCAAGCAAAGGTATACTTTGATTGTTACTCGAGACCAAATGAGAACGACATGTTAATCACCACTTGTTAATGATCCAATTAATACTTGACGAATTTTTTGACTAGAGGAGGCGTGTCTATGAGACTTTTATATAGTTATGACTTGCCAATAAATTAAAATTTCAAATTGAGATAAGGATATGGATCGAGATCGTTTAAGTTTGTATGAACATAATTGGTCGACGAGTCTTACACAAGTACTATAATTTTCTTTTATTGTGAGAAAAAATGTCCAGTTATTAGGGCCATTCAGCGGCCTCGAGGCATTACCACAAAGAGAACCCTTAAACACAATATATATATATATATATATATATATATATATATATATATATATATATATATATATATATATATATATATATATATATATATATATATATATATATATATAGGGTGAAGTTAAAATAAAAAGACAAATATCCGTAAAAAGAATAAAAAGATTTTTTTTTCAAAAAAAGTTCACGAAAAATTCCCAAAAAATCCTACAAGATCGGGTATGTTGGTGCATAAAACTTTTGTGAAAACATTTTTTATAATTTTGAGTTTTGATACGTTTTTTTTAATGCACAAAAAACGAATTTTGATGCGCAAAAAAATTTTGATGCACAAAATTTTTAACTTGTTTTAGTTTGATGCGCAATGTTATTTTGATGAAAAAAGTCAAAAGAAGTTGGGTGCAAAAACCAATTTTTGATGCACAAAAAAAAGATTTAATGCGCAAACGTATATTTTCATAATTTTTTTTCGGAAAAAATATCCACTTTTAGAAAAAAGTTTTTCACAACTTTTTCATGCACCATCATACCCGATCTTGTGGGATTTTTTGGGAATTTTTCGTGAACTTTTTTTGAAAAAAAAAATCTTTTTATCTTTTTACGGATATTTGTCTTTTTATTTGATCTTTATCCTATATATATATATATATATATATATATATATATATATATATATATATATATATATATATATATATATATATATATATATATATATATATATATATATATATCAGTGGTGCATGAACTGTTTAGACCTGAGCCTCATATTATGTATATATATAATGAAAAAATAAAAAAAATTGTGATCTTCATCAAACGATGACCATATAAAATAGCATCACCTGCACTTCTTACCAGTTGTATCTATCAAAACTTAACAAGATATTAATCCAAAACACATGTATGAAACTTTAGAAAAGATCTATACTTTACAAAGTTATAAAATATTAGTAAATGATGAAAAGTGGCACCAAACCATGTTTGACACTAGTCTGCATCATAAAAACTTCGTGCAACTTTTATATAAAGTAATTTAAAAATTCATTGAAACAAAAAATCATTTCATATTATCTTTATTATCTTTAGGCCTTTTGATGAGTTGACAATCTTTAACTATAACTCGATAAACGATTTTATAAAAACAGACCTTAAAAATGATGAAAATAAAAACTGTTTTAAAAAATACTAAAAAGTAAAAAATAAAATTTGTAAAAAAATAAATAAAAAAGAAACAGGAAGTAAAGACTTCTTAGAAACTAGTAAAAATAAAAATAAAAACGAATTTGTATAAAAGCTTGCAAGAACTTGTACTTAAAAAGGTAAGATGTAAATTTTAAGAAGGAAAAAATAAAATAAATAACGAACTAAAACATAAATATTAAAGCTTGAAATTAAATAGAGATGTAAGAAAACAAAAGATAGACCAATCGAACACAGCTTAAAATGTGTGGTCGTAAACGAAATTTATTACGTGTTGACGGGTTAAGTAGTTTTGTTATATAACGACTAGTCGATTACCAAACGTGACCAAGTCTAGTTACAAATACCGAATCAAGTCTATAACACGGACTAATTCAAAACCCGTCTCTATCACGTCAAGTTATACACGAGTTTTTGTATGAATTAGGTACTTCGTTTGGTTGGCGAAATTGCTATTAAAGTATATCACTTGTATAGCTTTCGAAAAAAGCTAACAAAAATTTTTGCTACTATATACACAGTTTCGTAAAGAAAAGTGTTCCTTTACTTTGCCAATTAAATGCAAACTCTTAATACATACGTGATGCCTAATTACGTATTTGAATAAAGAAAAACATTACGTTTTGACATTGGAAAGTTGATTAGTCTATGAATCTATTAAAATAAATACAAGTATACATCAAGTGAGTTATAATCTTTTTTAAAAAAGCATTTATGTTGTCCTCATGAAAAGTGAAAAGTCATGCAGTTCGTTTGAAGCTAGTTAAAGTATACTATAAAATTCTAAGTATTGAATTTTGATGTACCAAATATTTTGACAATATTATTCTAAAGTTTAACTATAATTCAATCATATTAAAATGAAATTAGATGAAGCACAAGCAATCACGTCATGATCAAAACCAGGTCCGTTTTATAGGTTTCGATAGTCCCGCACCATTATTACAAAGAGATCTTTAAACGCACACACATAAAATACATGCATCAGTAGTGCATGAACTAATTAAACTCATACCTCATATTATATATGTATATATATAATAAAAATGCATGAAATTTTGTGGCTCTCATTAAGAGATGGTCCTGATCAAAACTACACGAGTGCTACAAATTAACTTCAAGAAACACAAAAGGCCCATAGTGATTGTCATATTAACCCAATTATTCCATTCCTTTTGGAGCCTTGGAGGGTAGGCCTATTTTATCAAACAAATTTGTTCAACATTCCAAATAAACTTTTTTATTAATCATGGTTACCATATCAGAATAGCCAAGCCATGTAGGGTCATGTGTTCTATTCACAACACTTAAGAAAAAAAAGACACAAAAGTGGACACAAATTGTTTGGCTTAAGGGTACCCCCATAAAGATGTCCTAAAGTGAGAGTTATGCAAAGACAATTGACCCTACTAAAATGAGCTGTGAATGCACATGATATGTTATGGTCTTGTGAATTATTAAGGCTGATCATGTGAGTCATGTTATATTCTTGACACTTGACAGTTGACACACAAAAGTTTTTGTGACTTTGTGTTCATAGAACCAACATTACACATGTCTATTATTGATCTACCAATCATTGATAACCTACAAAAATATGGCTATGAGAATGTGTCGTGTGAATTATTTCCAATCTTTTGAGCAAAACCAAATGGAACCAAACATAACACATTGCCCAACTTATTGAACTAATAAGTGAGGGATTTGTTTTGTGATTTGTAATTTTCAGAAACAAATAATTGAGAGTTTTGTGTTCCCCTTAAAAAGACTACCGCGTGCTCTGGAAAAATACAATGCTTGCTTAACTATCTGACTTATCACGAAATAGAGTAATAATGTATCTTCATTCCTCATAATTCGTCGTTCTATACACACTTCCACTAACTATATTCCCTCATAATCCAGTCTCTCTACTTCAGATAAAGATATGACCGTCTACGTTCTACATTCTCAGTGGTTCAACGAGTAGGAAGATAACTATAAATGATATGTAGAATCATGTATCATTTGTACATGAAATATTGAGTCAATCACTAGTAGAAGCTTGTTCTTGTAAAACCTATGAGGTTAAGATATTCATAAGTTTTGAATAATAGCAGAAATCCATCAATAAACAAATACTAACAAAAAGCTTTATTGCTATTTGAAGTAATGCTAATTGGACAATAAAACAAGAATTTGTGTGTAAAAAGAACAAACTCACACTCACGGGCACATGCATAATTCCATGTGCCGTGTCTAGGATGGTACCACAGCTAGCTAATTTATTGGTTTCAAACAATGGAATTTGTTGCATAATAAATCATGTATGTGAAAATTACAAAATACTACTACAATATAACAATTTTATAATAAGACAAGTATCTAAATTGAACCTGTGATATATTGGTTGGTACAACACTTTTGGTACCACTAGGGTCAAAAGGCTATTTGATAAAATGTAGGGTTGTACTATTAGAACGGTGTCTACTCTTTTGGATTGCAAACCCTCTTTAGTGGGAGCGGTACTTTTCTACTGTTTGCAGATTTTGTCCTTTTTTTTTGTCTGTTTGCTTTTTTTTTTGTGTCCCAAGGATTGCACAAAGTTTTTTTTTGTCCCAAAATATTTTTTTGTCCAAGTGCATAAGCACACAAGCACTCCCAAGTTTTTTTTTGTCCAAGTGCATAAGCACACAAGCACTCCCAAGTTTTTTTTGTCCAAGTGCATTAGCACACTAGCAGATTGCACACAGGCTCAGATTAGAGTAATCATCATCGTCAATGTCCAAGTTTTTTGTCCAAGTGCATAAGCACACAAACAGTATTGCACTCAAGCACTCCCCAAGTTTTTTTTTTGTCCAAATGCATTAGCACACAAGCAAATTGCACACAGGCTCAGATTAGAGTAATCATCATCGCCAAGTTTTTTTTTGTCCAAGTGCATAAGCACATAAGCAGATTGCATTAGCACACAAACAGATTGCATTAGCACACAAGCAGTCCAAGTTATATTTTTTGTCCAAGTGCATAAGCACACAAGCAGATTGCACAAAGGCTCATATTAACACGTAATCATCATCGCCGATTTAGAAAACCATTTGCACAATTGATAGAAATGTGTTAGGCTTGGATATGAAGGTTTCAAAGTGATAAAAATATCACTTTGCCATCCTTTCGGTTATAAAACCAATCGTCATTGCCTTTTTTGAAATTTTTTTTTGTCCAATTGCAGATTGCACACAAGTGCACAGATCAGATTGCACAATACCAGATTGCAACCAAGTTAGATTGCCCAAGTGCTTCCACATATTCCACATTTATACAAGTGAAACACATGTTTCACAATGTTCACAAGCAAGTACCAAAAGCAAAAGTAAGATTCCCAAACTGCAGGAACTCACAAGTGAAACCTCCCGTGTTATATTCAGCCTCATCACCACAAGGCAGTATCGCATTCACAAATTACCACAAACAAAGCAACTATCACCAAGTATCTCTCACCACAAACAAAGCTAAAATACCACCCCCAAGTTACCACAAGCAGATTCACAAAGTTACTCTCACCACAAACAAAGGGTTTTTCAAAGTACCCCCAAGTTACCACAAGCAGATTCACCAAGTTACAACAAGTGAAGATTCCACAAGTTACAACAAGTTACAGATAGGGTTGGGTTATATTGACGGTGCCAGGTTTTTTAGATTAACCCTCTCTAGTACCTAGGGTTGGGTTATAACACAAGCCAAGTGAAACACAAGCCGCAAGTAACAAACCACAAAGAAACAACAAATATCTTAGGCTGCAGATATGTCTCAATCACCAGAGGTAATGACAATTTTACACATTAATAATAGAGATAACATTAGGCTCAGATTAAGTTTCACATATTATCATATATGGCTGCAACATCAAAGGTTGCAAAATAAATTTTTTTTTTGCCGTTCATTCGGAAATGCCAAGCCAAAATCATGTTTTTTTTTAAATCATCATTGCCTTATCCCAGTAATTTTTTTTTAAACAATTTTCAAATCAGCTTAAAATAACAAACTGCTTATCAAGCATATAAGCAGTTTGTTATTTTCATATTCATAAGCAATTTCATCTCCAAACCCTCTAAATAATAGAGAGGGTTAATCTAAAATAATAGCCACAGTCAATATAACCCAACCCGTAAAGTACTATTGGAACGGGGTCTAATCTGAGCTTGTGTGCAATAAGCAGTTTGCCAAGAAACCACACAGAGCCTGTGGATTGGGGTAGGCCAGAGCAGGTATTCATACCACTCAATGGTGGCAGATCAAGGTGTTAACCTACCCTTTTGCACCCACACAGCTCAGGCAGTTTCAATAAGCACATAAGCATATTTTTATCATAAGCACATAAGCAGTTTCCCAAGAAACCACACAGAGCCTGTGGACTGGGGTAGGCCAGAGCAGGTATTCATACCACTCAATGTGGCAGATCAAGGTGTTAACCTACCCGTTTGCACCCACACAACTCAGGCAGTTTCACATAACATCACATAATCACACACTCACACAAGCAGTTTGTAATTGCTTTTACCATAGGGTTTGTTAAATTAAACCCCCAAATCACATAAACATCACATAATCACCCACTCACATAAGCAGTTTGTAACTGCTTTTACCACAGGTCTGTTAAATTAAACCCAGAAAACACATAAAATCACACAAACTTCACATAATCACCATCACATAACCAAAAAACCCAAACCCTAAAAAAAAATTAGCCGTTTTTTAATTTTCAGGCAAATATGTTAAATTAAACCCAGAAAACACATAAAAATCACATAATCACCATCACAGAACCAAAAGACCCAAACCCTAAAAAAAAATTAGGCGTTTTTTAATATTCAGGCAGATCTATTAAATTAAACCCATAAAACACATAAAAATCACACAAACATCACATAATCACCATCACATAACCAAAATACCCACTAAAAAAAATTAGGCGTTTTTTAATATTCAGGCAGATCTATTAAATTAAACCCAGAAAACACATAAAAATCACACAAACATCACATAATCACCATCACAGAACCAAAAGACCCAAACCTTAAAAAAAAATATTAGCCGTTTTTTTAATATTCAGGCAGATCTATTAAATTAAACCCAGAAAACACATAAAAATCACACAAACATCACATAATCACCATCACAGAACCAAAAGACCCAAACCCTAAAAAAAAATTAGGCGTTTTTTAATTTTCAGGCAGAACTATTAAATTAAACCCAGAAAACACATAAAGATCACACAAACATCACATAATCACCATCACAGAACCAAAAGACCCAAACCCTAAAAAAAAATTATGCATTTTTTAATTTTACCAACATAAACATCAAATAAACATCATATAATCACATAAACATGAGATAAACATCATATAATCAGCGAAAAAGAACCAAAAAACCCAAACGTACCATAGATCTAAATTAGAGAGAGAGAAAAGAGAGAACAGAGTGAGATAGAGATAGAGAGTGAGAGGCGTGTGTGTGTGTGGGGGTGATAAAGAGTGAGAGAGAGAGAGAAACGCGTATAAAACGCGTTTACTTTTTATTTTTATTTTATTTTTCTTTTAAAATGTAAAAAATGTATTTATAAATGTAAATGTAAATGTAAATGTTGTAAAATGTAAATGTAAAGTAAAGTATTTTGTAAATGTAAAGTAAATGTAAAATGTAAATGTAAAGTTGTAAAATATAAATGTAAAGTATTTGTTGAAAAAAAAGTATTTTGTATTTTCAGGCTTTCGGTTTTCACGAGGAAGTATCAAAGGATTGCCCATTTATCAAACAAGAGGTAAATATAGCCTCGGGGCTTTCCGTTATAAAAGTATTAAAAAAGTATTAGTTAAAAAAAAAGTGTGTTATAAAATTTGTTATGTATTTAGACAGGTTGTTGAGTGCAATCGATAAGATTGTATTTGCGCAAGAAAATGCGATAAAAGAGAGTTTTAATAAAAGCATCAGCGAGAATATAAATAATTGTAATATACTACTATTTCAAGAACTGTGGTATAAAGTTTCTCACCATGCTTTCAAACTCATGCACAAAGAACTCCACCTGTTTATCACCGTAGAAGATTGTAGCCATAAGTTGCGTACAATTTACGGACTGCCATGCTTTCACGAGATGCAATACTATGTATGTAATGGTAAGTAAATTTATAACTATCAAGTTGTTTTCCCCATTAATATCAGTGATTTATTTACGGGCGGCAGTGTAATATACTACTTTTAATGATTTCAGGACGCCCCATTCCACTGGAAGAACTTAATATTTTTTGGAGAACCCTACATGTTCCGTGACCTAATATCAATAGGCCACCGCCTGAAGATGGCTTTTCCAGTGATGATGATGATGATGATCATCATCATCATCATCATGATGATGATCATCATCATCATCATGATGATACTTCATTTAGAGATGACATTTGGCAATTCAAGAATGTTTTTACCAAAGCATCGTCGTTTGTCAAGAAAAATATGATAACGAAGTTGAGATCGATATACCAACCTGCATCTGATGACACACGGGAACCTGTTATTCAGAAAAATACCCGTGGATGTCCGAGCGCAAAGGACAAAATGGGCAAGGCTACACAAGTCCCGGACTTGAATGAAGACCCGGACTTGAATGAAGTTCCAACCGTAGATCACCGAAGAAGCACCGCTACAAGATCTACACAAGTCCCGAACTTCAACAAAGAACCTGCCCGACATAGTTCTTTCACGGGTCCTAGTGATCAACCAAAAATAAGACACATGTTGTACGATGGAGATGCATAAAGCGAAATGCTTATGGGTATGCTTCCAGTCCTTTGGCATCCATACATAATCAGTATATATAATGTGGTGGGTGACGGAAATTGTGGGTTTCGGTGTGTTGCCCATGGTGTTTGGGAACAACAACATTTGTGGCGGCAAGTTAGGCAGATGTTATTGCAACAGATGGACCTACATTGGCAGGTTTACATGGGTTTGTGGGGGCAAGTTGGTTTTAACGATCTTCGCCGTACAATAGACTTGTTCGGACATGGAAATGCACCGAATGATCGCTACATGAAATGCCAGACACGGGGTTGGTTATTGCAGAACTGATTAGACGACCCCGTTGCATTTATATCTTGGCGGGGTTGGAATACGTGTTTTCCGCTTCTCAGTGGTCCAGACTTCTCACAAAGAACTGACCCCTTGTGATAGCCCGTGTGGGGGACGAAGTAGGTCATTACATTGTTCTGACGCTAGACGAACATTCTCCACTTCCGCATCTCCACCCACAATGGAGGAGGAACAAATCCGAAGCTGCATCCCAGTGGGAATCATTATATAGGCATCGACTACCAAATTAGTAAATAATATATACATGTAAAACATTGTAAATGATTAATGATTCATGTTGTAAATAATTATAAACATAGTGATTGATTACTGATTTATGTTGTAAATAATTGATTAATGATTTATGTTGTAAACATAGTGATTGATTACTGATTTATGTTGTAAATGATTGATTACTGTTTATATTTAAATTAATAATAACATTGTAAATGATTCGTGTTTTATGTTGTAAATGATTGATTACTTATTTATGCAAATTCTTTTGTCAGGTGGGCCAAGGAAATCCTTTCTGGTGTCGATGTAATAGAGGATTTATTATAGAACGGAAATCCATGAAAGAAGGTAGTCGGGGCCGACCGTATTATGCATGTCCTCTTTCAGTGGTAAATAATCATACGTTTGCTTAGGGGTTTTATGTAAATAATTTGTTTGTTAAAAATACATTTATTATTATTTTCTTAACATATAACAGCCAGGTACAGATGACTATGAGTGTCGATACTTCAGTTGGAAAGATGAATTTGAAAGACGGTACTTTAGTCGAGCCTCATCTTCAACGCAGTGCTCAAACTGCATTGCTAAAGATAATGAGATCAAGCTGTTGAAGACAAGAATAAAGACGCTGGAGATGGAGTTAGAATTGGCAAGGAATCCTGAGGATCACGCTTGTCAGTCGGGTGCAAGGCTCCATGATCTTTTAAACGAGATGAATAATCTTCATATGTCGTAGATGTTGTTGTATTTAAATAATATGTTAACGTTGACGTTTAATTTAATAATAACAGTTGTTGTTGCAGTTATTTAATGTGGTAATGTTTAACGTGCTATTATACAAACAAAATAATTATACATATACAAAACATTATTAAACAAAAGTATACAAAACATTATACATGTACAATACATTATTATACACACACACTTATTTCTATTTATACAAAAAAAAAAAAAAAAAAAAAAAAAAAAGAGAGGACAAAGTACCCCTAAAACACTAGAGAGGGTTAATCTAAAATCATAGCCACCGTCAAAATATCCCACCCAAAATGTAATGTATGTTGTTTCATGCCTCATCAACTATTATCGACTATTACCAGGTGTGTTTTGTTTGTAACCATGACTCCATGAGGTTAATTCATGGTTGATACAAATGTTATGAGGTTAATTCATGGTTGATACAAGTGTTATAAATTTGGTTCGACCCGGTCGGTTCAATCGGTCAAATTGGGTCCGGCAAAAAAGGTAAAAAACCGGATTAACCGGTTAAGCCCGTCAGGTTTTAAGTGACCCGGGTCAATCAGGTTCTCGAAACTTAACCGTTTTTTTTTAACCAGGTTGACCCGGTGGTCAGACCGGTTGAAAAAAATAGTTTTTTAATAAAAAAATCAGATTGACCTGGCTGTCAAACCGGTTGAACCGATAACCCGGTGACTTCACCAGATCTATTTAAAAATCCGGTTTTCATTGGTTGATACTATAGATACTCCACAACTTTTGCTATTAGTAAAAACCTCTTTTGGTGACCATATATTACATTTTCTTCTGGTACATTATTTTGTAACTTTGAAGATGTTATGATTTTGGATTTTTGGTAAAGCAACAAGTTAGATGTTTGGCAACCGTCCCGTTTATCCACAAGGTCATCCCTGATTTTGTGGATGTTTTATACGTAAAATGAAAAACGAGGAGCTAAAAATACAGTCAAGATAACAAAGCTAATATTGTGCCGAAATCATTCACTTCGAGACATATGAAGTCAAGCATGACATATATATAAATTTCAACTGTTGTGTGGTTGCAATGATCTTAATGAGCGCCTTACGTTTATATTTCAAATGGGCTTTCTTAAAGATTATAAAGGTGGAAGCGAAACGGTCGTAGAATATGGAGGTTAAAAATTTTCGATTAGAAGGGTGTTTCAACGAGGAAGATGAATTCATAAACTTTTCACTGCCACGTCAGTTTTCTCTCTCCAGCGACCTTCAGGCGATTAGGTGCCCCAGTAAGGGCGACCAAGATCGAATTTTTATTTTTTATTTTTTTAATTTTTTTTTAACATAAACTAAAATTTCATTAATAATTAAAATGTTACAATACTAAATAAAAATAATAATATATTAAATATAAAAACGATACGAAATACATAAATCATAGATCTAATCTGAATGCTCCCCGCATGCAGAGTCATACGAGGGAGTCCTATAACCGACAAATTCCTCGATGCGAGCCAAATCTTCCTCGTCTAGCGGAGGTTCCCCAAAACAATTGGTAGTCGAAGTTGATGCACCTACACCATCTTTTTCGTTCTCCCGGTAGCTCCAATTGATTTTGGTGATGACGTTGTCTGATACCTTTTGAACACACCGCCACAACTTGTCAGCAATCTTGTCGTCTTTACGGGGTTGATCTTTCAATAATTTGTCGATCACAGCTTTTCGTTCAGGTGTAATGTCGTTGCAACTCTTGTAGTTTTCTCTCATCAGTTGCTTCTCTGCCCTTGCCTGCTCAAACAGATGGATAACGTCTATAATAACGTTTTTTCGAGCAACATTATCTTCCTCGCATTGTTTGTTAACGTACATTTTCATATCTTCAACGGAATGTGAGAGACGCCAAGCCATATTAAATCTTGTGTTTAGAAGTATTTTGAGTTTGAATTGTGTGAAATAGATTTGTGGATTGAAGTGTGTTTGTATTGTGTATTTATAAAGGTTAATTTTTTTTATTTTTTTTTAAACCGTTGCATAACGGTAGGAATTTAACATTTTTTGACAATTAAATGTTACAATTACTCGATTGTGATCGTGACCAAGATGTGTGAAAATGGCATGGCGATCGATCCCCCACAATAGACGATCGAGTGACTATCGATTGGACGATTGAGTCACGATCGATCTATTGGGGGCAACCTAAGGAATCTTATTGGTCTATACATTTTGCTTTTTTCAAGAGTCACGTGAGCTTAGTTTATATTTCATTTTTTCTTACTATTTTTTTAAACCAGTTTACTATGATTTTTTTAATTCAAACTTATAATGTCCCGCTAAAGTGTGGTTTTTAACTTTCTAATGGCAATTTAATAAAAAATTAGAAAGTACAAATAAGTTATGTCTATACAATTCAATAATAATACATAATATTTCAAATATGTATTCTAACCTTTCGATTCGACATTATCGTAGTTTATAAAAAATACATTTATCCATTTACATCTACAATATTCTTCGACTTTTGTCAAGGAATCCGAATGATGATGCAAAGATGTGGGATGTGGGTGGTGATAATTTTGACTCAATGGAAAATGTAGGTTTTTTGGAGTTTGCCTATCTCTCACTAGATGAACATGCATTTGGCAATGATTTGATTATTGATAATTAATTAATTTAGAAGATTTAGTACTTTTTGAAAATATATTACTTTGGAAGATTTAGTATTTTTGGAACATCAATATATATCTATTTTGAAATTTCTTTAATATATATTTTTTATTTTTTTATTGTCGTACCTTTGCCGTACCCGTATCTTGGATTATGATTTTTGCCGTTCACCGTACCCGTATCATCCCTGTACCCCGGATGTCGTACCCGTCCTAGTGCTACATAGAGTAGGAGTAGCACAAAAAGAGTGATTCACATGTTAGACCATAACCACTAACGTCTTCCTCGTTGGGGCTCCTTTTCCCGGAAAAGGCTCTAGCGACAGGAGGCCACTAGTTACAAAGCTCCAGCGAAGAATCGAGTCAGGTGCTAGGGGTGGGTAATACCGAATAGAAAATCGAATTTCATAAATATATTTATATAGAAAAGAAAAACATTAAAGTCTTAGTATAAATATATAATTTTTTAAGCTTGAAAATTTTTTTTTGCGCAAAAATTCTATACAATTAAATGAAAAAAATATAAAAGTATGTAATTTAAGTTATTCGGGTCAACTCAAAAAAGGAAGCGAGTTCAAATTCGGTTATAATCCAATTTAAATTTTTGTTAGGTTTGATTTTCAATTTTACCTGGGTGCAAAGTCATTAGTGGATTTAAGATTATCCGTGAAACTAAATCCACTTGAAAGCCCAAAAGCCCAGATATTGGATGAGTTGTTATTCGGGTCAAAATAACCCGATGGGTCTTAATAAAACCCAATTTTGGCGCGTTGGTTGTGTTTCAATTTCAATTTCAATTAAAAAAAAGGATTTGATCAGAAGAAGAAGATGGAAGAAGATCCTTTTGATTTCGAATCAGATGATCTCCTTGCCACGTCACCCGTCCAGCCCCCCACTAAAAAGTAGTAACCCCTAATCTTATTACTTCAAATTAGGGTTTATTCAATTTTGCCTTTCATTTTAGGGTTTTACTTATTTCGTATTGTTTATTTTATTTAAGCAGGTTAGGTTAGGAGTTGCTTATTTAGTATTGTTTATGTTAAGGGGGTGTTTGTTTCGGCTTATATAGCGGACTTATGGCTTATGTGGTTTTCGGCTTGTGTTTCGTAAGCTTACTTTTTGTGGCTTACTTTGAAACTTTTTCATATAAGCTTATTATGATGACATAATAAGGTTATATAAGCCGAAAAGTTTCAAAATAAGTCACAAAAAGTGAGCTTACGAAACACAAGCCCAAAACCACATAAGCCATAAGCCCGCTATATAAGCTTAAACAACCTTTTATAAATGAACTTGATTGAAGTATTATTTTTACTAATATTATTGCATTTTTTTATAAAATAAGCAAATCCAAACACTAGTATCAAAAGTGCTTATTTTATAAGGTTTTGTCATTGCCAAACAGTTAAACATACGGGAGCCAATTCTCTAAATGCCCCCAAAAAAACTTAAAACTTGGTCCCATAGATGGCCCAAAAAAAACCTCTTCCTAAAATAGACTTGGGCGACTCCACCCAAACGTTGACACGTGGCACATTTTTTGTTAATAAAGTACATGAGCGATTGGGCGACTTCACCAGAATTTTGACATGTGTCACATATTTTATTAATAAAGTACAAGTCGCCTAAATCTATTTTTGGGAAGTGGCTTTTTTTTGGGGCATCTATGGGACCAAGTTTTAGTTTTTGGCGCATTTAGGGAATTGGCTCAAACGGTTACCTGACGTGACTGTAACTGAACAAGACATGTATCGGGCTGGATTAAGAATCGATAAACTTATAATATGGACCGTGACCCTTGCTGAACATAATATGTGTTTTGATAACATTTGCTGGTTTCAATGCTTTCGACTTAGTTTTGGACACTCTACTTAGGTCTACTAAAGGGTCTCTGATTTGAACACGACAATTGTGGATGGACTTTTACCCTCAGATCACTTTTATCCATATTTTTGTATCCATGTAATCTGAGTGAAACGAAGTACATATGAATTTACAGTTAATATCAGAAAACCATATATCCTTTTCAGTAATGGTTTTGTGTTGCGGGTTTGAGGTGTTGATGCGATTTAATGTAAATTTTTAGGAGAAAGGCTTTTATTGATTTGGATGATCTACTAGTGGATCACTACAAGGAGAAGAATAGGGTAGTCGAGCGGGCATCAAGATTGGCTAAGAAGAAAAAAATTTATGCAAACTCAGACGATGAAGAGGATGGCAGGGTTGCTAAACTATCTAAATATGTCGATGAATGTCATGAAAAGGTCTACATTCTAAAATTTATTTTTTTGTTGATATTGTCGTAGATATGTAACGTAATGAGTTGTATCTTGTAGATGACTCAACTAAGTGATGAGGATGACGTATCCGTTTGGGGCCTTCATGTTTTTGGGCATCAGGTTTGAGATTCTTTGACCAGCAATTTGTTGATACAGTCGTTGTGCGTAAGCATATATCATGACACATTTGGTTTCTCGTGCAATTTACAGAAAGGGTTCCCATCGTTTGATTTTTGCGATCTTTCAAGCTGCTCACTTTTTCAATCCGTTGTGAACCACAAAGTGAATTCACTGGTCGAGCTTACTACTGAATCAGGTTGGTTTAATGAAGAAAAGTAGGTTTCTGGTTAATAGTTTAGTTCATTGAATTGCGTTTTGTTTTTGTAGGAGAAACATTCTTTGAAGGTTTATTGACGAATGGTTGGCTATTGAAATTGGTCTGCAAATGTGGTGAAGTAGAGGAAGTGATAGCTAAATGGACCTTTCATTTGAGTACGCAGTTTAACTTATGATATTGCTGAGCTGTATTTTTGCATTTTGTTAATTTCGTGTTGTCTGGATTTACAGTGCTGTACTCATCAAAAGAAGTGCTTAGAAGTGCTGCGGCTGACTTTTGGTGTGCTATCCTATTGCTTAAAAAAGAGGTATGAAGCCATTTTGATCTTTTGGATTAATTTAATTGTGTCCTCTTGTTATATGAGCGTTACTTTCTCGATCAGGGGGATTCTCCGTCTTTGAAGATTGATTGGTTACCAAGCTATTCAGAACTTAAAGTTGGTCTTGAGAATTACGGTTTCTTATTGCATTCTCCTGAGAAAGCTTCTTCTGATGCTGAAATGATTATTGGAGGTAATATTTCTTCACATGTTTGTACCAAGCTATTCAGTACTCAAGGGTCAAACGAAAATCAATATTTTGTTTTCTTGAATGTTATTGTTAATTATTATCTTTCGGATATTAAAGAACTTTTACTCTGATGATAAATTTATTACTACCATTTGGGTCCGTTACTTATCTCCTTGATGCTGTTTTTTAGATTCTGAATCTATCGGCCCACCTCAGAATATTAGAGCATGGGTCAAGTTTGTAGCTGCTTGTAGCAAAGCAAGGTTAGGTCAAATTAAATATACCAGTACATAATCATTAAACTTCTTGAGTTTTGCACAATTTGATATCTCTTATGCATTTTGGTGTAGGAATATGCGTATCGTGTTCTCAACATTAGAAGCAGAAGAGCTAGTGGTGTTTATAATCTGTTTTATGTTAGATCGACAACTACTAGGCTTGTCTCTAGATTTGAATGAATGTTTGCTAGCGTTAGCTAATTTCTTCACTGATGATGAATGGAGTTCCAGCTGTGTGAGAGTGGCTAAATCTGTCGCCTTAAGGTTTTTCACTTACCGCCGTTGCCTATGAATATCTTGAATTATATCTTTGGATTTTATACGCTCTATTCTTGTTTGTTATTTGAAAACAGGATTCCAATGGACACTAATGGCTTCAGAGCTGTTGAGTGTATCTCAGCAGTTTGTGGACACACCAAGCAGCTTAGAAGTGTAATTGCGTACCAAATTTTACTTGGTTACTTTGACAAGGTATATTTTATGTTTGAATTTGTTCTGAGAGTGATCATCTCAGATTCTTATTGCTTGAAATCCAGTAATCAGTTTCATATGTTTGGATAGACAGATTCTGATTGTTAATATAGGTCAATAAACCTGTTTTGATTATCAGTTTCGTATCAACTACAACAAAACTGTTTATCTAACGGCTGAGTAAAATTACTTATATACCAGGGTAAAAACCCTTTACCCAAAAAAACAATGTTTGAGAGGATTTTGTTTCCGTTTACTTTTAGGAATCGTTTTTACTTTGAGTGTTTTTCACAAAATGACATTTTTGTGTAATTTATTATTTAGTTATCTAAATAATAAAAAAATGCTTACTATCTGAATTTTGATTACATGTCCCCACGGTATTTTAGGTCGAGGTTGAAGAAGAGGTAATAAGGCAACTAACCATGATAGATGTGAAAGACAAAAGTTGTGATCTTTTTAAAGTGTACATGTACATGGTGTTGACCGAAAACTGGTTTCTATACAACCTGTTACTGAAAGAGAAACGGGTACTGAACGAAATGTGGAGTCTCTTTCTTCGCAATTGCTCTTGCCAGATTAACATTACAGACACGAGGTCTTATGCTTCCAAGGTTTGCACATAATTCTCACTGCATTGTACAGGTGGCAAAACGTCATGTTTGGTAACAGAGTCAAAACGGGTTCAGGGCAAAATTTGTATTTCCTGTGCATCTTGAATTTTATAACTAATAGTGTTTGACATGATTGGAAGTTTTATGCATTTTGAGTACAGTTGTGTGACTGTCAACCCACTTAACCTGTACAAACAAAATTGACCCGTTTACGCTTTACCATAAATGGAACGAAATTGCCACCTTTGCTTCATTGGTAATTTATCTGTGTTTATGATGAGATTACAACTGGTGTACAACAATGCAGGTTCGCAGTAAAGCAGCGTTTCTTCTTCAAGGCACAAATGATAGATTATTGTAGTTTTAGTCAATGCTAAGACGGGCTCTGTGTCTCTGTGTTAGTTAATGAATATGGGTTTAGGGTCCGATTGTGAATCACTTACTTATTATCGGTTTTTGCTGTATTTAGCTAGAGGATTGACAAAGCTTAGTTGTGGTCGATTTACTTTCGTAAGTTGTACTTGTAGAGATTATGGTGGAGAATGTTGATCTTTTGAAATTTTTGTAATCTGCAAGAAGCCAAGAACCATGTATTTTGGCTAATGAATGCAACACTCAGTTTTTGCAGATAAATCAATGATTATTATATCATCTAATCATGTCTTGGATCATTATCATTAGTGATCACAGAATTACAAAGTTGGATCATAACCTGAATCTGATCTAATGGTGTGCTCTTTACGACTATATTTCAACGATAGCTACTTCACAACAACGAAAGTAAATGATACGTTTTAGAAAACTTTATAAACATCTTAAATCTTTCCTGTCTATGAAAGTACTGAACGCTACGCTGACTATTTCAGTATTTGATTAGCTTCTCAAAATGGTGTATATATTGAGTATGTTCATCAACATTATTTTTTGTACAACTACTCTCTTAATGTTTACATAAATCGCATACGTGATATGATGTTATCAAGTATTTGGTCGGCTGCCGTAACTATTTACAGAAGTTGTTTTAACCTTCGCGCTTGTGCTTTAGGTCATTAATCCAAGTAAAATGATTAAGCTACACTAATATTTTTCACTTGTTTCACTTGGAGGATGACTAAAAGTTCAAGCAGAGGCAAAGCCAATCGGATGACCAGTAAGTGTTAAACCAACAAGCCACTTTTCATTAGCTTTTACGGCCCGACTCCTCTATTTCTATTAAGATAAAATTTCATAAATGAATAATTTAAAAATTAAATACAACATCAAAATGAATTTACTTGTCATAACATTCTCTTTCAATTTAAGTTTATTTTTCAAAAACTATCAGGTTGAATCATATGTCTAAGAATAAACTACATCTACATTTTTAGAACAATATTTATCACTAATTTTTTTTTGTTAAGTATAACCCCTGTTAACTAAAAATCCTGAATTCACACCCCTGAGCTTAAGCAAATGTAGAACCATTTCTGGCAATAGGCCTTTAATCTAGCTGTTCTCGAATGTAAACCTGTTGGTTGCAGGTTCAAGTATCGCCAGGACACAATTGTAGTTTAGATAGGTTCAAGTATCGCCAGGACACAAGTATAGTTTAGAAGAGTGTGTCAGTACTAGGGGTGTTAATCGGGTTGGGTTAGTCGGATTCAGGTCAATTCGGACCAGGGTTAATGTCAGGTGCTAAAAATAACATACCCGAACCCGACCCTTTTTGAATTCAGGTTAGTCGGGTTCGGGTTAACCCGAATATGAGTAAAATGGTATATTTATACTAGTTTAAATAGATAATTTAAAAAATTATATTAAAATAAAAGATAAAAAACCCTGTTCATGTCAATTGGGTCTACCGGAATTCGAGTTAGTCAAACATTTTCAACCCAATACCAAACATTATTTTATATTCGAATTGACCCGAATAACCAAAACAAAAGTATCGACCCAAATAACCCGACCCGAATATGCTTAAACGGGTTCGGGTTGGCTTTTTGACACCCCTAAAATCATTACCCTTAAAAGACGCAAGACTATTTTTATTTAATAGGGATGCTTACGAAATAGAACCAAAGCTAGGGACCCAAATGAAACTTCACCCATTCATAAACAGGCTCGGATGACCGTTAAGTAGCCGAACCTCTTTTTAAACTCACTTTATCTTTTCCATCTTTCATTACTTTATTCTTTTTTACCAAGATTCAAAATCATACTACACAAATTCTCACCCAAAAAAACCCAATTCCTGATCTGGGTTTTAACAATTTCACAGTAAAAAACAGAACCCAGTTTGTAAATTTGTTTATTTACCTTTATTTAACTCATACAAGGGTTTTACAACACTAAAAACCCATTTTCTCATCTGGGTTTCTTTCAATTTACAAAAAGATTTCATCTTTTTAAGTTTTTGAAGAAACCCAATTTGGGATTTAGGGTTTCGTAAAACCCTAGTACTAATTTTTGTGAAAAAGAAAAGAAAAAAAAAAAAAAAAAAAAAAAAAAAAAAAAAAAAAAAAACTCATTTTCTGATCTGGGTTTGTTTCAATTTGCAAAAAGATTTTATTTTTATAAGTTTTTGAAGAAAACCAGTTTGGGATTTAGGGTTTTGTAAAACCCTAGTGCTGTTTTTGTGAAAAGTTTATTTGAGAAAAGGGTATTTGGAGAAGTGATGATGGGAGGGGATAGAATGGCTAAAAGATCATCTTTCGGAAAGTCGTTTAAAAAGAAGCTGTCGGATATTACTAATTATCAGGCGCAACCTAAGTCGCCGTTGGTTTTTGATGAAAGTCTTTCGCTTGATGCTTTGTCGTCCGCAGCTAAAGAGTATATTGATAATCTCTTAAAGGTAAATCATCTCATATAGTTATCTTAATCTTTTATCTTTTTTGACATTTCTTAATAAATAATTTACATTTGGATATGACTATTGTGTTCCTATTCTTGATCAAATTTTGTGTACCTAACTAAACCCATTTTTAGGCTAGTGTTTAAGCATATGTTCGAGTATGTTATGTAAAAGAGATTATGTGACATTTCAGAGTAAGAGTAGGATAATTAGCGGTAATGTGTTGTAGAAGTTTTTGGATGTGTTTACGTTTGAGGTTGTAATAATTAAATAATTAGATGTTTGGTGTTGACAAAATGACCAAAAACAACATTTATAGGTAATTTTAAAGTCCCCTTGACTAATTGTCCTACATTAATAAACTGATTATTACAAAAAGCAAATTCAAACACCCCCTAAATGTTGTGGCTGCTCACCTTTGTGTCTAACTTGCTTTTAAAGCTGATATATGATTAGCTCGGTAATGGATTAGATCTGTAAAATAGATTTAGAAATGATATACGATGGCCATAGGAATTAAATTTGAAGTAAGGGGACCAAATAATGTTTAGGTGCCAAGTAAACTTTTTCTGTACCTTACCTATTTGAAGCTTGGTTAACTTTGCCTAATCGGAATTCTTCTAATGATCCTATGGAACAGGAAAATGCAAGACTGGTGAAGCTTGTAACTGAAAAAAAGTAAGTTTTCCCGCTCTTTGCATTATCTAAATACTAATTGCAATAGTATGTTGTGTGATCGTTATTTCTTTTGTACTTACATCACTAATTGAAAGTTGTTGGTTTGCAAACTGCAACGTTTTTTCTTGTCATTTAATGGGGATTTATTTATAAGCAAAAGCCACGTGCGAACCGAAAAACTTTGCTTTCCTAATTTATGTAACAATTGTTATTAATTTGAATGAAAACAGCAAAACCATAGAGATGAATGGAGTTGAGCTTCAGAAGATGCGAATTGTTCTTCGGAAAACACAGTTGCAGAATTGGAACCTTGCTCAATCAAACAGCCAAATGACGGCGGTCAGTAAATTGCTTTCATAACTCAAACATCAATCTTTTTAATAAGAAAATCTGACGTTTTTTATGTAATTTTTATATTTGCAGGAGCATAATATAGGTAAACAAAAGGTAAGACGTTATATTAAATGCCTAATTTCTAATGGTTTCATCAAGCAAATTGACAGTGTATCTAAAATGTATATTTGGTCATTGACAGCTAAAAGAACTGCAACATCAACTTGCTTGCAAAGATGCTTTGCTCAAAACCATGACCTCGGAGCTTAAGGTAACACTTTTTTTGTTTATCGTTGTACATTTGACATCATTTCAGCCTCGTTTTCTTGGTTTTGGATGCGTGTAATGGATCTTTTGTCATTTTTCTGTTTTCAGGCGCAGCGTGAGATGAATGCCCAAAAAAATGAACCTAAGGTAGGTTACTTGTTTCATACCATTTACTGATTAATTTGCAAGTTTGATAAACTAATGATATTTGTATTTTTCCCGTAGGTTGTTGACAAAGCTGATACTAACCAACAAAACGCCAACAGACGTATACGTGCAACAAGAAGTCAATGTAAATATCAAAGTATTGTTAGCAAAATTAACCATCAAGTTTTTGGTTCTTTTATTGACTATAGTTGATGTCTTTATAATGTTTGCAGCAATTAGTAGCCCCATGACTACAACTCAAGAAGTTTGTGATGAAGAAATAGCCAACAACGTTGATATGAACCAACCGAAAGCTAACAGACGTATACGTCCTATAAGAAGCCAATGTAAATGCTAGAGAACTAAATACCTGTTTGATATTGATAATCAACTTTTTTTTAGTTCTGTTATTGATTACGTTTGGTGTCTTTATGATGTTTGCAGCAATTGGTGGTCCCATGACTACAACTCAACATGTTTCTGATATGGAACTAACTGAGAACAAAAGGTTAGGGTAATACAATTTGAACATTTTCTAGCTTTATGAATTTCACTTTTTTGCTGATGTATACAAACTGGCATGTTTCCTTTTTTTGCACACAGGCGTAAAGTTAGAAGGCAGTCTGCTAGATTCAGTTCTGAAGAACATGACTCGAATGAGAATTTGTTTGAGATTGAAGATCTTAAGATGTATGAAGATGGTCCAACTTTAAAACCCGAACGTCGAGACTCACAAAGGGTGTCCCTTGGTCGGCCATCACGTAGAGCCGCTGAAAAGATCCAGTCGTACAAGGAAACACCTCTGAATATCAAAATGAGGAGACCCGAGTAACATTATGTTTTGTGTAACATTGTAATGGAAATATAACTTAACTTTGGCTTTTGTAGCAAGTAATATATGACCATTATCTAATGGAAATATATTTAAACTTTGGGTTTAGTTTTGGACAATGATTTTGATAAAGAATAGCTGAATACCAACAATTTACAAAATGAAAATTGAATAGGTTTAGTTTTGGACTAAAGTAAACAAATCGAAGGTCATATGGAGTAACAAAAATAGAACGTTTAATAGTCTCATGGATTTAAGGTGTACTTCCCGGGTTCACTGTAAGATTTATCTAACTGCTCCACCTTATTTATCTTGAAACCCCTGATCCTCGTTTCCTCGGGCAATGCAGTGTCATCTTTGTCAATACTTTCAATTGCCCACCCGTCATTTTTGACAGAACCTCCCACTTTTACCTCTGCATCATCAACTGAATCAATAACAAGAGTCCCATCCAGTGAGAGATCTTCAACAAGAACGTTACGACCCTTGATCACCAATGTAGATTTCTGAGAAACCGAGCTGTTTTCTCCACTCACTTTTCTTTTAACATCAACGAACGTAACAGCCCACTTTGGACTCCACACAATACGGGGCCAAACCTCCACCTCTTGACCATTAAATACCTGTGTAACTGGATCATCTATCTTAACACCCGCCTGGAGACAAACATAACATACTGAAATTGATCAGAAATCATGGTTTCTAAGACGTTAACTGAAAAAATTAGTATAAGTATCTGAAGTTTTTGCTGACCTTTCTTAGAATCATACTATTAGATCGATAAACTGCTGTTTCTCCTGAAGTAGCACTGTGATATGGATTTCCCTTGGGTACCTATAATAATAATTCACATAAAACACCTAGTCAATAAACTAGTACAATATATAAATTAGTACAGTTTCATTATCGATTATAAGGATTATAGAAGTACCTTTGCAGCATCTTCAGGATTGTTCTTCACAGGTGCATATGCAAGCCATGGATCGGTCACCTAACAAGTCAGTAGCTAGTTAGAAACACATGAAATCGAAACGTAATTTTGCGCTAGGCTAAAAGGCCCTAACTTTTTGAAAACTTGAATCACTTTACTTACTGTAAATCCAACCCGTGCTGATGGGGGCAATGTTTTTGGATAATCTTGCATCATACATTCTAGCCTAGTAGACGACTTGAATTCGGTTTTTGTTGAATCCTTGTATCTGTCATCCAAAACATGCTCTTAAATTAGTAACAGCGAAAAGGAGAAATTATTGGAGAAAAAAAGATATAGAAATGCTAAGTAAAAACAAAGTATTTACTTGGGATTAACGAACTCTTTTATAACGCCACCAGTTTTTGCGAGCTCGTCAATATAAGGACCAAGCTCAAGAATTAACTGCAGTAATATAAAATCATAAAAATCAAGATCATCTTTATGGAAATAACAGAACTCGAAAGAAATGATTATACTTGGTTTATGTTGCCAGGGTATGGAGAATAGCCAGTTTCACAGTTGACGTCGCCATCAGGATGACCCGTTGCTCTAAGCAGAGGATCGAGTTGATTGTATTCCACATTAATCACCATTTCCCTTCCTGAGATCGATAATCAGATTGCAATTACATAACTGTAACACATATTGAGAAAATTAGCGTTAAAGAAAATGTACCATCTGCATGAGTAAGCTTTGTAATGCCTCCAATAGCTTCTTTGGCTTTACGAGGAACTGCAAGAGAATTGACATGGTACTCTTTAGTCGCACTAACTCCTAAAGCTGCAGGTATTGCCTTGAACAAAAGTCCATTTGTATCTTGGAAAAACATGACCCATCTCAGACCCGCCTCTTTCCTGGAAGAGATACAAATACAAAATAAAAATATAAACCAATTATATAAGAAACCATAGAGCACCAATACGCACTAACGTACCATTCTCTAAGAAGACCACTTGAATAAAGAAGCGAATGAACATCACCATGGCCATGAGGTTTTGTCTAATAAGAAAAACGTAAAGGGTTTATAATTGGAATAGTAATACAAATTAAAGATACCAACTTTTATACTTTAGAAACTTCACCTGTATTATGTATTTGTTTTTTGGATCTACAGCAAGCCGAGCATCATTATCAGCCAAACAAGCAACTTTTTCCTGTTTTAAAAGTTTGACTTGTGTAGATTTCATCCCGAAGTAAGAATTTGACTCTAAGAGTTCTAATGTCCGAGCATGTGTATCATCTGAAGTCATGATCACAAAAGGTACGTCTCTTTGGCATTCACCTACGATAAAAAAGCAACCAGTGTCATTGACTTAGCTGACAATTTGACTTTTTATTGGTTCATATAAAAATATAAACAATAACCTTGAGTTTGTTTATAGCTAGCTTCTGATAAGCATAAGATGGACTCGATGTAGTGCTGTAAAAAACATGCTCCTGTAGTTGTCTCCATCGGAAGTGCCACCTGTAAATTGGAAGAAAGTTTTATAAAGTTTTCTATACCCTAATAAAACAAATATCAAAAAATGTGGTATTAAGTATAAACCTTTATTCCATTGTATCCCAGACGTTCCCCTAGCCCTCCAGCTACAAGAACAAATGCAGCGTTTTGCACTTGCTTGACACCAGCCTCCTCATATTTGATAAAGTTCTCATCACCAAATGTCAGAACTTCACCTGATGGGACCTGGAAAAATGTAGTTCAAAAGTCAAAATCCAAATAAAGTTCAAATTTAAGATGCCTAAAAGTAATCGTAACTTACAGAAGGTTTGAAGCCATCAAATGGATTCTTTCCAGCCTTTGAATCTGCCAACAGTTCTTTTGCCGTCTTGATATATGATGCCAAACCACCAGGATAGCTTGAATTAAGAAGAGCAACCTACAGAGAACTAATAATCAGTTTGATCCAAAAACTCAAAACTGCATATTTGCTTAGAACTAAGCAATCCCAAACACCCTCTAGCAATCCCAAACATCAATCTTATGATCTAAAAGGATAAAAAACCAAAGCTAATTTAACTAATTTAACCAGAAAACTAGCTGCATTGTGCTTTTTGGACTTGAAACAGCTTAAATCGCTTATCTAACTAGCTAACTTTAAGTTGTTATTCCTTCTAAAATAAGCCCTTGGAAACAATCTGATAAGCAACTCCAAACACCCCTAACTATCCATCAATCTCTATTTGACCCTTTAATACTCAACTTATATAAAAAAAACTCATCATCGGATATTATACTTAACAATCTTGATCAAATTCGACAAAGTACAATAACATTTACAAAACATTTCATTATAAAAAACACTACTCAAACTTAGTACTCACAAGTAGGCGTCGGTACAACATTAATAGATCTAGTTACCACTTCAATCTAAGATCTCACAATTCTACACACACACACATATATATACAACAATGCACTTAAAAACAATCATTTACAAGTATTAGTCGGCTAAAAGGTCGAAAACCATGTTTACAAAAAAAAAGAAAAAAAAAAAAAAAAAGAAAAAACTAGGGGGTCCCAGGGTGTCACATGACGGAATTTTGCTTCGTAGTGCTAATTTTCGATCATGGTTTATACTTTTTACTAAATGCACCCGGTTTAAAAAAGCCGCAACTACAAGTACTAACAACACACAAACATATTAATAAACCACCTGAGTAAAAAAAGTTAGTTTGAGATCATCATCAACACCAGGATCAGGCCAATCTTGAAACAAATGACCTTGTCCAATCTCCAACAACATCTTTGCAATCTCAACCTGTTACAAAACACACAACAACAACATTAAAAAAAACCAAAAATCATGACATAAACTAAAAAAACATACCTGATCTGGAGTTAAGAGTGACATGTTTTTCTCAAGATTTAGTGAAGTTGATATATGAACATTTTCAAGGTTGTTAATGGTGGTATCTAATGACATGGTTTAATGATTTTATTGGATCTTGAGTATAGTACGAGGTTTTTGTGTTGGTTAGTGTAATCCGACAGGAAAACGAGGATGATGACGATGTGTAACAGAATCTCGTGGTAAATCTTTTTATATGCCGGGTAAAATGTTGCTTTTATACTTTTTATTATAGACGAAATTTGCATATATACCCATTAAAACTTAAATATTTGCATATTTACTCATAATATAAGTTTTCAATACATGATGCACAATGCAACTTAAGCATGTTACGTGTATATATGAAAATATATAAGTTTTAGTGGGTATATATGCAATTGTCCTTTTATTATATTAAACCCGTTTATTTATAAAGATTTTAATGAAATGCTAGTCGTGTTCGAGAACGTGGGTATGTTTGACAAAAATATTTATAAAATTTTCTTTTATAAAAATGTTTAGAAAGGTATTTTCATCGTTTCAAAATAATTATACCCCGATAAAATTACATGGTTTAAGAAAAACATAATTATACTGATCAAATTTTCTATCTATTTTTATTAGCGGACAATAAAATTGGGACATTTAAAAAATAAAATGCGGACTATGACGGAAGAAATAGTTGTAAGCTCTAATTGTAGGTATACCCTCAAGCAAATGTATGTTTGTTTAATAATGTCTTCTCATATCTCGTTCAGACGAGATTAAGTATCGTTATTGTTGTCGGAGTATTTAGCATTCTTCTTAGTAAAATAGTTTCAGAGTAATTTTGAACACCTCTAGTGCATAAGCCATAAAGCATTGATTTTGTTCTAGAGTATATTCCTATAGATAAAACACAAGGCTTCGGTACTTTGATGTGACATTAAAATTGATATGAAAAATGAGTTTCTGCCCTTAGTTTTCTTAACATAATAAAATTAAAAGTATTAATGATGATATATATAATTTTGTGTATGTTCTTATGAATATCGGATTAAAGTTATAGAAAATTTTCTATTTTAGTTTCGATATAGTTTGCCAAAAAGATATTTTACACAAAATTATATCCATTACGTTATATCTAATCATTCTTCAAAAAAGAAATTATTTACACAACCTTATAGCTAATTATTCTTCAAAAAGGAAATGATTTGTTCATTTGTATATCACCACAAACTTATCTATAAACTGCAAATATGTTATGCATTGTTATATAATCGAAGGAACGAGAGGGGTTCCTGTGCGGGCATATTTGGTCATATTTATGCATCCGGTAATATTTGGTTCTGGTTTCGTCCTTGATATAATGTGTTACATAATTTATGCATTTTGATTCATTTATATATAATGTGACATGCAAATTGGCATATGATATACCAATGATTGAATTGTATGCATATAATGTGTGAATGTTGTGCTATTTCATGTGACGAAAAAAAAAAAAAAAAAAAAAAAAAAAAAAAAAAAAACAATTATTAGCTACATGGATCATGTTTTAGATAAAAGTATTCCCAAATATATTTACCTATTTGATAGAAAACCATTCTACAAGATGCTGTTCTTTTCGACCTTAAAAACTGTTACGGAGTATCTTTTTTAAACAAAAACAAAAATAAAAATCAATTAGATGGTTGAACCAAATCTGCTTGTCTATCACTTCTTATAATGGCTCAATAAGATTAATTATTAGCAGACCCAACAGTTAGACCTTTATTGAAGTTTTATGGAATTTGAGTTAGGCCGGGATATGAAATACTTGTGATTTGTACACGTTTTGACCTGTACTAACCTCAAACGGCTTTGCTATCTGCTTGCTAAGCCAGTAAAAACTGAGTCATATTAGTTGGGTTTGTGTGGCATATGTAGACATCGAACTCAAGTACTTGACATCTACACAAGTTCTGCATTTGTGCGCTTTTCCTTGAAATACATATGATGACGTATAGTCCGCATTCGGGTCACGAACCCGACCAATAACCGCTACTAGCAAGCCCGATACGACTGGGCTGACCCGGTAATGGTTTGGGCTCATGAAGGCCCAACCCAAAGTTATTTATGGCTTAAGATATCGGATATCTCTTATTTTTAGAGATAGGTATCCAATGACGACTTAGGCGGGATACGCCGAAGGTTGGGGAACACGAAACCAATAAGGATTTCGTGTGTATATAAAGGGCATCCTAGCCCTCATTAAAGGTACGATTTTCAAACCCTAACTCTTCACTAAACCCTAAAACCGATTACTTACTCTCACGCCGGAGGATAATCGTGGGAGACAATCCCACGATAAGCCTAACGGTGTTTTCTGTTTACTTAGTGCGCAGGTCTCAAGCATTAAGATCTAGTTGATACGAGAACCGGAGTCCAAACAAAAAACGTCAAACTTTTGTATCAACAAGTGGCGTCATCCGTGAGACTCGAACCCACAACCACGTTGTTATATTGTGCCTACATGGCGTGCATGCACTTACTAAACCCACGATGGTGCACAGGATGAGTAAACCTACTAAATAACTCGTTGAGTAAGAGGGTTGCAAACCCATCAACATTGGATCATGCATCCTTGTTAAACACCTTATTTTCAAGACGTTGGAATAAGTTCAATGCGCATTCCACGATGGATGCGCAACAGTGCACACTGTGCGCGTTTAACAAACTAGGAATCAAGACTCTTGACTCCTTGATATGATATTTACAGTACGCTGCATATCACAACACGATTATGATAAAAGTACTTAGACATTATGTTTCAAGTATGATAGGTCATGACTTTCATACATGATTATGGACTTCATATATTATTCGCACTTATATAATAGTTTGATACTTAGACAACAAGTACGTTTTTTGGGCAAAGACAGATAACTGAGCACAAATATTATAAGTAGCAACCACATCAACACGCATAAGGAACATTTTATTCAGGACCACGAGTTCTTACAAAAGGATATTTACAAAGAAGATATAATCTACATACTGATTGTACAATAGATTGCACTACCAGGCTTCGATGATAATCAAAGGTATGAGGGGTGTATGTTCCAGCCAAGACTTGCCTTTCACCTGAGAATAAGAAATACGAAACACTACGTTAAGTGATTACGCAGGGGTAAGACCCTGCGAACCACCTCCGGTGTGAGAGTAAGTATGAGTTATGGTTGTATAAGTGTGTGTAAGTAAAGAGATGAGTGTAAAATGAGCATACCATAATCCATTACTCGTCCAACCTATTTATAGTGAATGAAATAGGGTTGAGAACACGTCTGCATGAATGTCGGAGATCATGGGGGAGTCCCATGATTGTGGGTAACCGCTAGGGCTTAGTAACCCACGTTCTCAGACTTGACGGGGAAGCCAAGAGAGAGAGGGAGATCGTGGGTTTGACCAAGTCAGGAGGTTCCCTTATCCATTGTCCTTCGTCAGCCATACCCCGAAGGGTTTAGGGCTTCGGATGGCGAATTCCCCTTAGGTAACCTTCGTGCTAACGAATGGTTTGACGCCTGTGGATATTTTGGAATCCTAACTTGGGCCTTCGTAGGGAAGGGCTTTGACACGTCTCGGAGGAGTGTCCTTCGAGCTACGCGGAGGGTACATCATCAAGCCCCCCAGTTGAAAGTGATGTATACGAGCAAGGAGACATTGCTTTCAACTTCATGCTTCGAAAAAAAATACCGTCCTGCTGCGAATTGCGTTAGTTAGAGGATAATAATGTACCTAACTTAGCGCATTTAATGCTAATCACTCATTATCACTGCCCGCTACAGGAATCACATTTCCCCAACTTACACGGAGACCAAAAGTCGTCTTTATTCAAAATTTAAAAAATTTAACCCGGATAAGACTTATCTCTGGGACACGTGTACGATGTTTAAAAGAGAAAAGAGAGTATAAAAAAGGGGGTAGATGCAACGCTAGCTTATTTTACTCTCTTCGTCTCATCTCCATACGCAGTAAAACTTCATCGTCACCACTTCGAAAGTAAAAGGTAAATCCTTCCTTCTCCTTGGTAGCTGTTTTTTTTTTTTTTTTTTTTTTTTTTTTTTTTTTTTTTTTTTTTAAATGGATTTCAAGTTTATTATAAAGCAACAAAAGTGTACATTGTCTGCAAAAGATCTACATGATCACTTAGCCGATTATCCTATCCCACTAGAACACAAAGTGATGTTACCCAAATCTAATCAGGGCATCTTAGATGCTCCTCAAGGTTTCGTAGGGCTGTACACACATGCATTTAGCCACTCGAACCTTAGGATTCCGTTGCACCCCCTGATATTAGAGTTTATGCAATATTACAAGGTTCACATCTCTAGGTTTAACCCCTTTGGTTTTGCCAAGCTAACCACATTCATAGTGATGTGCAAAGCATACGGCTATGAACCAACATTAACGGTTTTAAGAGGATTTCTGAACTTGTATCCTGGGGGCAATTGGCTAACTTTAGCAAAAAGGCCTGAGTCTGATGTTCCAAACCTGTTTGGGAGGGTATATACAAACATAACAGGTTGGAAAGGTAGTTTTTTCTACGTGCAAGACACCATTGTTCCCCCTAAATATTCAGAGCTGCTGAATAAGGAAAATAGGTTTGATGCAAAACGGTATAATGACCCCCTGCCATACGAGGTGCGAAGGGATCCCTATTATCAGCGTTTGGCCAAATATCCTGTGGATGTGCAAGTGTTCCCTGAAGCCATCTTATACATGGCTGGGATTGCCCAGAGCTGGGAGGGGTCTCCCAAGAAGCCTGTGATCATATACCAAGGACAAAGTATGTTTATCTAATTCTATTTAAGTAGGACCAATGTAGCACTGATATTTATTTCTTCTTGTTTCTATTTTGCAGAGATGTCGTTCAGAAACTTCATGTACCAAGATTTGGATGAAGATTTAAGCTTTATGCCTGCTGAGAAAGCTGAGGAGTCTTATGGTGTTGGCTCCCCTTCAACATCTGTGAACAACAATGAGGTAGACGCTCCGAATCCGAAGCCTGTTGCATCGGCACCCCCGCAACTTGCATTGGAGGGTCCATCCCAACTTGTTGAGAATGTTGCTGACTCGGACGATCCTGCGGATGAGGATGTCCTAGTTGTAGGTTCAACAGGGATAGCTGACAGGTTGAAAAATAGAAAGGGAACAACAGCCAAGGCTACTAAGTCTACCAATAAGAGGAAGAATCCCCTATCTGCCTCCGGAGGCAGAGTTGTGAAGTAGAAGAGTGCTGAAGGCAGAAAGTTTGTGAAGTCAGCCTTTGAATTGCCAGATGAATCAGTGGAGGTGCATGGTAAGCAGTTCCTCCTTATAAAATATGTGAAGTCATAATTGTTACAACTAACTTAGCCTTTATACATTGTATTGGTCGCAGGCCTTCCAGAGACGAAGGAGCTTCCCAATGCTTTGGCCTGTCACCGGATTGTCGATCTTGTCACCCCTCCTCAATGGAAAGGTATGCTGGAAAATATGTCCATTGAAAGGTTTTGTGACATGCATGACAATGGGGTTGCGAGGCAGGCAGTATTGGATAACCACTTAAATGCCAAAACCAGAGAATTGCTCAGAACTGTGGTCAAGCTGGAGGCTAAGTGTGACGAGATTGAGGGGAACGTTGAGAAGAACCCCGTCGTCCAAGACCTTCGTGGAAAGGTAGCCCAGTTGATAGTTGAACTCGGTAATCTTAAGTTGGAAGAAGCCAAGGTCATCACTCTAACAGGTCAGAAATCTGTTCTTGAGGTGAAATGTGCTGGATTGGAAAGTGAGAAAGCCAGGCTCGGAGAGGTAGAAGTGAAGTTAAGGGAGGAAATCGATGGCTTGCAGATGAGGTATAAGATGCTGCAAAAGGATCGTGCGGAGGTCGTTTCGAAGGTGGTGCCTTACATAGCCATGGAGCTCTACCACAATGATGAATTGGGAGCTCAGATGTGGAAGGTCATCAAATCAGCCATTTTTCATGGACGGTGCTTAGCGTTGAAGGAGGCTGCCAAAACAGGCAAGCCCGTGGATCTTTCCAAGATTGAATGCTACCGTCCTACTTCGAAGGCTGAGTATGATGAGGCAGGAAATGCGTTCGCAACTGCAGAGTACTCCTTCCTTGCTGAGGCTACCAAAGATCCTATGGCACCCCTCGAAGATCTCCTTTCCAAGAAACCTCGGAAGCTAAAGCCTACCACTCCCACTAAGAAGACCATGTCTACCAAGCCTGTCTCAGTGCAACCATCCTCCACTCCATCTCCAAAAAAGCAGGAATGAAGGCTGCCATGTGGCAGTAATTTGGTTTCAAAGGGTGGCATGTACCCTTAAGACAATTTATCTTATGTGACAATGTTTGTCTTATTCTCCAAACAATTTAAATGCTTTTAATGTATGGCCGTGGGCCAAAAAAAATTTAACTGGGGCTTAGGCTCCTCGTGCAGGTACAAGGGCGTTAGCCCTCATTTTGAATGGTATGGTGTAGAGGAAATACCTCTACATACTTAGTTATTATGCATGTTTGTCTTGTTAAGTTCTCGTACGCCATTTTTCCGACGCTTAAGTTTTACAACCTAAGGTTAACCAACCTCATTGTGTGTAAATTACAACACCAAGAATATAATGACCAAATTTGATCATTGACAGAGGGTCGCGACCCACTCTATCTCAAATCCTTTAAGTAGCATGACTTTGTACATATTTTTACAAGCGCCATAAACTACAAGGAGAGTTAATGTGAATGTTAAAGTTGGCTTAAATGATAAGGCATGTATTACACCTTGAGCCATTTTATTCGACATTGAAACTCATTAACGACTTGGCTGAACAAATCTTTGTGTTTAAGAAACGAAGCAAGAGATTTGTGGGAAATGTCTTATTTATCATTGAATTGGTAGGGAGGATTACATCATTCTTGAAATGAAAATTAAGACAACTACCAATAATGTTTGCTTTCCCTTGAGAAGCTTCTAATTACAAGAATAAAAAAGTAAAAGTACTTCTTAAACATAGAACTTTTGAAGGTTCGTACCATTCCATGTTCTATCGATGGGTTCTTCGAGAAGATTGGCCAGTTTGTGAGCTCCATTGCCGTAAGCCTCAGCTACCATGTAGGGTCCTTCCCAAGTTGGTCCCAGCTTCCCCTGGTATTCTGCTTTGCTTGCACTGTTGAGGCGTAGCACATATTCTCCAGGCTTGAAAGTGGAAGGTCTGACCCTTTTGTTATAATAGCCTTCGATCTTCTGTTTGTGCATTGCTTCTCGGATGGAGGCTATTTCTCGTCTTTCTTCCAGCAGGTCAAGGTTTTCCCTGATCCTTTCGTCATTTTGGGAGGCATCATACGTTACCACACGCTCCGTGTGTACAATTAATTCTGAAGGAATGACCGCTTCTGTTCCGTATGTAAGGCTGAAGGGTGTTTCACCGTTGCATGACTTGGGCTGCGTCCTGTGAGCCCATAATACTTGGGGGAGTTCATCTACCCATCCATGGTGTGTTCGTCCCAGCCTTTTCTTGATCCCTTTGACGATATCTCTATTTGTAACCTCCACCATTCCGTTACCTTGTGGATGGTAGACGGATGTCCAAGACTGTTTTATGTTTAACCCTTGGCAGAAGTCATAGAAGACTCCTTCAGCGAACTGCTTTCCATTGTCGGATATGATGATGTGGGGCACTCCAAATCTGCACACGATGTGTTCCCACATGAACTTCTCGATCTGTCTCCCTGTAACGGAGGCAAAAGGTTTGGCCTCTACCCACTTAGTAAAGTAATCAATGGCTACCAGCAAGAATTTGACTCCTCCCGGAGCCATGGGCATAGGTCCTACGATATCAATTCCCCATTGAGAGAAGGGCCATGCGGATGTTACACTCGTCATGTCCTGCTTTGGCATCTTTAAAACATTTGAGTGTATCTGACAAGCTTCACATTTGAGAATGATGTCTGCCGCATCCCTGTGCATCGAAGGCCAGTAATAGCCCAACTTCATTATCTTCGAGACGACTGAGCGTGGTCCTGCGTGGAGACTGCAGGATCCCTTATGAACTTCAGCGATGATGGTCTTAGCCTGTGTGGGTCCCACACATCTTAACCAAGGTGATAAAAATGACCTTCTATATAGGTTTTCTCCTATTAGCAGGTACTGGGGTGACTTAACCCGAATCTTCCTTGCTAGTTTGGGATCTTTAGGGAGAAGACCGCTTATCAAATACTCCCGGATGGGAGTCATCCATGTCTCTCCTTCCTCGTGAATCACATCTGCAACTTCCTTGTGAACGATGGATCTTTCGGGTAGGACTTCGACAAGTACTTCTTTGGTAAGATGAGCGAAGGCCATAGAAGCTAGCTTGCTTAGTGCATCAACCTTCTTGTTCTGATTCCTGCGAACATGTTAGATGGTGTAGGAGTCGAAGCTCTCCAGCATCTCCTTTGCTTTTTCCAAGTACTGTTTGATGACGGGCTGCCTTGCTTCATAGGAACCTGTCACTTGGTTAGCTACCAATTGGGAGTCTATGAAAACAGCGAGAGTTTTGACCTCCATATCGTTAGCCAATCGGAGGCCTGCTAGTAATGCTTCGTACTCTGCTTCGTTGTTGGCGGCTTCGAACTCGAAATGAAGAGCATATGTATGATCTTTTCCCTCAGGACTGACTAGCATTAGACCTGCCCCAGAACCATCAGAGCTGGATACTCCGTCTGTATATAGTTTCCAGTCATTCTGTGTGGGGGTGAGTTTAGCTTTAGGCTTCTCCTTTTCTGCGTCAGGCTTGGAAGGTGTTTCTGCCAAGAAATCTGCAAGAATTTGGCCTTTAATAGAGTTTCGTCCCTTGAACTCTATTTCATGCTCTCCCAACTCGATAGCCCATTTAGCTACTCTCCCAGACTTTTCGGGTTTTGACAAGATCTGTTTGAGTGGCTTGTCGGTTAAGACTGTGATTGGATGGGCCTGGAAATAGCGTCGGAGCCTCCTTGCTGCGTAGATTAGGGCTAGTATCAACTTTTCCAATGTTGGATAATTGATCTCTGCCCCCTGTAGGACCCTGCTGACAAAGTAAATGGGGATCTGCCGTTTGTCTCGTTCTGCCATAAGGACTGCGCTAATACTCTCCATTGAGGATGCTAAGTACATGAATAACACTTCGCCTTTGATTGGGGCTGTAAGTGTTGGAAGGAATTCGATGAACTCCTTCATCTTCTGAAAGGCAGCTTCAGCATCCTGAATCCATTGAAAAGTTTTCTTATCCACGCATCCCTTGAGTGTTTTAAAGAATGGTAGGGACCTGTCAGCCCCCTTCGATAAAAACCGGCTTAAGGCTGCCAGCTTTCCATTTAGGCTTTGTACGTCTTTTAGACACTTAGGGGCTTGGAGATCTGAAATCTCCTTGACCTTGGAGGGATTAGCCTTTATCCCCTGCTTAGTGATCAAATGCCCTAGGAATTGTCCCTCTTCGACACCGAAGGAGCATTTCTTAGGGTTCAGCTTCATGTTAATCGCCCAAAGTTGGTCAAATGTTTCCTGTACATCGAGGAGTAGGTCCTCCTCCGTCTTGCTTTTGATAACCATGTCGTCAACGTATGCTTCGAGATTTCTGCCTATTTGTTTGTTGAAGGCTTTATCTACGAGTCGTTGGTAGGTGGCTCCCGCGTTCTTTAATCCGAAGGGCATCTTTCTGTAACAGTAGACACCTTTGCTCGTGTAGAAGGCTGTCTTTTCTTCGTCCTCCTTTGCCATCTGGATCTGATGATACCCTTTGTAGGCGTCTAAGAAGCATTTTAACCGGAAGCCTGCCAAGGATTCTACCTTCCAGTCAATTTCTGGTAGGGGGTAGCAATCCTTCGGGCATGCTTTGTTGATGTCAGTAAAGTCAATGCACATGCGCCACCCTCCGTCGCTCTTTTTGACCATCACTAGGTTGGCTACCCAGGTTTGGTACTTAACTTCCCTTAGGATGCCTGCTTGTGTGAGTTCGTCCACTTCTTTGCAGGCTGCAACGTTTCTTTCGGGGGCTAGGCTCCTCCTTTTCTGTTTTATCGGCTCAATGTGTTTGTACTCATTGAGTTTATGCTCCGTTCCGAAGGACTGTCCATCGATCAGCAAAGTTCTCGGTACCCCTGTCATGTCAGAATATTTCCAAGCAAAAACATCAAGGTTAGTCCGTAACAGTTCCACGAGCTTCGCCTTGAAATTCGCCGGGAGTTGTTTTCCTACTACCACCATTTGTTCAGGGTAGCTAGGGTTAACTATAACTCGCTCCTCCGCATCTGTACAACTTAGAATGGCTATCGGAAGATCCTCTGATTCTTCTTTGATCTTTTTGACACCATATACACCCTTATCCGCCCCATAATTAGAATGAACAGTCCCTACTCCGAAGGGAGTTTGGAACTTAATAGCAGCATGTATGGTGGAAACAACAATACCCATCTTTTGCATAGGTGTTCTCCCTATTAACAAATTATAAGGAGAGTCTGACCTGACTATAACAAAGGTGAGTGTTTCTGTGCGGGATAAGGGGCCTTCGCCTATGGTGATTTCCAACGGTACTTCTCCCAAAGGCCATAAGTGCTCGCCGGAGAACCCTACTAGTGGTGTTTTCGAGTCCACCCTTCGTGAGCATATGGATGACTTGAGCTTTAGGAAACAATGCTCATAAATGATCTCGCAGGAGCTTCCACAATCCATATATGCTCGATTCACCTCCCTGTTTGAGATTCGTACCCTGATGACCACGGGGTCAGTTGAAGGTGTCTGCCCCAAGATGTGAGGGAAGGTTATTTCCCCTAAGCTTCCCAGCTCCCCGTCTGCTTCCTTCCTTTTCAAGGTCGGATCGTGCCTGTGCACCATTAGTATCAGAGCTTCTGTGGGCGTAGACTCCTTCTTGTTCCCCTTCCATTCACCTAGTTGGGTGTCGGAGAATTTGTCCTTTCCCTTTTTGATGCCTTTAACCAGATGCGCTAACTGTCCGGATCGTACTGCCTCTTCGATCTGCTTCTTTAGTTCTCTGCAGTTGTTCGAGTCGTGTCCATGGTCTTCATGGAAATGGCAATACTTAGACATGTCTCTGGCTTTGCTTCGTGCTGTCATCCGAGGTGGTGGATCGAAAGACTTAGCGGCTTTCTCGGTAGCCAGAATCTCCCTAGGAGATTTGACTAAGTTCGCCAAGAATCCGTGGTTTAAACCTTTGTTGTATGGAGTGAAGCGATCCCTGTTCTTCTTCTTGTTCTTGGATCCTTCCCATGAGGACCCACGAGAGAATTTGTCAAAAGCTTCCTTTTGCTCTATCGGAGCCCCGTTTGCTGCTACTTCTTTGGATTCAATCCAAGTGTAAGTCTTCTCCATCAGCGCCTTATAAGTGGTGGGAAGATCGGTGGACAGGAATTCCACCAAGTTTCGCGTCCGAAGGCCATGTACAAAACCTGAAATCCTCTGATCTTAATGCAAACCCTGAATTTGCAAAGTTTCATCGGTGTACCTCATAACGAAGGCCCTTGTACTTTCGTTGTCCCTTTGCTTGATGGTGTGCACGGTTAAATGGGTCTTGGTGTACTTCTTCTGTTGGCTAAAGTGTGATCGGAACTTAGCCTTGAGGTCGTCTAGACTTACAATGCTTCCCAACTTCTGTCCGTTCCACCATATTCTCGCGGAATCTCGGAGCGTATAAGTGAACATGTGGCACGCTACGGGCATGACCCACTTTTGCATCTTGATAGCGCCCTCGAATAAATGGAGGAAGTTATCAGGATCGCCTTTCCCATCGTAGGTGCCTATATGAGTAGGCATCTTTGCACCATCAGGTAGGGGTAGTCTTCGATCCACTTCGCGAAAGGTGTGCAAGCTCCAGAGGCTTCGGCATAGTAAGGGTTGTATGGAGGTGGATAAACAGGTGTAGGATTATACGGGTTAGGAAATGGTTGTGCATAGGTAGGGTAAACAGTAGAAGGTTGGTACGAAGGATTTACACCCATCGATTGCGTAGGAACATGTCCATAGGGCATTTGCTGGTAATTCTGGTTTGGGAGTGAGCCATTCGGAGGGTAAGTGTTGTAGGTTTGAGCAGGTAGGTAGGGGTTCATTACCGGAGGGGGTAACTGACTCATGCCTGAGTATGGAGGAGGGCCTCCGATATTCGAAGCATATGAAGGGGGTATTGGAGCCCCCATCCCTTCTCTTCCTAAATGAGCAGCTAGGAGAGGGGGTAGGTTTACTCCTCCATTCCCTACCAGGTTACTTCCTCCGTTGGAGTTCTCGCTCCTTCTTTCACCATGCATTCTTTCCCTTCTTCCCGGATCTCCTCCGGGTCCTTCTTTAAAGCCTACAGTCCTTCCGTTTGGCCTTCTGATGGAAGGAGAAACATTTCGCAGGGCCGAGCGCCCCCTGCTAACAGGTTGAGGCCTCTCCTCTATTTCAATCTCTTCATCATACTCCTCGCTGGAGTATTCCAATTCTCTTCGCATTTCAGTATTGCGAACCTGCCTTTTGTGAGCCCTAAGTAAAGAATTCAAGGCTTCAAAGTTTGCCTCAACGAAGGCGGGGCTAATATCAGGGATAGGGTTTTAGGACTGGGTGATTACGGGACTAATAGTAGTGGTCCCACGGATGGCGCCACTGATTGTACAATAGATTGCACTACCAGGCTTCGATGATAATCAAAGGTATGAGGGGTGTATGTTCCAGCCAAGACTTGCCTTTTACCTGAGAATAAGAAATACGAAACACTACGTTAAGTGATTACGCAGGGGTAAGACCCTGCGAACCACCTCCGGTGTGAGAGTAAGTATGAGTTATAGTTGTATAAGTGTGTGTAAGTAAAGAGATGAGTGTAAAATGAGCATACCATAATCCATTACCCGTCCAACCTATTTATAGTGAATGAAATAGGGTTGAGAGCACGTCTGCATGAATGTCGGAGATCATGGGGGAGTCCCATGATTGTGGGTAACCACTAGGGCTTAGTGACCCACGTTCTCAGACTTGACGGGGAAGCTAAGAGAGAGAGGGAGATCGTGGGTTTGACCAAGTCAGGAGATTCCCTTATCCATTGTCCTTCGTCAGCCATACCCCGAAGGGTTTAGGGCTTCGGATGGCGAATTCCCCTTAGGTAACCTTCGTGCTAACGAATTGTTTGACGCCTGTGGATATTTTGGAATCCTAACTTGGGCCTTCATAGGGAAGGGCTTTGACACGTCTTGGAGGAGTGTCCTTCGAGCTACTCGGAGGGTACATCATCACATACTATTACAACGCCTAAGAGATAAGCTCTCCACATGGCTCGCAGTGTCCCCAGATTCTTTTAGCTTCCTCAACAAATCATAATCTTGGCGCGATACCGTAGCAACACTCACAGGTACCCCGTCAGATCTAGGAAGATGCGCTGCGCCAAGCCCACACAAAATGGCCTTTCCCTTAACACCCTTCTTCTTTGCAAGCCTCGTAGCATGAGCTTCTAAGGATTCCTTCAAAGGAATTTCCTTCTCAAGTGCGAAAGGGTTCAGGATGTCGCAGGGGCGCGCAAAAACATGCACCTGCAGCTGTGATTCATCAGGCCTCAAAAAATAATCCGGCTGTGCCTCTGCATCATCACCACCGTGGCGAGCCAAAGTCAAACCCTCAATAATCAAGCCTATGGGATAGTCCCGGTCACGCTCCAGTTGGGCAATATGAGGAAGCTCTAATATCTTCATTTTTTCCATTGCAACAATGAGATCCTCATAAGCATGATCATTATAACCAGGCACCTGGGCAGCAGGCACTTTCAGAAAGCCATCCTCGTGAAGTTCCTCTATTGCCTCAGCCTTGCCACGCGCCATAGCACACTGAACAACACCCCCGAAGGCGTCGACCACCTCCCGGGACTCCAAAGTGGTAAGCGCAGCAAGGCGCAAACCGTGGCTAATGAGCCACATGCGCTCAACAATGGATGAAACAAGCTGGGGATACAGCTCCTCGTCATACTCTATACTGAGCTTGCGCATCTTCATCTCCTGCTCCTTCAGCATTCCATCCACAGCTTCACAAAACTTTTCCAACCGAGCGAAGTGCTCATCCTTCCCCTTCTCCAAATGATTCACAGCCCAGATGCAAGAGGCCTTGTACTCTTCCAACGCGGCACGCTCCTGGCTCACTTGGGTCAGCAACGCCATCTTTTCTTCAGCAAGTTTTTGGGCATACGAGCTCGCTGCCTCTGATTCAGCTTGGGCACTTGCCAAACGTGCCTCCAGCAACGCAATCTGTTTGTCCTTCTGCGCGCTATGGCTACTTTCTCCAGAATACCTTGCCTTTAGCTGCGCAACCAACGTAGCTTGGTGCGCAGCAGCCAACGCCAGCTCCTCAACAATCTGACCCATTGGCGCAAATGGCTCAGCGCTTTGGCTCTTTGGTTCAGAAGATTCAGCGTGAATGAGACTAGCCTGGGGGGGGGGGGGCGACTCCCTAGAGTGATCACTACTGCACGCAGAAAAAAGAATTAGCGATTGTCTCATAACATAAACAGGGAATGAGATAAGGGCTTTGTAAATAATACTTACTTGGGAGAAGCAGTATTAGGTGAAGGGGGGGGGGGGGGGGGGCGATGCATCATCTGAGGATGACTCCACATCAAGAATGATAGGTCGTTTTTTCCTGGATGAGCTTGCGCCATCACCACCAAGTGCCCTCTTGCGCTTTAGCCCATGGCTCGCCTCCTCTGTCTCTACATCGACATCTTCAATGCTCTCCGCCACATCTGTGTGTGCCGGCTCCACTAACTGGGAAGGTACCCTAGGGCTGGGCACGCTTTGTAGAGGGGTCGCCTCCAGCAAAGCGGGGGAGCTACTCCCCGGGTCCGCCAGAACCATCTCTATGGTGCGCCCCGCAGTAGCTTCCAGAATAGGGACTTCCCTCTCTCTCAACGGGCGCACCCCTACAGTAACCTGTCGTGGCTTCGCCAAATTCATAACGCCGAATAGATCCATCTCTGCGCATCACGAAAAAAACAAAAAACAGGTTATATAAAGTACAAAGGTGAAAAGAAAGGCTCACATCAATAAAGTAAAGGAGTACGAAGGACGAGCACCCACCCTGGCCATATGCGTCTAAAAATGTTGGCACCTCATCAGGCCTATAGAAATAATTACGACTGACGCCCATGTGCACCAAAAATTCCTCGGGATAGGAACTGATGGGAATACGATTGGCGTTTATCGTTTCCGCATCATCTGCGCTGTATGTTCCAGGGAGGGGGCGCTCATCCTTCGGTAGTGAACCCTGGGTATATAAGCCGAAGTCCCAGGGGAATAACGCCTTATCAACCCAGAAAAAATTCTCTCTCCAGTTCCTAAGCGCATCTAGTTTTTCGGTATAACATTGCAGCCGCCCTGCGCGCTTAGCGAATGAAACCCATCCATTTGACCATGTCGTGTGGTAAAACGTGAGGAAGAGGTAGATATGGGGTTAATTGCCAATAAACGGCAATTAACCTTGAAGTTTGTTATTATTGCTGCACCTATACAGTGCATCTGGGATATGTGCAGGCGATAGTAATTTAATACGTCGCACAAGAATAAGGATATGGGCACACGTTGATTCGCAAATTCGAAGAAACGTGTGTATACCCCTACTTTCCCTTCGGGGAACTCCGCTAATGACGCTTGCGCAGCCGAAACCATCGGATGCAGCGCCATCAGGATATAATAATCCGAGGTGAACTCACGAAGTTCATCCTCGGTCATGTCGGAGGTAAAGTCAGTTAAACCACGGACCATGATATAGTTTTTAAATGCGCATGCGCTGTTACCTTTGAAATAATAAGGGTTTTTTGGTAGATATTCGAGCTTTCAACAATGGCGGAAATGTTTTTTTTACTGTGATAAATACAGTAACTGGAAGCCGACGGTTTATATAGGGTTTTACACCCACGCGATGACCGACACGTGGACCCCACTATTTCTGAATGTGTGGATAGGATATACTGATGTGACACATTTTCAGTTACTTTCCCACATTTTACGAGGCATATATTTGATTTCATTAGATCGGATACACTGTATCTTCTCTTAGGTGAAAAAACTTTGTAGCTTCTCCGCTACGCCTCGAAGAATTTATGAGCTACAGTTATTAGTCTAGCATACGCAGGTTTTCCCTGCGCATACTAGACTGGGGGGGGGGACATGATGACGTATAGTCCGCATTCGGGTCACGAACCCGACCAATAACCGCTACTAGCAAGCCCGATACGACTGGGCTGACCCGGTAATGGTTTGGGCTCATGAAGGCCCAACCCAAAGTTATTTATGGCTTAAGATATCAGATATCTCTTATTTTTAGAGATAGGTATCCAATGACCGACTTAGGCGGGATACGCCGAAGGTTGGGGAACACGAAACCAATAAGGATTTCGTGTGTATATAAAGGGCATCCTAGCCCTCATTAAAGGTACGATTTTCAAACCCTAACTCTTCACTAAACCCTAAAATTGATTACTTACTCTCATGCCGGAGGATAATCGTGGGAGACAATCCCACGATAAGCCTAACGGTGTTTTCTGTTTACTTAGTGCGCGGGTCTCAAGCATCAAGATCTAATTGATACGAGAACCGGAGTCCAAACAAGAAACGTCCAACTTTTGTATCAATAACATATAAGTGTTGTTGGGTTTTAGGTTCCTTTGATAAAGAATTACTCTAAGTACTGGAACCACAGACAGGCTTGATGTAACCACGGACTGAAGAGTGTAACCACGGATGAAGACAACCGCGGCTAGTAGTATTATGTAACCACTGATAGTATATAGTAAGCACTGCTAGTCTTGTATAGTCGGTTAGTTTATTGTATTAGATAAATATGGAAAAGATATTTATCTTGTAGGTTACGTATTGTATATTGTATAGGACTCCTTAGCCTATAAAAGGAGGTCCTAGGTTAGGTTAGATATACGTATGTTTTGATATCTAAGGTCGATACACTTCAAGGTTGCAAAACCCTAATACTGTAAGAGTATTCGTATTAATAAATAATATTGAGGTGTTGAATGTTAATTGTTCTTCTTCTTAAGATTAAGTATTAAATTCCGCGTAATACTTGATAAGCTTTTGTTACAAGTCAGTTTCTTTATTAGATCGTTTGCTCAACTGGGATCAACAAGTGGTATCAGAGCTTGTGATCTAGAAACTGTAACCAAGAAGAAGTCTGTTAATCTTTACTCAAGTAGGTTAAGATGTCTGAAGAAACTCACATGGTGACTGCTTCAAAAGTACCCATGCTCAAACATGGTGAGTATCAAATCTGGAGGATGCGAATGAGGCAATACATTCGTATGATTGATTATGCTCTATGGGATGTTGTTGAAAAAGGAGACACTCTTCCTTTGAAGGGTGTGGATGGTAAGGAGGTTGCTATTATTAGTGAACCTGATAAAGCTAAGAGGAATATGGAGATCAAAGCTCACAATATTCTCTCCATGGGAATACCTAATGAGTTTGCATTAGACTTTGATCAGTATGAGTCGGTGATAACGCTACACGCGTCGTTCGGGGTCAAGGAAACTTCCTTTTCTTCGAGCAAGTTTTATAACACCCTAGGCAGTGAACCTAATCGTTGTAGTGTAGTAATTAGGGTAAGCCACGGGTATTGATATCGTTCTCTAGGGGAATAGGAATGCTAGTGAGAAGTTACTACGCTAAGGTTGAGGTTGAGGAAGATTATTTTTTATCTTTTTATGTTTTTTAGAAAATGAAAAGGTACGAATCTCGGGTATTGGATTTGGGGGGTTGGTATTGCTACCGATTACTCTACTATTATCTAATTATCTAAGCTAAGGTTGTGATAGTCTATGTCTAATTGATGTGTACTCGTATGATAGTTTAAAGATGTGTTTACTTAGGTTTTACTACTCCTTAATTATCTCCTATTGATGGTTGATTTGTCACGTCCTTATTCCTAGTTGCGTTGTGATTCTAAGGCTATAGGGCGTGCTTATTTCCCTAACTCTTTGAAATTACCAAAGGGTCTTGTTTACAAATCCTCTAGTGATTTATAGACGCCTACTCTACGGTTGTCCTTGAATACTTTATCCTACAATTACCTAGATAATTATATTCTAAAGTTCACAAAGAAATGTCAAGCATTAAGTACACAACGAATAATCTAGCGCACTCTAGATCATTAGTCAACTAAGATAAGTATCAACCAATTAATATTCAATAATTAAGTTTCATATTCCCTAAGCAAACACACAAATAAATTAGCCGGACATGGAGAACATGCAAGCATACACACAAATAATCAAAGACATAATTAAATTAATGAAGTAAATACTTATCTTGATGTATAATAGGGTTTAGAACCCTAAAATACTGCACAAGAAAGCCTTGGTTCGGTTTTAGGTTTTTACTCCAAAAGACTACACATAAAAACTGAAAAATTCGGATTCTATATATAAGATTACATCTGCGACGGCGTCACCTTATGTTTCGTGACGCCGTCGTGTCGCCGTCATTAGGGTTTCGTCTTGGCCACGTAAACCTTGCGACGGCGTCACCTTATGACTGTGACGCCGTCCCCTTCAGCTCTGACGCCGTCATGGCTGCATCTAGGCCGTCTGAGTAACGACGGCCTACTCCTTTAGAACCTGACGTCGTCCCTTGAAAACATGCAATTTTTCTTCTGAGCCGTCGCAAAATTCCTTCCCGACGGCGTCGCAGATATGCAGTGACGCCGTCGCCTTGTGTTTCAGCAGCTTTGAGTGTCTCGATTCTGACTTGGCCATTTTCTTCGTATATTCGCGCCTTTTCGTCCAAATAAGCATCATTCCAGCATTTTGCCTTCAAGAGACCTAAAAAGTGAAAAGGAACGATATTAAGCAATAACGGATACAAAAGTAATCGAATAAGGGCTTAAATGACCCCTCAAAAAGGTACCTTTTAAAACCTTATCAAATATCCCTACACTTGGTATTTGCTTGTCCTCAAGCAAATGTGCTTTTAGCCAATTAATTTATAAGTTAGGGGTCATGAAGCATCCATTCAAAACGGTCCACAACACATATAAGCCCCGCAAAAGTCATAACAAGCACGGAAATTACATATTAGCACCTCACATGGGGTGTTTGGATACTCACATCTCTCTCGGGTGTATATATGAAATATAACAAATCGGAAATGGAAGATAAACACTCATTAACCGGTCCTAGTACATAGATTACCATAGGCTTGAGAATAGATCAAACCTCCATCGCTTTGGCGTAAGCACCTAGGGAAGACTATCAAAGAGGTCTTTAAAGGGTTGTAACGTTAGGCTTATGGTAGGGAAATAAGGGTTTGGTGGGATAGGCTATATAGTGGTGGATAGTCAAAAATCTCTATGTTGCAAGTATACGAAGAATGGCGTTGCTAAGCCAAGACTCGACACTCTAAAACTCTAGGCAACGAAAATAAACAAACATAATTTAAAAGATAGATGTAGGATGGTAGCCCGTATGGTGTTTTTTTTTTTTTTTTTTTTTTTTTTTTTTTTTTTTTTTATATGCATACACTTTTACTCTACCATCCTCTACGGTACATCAAAATGATAGGGATTTATAGACACATCCCTACACTTGAGTTTTTATTACTCTAACACTAATTTGACCCGAATTGAAAAGATCAAAACACTTGGAGTACATTATTATGCAAACAAAGGAAATTTGAGTTTAACGTTCTCTTTCCTATGTTTCATAAACTTTAACTTTTCCCATGAATCCCAATCATCCCAAAACTGTATACAAGGGATATGACTCGACTTAGCAACTCATGCAAGCAACCAGATAATTGAACTAAGGGTTTTGGGTGATAACATAAATTTGCACTAAAAGTGAGTGCAATAAAGGTAGGCTAAGGCGATTTGGGTGTATATTTGGGGGTGGGGTGTAAACAATGCTCTTCATTGATATTCCGGAAAAACCGAAACATCACGAGAACCGCGAAAAGGATAGGCTCTGAGGGGTTAACTAGGGGTATCGTGTACTAAAGATGAGTACAACGCAAAGGGTGTGGGGGAATTACTCAACCGAGGTGGAAGAAGTAATTATATTACAGGTATCAAACAAGGGTTTATCCTAATGCCTCTTATCATTTAGTTAATCCTAACTACACAAGTGTAGTCTCACTAGCGATCTCGGAATGCATCACAAAACAAGTTCTAGAATCTAATATACTACCGGTTCACACTCTAAGCATTAAAGATGAATGCTTTAATTCCTACTAATCTAAGGGCGATCCTCACATTTTGGGTGGAATTTAGGTGGTAAGGGTTTTTGTGCTAGTCATGCAACTTCCTATCCATGAGACGCTTTTGTTAAGACTAATGGCCCACTCTTATACGTCATGAAAAAAATTTAAATTTGGCTAAAATTACCCTAACCTACATTTTCTCATGGTTTATTACACAAATACACTTGGACAAAGCAAACAGTCAAGGATAAGCATAGTTTCAAAGTTCCCGTTTATTTTCCCTCCCTACACTTAAACTGAACATTGTCCCCAATGTTCCCCGAAAGTATCAAAGTTATGATAATAGAAGGTAATTAAAAACGAAAGAAACTAATACTCCCCTGATTAGCTCGGTAGGATCCGTAAAAAGTGGTGGTTAAATCTTTTCCAAGAAGAGTTTTTGCGTGAAAAGCTCCTTCTTAACTTGTGTAACTTCTTCTTGACAAACTAAACCTGCACACTAGAAGAAAACAAACGAAACCTTCGCGTAAAATCGGCGGTAATAATATACATAAGACTCGATTTAAACTAGGATATAATGCTTGTGGAATGGATGTTTACAGAATTTGTTTTGAAAGTTAAGATCTGGAAAATTCCAAAATTTTACAAGTAGCTCAGAAAACGAGAAAAAGTAAGCTGAAGTTTTTATTCCTTCCTGACGCCGTCAGGTTGCAATCCTGACGCCGTCAGGTTATCCTGACAAAAACTGGTCTGCGATTTTCTGGAAAAAAATTCTGGAAAATTTACATCTTTAGAATCTGGAAAAACTTCTGCAAAAACATCCATTATGACTCGATACAAGCATTTGACTCGAACAAACAAACATATATATCTTTTAGTTAATTGTTATTCTCATGTTCACGTTTCTTATGAAAACGTGTGTAATCCTCCCTACACTTATCCTTTATGTAAAATACCTTTATATGTAATTAAGACGAGGTTAAAAACAAAATAAAGCATTTTTACAATTTCAAACATGAGGACAAACAATTAATAAAAGATATATGACACTAACAAGCAAACAATTAAGCATGGGTTGCCTCCCACGAAGCGCTTTTCTTTATTTAAGAGTCTTGTAGCTAGACTCGTAGTCCTACTCCTACGTTGCCTCGTTTTGCATTCTCAATGAGAATTCTATCATGTTGACAAAATTTTCATCGACTCTATACCTAGGCCCTAGGGTCAAGCAATCCTTATAATAATGCCTCCTTCTTTCCCACATGAATTTATAACCCTTTTCAACATCTTCCTTGCTTTTGTCCTCAAAAGCTTTGATGTTGTCTAGATCATAAATGGACAAGTGGCCATACTCAGTTGTTTTCCAAGGCATCCTATAGGTAATCTCATCGGTTCCCTCCTTAAACCTAACGGTTCCATCATGCTTGTTATGGCCCATCCTAGATGTCTCAACAAATGGTTTCCCTAGCACTACTTGGGATAGGCTATAGTCAATGACGCATCCTACATCTTCTAGGATCATAAAATCAACAAGGTAGGTGAAATTTCCTATAAAGACATGCACATCTTTGACTCTTCCCACAAAGTTGCAAATTCCTCCTGGATATTTAGGGTCTCTCCTAATATTGAGTCGCTCATTCATAATGTCATTGTAAACAGCAGACGACATTATATTGATGGGAGATTCCGTATCTATGTAAGCGTGGTCGATACTCCTATATCCGATCATACAAGGAATTTTTAGGTTCCAGGGATTTCCTCTCCTAATCTTAGGGCATATCCTAATGATAGGTGATCGTGGATCATTGATTATGTATTGATGGTACGCAACCTCTTCCTTAGTGGGGGTAAAGATTGAAGTACGCACTATTTTCCTCGTCCACTTTGTTGTTGGTTATGCCATTGTCCGAATTACTGCTAATCATAGAGCCAACTATAGCAGCGCTGACTACTTTCTCAACAGCTTCTCTGATTGTACTATCGAATGTTTTCTGCAAATCCGGAAGGTCGGTGTTTCTACTCACATAGCGGCTTCGACGTTGGTGTTGGTTATTGGGTTGGGTTTTGAGCGACATTGGTTGGTTACCACCTTCCATGATGAAAAGTGATGGGGTTACGAACAAAGGTTACTAAGAAGGGGGATAGACTAAGAGAAAGCTAAAAAATGAGAAAAATTTACTTGATAGGAATCAAACAAAGAAACCTAAACGAGGTGGACTACTAACTAGCTATATTCTATTCCCCGGCAGCGGCGCCAAAAACTTGATAACGCTACACGCGTCGTTCGGGGTCAAGGAAACTTCCTTTTCTTCGAGCAAGTTTTATAACACCCTAGGCAGTGAACCTAATCGTTGTCGTGTAGTAATTAGGGTAAGCCACGGGTATTGATATCGTTCTCTAGGGGAATAGGAATGCTAGTGAGAAGTTACTACGCTAAGGTTGAGGTTGAGGAAGATTATTTTTTATCTTTTTATGTTTTTTAGAAAATGAAAAGGTACGAATCTCGGGTATTGGATTTGGGGGGTTGGTATTGCTACCGATTACTCTACTATTATCTAATTATCTAAGCTAAGGTTGTGATAGTCTATGTCTAATTGATGTGTACTCGTATGATAGTTTAAAGATGTGTTTACTTAGGTTTTACTACTCCTTAATTATCTCCTATTGATGGTTGATTTGTCACGTCCTTATTCCTAGTTGCGTTGTGATTCTAAGGCTATAGGGCGTGCTTATTTCCCTAACTCTTTGAAATTACCAAAGGGTCTTGTTTACAAATCCTCTAGTGATTTATAGACGCCTACTCTACGGTTGTCCTTGAATACTTTATCCTACAATTACCTAGATAATTATATTCTAAAGTTCACAAAGAAATGTCAAGCATTAAGTACACAACGAATAATCTAGCGCACTCTAGATCATTAGTCAACTAAGATAAGTATCAACCAATCAATATTCAATAATTAAGTTTCATATTCCCTAAGCAAACACACAAATAAATTAGCCGGACATGGAGAACATGCAAGCATACACACAAATAATCAAAGACATAATTAAATTAATGAAGTAAATACTTATCTTGATGTATAATAGGGTTTAGAACCCTAAAATACTGCACAAGAAAGCCTTGGTTCGGTTTTAGGTTTTTACTCCAAAAGACTACACATAAAAACTGAAAAATTCGGATTCTATATATAAGATTACATCTGCGACGGCGTCACCTTATGTTTCGTGACGCCGTCGTGTCGCCGTCATTAGGGTTTTGTCTTGGCCACGTAAACCTTGCGACGGCGTCACCTTATGACTGTGACGCCGTCCCCTTCAGCTCTGACGCCGTCATGGCTGCATCTAGGCCGTCTGAGTAACGACGGCCTACTCCTTTAGAACCTGACGTCGTCCCTTGAAAACATGCAATTTTTCTTCTGAGCCGTCGCAAAATTCCTTCCCGACGGCGTCGCAGATATGCAGTGACGCCGTCGCCTTGTGTTTCAGCAGCTTTGAGTGTCTCGATTCTGACTTTGGCCATTTTCTTCGTATATTCGCGCCTTTTCGTCCAAATAAGCATCATTCCAGCATTTTGCCTTCAAGAGACCTAAAAAGTGAAAAGGAACGATATTAAGCAATAACGGATACAAAAGTGATCGAATAAGGGCTTAAATGACCCCTCAAAAAGGTACCTTTTAAAACCTTATCAGTCGGCTAAAGAATTATTGGATGCTCTTGAATTAAGGTTTGCTGGTAATGAAGCTACCAAGAAGTCGAGGATGAACATGCTCAAGCATCAGTTTGAAACCTTTAATGCTCTTAGTGGAGAAAAGATTGATGGAACATACAATAGACTTCAAAAACTTATCAGTCAACTGAAGGCAGTAGGTTACAAGTTCCTTCAAGAAGATATTAATTTGAAGTTCATTAGGAGCTTATCATCTGATTGGGCCATTCATACAATTGTGTGGAGAAACAAGACGGACTTTGCTACAATGACTCTAGACAATCTCTTCAATAACTTGAAGGTTTATGAGTCTGAGAATAACTTTTCTAACTCGTCTTCTTCTAATCAAAACATTGCTTTTGTATCCACAAATCACAAAAGCTCACAAGATGTATCCACGGCTGCTTATGGAATAACCACGGCTATTGCAAACAATACCACTGTTAGTGATAATGTCAGTGATGGTGCAATTTGTGCTTTTCTGTCAGATTTAACTACCAGTGTTGATGTTTTGAATCAAGATCTAGATCAAATTGATCCTGATGATCTTGATGAAATTAATCTTCAATGGCAAATGGCAATGCTGACTCTCCAAGCAAGGAAGTTTCTAAGGAGGATTGGAAGACATGTTAGGTATGATGGTCAAAAGAGAGCTGGATTCGACAAAAGCAAGATGGAGTGCTTTAACTGCAAGAAGAAAGGTCATTTTGCTAGGGAATGTCGAGCTCCTAAAAGAATTGAAAGCATTAAGAAGACAACAGAAGAGCCTGCTACTTCTTCAGCTTTGGTTGCTCAGGATGGACTTGGTGATTATGATTGGAGTGATCAGATTGAAGAAGGTCCAAATGCAGCTTTTCTTGCTAGTGAAGCTTCAAAAGAGCATAACTTTGCTCTAATGGCCTATGCTTCATCTTCTGGTTCAGATTCTGAGGTATCTAATGATTCTAAAACATCTACTTGTTCTTTTAAATCATGTTCTGATAACTTAGAGTCTCAAAAGGCTATCACTGAGAGTATGAGAAAAGAAGTAGAGAGATTGACTCTAGATAACTTAGGATATAGAGTTGGTTTAGAGGGTGTGGAAGAGAAGCTAAAATTCTGTATTAAATGTGAGTTTGAGTATGTAGAAAAGATCAATATACTAGGTGGTGAAATTGATCTTAAGAACAGAGAGATTAAAATGTTGAAAGATAAACTAGCAGAGGCAGAAAGTGTAAAAATACAGGCCCTAGATGAAAAAGAAAAACATGTTGTTAGGGTTGCTAAAACACAATATGCTTCTGATTTAGTAAATAAACCAATAGGTCAAAAACTGTTCAAAGATGGTACTGGTTTAGGATACAATGATATGCCACCACCCCCTTTGATGAAACATGCACCACCTATTAAAGAACTGTCATTTAGTAGTGAATTCAGTTTTAACAAACCTGTTGAAGAGATAAATAAGACTGAAACACCTAAGATAAGTTCTGATAAGTTATCTGCTGCTCCCATAATTGAAGATTGGGAATCAGATTCTGAGGATGATAGAACTGAATCAACTAAGTCTGAAAAGATAGAGACAGTTAAGAAAGTTGATTCTGAGCAAGTCAACCTTGTACCTAGATTTGGAGCTAAAGTTACCAAGAAAGTTGTAGAGTACAGGGAAATTCCTAGGGACCAGATGAAACAATATAAACCTAGGGGTAATCAAAGAAGCTTAAATGGTCTAATTTCTAACAGATTAGGTGATGAGTTTCAATGTGTTAAAAAGGCTTGTTTTGTGTGTGGTAGTTTTAAACACTTACAGAGATATTGTCATAAAAACAGACCACAAGTTTGGAATCATTGGAGGAGGGTAAATCATCAAAACTTTTCAAGAAAAACAAACCCTCATCCTAACAGTAACATGATTCCAAGAGCAGTGCTGATGAGGAATGGGAATACAAAATCTATTGTCACTGTTTCACCTAAATGGGTTCCAACCACTGCTAAGCAAAATGTAAACACGGCTAAGCAGTGTCAAACCACTGTTAAGCAAAATATCACCACTGATTCAAAAGAAGTTTTAAAAATTCCAAAGGTGATAACTGATACTGTGGTTGGAAATCATTTTTATGCTGTTAAGGCCTCAGCAAGTTGGCAATGGAAGCCTAAGACCAAGGTTTTACCACATGTCAACTGTGCATCAATGGACCTAAAGAAATTTGAATATTTTGATGCACAGGGCAGACCCAAGTCAGTACTGGCTTGGGTCCACAAGAGGAACTAACTTGTGTAATTTTATGTGCAGGGCAATCTTCAAACTGAGCTAAAAGATAAAGGAGTTTTTGATAGTGGTTGCTCTGGGCACATGACTTGGGATGGAAGCAATTTGGAAGATTTTGAAGCTTATGATGGAGGATATGTGGCATTTGGCAATGATCCAAAGGGAGGAAAGATACTTGGCAGAGGCACAATCAGAACAGGGAATCTAGACTTTGAAAAAGTCTATTTGGTACAGGGACTTAAATACAATTTATTCAGTGTTTCTCAAATGTGTGATAAGAAAAATTGGGTACTTTTTGGGGAAACTGAGTGTGTGGTGTTATCTCCTGAGTTTAAGATGCCTGATGAGAAGTTTATACAACTTAGGGTACCTAGGAAGGAAAACATATATTGTTTTGATCTTAAAGATGTTCTTCCTAAAAGGTCCTTATGTTTGTTTGCTAAAGCATCTGTTGATGAGTCAAAATTGTGGCATAGAAGGCTAGGTCATCTCAATTACAAAACAATCAATTAACTGGTCTAGGATGATTTATGAGGGGTTAGTTCAGAACATTAGGAAGAAGGGTAAATACTATTTGTATCCTAGGTTTGTTCAACTGCTTGTGGAACATCAAATCAAAGAACCTGTTGAACATGCTAGAGAGTATGAAATACATCGTATGCTTCCTAGGGTTTTTGCTCATATGAGGAATCAACCACAGAATGTTGTCATTAGAGATGTTCCTTTATTTCCTCACATGCTTACTTTTCCTACTGATTCTGAGTTTAATGAAGGTCTTGCATCATGGACTAGGAGCACACATGGCACTAAGCTTCCTCAGGCTAGTGTTCGTGGTATGGTTAATGAGGCTGTCACATGGAGTGGAGGTGACATGATTGGAAGGGCTTCCACTACTGATTCATGCTTTGATGCTGGTCAGGCTAGTGGAAACATCAATAAGACCCAACCTTTGGCAACTCCTAATGTGGAGAGTTCTTTACAGCTTAACACAGGTGGAGGTATCCCTAGCCAACTGGCTGCTACAGGGTACATAGATGATCAGGCTCGGTCTGGTGCTATGTCTTCTAAATCCAAGGATTCACCTCTCGGAGCAGTTAACACAGCTCGAAGTCATGAGGATAGATTGGAACCTGACATTGAATTGACGGTTAGTGACTTTGTACATGATGACTTTTCCAATGAACCACCTCTCGGACCAGTTCACACAGGTCGAAGTGGGGAGGATATTCTTGAACGTTTAAACGAATTGACGGTTAAGTGTGCTAAACTGGAGGGTACAATTTCAGGTCTACAGGAGTTATTTGTGCTTCAGGGTAAGGATATTCGGAGGTTGAAGCATAGGGTATTGGTTTTGGAGAAAGTGAAAAGACCTGGAGTTGCTGTTTTGAAAGCTCTGCGGCGAAAGAAAAAGAAGGTGGACTCCTCTACTACTCTGAATGTGAATGATGTATCCAAACAGGGGAGGAGTGATGGTATGTATTCAGGGGAGGCTGTGGATGTAACTGTTAGTGTACCTTTGGAAGAAGATGTTGATAGTGGAGATCAAGATTTTTTGGTTTCTGATAAAGATGGGAATGAGGTTGTTCTTGAAAAATTGAAGAATGTTGAAGTAGTGCAGAACATAACATCTGATAGTATACCTGAAACCATGGTTAGTACTTTTGTAACCACTGATGTAGTTTCAGACTTGGCTATTGTTCCTACTACTGTCACACCCACTGCTATCATAACCACTTCCACTGTTGTCACAACTCTCTCTATAATACCACCTAAGCCTAAAGAAGTAGAGAAAGAAGCTGCAAGTACATTGATTAATCTGAGCAAAACATCATCTATACCTACACCTATCATTGCACCTGTTTTATCTGTTCAGTCTACTGCTACTAAACCAAGAGGTAAAAGTTTGGTTATTGGTGACCCTTTGAAGAAGAAAGTGGTTAAATCTAATGTTGGAAAAGGTAAAGAGGTAGTGCTGAAGTTTAAAAATAAAGCAGAACAAGAAGCTTATGATGCAGAGTATGCTAAAAGTCTTGAAGCTGAGGATAAAGCAGTTTTGATGAAGAGAAAGCAAGATGAAGAGGAAGCTAGTCAGAAATTGTTAGCTACATGGTATGAATCACAAAACTATCTTGAAGCTTCTGAATTAATAAATGATGAATATAGTGTACAAGAATGGGCTTTGTTTGATGATGAAGAAAAAGCCAGACTTTTGGGTATATTGGCAAGGAAGGTTAGTAAAGAAAAGAAGCGTGTTGTAAGAAAGAAACCTCCTACTCTTGCTCAGCTGAGGAATGTATTGATGAAGATTATCAAGAATTCAGGCATATATGTTTCTGATAATCTCAGTAGGTGTTCATTTGAATTTTTGAGATTTATGAGAGATGTATGAGGATTAACAAAGATGATTTCTGTCCAATGAATTCTAAAAAGGAAGAAGAGTGGATTAAAGAACATGATGAATGGATGCAAAGTAAAAGAAAAAGAAAATCTGAGGTTCAGGTGACATCTGATTCTAAAAGATTGAAAGTTGTTGAAGATGTAAATCAAATCATTTCTTATGAGTTTAAGCTTTTAGTTGGAAGTGAAGGAGTTTGGAAAATTCAAAGACTCAACAATGAAGTTTCTGAGTATAATAAATTTTCACAAATGCTTCAGTATTTTGATAGAGATGATTTGATGAATCTTTGGATACTTTGCAAGAATAAATTTGGTGAAGTACATCCAAATGATTATCATGAGAGGCTGATGTATCATAATTTGAAGATTCTATTTGAACCTACTCATGCTGAACCTGAATGGCAAGGACTCTACAATGGTCAAGTTACTGGATGGTTTTTATATCAAACTTGTGGAGTTCATGTTTTAACTGTTTCTGGAAAGGTTATTCATATGCTTGTAGAAGGTGATTATCCACAACTGAATAAGCATCCAGGAATAATTGCTCAGATGTTGAAGCCTGGTTGTATCAAGATGTTAGTATCTTATGATGGTCAAGCTTATGATTTGTTGAAGAAGTATGAGAAGATACTTAAAGCTTGTAAGTGTTTGGCTACATCCTCCAATTAAGATGTTTTGGGCTTAAAGAAAACTTGAAGAATTCTGTTGGAATTTATCAAGTTTAGGGGAGGATTGTTGGGTTTTAGGTTCCTTTGATAAAGAATTACTCTAAGTACTGGAACCACGGACAGGCTTGATGTAACCACGGACTGAAGAGTGTAACCACGGATGAAGACAACCGCGGCTAGTAGTATTATGTAACCACTGATAGTATATAGTAAGCACTGCTAGTCTTGTATAGTCGGTTAGTTTATTGTATTAGATAAATATGGAAAAGATATTTATCTTGTAGGTTACGTATTGTATATTGTATAGGACTCCTTAGCCTATAAAAGGAGGTCCTAGGTTAGGTTAGATATACGTATGTTTTGATATCTAAGGTCGATACACTTCAAGGTTGCAAAACCCTAATACTGTAAGAGTATTCGTATTAATAAATAATATTGAGGTGTTGAATGTTAATTGTTCTTCTTCTTAAGATTAAGTATTAAATTCCGCGTAATACTTGATAAGCTTTTGTTACAAGTCAGTTTCTTTATTAGATCGTTTGCTCAACTGGGATCAACAAGTGTGCATCTATGCGCTTACACATTTGACTCGTTGACTTGTTTCGTTTAATTCACTAAAATTTTCACCCGTTTATATTTAGTTTGGCAAGTTTCATTGTATATTTCACTATAAACATACCCGCGTGACCCCCTTTTTTTGCATCGCTGTTTTGACCCATTTTAGACTTTTCAAAACTACAGACCAGTAAATATACCAGCAATACCTATTATTGAATTATTATTTACCGTGAAGGGAAATACTTATGCCACTACTGTAAATCACAAAAGCACAAATGTTTCACGTAAACACGAGCATACTCATTCAACCTATACCTATAACTATCCGACTTGGGTTCTTGCGACTACCTTGGAGTCTTTAATAAGTGTGACTGACTTACTGTTTAGTGGATATTATTGGTCAGATGGGCAAGACCGCAAGACATCTAGCAGAAATAGAAATGACTAACTGGGAGCGTCACACATGTCACGTGGCAGAAACCGTGGTTTGCAAAATGCTCATGAAAACCAACAGAAAACAATGGAAAACTGAATTCAGTCTTCTGAAAAACATTGACATTTAGTCGAACACCAATTTTCTATCCGGATTACACGTTTAACAAATGTTAAAATAAAAGAAGAAAACAAAAACATTGGCTTAGAGTTCTCTTGAACTATTGATAGAGCAAATTATATCAACGAGACATTTCATGAAACATTTGTTATGCGTTTTATCACATCACACACTCTATATGTAACCCAACTGAGCACTCCCTCATTTCCAGCATGTAAACCAACTAAAGAAAGACTGAAATTACTATAAAACTGAGATGAAACTGCGCAATGAAGTTTTGAGAGAAGCATCAAGCAAAATGTAGTTTTGAGATGACTCCTCCGATGCAATTTTTAGACATACCATAAAAAAATGCCATAAAATTCAAAAAACTAATCAAACTTGATTCTTAAGAGCTAACATAAACAACAAACTGGAATCATATTGTTTATGTAATTTCTCATGGGTTCTCGAATGAGAGACCAACCTCAAGATACACGATTGAAGCTAATGAGTTATATAGTCAAAGATATTTGGCAGCATTCTTTCCCATACATAATTAGACAATTTTATAAATAGTTAGCAAAGTACTAACAATATGTAATAAAGCAAGCGAGAATTTGGGAATTAGTCACTATAAGTGATGCATGATAGTAGTGATCGATAGATATATTGTTAGTGTGGTGGTTCTCAGAACAGGGTTAAGACAATCTGTAGCAACTGCAATACCACTAGGTGGTTACCGGATATTACTTGTAATCGTGTGATCACTTTCCAAAGTAAACTATTCGACCCTATACCTGGGTTACAGGAATATCTACTTAGGATAAGACCAAATGTTAGTTATTGAAATAGGCACAAATCAATAACCATTGCGCATATAAGTGTTTAAGGTTTCAGTTTGTTTCTCCTGGTATTGTACTTTTTCAGTGTATCTTCAAGCTGAAGATGTCACTCTCTATTTATAGTAGAGAACACTCAACACTAATCAATGGACATTATGTATGATTAATGGCCCATTAATCACCCATAATAAACCTTCATTATCATAGAAATAGTGGTTACATGACCAATTAAACGTGGTAATAAAGCAGTCATAACAGCCAATTGAATGAGTCAAAGCTATTACAAATTAATCACTGCAATGCTACCAGTAGGAACCATTACACTAGCAGCAAGAACCAAACACTACCAACAGGAACCATAACACTACCAGCAGGAACCATCAGTTACTACACTAACAGTAGTAACCAATACTACCAGCATCAATACTACCAGCATTTACCACTATTGAGTCAGGGTGTTCAGGGACCTCATGGATATACACTCCGTACCTACTAACCCATTACTAGGTGTGAACTAATCCCACAAGTGCACTAAATTTTCCAACAATCCTCCCCAAATTTAGTTCACTTCCTTTTCAAGAAAAACAAACATCAAACAAAACATGTGCATAAACGAAAATATCCTGAGGATTGAATTTCCATCTTAGTACATTACACGTTCAAATATTCGAGAATCAGGGTGTTCTAAGAATTGAACCCTTCAACCCATTTGAATACCTGAAGATAAAATACACACAAGTTTTCAAACATTTAAAAGCTCCTGACACTATACAAGCCATGTGTCCATATCCAAATTCATAAATGTTGTATGAGCCAAAGTCCAAAGCTCCCTGAAGCGGCAAAAATTCAACATTGACAGAGGTGGTTCCTCTTTATTCATGCTCCTCCCAAGCACTTTTTCAAAGAAAAATAACATTAAGAAGTAAAGACTTCATCCTCCTTTCAGCAGGTTCTGAGCACAACCTTGGGATGTAAATAAAACATGTGCTCCAGTCCACTGAATGTTCAGCTTTCTACATTGAACTCAACTCCTAAGTTTCCTTAAGAGGGAGTTGGGTGTCTTAGCATTCAGTGACTAAGTTGGACTTAAACCCATCCCTTTAGCAGACTTTATAACCAAGTCTCTAGCCAAACCCTTCGTCAAGTGATCAACTAAATTTTGTTGAGATCTAACAAACTCTATTGATACCACCCCATTCATGATAAGCTCACGAATCATGCTATGTCTGACACCTAAGTGTCTAGACTTCCCATTGTACATCTGGCTATAAGCCTTAGCCAATGTAGCTGCACTATCACAACGGATAGAAAAATAGGTGCTATATGTTTAGGCCACAATGGAATCTCAAGAAGCAAGTTTTTCAACCATTTAACTTCTTTACCAGCAGCTTGTAAGGCCACAAATTCAGATTCCATTATTGAACTGGTGATGCAAGTTTGCTTCTTGGATGCCCAAGAAATTGCACCTCCACCAAGTAGGAATACCCAGCCACTGGTAGACGAATTGTCTTTAGTGTTACTGATCCAACTTGCATCAGTGTATCCTTCCAACACTGAAGGGTAGCCAGTATATGAGAGACTATAATCCATAGTTCTCTTCAGATACTTCAGTACCCTCTGAACTACTTGCCAGTGATGAGCACTAGGATTACTAGTATACCTGTTCAATTTACCCACCGCAAAAGCAATACAGGTCTTGTACAAGTCATGGCATACATCAAGCAACCAATTACCCTAGAATACTCAAGTTGAGATACAACCTTGCCATTATTAGGAATTAGCTTCTCACAAGTATCCATAGGTGTACTCACTGGAGTACAATCAAAGTAATTGAATTTCCTCAACACCTTCTCAATATAATGAGACTGAGAGATAGAAATTCTTTTACTTTCTTGTTTAATCCTTATACCAAGGATAACATCTGCCTCCCCCATGTCCTTCATGGAGAACCTTGATGACAAAAATTCCTTTGTTAAGTCAACCTGATTTTGGTCAGTGCCAAAGATCAACATGTCATCAACATATAGACAAATGATGACTCCTTTACCAGATTCATCAAATTTGCTATATACACATTTTTCAGCTTGGTTAAGAACATAACCACTAGACAAAACCACTTCATCAAATTTTTGATGCCATTGCTTAGGTGCCTGCTTTAGTCCATAAAGAGACTTAATCAGTTTACACACCTTGTTTTCATTGCCAAGCATGATGAAGCCCTGAGGTTGGTTCATGTAAAACTCCTCATCCAATTCACCATTCAAGAAAGCTGTGTTCACATCCATCTGATGAATAATCAGATTGTGAATTGATGCCAAAGCAATCAACAATCTAATGGTACTGATACGAGCCACAGGGGCATAAGTATCAAAATAGTCTATTCCTGACTTTTGTTTAAAGCCTTGAATGACCAGTCTAGCCTTGAACTTTTCAATAGTTCCATCTACCTTCATTTTCCTTTTGAAAATCCGTTTGCAACCCAAAGGTTTGCAACCAGGTGGTAGATCAACCAACACCTAAGTGTTGTTCCCCATGATGGAATCCATCTCATCATTGATTGCTTCTTTCCAGAAAGCAATATCCTGGGACTTCATTGCTTCTTTAAATGTCTTGGGATCATCCTCAACAATGAAACAATAGGAGTATTGGTCAGAGACCTCATCCATAGTTCCTTCAATTAAGTATAATTGAAACTCAGGTCCAAATGAATTTGGATTCCTGACCATTTTGCTCTTTCTGAGCACAGGTTCAGGTTGTTGAACCACAACCTCATCAGGGACCACTGATAGCTCTTCATCAAGGACCTCTGATACACCAATGTCATGAGTTCCATTAGGAATCCTCTGACTTGGTCTAGGGACTGATGAGAATCTATTCTCATCAAAGTTTGCATCCTTTGATTCGATTATGGAGTTAATTGAAACATGTTCATTAGGTTCAATAACATAGAACCTAAAATCCTTGGAATGCTCAGCATATCCAACAAAGATGCAGTCAATGCCTCTTTCACCCAAAGTTTTCAACTTTAGATCAGGGAGTCTTACAACAGCCCTACAACCCCAAATCCTAAGATAGTTCAGGTTGGGTTTCCTTTTAGTCCAGAGTTCATAAGGGGTAACCTTGTTCCTTTTGTTGGGAACCCTATTTAATAAATAGCAAGCTGTTAACATAGCTTCAACCCAGAACCCTTGAATCAGTCCTGAATAGGAAAACATGGAATTAACCATCTCCTTCAATACCCTGTTTTTCCTTTCAGAAATACCATTTTGCTAAGGAGTATAGGGAACAGTCGTTTCATGGATAATACCAACAGACTGAAAATACTGAGTATCCATGTACTCACATCCCCTATCAGTCCTTAATCTTTTGATCAGGGACCCAAGTTGTAATTCAACTTCAGTTTTAAACACTTTGAATTTATCTAATGCTTCATCCTTAGTATGTAACAGATAGACATAACAAAACCTAGAAGCATCATCAATAAATGTCACAAAGTACTTCTTATTCCCCAAAGAAAGAGTGGCATGAAAATCATACAGGTCACTGTGTATTAGCTCCAAAATCTTAGATTCACGATTAACACCCTGAAAAGGTTTCTTAGTTATCTTGGTCAACATGCAAGTTTTACACTTTTCAGTGTCCATGTCCAATGCTAGGATTAACCCATCCTTAGACATATCTTGCAGTGTACATGGCCAAGTCTAGCATGCCAAAGGGTAGAGTCAGTCTGGTCAGAGGTGGTTACAAAGGCTAAATTATCACTATCAGTGACAATAATAAGCCTGAACATTTGATTACACAAATAGCCAAAACCAATAAAAACACCACTCTTAGACAAGACAAATTTATCAGATTCAATAACTTGTTTATATCCATGATTATTCAAAACACTACTTGAAACCAAGTTCTTCCTTATATCAGGAACATGAATAACATTAAACAAAGTTACAATCTTTCCAGAACTAAATTTAAGATCTACACAACCACGACCATGCACCAAGGCTGTTAACTCATTTCCCATGTGAAGAGTAGAACCATCATTTAGTGACTCATAAGTCTTGAACCATCTTCTATCTTTGCACACATAAACTGTTGCACCAGAGTCAACCCACCACGCAACATCATCATCCTGCACATAATAAGATTCAGATACATATGTAACATAATAAATCTAAAAAGACTTATTAAACATATTCTGACCTTTCAGTGAGTTGGTTGAACCACCACTCCCTGAACCATTAGTGCCTGATCCATTGGCTTTACCACCAACCTTAACACCTTTGCAATCCCTTTTAATGTGACTATATTTGCCACATTTCCAACAAGTAGGTGTTGCCTTCTTGTTAGGATCTGCCCTTGGGTTATCATGATGTTTACATTTTCCTTTGTTATCATTGTACCTGGTGGAGTTGTTATGCTCCACCATATTGACAACAGATGCACCAGTAGCATTGCCACTCTTTGGCTTGTCATTATCCTGCACCCTGAGAGATTCCTCAATGCGCAGATGACTACCCAACTCAACTAGAGTTAACTCCTCCTTCTTATGTTTCAAGGTATGCTTGAAATCTTTCCAAGAAGGGGGAAGTTTATCAATGACACAAGAGACTGAAATAGCCTCATCCATGTTCATATTGTGTTGTGTAAACTTCCAAGTATACCAAGAAGGTCATTGTATTGTTCCATAACTGGTCTTGAATAAGTCATTTTGTAATTTGTGAAATTACTTACAAGAAACTTCTTACTTGATGCATCCTCAACCATATATTTGGCATCAAAGTAATCCCATAGTTCTTTGGAAGATTCAAAGTTCTGATAAATGTCAAATAGAGAATCAGACATACCATTGAGAATTAGAACTCTTGAAATATAGTCATCATTCTCCAATTTGCTCCTTCTCCTGATCTGCTCCACTGTAGCATCATCCCTATCATCAGGAATAGGTGTGGTTAGCACATACACCACGCTCATGCTGGAAAGCAAGAAGTGCATCTTCTTCTGTGATCTCCTGAAGTCCACCCCTTCAAACTTGTTGAGATATGAAAGTCAACGTACTGAAGAAGTCAAAGTACTGAAGTTTCAAAGTACTGCTAAGGAAAAAGTCAAAGTACTGCTGTCGAAGTCAAAGTACTGCAAAGCTAAAGAACTGCTATATTCATTTATGGAAAGCTTTGTTATTCTAGAATATTCTTTGTTTAGATTACTTGTCGTACAAGGTTAAAAATTGTAAACCGACTAGGGTTATCTTTAAGCCTATAAAAGGACCCCTAGGCTGGTATTAGTATATATGTGCATTATTAGAGTTTTAGAGAGTTCGATATTAGAGTTTTAGACAGTTCGATATTAGAGTTTTAGAGTTGTTAAAGAATCTGCATAACAAGCAGATTTAGAGTTATTAATAATATCGTTGAAAGTTAAAGTTAATTCTTCTTAGCTTTGTTAAGTAAATTCCGCATACTTAATAAAGTTTGCTCAGTGTTTCATTGTTAATAACTTAGGATTTATCCGAGGTTATTAAACCCTTAACAAGCTATATAGTTAGTTTGGTTAGAGTACATCGATCCAACAAGTGGTATCAGAGCTTGTGTGGAAACTCTGACTAAGAAGAAACCTTAAAACCTAGTTAACTACAAAAACCTAAAGATGTCAACTGAAGCTGCACCACCACCATCAATTACCTCACTAAGAATACCAATTATCAAAACGGGAGAATACGATCTATTAAGCATGAAGATGAGGCAGTACATTGCAATTACAGACCATGCACTGTGGAATGTGATTGTCAATGGTAATGAAGTAGTTCCAGAACCTTTAGAGATTCCTGGACAACCTAAACCACCCAAAGCAGTCTTACCAGCAACAACAATAAGAAATCAAGAGAAGGCTCTCAATATATTGTTGTCTGCTATTCCAGACGGTCATCTACTCAAGTTCCATGATGCTAAAGATGCAAAGCAACTTTGGGCTGCTCTTAAGATAAGGTTTGGAGGTAATGATGCTTCCAAGAAGATGCACATAAATCTGTTGAAGCAGCAGTTTGAAACATTTACTGTTGGAGAAAGAGAAGGCCTTGATGCTTCCTATGACAAATTCCAAAATCTTCTCAGCATGCTAGAGCTGTACAAAGCACAGGTTTCAGTTGAAGATGCTAATCTAAAGTTCTTAAGGAGTTTGCCATCGACATGGCATGTGATTGCTACAATGATCAGAGGACAACCTGGTTTGGATGTTATGGGCTTTGATGATCTATATAATCACTTGAAGGTGTATGAGCATGAGATGAATGGCCAAATTAGTTCAAAATCTCACAGTATTGCCTTTTTGTCTTCTAAAAAGAGAGGCAGTACTTCCACTAAAAGTACTGCTTCTTCTACTCAAAGTATTGTTGCTCAAAGTACTGTTGCCTACTCTACCCCCACCTTTACTCAGCAAGCCACACCAAAAAATACCATTCACTCAGATGAAGTCGTATGCTCTTTCTTTGCACAGCAAGCTACTTTACCTATCACTTATGAAGAAGATCTCTCACATATTGAAGAGGATGCTCTTGAAGAAATTGATATCAGGTGGCAAGTTGCTATGATCACTGCAAGGATCAGGAAGTTCATGAAGAAGATAAGAAGAGGCATTGACTTCAAACCAAAACAGGGAATCACTTTTGACAAGTCCAAAATTGAATGCTTCAATTGTCAAAAGACTGGACATTTTGCAAGAGAATGCAGGTTTGCTAAATATCAAGCAAACAGGATGACTGAGAAACCAAAGCTTGAGCTAAAAGAAATTCCTATTACAGAAACAAAAGCTTTGGTTGCTCAAGAGAATCTATCAAAGGTTGACTGAAGTGCTGAGTTTGATGATGAACCAGTAACCTATTGTATGGTAGCTGTGGAGGAGTCAGTGGAAGAGTTTGATTGGAGCACAGCTTTTGAAGAGGACCCTGGACATGCTGCATTGGAATCCAGAGATGGTCTAAGAAGCTTTGATTGGAGCATGGAGTGTGAAGATGATCCTGTTCTACTTGCTATGGTAGCCACTTCACCAAGCTCACCCCCTATCTCTGAGGTATGTTCTAAGTGTCATGACTTTTATCAAAAAGTATGTGGAAAACTAGAAGGGGGGGGGGGTTGAATAGTTTTACCAATTTAAAACTTCCTTTTAAATATTTAGATCGACTTATGTCAATCTATTTGGTTGTTTATGTTGGACGTTGATAGATAGATATATAAACGTGTAATGAAAGATAAAGAGTAAGAAGCACATCACCATGACACAAGTATTTATAGTGGTTCGGCTACAAGGACACCTTCCTTGCCCTACTCCACTCCCCGAGTCACCTACTTGAGAGTTCGTAAGCACTACACCAACTCCTTATGGCGGAGAAGCCTTCACAACGTCGCTTAACCTTTTTCCGGTACAAAGCTAAATACCGAGTTCCTTCACACCAAGGCGAACCATACCTAACACAACGTCGCCTACCCTTTATACGGTGCTAGGCTAACCACCGAGTTCTTTCACACCAAGGAGAACTAATCCTATCACAACGCCGCCTACCCTTTATTAGGTACTAGGCTAAGCACCTAGTTCCATTACTATGGAGGAACTACTACCCTTCACAACACCTAATATCAAGGAGATCCACTCCTTGTTACAACACCATCAAGGATATCACTATCCTTGGAAATAAACAAATACTTATATGTATAACGATGCACCTCATCTATTATACGACCTAGGCATTCTTTCCAAATGCGACTTGATTTATTCTTCGGCATACTTCACTAATGCCTTTGACACAACGATTGGCACCCTTTACTAATGCCTTCATCTTGACACCTTTAGCATTCTTCACTAATGCTTTGACACAGATGATGAGCACCTTTCACTAATGCTTTCATCTTGACACTTTCGGCATTCTTCACTAATGCCTTCAACCCAACATCTATGGAGAAAGAAAGAACTATCAACAAGAGAACCTTAGTTGTCTTGATGATGACGAAGCATGGCAACTCATGGACTTGAGCTTGCACGTCTTCAAGAAGTAGTGATCTCGCCTTTAAGAGGAACCTAGAAGATCACACAAAAACAAAAGACAAACTACATAGATCACTTGGATCTGAGGTTAGAGGGTTATAATACTTGGGGAAGTATGTGTGTAGAGTGGTGAGTAGAAAGGAAGAAATGGCTCTCTATTTATATAGGAAATTCTCTACTGTTCCCCGGATCCCACGGATCCCTACCACAAGGGATCCGGCTAGCACAAAGCCAGGGATCCGTGGAACGCTCCTCTTTGCCCATGGGTATTTTTGGTTATGGGTTATGGGTCATGGGTTATGGGTTGATCCATGGTTTTCTTTCTAGATACAATGTATCTTAAGGATACAATGAACTTGGTTAAGTGGTATATATAAAACCATGGGTTATGGGTCAATACCATTTGCTAGTTTTTATCCATTTAGTATATACTTGTTTTTACCCATTTTAGTATATACTTATTTTTACCCATTTTAGTATACTTAGTTTAAGTATATGCTAACTCAATATGTAAACACTAGTTGTTGTACATATATATCTAAATCATAAATCAGTTATATTTGTTTTAGTGTTTTATGTGAAAATGTAAGTGTGTTAGGAAACTATTAACTCAAACTATTTACGTATTCTATTTGTTTCGTTAAAATGATTTTACGTTTGTTATCGACAAAACATTAGAAGATCGTAAAATATAAATAAACGTTTTTACTGCTTATTTGTATTAACAATCTCCCCCTTTTTGTTGATGACAAAACATAAAATTATTTTAAGGAAAAGCTAAAATTCGTAAAAGTTTGAATTTGTAGTTTTTACTTTCTTCTCCCCCTTTTTGTCGAAACAAAAAGTGTTAAAAGAAACTAACATAATTTTTATAAGAAAAAGCATGTAAAAATGTAAAGAGAGCAAGTGACGGGAATGGTACAAGTCTTAACTCCCCCTTGACGAGTCCATCCCTTTGAAAGGGCGTCAAGGACATGACGTAAAATAAACTAATTGTGTTTGCAATTATGTTTGCAAATTGTTCGTCTAAGTGACGAAAACGTGCTCCCCCTTGAAGATTGCAAAGTTGCAATGGGGTGTCATGAAGTATAGTCCAAAATCAGATTAAGTTGCAAATGTTTTTGCAATTTCGTTTGACACAAAGCTCCCCTAGCTTTATGGTGTCAAAATCTTCATGTGTTATTTTGAAAATCTACAAAGTAAAGGTTAGAAAACAAGAGTATAGTGCATAATTTCCTGCAAATAAAACTTAAGTTAGTAGAAATTTGTGCTTCTGTACCATGGATCCCACGGTTCCTTTCTTGGAGGGATCCGTCTAGGCATTTTGGAGGGATCCAACTGTCTGTTGACAGTTTCTTCAGCAATGAGAGTGTTTCAATCAATGCTAACGAATATGTGAAGTAGTATATGATATATCAAGCACAACACATAAAGCACATAACAACTATGGCATATAGATATTCATTCAATAAAAACATGAGATGATCAACCAAATTGTAGAAAACTAGAAGGGGGGTTGAATAGTTTACCAATTAAAAACTTTGTTTTGAAACTTATAGAAAGATCAATTGATATTGATCTTAGATATGTTAATGAAATATGCAAGTAATATGTAAAGAGTAAATAAGGAAAGAAATGATCAAACCACAACAAGTTGTTTATAGTGGTTCGGTCTACAAGGACTCTTTTTCCTTGCTCTACTCCACTTTCCGAGTCTCACACTCGAGAGTTTAACTTCACTAGTCAACAAGCTCCTTTCACCGGCGGAGAAAACCTTTACACTTCGCTTACACTATTTCCGACACTAAGCTAGATGTCGAGTTCTTTCCAAGGGTACAACCACTCCCACACACAATGTATTTTGAGGACTAAAATACTAACCACTCACACTCACAAGATTATGATGGTTTAATACAATAATGAAGTATGAATCAACACAAGGTCATACAACACTAAACAAACAAGACTTCCAACTTCTCGTTTTAAGCTTGAATGTGACTTGATCTTCTTTGCTACAAAAGAGATCACTAATATGATATGAAACTGAGTTAGAAAGGTTAGAGAGAAAATATGTAAGAGAGTATGATGGAAAGAGATGAAAAACTACTTGGTTTGGCTTTGCTATTTATAGCCAAAACCTTCAGCAGCATCCATGGACCGCGGACCCCTTAAAGGGTTCCGCCCGTTGTGGATTTTGGTACCGCCAGGTCTGACAGCAAGATATCAAGATCTTGCCAAAGTCAACCATATCTATGTAAGATTGTGTAAGATATGAAGAGTACAAATCCACACAAAATATCTAATGAAATCTTCCAATGATTTCCATGATGCATCACATGATGTCATGTGTTGTTTTTCTATTTTTAGAAATATGTAAATACATAAGTAATGTTTAGTTTTTAAGAAACTAAAACATTCTAAAAACTACTATCATACATTATGCTTAGACTCATATTAAGATATGATTAGTCACAATGTAAATGCTTGAATGATGAAGATATTGTTTGAAGAAACTTGTTTTAATATCTATTAAACTTGACAAGCTTTAAGCTTTATACAAATTAAATTTACTTTTGTCGTTAACAAAACTTAGGTAAAGATTAAAAATATATATAACGTTTAATGACGATATTTGTATTAACACAAATCTCTAAAACTAAGAGAATGAACTAGCCATACAAGTGCTACTAATGCTAATGAGTTATCCAAACTCTAGAAAAAGCTTAATGATGATCAAGGATGAGATAAGTTTTCCTAAACATTCTAAGTTTGAGCTTGTGACTATGATGCTCATTGTAGTTTAGGCTTGTTGACCTCTTCGAAACGTTCGAGGAGGTGATAAAACATGAAACGTTGCTCTTCACGTAGTTCATCTATCAATCTTTCAACATGTTTACAATGATAGCAATCCTTGTCATGGTTTTGAATTTCTTGAAGTGGAAGTTCAAGTGAAGTGGGTTGGGGATCTTCAAATGAAGGAGGAATTGGTGGAGGCTCATTAAGTGATGGCTCTACAATGTTTGAGGGTGGAGGTAAAGAAGCATCAACTTCCATGTGGTCGGGTGGTTGACTTTGATGTCTTCTCATAATCCAAAATAGACTATTGGGGGGAATGAGAGAGTTTGACATTGGATCAAGTGTTGATTCAATATTTTGATTTTGTTGCCCAACCTTTTCAAGTGAGTTTGTTGGTAGTGGTGGAAGGTGAGATGGCCAAGGAGGTAAGTCTTCTACATTGTGAGAATGTGGAGATGATTGTGAGGTGGCTCTAGGCACCAATGATATTGGTTGAGTTGTGGAGGGTATGTTTGGTTTGGTAGAGTTTGGTGATGAAGTCCTAGTGGGAACTATTTTCTTGGGGATTGGTTTGATTGGTTTTCTTGGTGTAGAAGAAATCCTAGCATTAGTGGACTTAACCGGAGATGATTCGGTTGAGGATACTTCGTGTATGATCCTAGCAAGTTTCTTGGGTGGTTCTTGAGTGGATGAGTTAGCACTAGGAGCTTTTCTCATGATGAAAAGACTAAGGAAGATGGTTGTAATTGCTGATAATTGTGTTTGTGTTTGATGACTAAAGTGTTCTTAGCAATATGGCTTATAAAGGGAAGAGCTTGGCAAGTGCATTTAAGACTTAGGCCACTAAGATTCTTTGAAATGTGATGATTAACATGCACAAGGTTGAAGTTCAGAGTTTCACTGATCTAGGAACTCATTTAAGATGAGATGGAGTGTTTGAGTTGGGAAGATGAGTTGAAATTATTGTTTTAAGCAATGTTTGACATAAACTATCATTCAGATCCCACGGTTCCCTCTTTTGAGGGATCCGGCTAGGCTAATTCTAGGGATCCGGCTCTCAGCAGTTATGACAGGTTTGAAATGAGGTTTCTAGGAGCTAAAGCCTATCTCATTTTGAGTGTTTCAGTTCTCCTAAGTGTTTAAGATGAGAAGGTACTTAAATGATCAAGGGTAATAAGTGTTATAGCAAATGATTGCTTCTTATGGAAGGGAGATGAGACAAGATGACTACCAATGGATGTCCAAGGATAACACTAAGAGTTTTGGTGGTGTCAAGTCATAATAAATGATCCTAGAGATCAGATTTTAGCTTGAGGTGAAATTTGAAAAATCCTTAAAAATTACAAGAATTGAAAAACTAATTTTTGACCCACTTTGAGATAAAGATGACTAGAAACAATTTCCTAAAATTGTTCAATATGTCCACTTAAGTGTTTTGGAAGATGAGAAACAGTTTGTGAGTATTGAAGCGGAAATATGGTGAGTTTTGATGTGTTTGATAAATCAAGAGGCATTTTGACTAAGATCTCAAGTAAGCCTTTAGTGAGTCTAAGCGTTTCTCATCCTTGAAGTGGACTTAGTTGGGTTCTAATATCATATGTTTAGAAAAATGTGATGTTATCTAGAAAGCTATCTTGATGTAAAGTATGCTGTATTGCTGATCTGATGTCACGGATCCCACGGTTCCCTCAAGGGAGGGATCCGGCTAGGCTAATCCTAGGGATCCGGCATCTGTAGATCAGAATCTTCACAGAATGTTGTGCAGATTTTGCACACTAATAAATCATTAAACTAAAAAATAAGAACAAGCATGTCATCACAAAGCACTACTAAAAAGAAATGATAAAAGTAACAATATCCAAATAACCACAAACAAAAGTGCTAAAACATAATCATCCACACATAGATTAAGTTAAAAATAAGCATGTTCCTATTGTCTCTTTCGTCAATCTTTTCTTTTCCTTTTTGATGACTTAGTGAGGTTGTAAGCGAGGTTTTGAATCATGGCCCTCAATTGTTTGAATTCCGCGGTCTCGTTTGGAATGGTTGGAAGTTGTTCGTAGTAATCGAAGGGTTCCAATTCAATGTTTGCTATGGGGTCGACATCTTCTTCTTCTTCACCAGCCGAGGAGTCCGAGAGAGCTTCAGGTTTCTTTCCATTGACCATGAACCGTTTAGGGGGTTGTTTGGTAAGAGGTACCATGACGTGATCAGAAAGGTAATGATCATCGTTGATAGGAGATGGTTGCAATGCACCAATATACTTACAAAGTCGTGTTAGGAGCATACCATACTGAAGTACCATGTTGGAAGCTTTGAATACCCCAGCCATTCTCCTTACCATGTAATAGGGAAGATTGAATGGCCTTTGGTGGGTATGTTGGAATCACTCCTAAACTATAATTCAAGTGTTAGTCATTATTATGTAATAGGTAGCTTATTATGGCCTTTATGTTTGTTTAAGGTCAAGCTTATGTAGAAGGCCCATAAGCTTAGGCCCATGTCCATTAAAGAAAGGATGGAAACTAGGAGTGTTGCCCTAGCTTTCCTCCTATAAATACCTTATGTAAACCCTCACTTGAGGGTTGGTTGTTCAAGTTATTTTCTCTCATACACTCCTACGCCTAACCTTCTTTAATATCGTGTGTATGTGTGTTAGATTTTGTTCAATCGCCTTATCTCTTTCTATATTACTTGTGTTTGTAAAACTAGTGACCTAACAGTGGCATCAATCGCCTACTAGTTGAGTGAACGTATTGTTTGAAGTGAGTTTTGGTCTCACGCATAACTTGCGTATCTCTACTTTTTGCTTGATCAAAAACGTATTTTTTACACTTTTTAATCCAAGATTCTTGTCCTTTCAACGTTATAAGGTGTTAAACTTACTGTTTTTGTCAAAAAGTTTGGAACTTTATGCGTGGATCATTGTTTTTGAGCTAGTTTTTATTCGTGGGTGTAGTTCTACGCGTAACTGTTTTAGAAGGTTTGGTTCATCAAATTTCACATCCTTGTGTTATTTGGTGATCTTGAAGCTATTTCATCACACAAAAACTGGTTTAGAAACATCTTTGAGCAATATCAAATTTACGAGTAGACCTACGCGTAGTAAAACCCTAAAACTACGCGTAAGTATTTCCTTGGTTTTATCTTCGTTTTCTTGGATTACTCCGTGCTTTCATGCTTGGATAAGCCTGAAAATACGTCGACTTTGGATATCTTTTACACTATGAAGTGTAAAAGATCATTTGGGATAAAACCCTAAAATTACGCATAAGCATAAGCTTACGCGTAGAAATCCTACGCATAAGATTTTTCTTACGCCTAAGCATAGTCTTACGCATAAGATAATCCTACGCCTAACTTTTGTCTACGCATAACTTTAGCGTCTTTTCCCTACTTACGCGTAAGCTAAAACTACGCGTAACTCCTTATTGTTACGCGTAACTTTGGTGTTTTTACGCATAAGTGCTACTTGGCTATTGTGATTTCTACGCCTAAGGATACTTCTTCATCAAAGGTTCATTCGACTACAAAGATCCATTTTTACCAACACAAGTTTTCAACATGTCTCAACCACCATACTCTAACTATTTCCCTTACACTTATCCTCAACGACAACAACAACTAAGTCCACAACATCAACAATGGAATCAACAACAAGCAATTTATCAACAACAATTTAATCAACAACATACTCCACAACTTGGTGCAATTCCCCCACCACAAATGGTTCAACCACCGCCAAGTCTTCAAGTTCAACCCTACACAAATGACTTCAATCAACAACCATCAAGGAACACTATGAAGGAACCCACTTGGTTTGCAAAGATGTGTGAAGCTTTAAGCAGCCAACAATCAATTCATGAGGCTGGATCACTTGATAGACCTCCAATGCTCACTCCAGAAAACTACGATCAATGGGTGATAAGGTTCTGTAGGTTTTGTGATCTGAAGAAGCCACATGGAAAGTTCTTAAAGAAGGTTATCTTGGAAGGTCCATTTGAGATGCCTACTGTCATTGTACCCGGAGATCCTAATGTTGTTCCACCAAGAGATGAACAAACAAACATTGCTACTGTTGCAGATCTTAATCAAACAGAACTTCTACACTATGAAGCTGATGAGCTTGCAATGCAATATATCCTTTTAGGATTACCTAACCCAATTCTTCGAAGTGTTGATGCTCAAAAGACTGCAAAGGAAATATGGGACCATATTCATCTTCTTATGGAAGGATCTGTACTCAATCAGGAGGATTTGGAATCCAAAATTTACTTGGCCTATGAACACTTCATGATTGAACCTGGAGAGACACTAGAGTCTTATCATCATCGATTTTCAGACATCATCAATGATTTGGATAAACACAACATCATCATGCCAAGAATTGCAGTGAATACTAAGTTCCTGAGTAGTCTTGGTCCTGAATGGGAGAAGTATGTCATTTTTCTCCGTCAAGCGAAGAATATGCATCATTCTACATATGGATTGTTGTACGATTACTTGAAGCCTCATGAAAAGGAAGTTGATCGGGAAAGGATTCTCCGTGCTCAAATTGCTCCACCTACACATCCGGAAAATCAACAACTTGCCTTATATGCTCAACAAAGTTATCCTCCTCAACAAGCAACTCAACCAACTACCTCAGCCACACCAAACGATCAATCACAGCAATCTCAACAAAATCAATTGGTTACTTACAACAACAACAATGATCAAGCACTTCATAGTCAAACTAATGAGGAATCCGATCCGTTCAAAGCATTGCAACAGGGATTTGTTATGATTGCTAATGCTTTTAGCCGTTATACCAACAAATCCAACAATCGTATGCGTTCCTCATCCAACACACGAAATCAGGCTGTTGTGAACAATGGACGAGTTGAAGTTCAGAATCGTGGTTATGGTCGTCAAATGGGAGGTGGTCAAGGGTTTAATGCTATAGGTAGGAATAACAACAGAGTTCAAGTGGTGGAACAGGGAAATGCTCAGAATGGGTTGCATGGTCTTCGATGCTACAACTGCAATGAGAAGGGACACCTGGCTAATGCCTGTCCAAAGCCAAGGACCAGGGGCAGTGCTTATTTCAAAGAGGCTCTTCTTTTGGCTCTTAAGGATGAAGCTGGTGGATCTCTCACAAACAAAGAACAGAGCTTTATGGCAGATGCAGACTTAGATGATGATATGGAGGACTTGCAGGCCAATGCAGCTGTTATGTTGATGGCTAATATGCATGAGTTACACATGAGTGAAACAGGCCCAGTGTATGACACTGATGGCTTGTCTCAGGTACCCGAACAAACCATCATCATATCTGAACTCATATCTCCGCCAATATCTGAATTCGGCACGGCTCAGATTGTTCAAAATGAGTCATCTACATCTCATTCTGACGATTTTCAAGTAAACCCTGTAGTTACATTTGACGATCAAGATGACCTTATGGTTTCCTTTGATAATCAAATTGACTCCGTGGTTGTACTTGAGGATCTAAATAATGATCATGTTGAGACTCACGTTGAACAAGCCGAACTGTTGCCTCATCCAGATTTTGCTCGTTTAATTCAAGACCATCAAATCAATATGGAGGAATGTTATGCATTAAATAAGGACTTAAAAAGCAAAAATGCACTGTTAACCAAGGATTTTGAATGTTTACAAAAGCAACTCAACTTTTTCAAAACTCAAGAAAAACGTGAAAAATGTTTTGAAGCAGCCTTTACTAAATCTCATCAAAACGAAAAATATTTAGAGAGACAAATGCGTGATCTAGCCGCTTCGAAGAATGCTTTGTTGTCTGAAATAGAACAACTGAAACATGAACATAAAAAGCAAATTAACGCTCTCACCTTGGAAAATCAAAAAGCTAAGGCTGAGTTGTTAACTTGTCAAAAACAGTTCTCCGCATACAAAAAGCATTCAACGAATCGGGTAGATGACCTTCTTGAAGAAATTATCGGCTTGCATCGAAAACTTAAAGAGTTTAAAACTGTTGTTTATAAACATGGTGAGTCAGTAACTACTATTGAAAAGTTTACCTTCAAACCCGATCCAAAAGGATATGGACCAAATCTTGCTGACTACAAACCAAAGCTTTCAACCAAAACATTCAAACCAAATCCTGAAGTTTCCAGTGCAGAATATAAAATTAATGATACTGTTATGAGTGTTGTTGAATATCATCGTCAAGAGGAATTAGATGCAGAAGACGAGAGTTGATCAAAATTAAAAGATGTTGTTTACAATAAACCTTTTAATTATTCAAAACCGGTTACTTTTGTCACACCAACGGATTCTTCTAACACACCAAGGGTTATCATCAAAACACCTGAGTCTTCTAATGTTAATCCCCAACCAGATTATGCACAAACTTATGGTCCTTTACCTTCCATCAGTGAAGTAAACTCAAAACCTGAAAATCGAAAAATTCTTAGATATTTTGACATTTTCATGGCTGACCTCAAAATTTTACAACATGAGATAGAATATCGCTCTGAAATCAAAGTTAATCACTTTCAATCGCCTCTAGCGCGAGAACAAAGAGACATTTTTCAGAAAAATCTTTTACCTAATGTTAAAAATTTGAAAAGTTGTGCATTAGCTTGGGAAAAGGATTTTCATAAGGAACTTGGAGTGATGAAGGTCGTTTTCGAGAAAACTGAAACATCTATTTCTAATACTAAACGTAAAAAGAAACTGTTGAGAAAAGATGTTGATCGACTCTTGGAAGATGTTATCTGTGCTGATATCCATAATGTTGTGTTATGCTATTCTTTGCCACATGCATCTGATTATATCTCTGCTGATAATGTTGACTCTGTGGTAACTGTTGAGAATACTGATAATGTGCTTCAGATCGAGTCTTTAAAAGATGAAAATAAACGATTACTTAAAGAACTTTACAATGCAAAACGTCGTCTTCATTGGTGTGAAAAAGATATTCACAATCATCAACTTAGTTTTCAAAATAAAATCGCTCAGTTGCAAACAAAATCTTTTGATCCTAAAATTGAGCAACTGGATGATCAAAACGTGTCTTTGAAAGGTCAAATCTCAAAATATGAACAAGAGCTTGTAAAAGTTAAACAGGAATATGGTGTCATATTTGATTTACTCAATAAGACTCGTCATGAAGCATCAAACGAACTTGATCACTATCTTGCTCACACTAGAGAAGTCATGAATTTTGCTGGTAATATTCGGTCTGAAAATCAAGATTTGATTCACACTATCTCTAAGCTAAGAGAAATGTTAGGAAAGTATGAACAACTTCCGCCAACCATCATTAAAAGATTAGCACCTGTAACACTTAGTAATCGTGCACCTAGAATCCCTACTGCCAAATCACAAGTTGCTAACGTGCTTCCTTCTACTGAAATAGGAATAGTTGCGTCTTTTCCAAACGTCCGCACTTCACAGCCTAGGAGCACTCAATCGAAGAATAGGAAGTTGCGACCTAAGAAAAGATCAATAAGGAATGCTAAAGTAGAAGAACACCCTAGGACTATGAATAAGACTCACGTTGCTTCCACTATAGATGTTGCGTCTGGCAAATGTAATAGACATAGTGATGTAACGAATGCTAAACCTTTAAGCACTTTTGATATTCAGTCTGATGCACCTTGTGTTATTTGTCGTAAAAGTATGAATTCTGATTGTCATGACAAATGTGTTGCTAAAGCTATAATCTCTCGTTTACGGAATCCTAAGAATCGGAATACCTCTAGGCCCACTAATCATTCTAAGTATGTGCTTGGTAGACCGCCTTCTTTAGATTCTAAGGTAAGCATTACTGTCACTGTAGCTCCAGTTTCACCTCCTAAGAATGTAGTACCACCTAGTGCATTCACTACAACTAAAGCAAAGAGTAGTTATAGATGGAAGAAATGGATATATAACACACTAGGATTTAAATGGATGCCTAAAATTATTAATGTGTGTATGTCTAATATACCTGCTTCGGAACCCTCTAACATTTCGGGTTCCACATCTACTTCTATTCCATCTGTGTCGTCTGTGTGTAATGCAGGTGATACAGATCATTCTCTGGATTGTTGATAGCGGATGTTCCCGACACATGACAGGCAACCTTAAACTGTTATCAAACTTTATAGCAAAGTTCATTGGCACTATCAGGTTCAGGAATGATCACTTCGCAGCTATCATGGGCTACGGAGATTATGTCAATGGGAACATCGAAATCAGCAGGGTTTACTATGTGGAAGGCCTCGGTCACAATCTGTTTTTAGTAGGTCAGTTTTGTGATGGAGATTTGGAGGTTGCTTTTCGGGAGAAAACTTGTTTCATTCGTGATCTACAAGGAAATGACCTTATGTCTGGCTCGCGTAATTCTAGTCTCTACACTATCTCTATGCAAGACATGGTTGCTTCATCTCCCATCTGCTTACTTTCAAAGGCAACATCAACAAAATCCTGGCTATGGCACCATCGTCTCTCACATCTAAACTTTCAAACCATCACCAACCTTGCTCGACACAAATTAGTTGAAGGTCTCCCACGATTCCGGTATTCAAAAGATCATCTTTGTTCAGCCTGTGAACAAGGGAAAAGCACTCGTGCTCATTTTCCTTCAAAGGTGGAACACAGCTCTCAGCATGTGCTTCATCATCTTCACATGGATTTGTGTGGCCCGATGCACGTGCAAACGATCAATGGCAAACGCTACATCTTAGTAATTTTTGATGACTATTCACGATGGACTTGGGTCTACTTTCTTCGAAGCAAAGACCAAGCTCCACAAATGATCATCACCTTTCTCACGAAAATACAAGTTCAACTCTGCAACACCGTCAGGCTAATCAGAACAGACAAAGGAACTGAATTTGTTAACCAAACCCTTCGTGAATTCTATGAGAAAGTGGGAATTCAGCATCAAACATCTATTGCACGTACACCCGAACAAAACGGAGTTGTTGAAAGACGAAACTGAACGTTAGTGGAAGCTGCAAGAACAATGTTAATCAATGCTAAACTTCAGATTACTTATGGGCAGAAATTGTATCTACTGCATGCTATAATCAAAACCGTTCTATGATCACAAAACGCCACAACAAAACACCCTTCGAGCTTGTCCACAACCATAAACCGAATCTCAAACACTTTCATGTATTTGGATCCCTTTGCCCGAATAATGATCGTGATGATTTTGGAAAGCTCAAAGCAAAAGCTGACATTGGAGTCTTCATTGGATATTGTGAGAATTCTAAAGGTTACCGGATCTGTAATCGTCGTACAAAACAGGTGATGGAAACGATTCATGCTCATTTTGATGAACTTACGGAAATGGCTTCTGAGTATAACAGCTTAGAACCCGGACACAACCGTTTAAATTTCCCTCAACCCCCATCATCAGCTGAACAAAGCCCCCAGCTAACTCGTCAACAAATGGAAAGATTATTTGCTCCTCTGTTCTGTGACAACATTGATGAACGTGCTCCAGGTGTATCCGTTGTTTCCGCTGCTCAACCTGATAATATTTCTATACCTGATACACCTGCTACAACAACTACTGTTGAAGATGCACCTACACCAGTTGACTCCAACACAACAGTTGAACATACCGCTTCCAACAATGATGAACCGGCTGATGATATTCTGAATGAAGTACCCCCACCTGCAGATTTTGATCCAAATGCGTTCTTTAACCCGTTTGCTAATGAGACTGCTGCACCTGATGTCGCGGAATCATCAAAAAACCATTTGAATCCTCCGAATCTGCACAATGTATAACAACATCAACCCTCTACACATCGATGGACAAAAGACCATCCTCTGGCTAATATTATTGGCAACTCGAATCAACCAGTCGTTACGAGACAACGTCTTCACATAGATGGTGAACATTGCATTTATGCACTCACTGTCTGCCAATCTGAGCCTAAAAACATTAAAGACGCAATGACAAAAGACAACTGGATTGAATCCATGCAAGAAGAACTCAACCAATTCAAACGTATTGAAGTATGGGAACTGGTTGAAAAACCAACAGGGGTCTACGTCATTGGTCTCAAATGGATTTGGAAAAACAAATTGGATGCTGAAGGGAACGTAATCCGAAACAAGTCACATCTAGTTGCTAAGGGTTATCGTCAGGAAGAGGGAATAGACTTTGAAGAATCTTTTGCTCCGGTTGCTCGTCTTGAGGCTGTTCGGATATTTCTCGCGTTCGCGGCTCATATGAATATGACGGTCTTTCAGATGGATGTCAAAACTGCGTTTCTCAACGGACAACTAAAAGAAACGGTTTATGTCAGCCAACCCGAAGGATTCGTTGATCCAGAGTTCCCGAACCATGTCTACAAATTGAACAAAGCTCTTTATGGTCTCAAACAAGCCCCTCGGGCATGGTACGATAAGCTATCATCTTTCCTCATTGCTAATAATTTCACCAAAGGTTCGGTTGACCCAACTCTTTTTATACAATATCACGGGGCACATATCTTAATTGTTCAAATTTACGTGGATGACATCATTTTTGGGTCGACACATAAAAAGTTTTCAACCGCTTTTGCAAAACTAATGAAGAAAAATTTTGAAATGTCCATGATGGGTGAACTTACGTTCTTTCTAGGACTGCAAGTTCATCAATCACCCCGTGGTATTTTCTTGAGTCAGTCCAAATATGCCCTTGAATTGTTAAACAAATTTGGAATGAAAACCTGTGATACTTATGCCACACCAATGACTCATACCAAGAAGCTAGACGCTGATTTACATGGGAAATTAGTGGACCCTAGCAAATACCGAAGTATTATTGGGTCTCTCATGTATCTAACAGCTAGCAGACCTGATATTGTCTTTGCCGTTTATCTATGCTCCCGTTATCAGTCGCGACCAACTGAAACCCACCTCTCTGAGGCTAAAAGAATCCTCCGATACATCAAGGGAACCATTAACTTGGGGATCTGGTATCCAAAGGATTCTGGTTTTGAACTAATCGCTTTTTCAGACGCTGACCACGCAGGATGCTTAGACTCAAGGAAAAGTACTTCAGGAGCTCTACAATTTCTTGGTGACAAACTGGTGTCTTGGCAATCAAAGAAGCAGGATTGTACATCGCTGTCATCAACCGAAGCAGAATATGTAGCCATGTCCGCGTGTTGTGCTCAAATCATATGGATGAGAACACAACTCAAAGACTACGGTTACGTATTTGACAGAATCCCGATGTACTGCGACAATCGGAGTGCCATTGCGATCTCGTGCAACTCAGTTCAGCACTCGAAATCAAAGCACATCGATCTTCGCTATCATTTCATCAAGGACCACGTGGAACAGGGTACCGTTGAATTATACTTTGTGGGTACAGAATACCAATTGGCAGATCTTCTCACCAAAGCCTTGCCTTCCGCTAGGTTTAATGAGTTGATCCACCGAATTGGTATGAGGTGTTTGACTCAAGAGGAATTGGATGACCTCTTAAAACATTCTTAAAAACCTGTCAAACACCAAAACATCTTTTGTAAATAAATTTCAAAAACAAAAAACAAAAATATAAAATCTTATAAAACAACAAAAATATTCTTCTAATCTAATTTTTCTTTCAACATGGCAAGTACATTTCTTCCGTCAACACTTTAATCTTACTTAATTCAGTATTTTTCCGATCAAGTGTTGAGGGGGAGAAAATAAATCAATTAACTGTTTCAAAACATCTGTGTACTTGCATGTTATCATATCCCGGTTGTTTCTTTTAACAATGGTGGTAAAATTTCTGGTTCAATGACACTCCTCGGACTAAAATTTATAACCTTTCATTATTTCTTAAGTCGAGGGGGAGCGTCGTCAAGTTTCTTTCTTAAAAATCTTTGTTTGGTAACCACAATGGAAGTTAAATGGCTTTGTTTGAAAAAGGAAAAGGTGGAGGGACCAAAAATGTCAAAATCTTAAAGTTATCTTTAATAAAAACACCTCCCACCTACCTTTATCTTCAAATTTATTACTCTTAACCTAAAACATCCTACGCATAGAATTCGTTCAAGAAATCCATACTTTAGATCATCATTTTGTAAGTGTTTTCATGATATTAACGATAATACAAGCTAAGGTTTTGAATTTCAAGCAAATCCTATGGCTAAAACGTTAGTTATGCGTGATTATGTGTTCTACGCATAAGCGTATGAACACACAATCAATGTGAGTGTGTTTTTGGTTGAAAAGAAAGTGTCAAAATGAGTTTTTAACAACAAGGATACTATTTTTACCCACTAAATCCACCCAGAAACACGAATTGATGGTTTTTGAATATTAGGGTTTATGAGTCGATTTGGGTGTTTACAAATGTGAAGAGTTTTGTTCAAAAAGATTGTTGTGAAATGTTTATATAATGATGAATTGATGATTTCCAAGCTCTATCACCACCCAGAAACTCTAAATGATTAAAAATTTGGAATTAGGGTTTAAAGTTCATAAGTTTGGGCATCTTTGATTCTCCACGATTTAGATGTTATAACTTGGTTTATAGACTCTCACAACATCTTAGAACTACCAGAAATTGTTTGGTGCAAATCCCATGGTTAGAAATTATACGCGTAATTCATAACCCTTAGGGTTTTGACCTACGCGTATGACTTTCTACTCATAACTGTTTATCGAATGTTCATGCCATGATTTGTTGTTAAAATGAATTTTTGTGTTAATATTGATGATTTGATGAATTTATCTCAGGCTTGCTGCGCTTAAAATTCAGAATCAAGGTCATTTGAATCTCTACGCATAAGGATTACCCTACGCGTAGTCAAGTTATGCGTAAGAATAAATCCTACGCATAACTATTACGCGTAAGGTTCTACAATGGGACTACGCGTATCCTGTGAAGGATATGCGTAAACAGTGACCTCTACGCATAAGGTCTACTCTTACGAGTAAGCCTTACGCGTAAGGTTCTTATACGCCTACGCGTAAGCTCTACGCTTAAGGTCCCCCTTTTCCTACGCATAACTTTTCTTACGCGTAAGTTAGGATCCTACGCATAAGCTTTCGTCTACGCGTATGTCATTACTGTTTACGCTTAACTTTGCCAAAACTACGCCTAAGCCTTGATTGACCTTCATTATGAATTGTTACGTGTACAAACTTGTAAATAAACTAATCATAACGTCACGAATCCAATAATGTCACTAATAAACTTAATCGTTTGATATGTTGTGAACAATAAGTGATAACATAAACTTTAAAACATAAAGTTAACTAACTCACGAAACATTTCACGACGTCATTAGACTATTGGACAAACAAGTGACTTAGGACTCGTAACAATCATTGACACTGCACATTCAATAACTAGACAATAAAACCTTCTGTTGACTAACATTATGTCTTTCGATATGTTGGTTCTTTTGGCTAATGTTATTTCAGATCACGACATGGCTGCTCAAATGAATGTGGATGCACCTGAGGTTCTCACTATTGCTGATATCTTCCCAAATGGCTATCCTAGAAAGATTGGAAAGAACAACCTTAGGGTTGACTTTGAAACCCTTACATGCTCAGAATCTTCTTGTCTCATTGCTGTGGATATTCTAAGGAATCATCCATACCAGAACATGCTCTCACACTCTGCTACTGTACCAGAAATCTACATTCAGCAATTCTGGAATTCTATGCAGAGGATCACAGGTCAAAGTGCAGTGACAGTGACACTTAATCACAAACAAGTCACCATCACTCATGCAGACTTACGGGCTGTTCTTCTCATTCCTGAAATCGAGCCAACTGACTTCTTTGCTACACCTACTGAAGAGACAGTTCGGCAATTTCTTCTTGACATTGGCTATGATGAAGCTTCAGGGATTGTTACTAAGCATTCTCACGTGGAGCTTAAGAACATTCCTCAACCGTGGAGAACCCTCTACATCATCATTACCAAGTTTGTTTCTGGTCGTGACAGTGGTTATGAGCATCCAAAGCTCATGGAACTACAAATCTTCTGGTCTTTGATCAATAAGAAGGACATCGAAATCAAAGCACTGATATGGGAGGACATGATGCTATTTCACAAGAAGCTTGGCTCAAAGATTCCCTATGTCAGATACACAAAGCTTTTGATCCAGAGAGCACTTGGACTCAATCCTGATATTCCACAGAGGCTCAATGACCTCGACAATCACGACTTGTTGTCCGAACCTATCCTTTCTATCAGAATCAAGGAATCGACAACTAAGAAGCAGGGTGCCGTGCTGCCTGATCACCTTCTATCTAAAGAACTCAAGAAGCTTGAAATGTACAAAAGGTATCTTGTAGCAGTAAAAGAAGGCAAAGTTGGTCATCTTGATGAAAAAACTTCAGGAACTCCTACTCGGAGAACCAGAAGAGGAAGTGCTGGAAGTGCAGTAAGTTCTAAAAGCTATAGGAAGCATCCCAAAAGGAATCCTCCTCGTAAAAGGATTGTTCCTGTAAAGGAAGCTGAACCTATTCCCACACCTGAACCGCAAAGAAAGCTTTTGGACGAAAGCTCGGAAGGTACTGACACAGATGAAGAGATTACCTACTCTGAAACTGCAAAGGATGACAATCCTTCAGTACCAAAACCTCCAAGTCCTCAAGCTGATAAAGGAAAAGGAAAGACTCCCGCACTTGTGCCCTATGATGAGAGCTCTGAAGATGAAGAAGAGCTACTGGATCAATCCTACAGGAAAAAGTTTAAATTAGTTAGACACATTCAAAAAGCTGAAGAATTTGCAAAAGACCAAATGGGTGGCCCCAGAGGATCAAGTGGTGCTGCCCACTCCTCACCAGATCCTGATGCGGTTAATCGACCCGATAAGGGATCTGGTGCCACCACTCTTGTGCAACAACAAACGCTTGTGGAGGTGTCTACTGAACATAACATTGAGGAACCAGAAAAGGATAAGACTGAGAAAGAAAAGACTGATGAAGAAGCTAAGGCTCAGACGGAAGAAAAGGCTAAATCTGGACAAGATGACGAAGAGAATTATGATGATCTTCTTCTCAACAGTCCAACTCGTTCCAAAGAGGATACTTCTGTACCTCCTAAGGACCCCGAGCCTCCTCATGTCTCCTCCTCATCAGATTCATCATCTCATTCCTCACCACCACCATAAAAGAAATCAACCAAATCAACATCCAAATCTGTGAAGAAACCACCTCGATCTTGGATTTCTCAGACTCATGAAAGAATTGTGAAAGCTGTCCAACAAGTCAGAAAGAAGGACATGCTCTACAGAAAACTGAATTGGTTTGCTGACCAAATACAGTACTTAAATGATGAGAATGACAAGATGCAGAAAGAAAGGGAATTCGTTCAGGAGTTCATGAAAAGTCATCATCAAGAGAAACTAAACGAAATGATCGAAAGTCACAAAGGAGATGTTTACCAGACAACTATATCCGAATCTTATGCAGATAGCCAAGCAAACTATAAGATCCACACCTTTAACAGTCACAATCAATCCATCTGATCTTGTAGTTTTCTCGGATAATGAATTGGTGGCCAAGCTTGTCACACAAATGTCTACACGATCTGGGACATTTACTTCTGAGGAAGGAAAGCTGTTTCAAGCATTGCTGGACTACCAACTCAAAGAAGCATGTAGATTCGAAGCAGAAAAGTCTAAACGTCCTAGAGACGATGAAGACAAGGATCAGGATAGGCATGATAAAGCTAAATGTCAGAAGAAGTCTGGTGAATCATCTTCTATGTTACCTCCTCTCCAACGGACTCCTACTCAACAAAGGTCCCCTTCTCGTTCTACTACAGGTAAACCTCAGGACGATTCCGAGTTACCACCCCTGACTCAGAAAACCGGTGATCACTTTGAGTATACGGGTGGTGACGATGAAGAGGTCCTTGAGCCCCTACAACAACCCACCTCTCCCAAACAAGTTAAGAAACCAGAATCCTCATCTAGGCCAAAACAAAAGAAGAAGAAGGCGCCCATGGCTGACGTCGTATCATGGCTAGATGACGATAAAACAGAGGAATTTGAATGGTTCTCTACACTTGTTAACTCAACTCCCTACCCTGAAGAAGGTCAAGATCTGGTAGACGGTAATACATTGGAGCATGCTAAGATTATGCAAGAAAAGTTCCATGTGAAGAAGATGACAAAATCCGAGTTGAGGCGAATCAAGAATGAAGCTTTTCAACTGTGGAAAGATAGCTCAGAAAGTGCCATCGAGGTTGAATATCACCTTGAAAACATTGCTCGAGCTATGTCTAACAATATGGATTGGCTCAACCCAGAAGCAAACGTCGACTTCACTAAACGGGACAACCCTCCATATTACACCGACTGGTCAAAACCTCTACCAACGATCGGCCAACCAGATGAACCGAGGATTCCATTCAGATATTTCTTCAACAAAGACCTGGAATTTCTTCTACATGGTGGCGATGATTCAAGGAAATATGCTACATCGTTGACACTTCCATTCCCATCAGCTATATACTCGAACTACATAGCCATCGAGGAACGTGCCAATCACTTGTTCTCGGACAAAGTGGAAGCATACGACCGAGATGCAATGTACGGGATTCATCACTGGCCGGAACGCCGACGAATCTACTACAGAAGCTGTCAGGTTCAGAAGTCTCAACATGCGGTGTTCAGTACTAAGGATATCGTTGCCATCAAACATGTTGTTCTATCATCTAAGTGGGACTACACCTTCCTAAAGAATATCGTGGTCAAACGACAAGATGAAAGGGATTATGCATTCTCTGAAGCTGACTTTGAGAATTTGTCTATCAACGACATCGAAGACATGTACCTTGCCAAAGTACAAGGTCGCATGAGACAATTTTCAACCGAAGTACAACGTGAATTCATCAAGTCATTGCTCATCTTCATCAGACGCATAGTCATCAAGGAACGTGTAGAAGATCTTCAGCTGGTAGTTGAATCTTATCAGACCCGTGTCAACTTCACTCCACCTCAGCTAGATCTTCCCGACCTCAACCAGCTCTCACAATATACACTCATCAGCAAACCTTTCGGCGTCGTTTACCGCAGTGAACTTCAAAGAAATTTCTTAATGGCGTGTAGTGAACTTCACAAGTTTGGGGATCACACTTTGAAGATGGTTAGGGACGGATTGGCCTATAGGTTGAAGGACATACTTCACAAGATTGGGTCTCCTAAATGATGGAATTCTCAGGATCGAAGGGATGTGAGGAGGATCATCAAGATGATTGATGAAAGGTTGTTTCGAAGGGATCAGTTCAGAACGTTGGAAAGCTTTATTGGTGGTTGACCCAGGATTAACATCACCGGCTATCAACGCCCTGTTCGCACTCCTGGCAACATCACTGCACTTCCTGGTACCCCTTGAATTGTTTCCTTCATTATTACATTTGGATGTGTGATTATATATGTTAATGGCTTGTGCACACATAACAGTGTACAACCCGTAATTGTCAAGAAAGGACCCTATGGTACGCTTCAGTGCCACAATCCTTATAAAAGGAGCGAAAGCTTCTTACTTTTGAGTAAAACCTATCAAACCTTTCATTTTTCAAGGTTTTGCTCAAAAGGACAAGTACTTCCCCGTATGATTTTCAAAACCTCAACCATTTATATCACTAGTTGAGGGGGAGTATTTGATTTAAAACTTTGTTCACAAATTGTTCATAGTGGTCATCTTCCCGCAACACTCGAAATGGTCATATTTATTCTCAATTTTTCAAAAATAACATTTTATATGCCATTTTTTAGGGGGAGAAAATTTATGTGATAAGAAATATGTTGTGTAATAGACTTAACCAACGAATTGACGGTACTAAACTGTTAGTAACTCGAAAAGACTTGTCCTGGACGGGTAATAATTTCAAGCTAGTTCGCTAGTAATGTAAATGTGTCTCGCAAGGGACTTGTCCGAGTAAAATGTACCATTCGAGAAACTCTTGGTAGACATGAACTCTGACGGGTATGACAACCTTTCGAGGTTTGTCTACACCTTCAAGGTAGTTATTAGAGCTAGTTGTCACCTAAAAGCTGACAATGTAACTCTTTAACTATGCAACGTAACCGTGTCTCGCGGGGGATTGTCTATCTTGAGGTGATCCATTCAAAAGTGCGCGATCTTCCCACACAGTGCAGATTTCCGTCAAAACTCTTAAGCACATGTGGAGGGGGAGTATTTATGCAAAATCTTATCTCTCACAGTGGTTCAAACATGTTTTTCATTAACAAACCCTTTGAGAGATTCTTCACAACAGTGGTTTTAATGGCAACATAGGTTCGTCATGGAGATATAAGGTGACTAAGGTTAGGAATAACCGTCCTATGATCCGCCAGAGCCGGAGGGATCTACCCAAGGACATCACAAATAGTTAGTACTTAGAAGTCCTTAGGTATGATTATAAAAAGGAGAAAATGAGAATCGGAGAAAGAAAGAGTTGAAGAATTAAAAAGAAATGCAAAGAAAAGGGTGAAAAGAAATAGCCCTCCAAATTATTCAACTTAGGGCAGACACCGGGTTCAATTCATATGCTACTGGTTGTCACTTAGTGACGCCGGTATTGAAGATTAAAAGTCGTCATGGACCCAGTGACGCGTGCACTAAACCTTCTTAGCCACTCAAGTTTCTCTCAACAGAAGCTTGTTTCATTCTCACAGGGAACCCTACGTAAACTATTGGCTTTCTCTTATAGATCGCTGGTATTGAAGAATGAGACCCTCTCCCTAGTCTCCGTTCAGGAAAACCAAAACGCACTATTGAGTCTAGAGCCACGAGATTCATCAAAAGATCTCTTAAGGACACTTGACATTTCATCACTTGTTGATCAACAAATAAGATCATCAGTGGTTCATATCGAGTCCTTCACAGATCTTAGCAATCTGTCGAGAACATTTATGAGAGGTTCACAATTGTGATCCTCAGTGATTGAATGGAAAATCCTGCCAGGGTCAACATCAAACAGCCCTGACAGCAGGTCACTTCGGTAACTCCCCGTGGATTACGCTTAGTGTGTCTCAAACGGTCTACAGTCATGAGGTGATGCTTCGGTGTACCTCAGCGACTCATCTGAACTGTAGGTGTACTTCAGTACAACGCGTTATCTCACTTGTGGGACTCCAGTTCAGGAACGGCCTTTGTGAGAATTAGAGTTGTGTTTTCACACTATGCTGTTAACACTCTCGAAGTTCAAACTTGTAAGTGCCGGAAACCGCTTATTACTAACCGTTTGAAATGTTTTCTTCTTATAGAAGCTCCGGAGCGGGATGATCGTGCAGATCCTTCTCATGCTCACGCCAACATCATCACTAATGGAAGTTCTATCCAAAAGCAACACAACAGTCAGAATGATTCTTCGTCAAATCAAAGAATCTACAAAGTTAAAGACTTAAAGAACTTCATCAGTACTGAATTCCAACGTCAAAGAGCGTGTGAGCATGTTGAAGAATGACGTAGAGACACTGGAGCAGCGAAGCTGACCTGAGGCAGACTTGATGCAGACAACAACATACTATCACTTTCACCACAAAGAACAATAATCAAAGAACAAAGTTAATGATGACGTCAAAGCATAACCGTTCAAAGAGACAATTTCTCTACACTGGGGAGATTGTTCGTATCAAGGCAATTCTTCTCACAAGAAAGAAGAATGTCAGAAGACGTCAGAGCTACTATTACATCAACGCCTTCACCGTTCATCACCAACACTTGAGGGGGAGATTGTTGGAATCACTCCTAAACTATAATTCAAGTGTTAGTCATTATTATGTAATAGGTAGCTTATTATGGCCTTTATGTTTGTTTAAGGTCAAGCTTATGTAGAAGGCCCATAAGCTTAGGCCCATGCCCATTAAAGAAAGGATGGAAACTAGGAGTGTTGCCCTAGCTTTCCTCCTATAAATACCTTATGTAAACCCTCACTTGAGGGTTGGTTGTTCAAGTTATTTTCTCTCATACACTCCTACGCCTAACCGTCTTTAATATCGTGTGTATGTGTGTTAGATCTTGTTCAATCGCCTTATCTCTTCCTATATTACTTGTGTTTGTAAAACTAGTGACCTAACAGGGTAAGACAATAGATCATTTGCACAAGACATGCGTTTGGATGATCTTTGTTTCCAACTAGGCTAATGACGTTTTCCCTAAGGATTTCTTCCCATTTTCTAAACATGGGATGCATTTCGAAAAGTTCCATTTGAAAGGGATCACGGTGAATGAGCTTTTTGTTACGGTTGTAACAGGATTGGTCAGTCCTAACTTTGAAGATAGTATCTCGAATGGTTTCGGGATTGTCGAGAGGAGTGTTGTAGAGAGGCTTAGGATCAAGTGTAAGGTTTTGAGCGTTAATTGCCTAATCTTGAGAGTACATACAAATTCCTTCACAAGGAATGCGAAGAATTTGAGCAAAGGTGTTGAGAGGAACAATAAAGTTTTGTTTGTTGATGATGAAGGCGATTGAGATGCTATTGTCGGTGTTTCTAATGACCCTAAAGCTTTCGTAAAATTCAAAAATGAAGACCGGACAAATTTGTTCATCTATGTCAAGGAGACAATCAAAGTTGATTATCGAGAAAACTTGACGAATGTCGGTATCTTCAAGGAAACATTCCTTGACTACACGACCTTCGTGGATAAGTCGTTTTACAAGGCTTTTGAATATTTTACGGTCGGTTTTGGTCAATCCCTTTTTACGATAGTAATGAGTAAGGTAATGAACGGTGTCATGATGATCTTGTTGAGTGGCTTTGGGCATGGATGGTCCTAAAAATACAAATTTTCCAATTAGGTAAAATTAGTTGGGATGGGTTTATGGTTTTGATTTGTATTAACAATGTTGTGAACACAATGTGATTTTGTTAAAAGCCCCTTTTCATGATTAATTTGAAAAGCCCTAATTAAATTAATTGATTAGAAATTAAGAAACCATAAACCCTAGGATGAGGATGATGAAAATTAGAACAAGTTAATGTAATTACTTACAATGGTGTTCTAGGAAGGAATACTTGAGAGTATGGAAGCCAATGAGGATGAATTCAGTAGCTTAGTTGTTTTTATGTTATGTGAATAGAGGGAAAAGATCAGTGGTGATAGCTGAGTTCTGTTCCACGGTTCCCCCGGATCCCTTGTATTTGGGATCCGGCTAGTACAACTAGAGGGATCCGGCTACTTTGGACAGAAAAAGGGTTGTTTGGCATTATTTTTGTAGTAGGCTTATAACTAGCTTACTAAAAAATAGTTTGGAAGTATTAGATGAGGATTGTTTATGGATGACGGGTTTTGATGAATCACATATCGAGGGTTCATATGTGACAACGGCGTTAGTTTGACAAATCAAGAGGAATACCATTCCTGATGATGAAAAAGACGGAAAAGTGACGAAAGAGACTTCTTATGATGCTAGTAATTTTTAAACAAAGAAAACTATGAAATAAATTAAACTCATGTAACCTATCTAATGAAAAGTAAAATATACCTCTATGCTTCTTGGTTTGGCGTAATACAAAAAAATACTTCATGAGCTTTTAAAGTAATCCTTTGTACTTGGTGTATGTAAGTTGTGATTACTTTTTAGATCCTTCCTTGAATGTTGAATTCATTATTCTTTGAATATAGATGAAGATTTTTGGAGAGATTCTAGCATGAAGATTTCTTGAAAAAATAAATTGTTAGAATGATCTATCAATGTCTAACAAAATGATTTAAAAGAAATATGACCTTTAAAAAAAATCCTTCTTTGTAGTTTTCAAACATACACGGATCGTATCAAGTCTTTAAAGTACAACATACTTTAAGAAACTTGGTAACAAAGCTCTAATACCAATTGTGGAAAACTAGAAGGGGGGGTTGAATAGTTTTACCAATTTAAAACTTCCTTTTAAATATTTAGATCGACTTATGTCAATCTATTTGGTTGTTTATGTTTGACGTTGATAGATAGATATATAAACGTGTAATGAAAGATAAAGAGTCACTACAAGAATTCAGTTAATTAGCCACTAAAATTACCCATGAAATCTGATCCGTGAGTATCTACCCACAAAATTCCCACCGATTACCCATGATTATAGAATTGAAACTTTGATGAAACATTCCCTTGAATTACCCATGAATTTACCCATCGAATTACCCACTAAAAGTTACTTCATGTGTAATATGTGGGTAAATTATTTCGGCAATAATATTTCCCATGAATTAACCATGGATTATGTTACCATGGGTAAATATGTGGGTAATTTCGTGACTATATTTATGTTTCCCACATTTTATTTTTCCTTGGTAATTTTTAGTGGGTAGTTTGTGGGTAAGTATATACACACATATTTACCCACAAACTATTTACGCGAGTATTTGTTAATAAGTGTTTTATGTGGAAATTTTGTGGGTAAACATTGTCCCGCGAGTTTAAGCTATATGGTTGTTTATCCTAAATAATTATATGTTTAAATTTGTTTTGTTATTAAAAGTTCAAAAATGTAATTTGTGCACCTCTAGCCTAGCCACTGCCCCACTGTTTGTACCAGCCTTACAAAAAATCAGTTTGATGTAAACCGGTTTAGACCGGCTACAAACCGGTTAGTACCGATCTCCCTTTTCTCTTCTAAAATTGGTTTCAAACCGATCCGGTTTTGGGTCAAACCGGTTTGACTTTTTGAGTCGATCCGATCCGGTTTTGAAACGGAACCGGTTTGGCCAAAAACCGATTTGTACACCTCTAAATAAAACCACACGAAATCACCTTAAACCTCGGCCTTTATTTGAATAATTTGAAGTATATGATTAGAAAGATTCATAATAATGTGCGCTACAACACACAAAATATAAGTCCTTCCGTTTACAGTATAGGAAGCCGAGTTAATAAAATATAAGTCAGTCCGTTCAAAATATTAAGACCACTTCCAACTGTTACACGTCTCTTTGTGCGTTAGTTGTGTCATTTCAACGCTACATCACCACTTCACAACTGACATACAAATTGACACACCTACAACCAATGGTGTGTCTCTTTCTTTAAACACAAATATGCCCCACAAAACAACCACACAAAAAAATATGGGTGAGCACGATTTGGTTTAGGTCGGTTTTTGGGTAAAACTGAATCAATACATTCGGCTTATAGAGAACCCAAAACTAGAACGACCAGTTTTTGTCGGTTCATTTTTTCGGTTATTTCGGTTTTCAACCGTTTATATATGGGCGTAGCCAATTTGTACCAACAAACTTGTATTACGTAAGACAATTGGTTAACATTCTTTACTTTTTTTCTTAATCTAAGCTTAATAATGTTATCTCAAGTCTTTACGCATACACACATATAGATGAAACACACATATGATCATTGTCGAATACATATTGAAAATATCGTCAAGTAAACTCACATATACGTCGAGCACATACATAAACGCTGAGACAAATATATTACAAATCCTGCCACAAAATGAATATGAATTTGTAAATTTTATTCACTTACTAATTTGTTTATATCATATTAGATATATACTTAATTATTGTATAATAAAATTGGTTTGGCTCGGTTATTACGATTCGGTTTTTGAAAAAGTAACAACCAAACTATTGGTTTTAGTTTCGGTCGGTTATTTTGGTTTGTTTGTTTTTTTTTTTTGTTTTTCAGTGTGGTTTCGGTTTTTCTGCTCACCCCTACACACCAAAAAATGGGCCTTGCACCACCTTGTCCTTTGCTCATCGCTAAACCGAAGAACACCCAACCGATACACCACCGACAAGTTGGTGCCGTCGATGTCTCAAAACCGATGCTCGTCGGTTGAAAAACCAACGACACCGTTAACACTTGTCTTAGTTGCCATATAAATTTCTTTTTTGTTGAAAACCACATAAAATAGTTACTACTACCTCCGTCCCACATTAAGTGTCCACTATTACTTTTCAAAGTCTTTTTCGTTTAACTTTGACCTTAAATATATTTTTTTGTGTTATATAAAACTTAATGAAAATTATACAAATGAAAATATATTTAAAAACTTAATCCATTTATATATCTTGTATCAAGTACTATATAACACGAACAAAAATATTAATAGTCAAAGTTGAAGACAAAAGATTGAAAAAAGTCATAGTGGACACTTAATGTGGGACGGAGGGAGTAATATATTTTATGGTAGACAATTTATAAAACTATCATCATTCTAATTATCTAATTCATATTTACATGATATTTTTGTTTAGGGCAAATCGCATAAAAAAGTACTCATCTTATGTCCAATTTCAATTAAAGGTATTATTCTTTTTTTTTTCTCAATTGAAGGTACCCGACTTTTTTTTGGGGCCGATTTAGGTTTTTTTCTAACTTCCGTTAACTATTTCGTTAGTAAATTACATGTTTGGTCCGTTAACTGTTTTTGCATGTTTCAGTCCGTTTTTGTACATTTTCGTCCGTTTTACACGTTTCGTCCATTTTTACACGTTTCCGTCCATTTTTTCGAAATATTTTTTTTCCAAATTTTTTTCAAAAAAACTTTTTCGAAATATTTTTTTTCCAAATTTTTTTCAAAAAAAAAATTTTCGAAATATTTTTTTTCAAAAAAAAATTTTCAATATTTTTTTTTCCAAATTTTTTTTTCCAAATTTTTTTCAAAAAAAAATTTTCGAAATATTTTTTTCAAAAAAACTTTTTCGAAATATTTTTTTTCCAAATTTTTTTCAAAATAACTTTTTCGAAATATTTTTTTTGAAAAAATTTAGAAAAAGAATGTTTAGAAAAATTTTTTTAAAAAAAAATTTATTTCGAAAAATTTTCAAATTTTTTTTAAATATTTTATTCCGAAAATATTGAAAATTTTGAAAAAAAATCAATTTTTTTTTTGTGGTGATTGGTGGTGTTGGGTGGTGGTGGTTAGTGGCGGTGGTGATTGGTTGTGGTGGAAACGTGCAAAAACAGACAGAAACGTGCAAAAACGGACGAAAACGTGTAAAAACAGACGAAAACGTGCAAAAACAGACGAAAAAGTGCAAAAACAGACAAAAACGGACGAAAACGTGTAAAACGGACGAAAACGTATAAAAACGAACGAAAACGTTTGCAAACGTATGAAAACGGACGAAAATAGACCAAACATGAAATGTCTATACAAACTCAAGGACCAAACATGTAATTTACTAACGAAATAGTTAACGGAAGTTAGAAAAAAACCTAAATCGGCAAAAAAAAAAGTCGGGTACCTTAAATTGAGAAAAAAAAAGAATAGTACCTTTAATTGAAATTGGACATAAGATGAGTACCTTTTTATGCGATTTGCCCTTTTGTTTACTGTAATCATTTTGGTACAGTGTGTGTATCTTTTCATTTACCTACAAACCAAGTTTCATATTCCCGCACTTCTTCCTCTGAAATTTTTTGAATTCCCTCCCAACTTTTAACTGACCACTCGCATCTCAATTTACCACTCTCTGTAATTCAAACCCCAAACAACAATATTTTCTTTGCTAATTAACAAGATCATACCAAGTTATCCTATTATTTTGACAACATCCATATCATATCAAGTTCATGTTCGTGAAGAGTTATTGTCCTATGGACATGTTTCTGGTTTGGTAAAACTTATCTTATAAATCTATTATGTTTATATTGGATATCATTATTGATCGAGTTTTTGTTTTGTAGACCGTATGACCCGAACTTATCATATTTAGTCTTACAGATGGTACTTCGTTGTTTCCCTTTGTCTCGGTTACCATTTTGGTGTATTAAGTTTAACGTTCCCGGAATGTTATTTATATCTCGTTTGATGTTTGTGAGATTAGGCAAGAAGTATTTTTGTAGAATTTAAAAACCGAGCGTCCCGTCCAACAAGTGTTAGGTGTAATTCCTGAACCAAGTTTAAAATGCCATATTACCATATAAGTATGTTCTTGTAGATTATCAACTTGATAGGGGAAATATTGTCGTGTTTTATTAAATAGAAGTAAATTCTATCCATGAAAAAACATTAAACTTTGTTCAGTTAAAACATTGTTAGTGATTAAATGTCCTTCACCATAAGGATTGTCAAGTTTCCAAAGAGTCATAACCATAAGTCCATAACTTTTAGTTAAGGTTAAATCTTGTTTTGATATTTATGTTCCTGTTGAGCAATCTATCTCTATATGTTTAATATGATGTTTTGATTTGTATCGGCAATCATATTTGCTTAAGGATGCCAAAGTGAATGCTTCGACAATTTCTTGGTATAAGCTAATGGCTAGTCATGTACACCCTCTTTGGTAAATTCTTTCCTTTTTTTTGTTCATAATCTGCCCCTCATTCACACATATAGAAATGTTGTAAACAAAAGTAGCAAGTGATACTAGTCTTGTTGAATATGCTATACATTCTTGTCGATTTTCTTTTCGGCATCACTTATAGATTTCATTCTTGAAACAAATTTAACTCTCATAATGGTTACCTTTTTAGCCAATTCATGTTCAGAGTGTTGATCATTTGAATATATTAACATGTTCAAGTCATGGTTGTTTGATATTTTTTACAACTGATTACTTGTGTATGATTTGTAGGGTTTGATGAACATTATTGATCAATAAACCAAAGCATAGGGAGATTTGGCTTCATGTTTGAGCAATCCACTCACAAAAGCAAGTTGTTCGGATTGATAGATGGTTCTTGAATGCACCATTGAGTTGTAACATACACAACTTGTTGATTATGTTATTGTCTATCAATACTTCTAAGCAGTTACACTTTTTTGTGGTTTTTTGTATAATGAATAATGGGTTAGAGTGTTAAGGGTCCGTTTGGTTTGTAGATGGGTTTATGATTATGATTTGGATTTGGATTTAAATTTGGATTAGGATTTGGATTTGGATTTAATGTAGGAGTGAGAAAATATATTATAATATATATAATTTATTATTTTATTAAATACATATATATCTAAAATTATAAAATCAAATTTTTTAAGAATATACAATTCGTTTATGGTGGGCCCAACAATTCTCAACCACAAAAACTATGTAAGTATATTAGTTGTCAGAAATTTCTGAACCTTTTTAGTAAAACCCAACCTCGTAGGTAACTTTTATAGAAACCAAATATTTGAGCTATGAGTGGGCTCAATAAATCCCAAATCCTTAACCAAACAACTTTTATAAAGCCAACTCCAAATCCAAATGAAAATCCCCTCCAACCAAACGGGCCCTAAACCATTCGTAGATTGTAATTGAATGTATATTAATGAAATACGATTCATTTTGATAATTGTGTTTTTGATTATATCTATACATGCTTTCAAATTTTTAATAAATTAGGATATATCCATTATAGTATCATACTATATACTATTGTAAGCATGTGGTGGCGATGACCTGCTCAGGAAAATTTGTGTTGTTACTTCAGTCACACCCACAAATTATATATGGGGCATGCTTAATATAGTTACCCTCGTGCTTACACACGACTGTATTACATGGTAAATGTTACCCAAGTAAAACTCACAATTCACAACTATGTCCATGGGTATTCTGGTGGTACCTTATGAAATCCCATAAAGAAATTACACACGATTTAATCCGATCACCCACCAAAGTTATTGTGGATAAATTTACCCACCACTTGAATATTTTGTGGGTACACAATTAGCCTCAGAGGTTTTGCCCATGTATATGAATTTGTGGGTAATTCATGGGTATTAGCCGTTTACCCACGGATATAGGTGTTTTAGCCACAAATTTGGTCCGTGGGAAATTGACAGAATTCTTGTAGTGAGTAAGAAGCACATCATGACATCACCACGACACAAGTATATATAGTGGTTCGGCTACAAGGACACCTTCCTTGCCCTACTCCACTCCCCGAGTCACATACTCGAGAGTTCGTAAGCACTACACCAACTCCTTATGGCAGAGAAGCCTTCACAACGTCGCTTAACCTTTTTCCGGTACAAAGCTAAATACCTAGTTCCTTCACACCAAGGCGAACCACACCTAACACAACGTCGCCTACCCTTTATACGGTGCTAGGCTAACCACCAAGTTCTTTCACACCAAGGAGAACTAATCCTATCACAACGTCGCCTACCCTTTATTAGATACTAGGCTAAGCACCTAGTTCCATTACTATGGAGGAACTACTACCCTTCACAACACCTAATATCAAGGAGATCCACTCCTTGTTACAACACCATCAAGGATATCACTATCCTTGGAAATAAACAAATACTTATATGTATAACGATGCACCTCATCGATTATACGACCTAGGCATTCTTTCCAAATGCGACTTGATTTGATTCTTTGGCATCCTTCACTAATGCCTTTGACACAACGATTGGCACCCTTCACTAATGCCTTCATCTTGACACCTTTAGCATTCTTCACTAATGCTTTGACATGGATGATGAGCACCTTTCACTAATGCTTTCATCTGGACACTTTCGGCATTCTTCACTAATGGCTTTAACCCAACATCTATGGAGAAAGAAAGAACTATCAACAAGAGAACCTTAGTTGTCTTGATGATGACGAAGCATGGCAACTCATGGACTTGAGCTTGTACGTCTTCAAGAAGTGGTGATCTCGCCTTTAAGAGGAACCTAGAAGATCACACAAAAACAAAAGACAACTACATAGATCACTTGGATCTGAGGTTAGAGGGTTATAATACTTGGGGAAGTATGTGTGTAGAGTGGTGAGTAGAAAGGAAGAAATGGCTCTCTATTAATAGAGGAAATTCTCTATTGTTCCCCGGATCCCACGGATCCCTACCACAAGGGATCCGGCTAGCACAAAGCCAGGGATCCGTGGAACGCTCCTCTTTGCCCATTTGTATTTTTGGTTATGGGTCATGAGTCATGGGTTATGGGTTGATCTATGGTTTTCTTTCTAGATACAAAGTATCTTAAGGATACAATGAACTTGGTTAAGTGGTATATATAAAACCATGGGTTATGGGTCAATACCATTTGCTAGTTTTTACCCATTTAGTATATACTTGTTTTTACCCATTTTAGTATATACTTGTTTTTACCCATTTTAGTATACTTAGTTTAAGTATATGCTAACCCAATATGTAAACACTAGTTGTTGTACATATATATCTAAATCATTAATAACTTATATTTGTTTTAGTGTTTTATGTGAAAATGTAAGTGTGTTAGGAAACTATTAACTCAAACTATTTACGTATTCTATTTGTTTCGTTAAAATGATTTTACGTTTGTTATCGACAAAACATTAGAAGATCGTAAAATATAAATAAACGTTTTTACTGCTTATTTGTATTAACAAAGTACTTAATAGTTATGTAACTGAAAGAGATAACTGTATAACGGCTAGGTCTGAGGTAGCTGGTTATCAAATTACTTTAGAGTCTATGGAAGCCAAAATAATAACTCATGAAAATAATGAAATGGCTTGGGCAGAAAAGTATGAACAACAGGATTATCAGTTAAAATTAAGTGAATGGAAGTTAAACTGTAAAATTTCTGAAATTAAGAAACTGACTAAGGAGAGAGATGAATTGTTAGCAAAGTTTGGTGCTTGGAAAGAATCTGGTCTTTCTCATGTCACTTATGTTGAAAAACAGAGAAGGGCTTACAATAGAACTGGACTACGTTTTGGTATGGATTTCAGTAGCATAGAAGAAAACCCACCTAGTGATAAGGATGACCTTGATTTTGAGGATATAACTACTAGTGATGATGAACTTATTAACTATGTAGACACATCTAGTAATGAGGAATCACTTAGTGAACCACCTCCTGAATATAAGAAAGACAAAGGTTATCATGTTGTCCCACATCCCACTGGTAGTCATCAACCTATTAGATCTGATGTTTCCCATTTTGGAGTAGACAATCTAGAGTTTAGGAAAAAGCTTATTGGTGAATCTAGGTCTGAAACCCCAAAAGAAACAGCTGAGACACCTAAGGTAGATAATTTTAAGAGTCAAGCAGTACCTTCAACTCAAAGTACTGCTACATGTTCAGCAGTGCCTTTAGGAAAATCTTCTCAAAATACTGCTAAACCTTTTTGGGATAATTGTGGTCAAAACAGTTTTAATCATTTACCTAGAAGACATAATAGTTTTGGTCATAGACATAGAGGAAGCAATTTTGGGAGTTTGGATCAAAAACTGTGTTTTGTTTGTTATAGTCCTAATCATCTGATTAAACAATGTGACTTTCACTCAGAGTACCTAAGTAAATTCCCAAAGAACAGATCAACCAACCATAAGCCTAGAGAGAATAAACCAGTCTGGAATCACTCAAATAGGGTCAACCATAGAAATTTCTCACAAGACTATAGGTACCCTCACTAGAGAAGACCTTTTTCAAAACCTCCAGTACCTTCAAACACTTTCCAAGGTACTGTTAAGCCAAAACCAGTACTTTCTCAAAGTACTGCTCAGTTTTCACAAAACACCTTTTGGAATAGGAACCCTAGGAGATCTAATTACTATCAATCTAGAAGGCGTTACAACTCAAAGAAAGTAGATAGATCAAGGGACTCTACACCAGAAGTTAAAACCAAATGGGTTAAGAAGGAAAGTACTGATGGGGAACAAACAGTACTTTCAGTAAGTGAAAGTGAAACATAGATTTTGGTTGATACTAATAAAGTAAACTTGAATGAAAAAGAGATTTTTATTAAAAATCAAACACAAGTTTTGGAACAACCAAAGATAATTGATCATGTGCTTAAAGACAATGGCAATTACATACTTAAAGAATTTAAGTATGTAACTCCACAAGGGGAACACAAGTCAGTAATGGCTTGGGTTCCTAAAATTAACTAACTCTTTTATCTTTTTGCAGGGCAACCCAGAAGAGGAGCTTAAAGATCATCTAATTGTGGATAGTGGTTGTTCTAGAAGCATGACAAGAGACAAGGAGATTCTGTCAGACTTTAAGTCATATTGTGGACGAAGAGTTGCATTTAGGAATGATGCTAGTGGAGGAAGAATTAGTGAGAAAGGAACCATCAAAGCAGGAAGTATAGATTTTGAGAATGTTAGATATGTGAAGGAGCTCAAGTTCAACCTATTTTCAGTATCTCAAATCTGTGACAATAAGTATCTTGTGCTATTCTTTCCCCTGATTTTAAGCCTGTTGAAGATAACTTGGTAATACTAAGAGTACCAAGAACCAATGATGTGTACAGTCTGGATATGAAGAGTCTTTACTCTTCTGGGAGAGCCACATGTCTAGTGGAAAAAGCAACACTTGAAGAAGCACATCAGTGGCATAGAAGATTGGGCCATGTAAATTTCAAAAATATCAACAAATTGGTCAAAGGAAATTTAGTTAGAGGTTTACCCACCAAAACCTACAAGAATGATCACTCATGTTTGGCGTGCAAGAAGGGTAAACAACACAAAGCTTCATGCAAGAAGCTTGAGGAAAGAACCATTATAGAACCTTTGGAGTTGCTACACATGGATCTATTTGGTCTTGTTTATGTTACAAGTCTAAACAAAAAAAAGTACTGCTTGGTTGTGACAGATGATTGCAGTAGATTCAGTTGGGTATTTTTCTTGGGATTTAAAGATGATACTTTTGATGCAATTCATGATCTAATAATAGCCCTTGAAAACCAGTTGAGACTCAAAGTAAGAGGAATCAGATGTGATAATGGGACTAAATTCAAGAACAAGCTTATGGATGAATTTTGTGCCAACAAAGGGATCAAGAGGGAGTTCAGCATTACAAGAACACCACAGCAGAATGGTGTTGCAGAGAGAAAGAATAGAACTTTGATTGAAGCAGCCAGAACAATGCTTGCAGATTCATTACTACCTATTCAATTATGGGCTGAAGTTGTAAGTACTGCTTGCTATGTGCTTAACAGAGTATCAGTCACCAAACCTCAGATGAAGACACCTTATGAGTTACTAATGGGAATCAAACCAAACATTCGTTTTCTAAAACCTTTTGGATGCCCTCTGACTATTCTTAACACAATTGATAATTTGGGCAAATTTGATGGAAAGTCAGAAGAAGGATACTTATTAGGGTACTGCACCAACAACAAAGGATTCAGAGTATATAACAGAGTCACCAAGAAGGTTCAAGGTTGTCTTCATGTTGAATTCTTAGAAGATCAATAAAATCAGAAGGGTAAAGGTCCTGATTGGATGTTTGATCTTGAAGTTTTGACTCCTTCTATGAACTATGTACCTGTTAGAGAAGAAAATCAACCTACACACAACGGAGAAGATTTACAGTATGTTTTTCATGGAGTTCATATTAGACCTGATGCTGTTCCTGATGAAGAACCTATAACTGTTGAGAAGGAGAAAAGTACTGATGAGCCAAAAGCTACATTATCTGCTGAAGAACAAGCTATTCAAGATGAGCTTAAAAGGATGCTTTTTCAAGATGTCATAGCACAGTCTTATGATGATGATCAAAGAAGAGCTTATGAAGAAGCAAAGAAAAAGAACAAGTCTGCAGAGTTCACTCATAGTACTTTGGGTGACAGTACTTTCGATCAAAGTACTGCTGCACCTGTTGACAGCACTTTGGATGATTTGGATGATCCTACCATGCCTGGATTAGAAGATACTGATGATGAGTTTGAAGATGAAGGTATTTTCTCAGATTCCAATGAAGATGCTGATTTCACTAATTTGGGTGATAATTATGAAGTTCCACAGACTCCTATCTTAAGAATTCATAAGAATCATCCTACTGATCAAATCATTGGACCTTCTAACTTCAGAGTGCTTACGAGGACCAAAGCTAAGGGTTTTTCTAAACCTCACAATGCTTTACTTAGCCTTGTTTATAAACAGAATAGGCTAAATCACAAGGATCATCAAACATGTCTGTTTACTTGTTTTATCTCTCAATAAGAACCCAAGAATATAACTCAGGCATTATCTAAAGAGAGTTGGGTTGAAGCTATGCAAGAAGAACTTCTTCAATTTAAACCTCAAGATGTTTAGGTATTATGTGATCTACCTGATGGAAAGAAGGTCATTGGTACAAGATGGGTGTTCAGAGTCAAGAGAGATGAAAGAGGGAATGTCATCAAAAACAAGGCATGGTTAGTTGCACAAGGATATCGACAAGAAGAAGGAGTAGATTATGATGAAGTATTTGCTCCTGTAGCAAGGATTGAAGCAATTCGAATTTTCTTTGCTTTTGCATCATATATGGGATTTCAGGTTTATCAAATGGATGTCAAGAGTGCCTTTTTATATGGCAAGATTACAGAGGAGGTATATGTTAAACAACCTCCTAGTTTTGAAGATCCTACACATCCAAACAAAGTCTATAAAGTGGTTAAGGCTCTTTATGGCTTACATCAAGCGCCTATAGCTTGGTATGAACGGCTCTCTACCTTTTTATTGCAACATGGTTACATGATAGGAGCTATTGACAAGACTTTGTTTATCAAGAGAGACAAGAAGGATATCATGTTGGTTCAAGTATATGTTGATGATATCATGTTTGGAGCTACCAAACAGTCCCTGGTTAAGGAGTTTGAGCAGCTGATGCAGAATGAATTTCAAATGAGTTCTATGGGTGAGTTAACATTCTTTTTGGGACTTCAAGTTAAGCAGTCAAAGGAGGGAATTTTCATAAGTCAAGACAAGTATGTATCTGACATACTTAAGAAGTTCAATTTTGATGCTATGAAGCATGTTACTACACCTATTAAATCTATCAAATCTATGGGAAAGGATGAAGATGGACAACCTGTTGAAGTCAAGTTGTACATATCAATGATTGGCTGTCTTATGTATTTAAATGCATCTAGGCCTGATATCATGTTTGCTGTTTGTTTATGTGCAAGATATCAAGTCTCACCTAAGGTCTCTCATATGAATGAAGTTAAGAGAATTTTTAGTTATTTGAAACAACAACCTAAGTTAGGGTTGTGGTATCCAAAGGATTCCCCTTTTCACTTGGAAGCTTTTTCAGATAGTGATTATGCAGGTGACAACTATGACAGAAGATCAACTACGGGAGGATGCCAATATCTTGGAAGAAGATTAGTTTCATGGCAGTGTAAGAAGCAAACAATTGCAGCAATATCCTCTACTGAAGCAGAATATGTGACTGCTGCAAGTTGTTGTGGACAAGTTTTGTGGATGCAAAATCAACTCTTGGATTATGGGTTCAACTTCAAAAATATTCCTATCAACATTGATAATGAGAGTACAATCTGTATTGTGAAGAATCCAATTTATCACTCCAAGACCAAGCACATTCAGATTCGGCATCACTTTATCAGAGATTGTTATGAGCATAGGCTCATTAATATTGTCAAGGTTCACATGGATGATAATGTAGCTGATTTACTTACCAAAGGATTTGATGTTTCAAGATTTAATCACTTGGTGGTAAGCATTGGAATGATTAATTATTAAGTTACATTTAAGGGGAGGACTGAATGGTTAGTTAGTCAGTCCTGTGCTTTGCTTAAGGGGAGGCAATACAATGCCCACATGAAGTGTTTGTCATTATAGAGAAGAAGATGGAAAAGTACTGCTGTTTTGTCCTATGAAAGTACTGCTTTGAAAGTACTGCTCTGGAAAGTACTGCACACGTGGAAAGAACTGCTTGTCTTATCAACGTACTATTCCAACAGTCATAAAGAAGGGTAAATTCAAATAACGGTAACTTTGTTATTATGGGCTATGATTTTTCAAATCCTACCTATAAATAACTACTTCCCGATTTTCCCTCTCATCTTTATTCGTATAAATCTTTTCCATATTTCTCTCTCTCTCACACACTTATGTATTCAAGAATCAATATCTTTTACCATCATCCATGGCAAACCTACACACAGTTTCTAAACACAACATGGTGGCGAATTTAGATAAAACGGAGGCTAATGTCATCTTCCATGACATAATTGATTTCTTAACTGGTTCACCAATCAGTTATGCGCTTTTGGTGGAACCTGATATAATTGAGCCCTGAATACAGCAGTTTTGGGCAACTGCAAGGACGCATATGGAGAATGATGAATCTTATATTCAAGTTAAAGTTGCTGGAAGGCTTATCAAAATCACTAAAGCATTAATTCGTGAAGATTTATTGGTTGATGATGCAGAAGGAGCTATTAGGTTTGATAAACAGCTTCTTTGGGATACACTGAGAGATATTGGATATGAAGGGTCTTTGGCTGACACAACAACATTCAAGAAGCCCTTGTTCAGTCTACATTGGAAGTACTTGGTACATGTTCTTCTTCATTGTATCAGCTCTAAAAGTACTTCTTGGGAGCAATTTGGTTCAAACATTGCATCTGCACTGGTAGGATTGGCTACAAACCGTATGTTCAACTTTTCAAGGATAATCTTAGATGGAATGCTCTCTCACATTTCTCATGGGTCCAGATGGTTAATGTATCCGAGATTTATTCAAGTCTTCTTGAATAAAAAACTTTTAGATGTACCAAAACCGGCAAGTCTTTTACCTATTGTGATACAACCAGCCAAGATTTTCACCTTTATGGCTAGGAAAAGTGATCTGTTTACTGGAAGGAACACTCCATCGACCACTTCAATGATGGAGGTTGTTCAAGCAATACGCGATGAGGCTGCAGAGAGTGATGACAGAGAAGGTACTACTTCCCAAAGTGCTGCATCTCAAGAAACTGCTTCACAAGGTACTGATGTTATTGAAGGTACTGCAGTTTCTTCCACCTCATCACACCATACTACTCCTCCTAATGTGTCACCAGAACAAGATATTCCACCTCTTTCATCATCTTCTGGAGGAGATACAACTACTATACCCCCTGAAGGTTTAGTTTTAGATAATTATCTTCTGACAAGGGAGCTAGTCAGCTTGAAGAAAACTACTGAGGCTCAAGCTGCTCAGATAGCCTTATTGAAGATCAAGTTTAGAAAGTTCAAGAAGTCTGTTTGGCCCTTGGTTAAACATCACAGGTTATGGGTCAAAGCTGAAAAGAAGAAGAGAAGGCATATTAAGAAGACTTCTACAGGCAAAAAGGTTTCTCATCATTCTTCTGTCCAATTGGGGAGGAATTTAGAAGAAGAGAATTTGAAAGAAGATGCTGAATTTCATGAAGAAAAGGAGAATGAACCTCAAAGTACTGAAGCACAAGTAAATCTTCAAAGTACTGAGCCTGAAGGAACTGGTGTTCAAAGTACTCATGATCAAGGTGATGTTGATCAAAGTACTGGTTTTCAAGGACCATCTAGACAAGAATTAATTACACCAAGGGTGTTAGATTTTGAAGAAGAAGCTGGTCCTTCAACAATTCCACAAGAAGAAGAAGCTGATACACTCAAACCAATCACACTGCAAGTGATGATGAAACTATTGCTGAAATATTGCATGATTTATCAAAACCAAGGGGTGTTAGCATTCCAAGAGTTGCTGAAGAAAATCATCAAGTTTCTCAATCTCAACCTGTGTTAGATCCTAAAGATAAAGGGAAAGGTAAAATGATTGAAACAAATAAGAAAAAGAAACTCACTTTAGCATAACTAAGGGCTGCTGAAGTTGCTAGGAATGAGGAAGCAGCTAGAAAGGTACAATCTGAATTGGATGCTGAAGCTGATATTGAAGAAGCTAAGGATAAAGAAGCATCTAAGAAATTGTAAGAAGAATTAAATGCTGAAGCTGCTGTACAATTGAAGACTCCTATTCTTGTTTCTGCTCTACCAAGAAGACCAAATCGTGCTAAAGAAAGAAATGCAATAATGGCTTATTTAAAAAGTCAAGGTTATATTGGATTGCAGAAGTTGAATTATGTTGAGATGAAACAGCTGTATGAAGCTGTTAGAGAAGCTTATCAGAAGCATGTTGATAGTATCAAAGATTTTAAAGATGATGATGCTCAGAAAGAATATGATAGAAAAGGAAGCTTAAAAAGAAAAAGAACAACTGAAGTTGAAGATACTCAGCCATCAAAAAAGGTTGAATTAAGGTCTGATACAGATGATGAATTAAGGAATTACTTAAGAGTTGTAGAATTTGAGTATTCTAAAGCTGATGCAAAAAAGAAGACAGAAAAGAAGAAGAAAAAATCACCAATAACTACTTTTGAAGTTGTAGAATCAAAGGATGGAAATTATCTGATGTTTCACAGAGAAGATGAAAGCTTCAGAGTGTTTAATATGCTATGGGATCTATTGCACATAATAGATAGAGAGGATTTATTTCATTTATATCATTTGGTGCAAGAATATTTTGAACACATTCCATCAGAAGGTGTTAGTTTAATCTTGCTTGGAGATCTCACAACTGTATGGGAAACTGAAGAATCAAGCACTGATGAGATTTGGAAAAATCAAGAAGATTGGGAGATTATCAGCTGGAGATTCTTTGAAGAATCTCGAGTACATGTTTTGGAGTTAGAAGATGGAACTATGATTCATATGTTAGCAGATAGAAGATATCCGCTTACATCAGATCTTATGAGGAGAATGCTAGAACATGGTATGGAGGTTGAAGAAGATAATGAAACAACACTTATGGTCATCAAATTGTTTATCAGATGGACAACAATGGCTGAGGATGAAGCATAAAATACTGGTATGATGTTTATAATATATAAATTTTTGAAAAACAAGTACTTTATCCAAAGTACTGCTGGAACAAACAGTACTTTAATCAAAGTACTGCTTACAGCATAAACCAGTAAATGTTTTTGAAAGAAAAACTTTTGTTAAGTAAAGAATATTTTGAAACAAAAGTTAACAAGCAACAATGGTTTTTGAGATGGGTATAACAGTAGGTTATCAGTTCACCATGTTCACAAAAGAACTGGCTAATCCATGAGCAAACGGCTCTGGTAAAGATATCTCAAATCCGTTATATAGTTGACAACTTGCTAATAAGTTGTATGGTAATCAACTCGCCATATCTGCAAATGTAAAGAGTTGGCTAGCCCACAAGAAAATGGCTTGTGGTAAAGGTTGCGGAAAAACCATTATATGGTAATTAGTTCACCATGATTGAAAGAACTAACTAGTCCAAAAGGGTACAACTTTTGGTAAAGACAAATCAAATCTGTTGATAGCTGATGATTTGCTAAAAATCATATGGTTATCAATGTACCATGGTCTTAAACACCTAAACATTTGGCTACTCCAGAGTTAATGGCTTTGGTAAAGAGACATCAAAATCCATTAAATTTCAATGATTCACCTCTCACAAGAGTTTACACATCTGGAAGTGATGAGAATATATTGCAACTTAAACTGAATTAATATACAAATTGTCATATGTTGCTGAGTTGCTGAAAAGATGGAGATTGTTGAATGTTGCTGAAAAGAAATTACTAATAAAGGTTGCTGTAAAGAATGTTGCTAAAAGAATAAAGATTAATCTACAAAGACAAAATTTGAAGATAAAGCCACAAGCCCTCTTTGAAGACAAAGATGCTAAAGATAAATTTACAAAGGAACTTGAAGTCAAGCAAGTAGAATTCAAGTTAGGGGAGGATTGTTGGGATATGAAAGTCAACGTACTGAAGAAGTCAAAGTACTGAAGTTTCAAAGTACTGCTAAGGAAAAAGTCAAAGTACTTCTGTCGAAGTCAAAGTACTGCAAAGCTAAAGAACTGCTATATTCATTTATGGAAAGCTTTGTTATTATAGAATATTCTTTGTTTAGATTACTTGTCGTACAAGGTTACAAATTGTAAACCGACTAGGGTTATCTTTAAGCCTATAAAAGGACCCCTAGGCTGGTATTAGTATATACGTGCATTATTAGAGTTTTAGAGAGTTCGATATTAGAGTTTTAGAGTTGTTAAAGAATTTGCATAACAAGCAGATTTAGAGTTATTAATAATATCGTTGAAAGTTAAAGTTAATTCTTCTTAGCTTTGTTAAGTAAATTCCGCATACTTAATAAAGTTTTCTCAGTGTTTCATTGTTAATAACTTAGGATTTATCCGAGGTTATTAAACCCTTAACAAGCTATATAGTTAGTTTGGTTAGAGTACATCGATCCAACAAAACTTATCAAGCTTGGCAAAGTTTGAAGCCATGTGTTTCATTGCAGCAGCAGCCATTGATTAACACACAAATAGTTTACATTGATTGCTAGTTTGGTGGTTCCTAGAACATGGTTAATACAATCAGTAGCAACTGCAATACCACTAGGTGGTTACCGGATATCACTTGGAATCGTGTGATCACTTTCCAAAGTAAACTATTCGACCCTATGCCTGGGTTACACGAATATCTACTTGGGATAAGACCAAATGTTAGTTATTGAAATAGGCACAAATCAATAACCCTTGCGCATATAAGTGTTTAAGCTTTCAATTTGTTTTTCCTTGTATTGTACTTTTTCAGTGTATCTTCAAGCTGAAGATGTCACTCTCTATTTATAGTAGAGAACACTCAACACTAATCAATGGACATTATGTATGATTAATGGACAATTAATCACCCATAATAAACCTCCATTATCATAGAAATAGTGGTTACATGACCAATTAAACGTGGTCATAAAGCAGTCATAACAGCCAATTGAATGAGTCAAAACTGTTACAAATTAATCACTGCAACACTACCAGTAGGAACCATTACACTAGCAGCAGGAACCAAACACTACTAGTAGGAACCATCAGCAGGAACCATTATACTAGCAGCAGGAACCATAACACTACCAGCAGGAACCATCAGTTACTACACTGACAGTAGTAACCAATACTACCAGCATTTACCACTATTGAGTCAGGGTGTTCAGAGACCTCATGGGTGTACACTCCGTACCTACTAACCAATTACTAGGTGTGAACTAATCCCACAAGTGCACTAAATTTTCCAACATATATTAGTGCTTTTTAACAAGTAGGTGCTGCAGCACATGGCTCGGTGTTCTTCTATTGTGCCAAATGCTCCTTGTGTTGGCCTTAACGTTGGATCTATGGTCTTAACGTTGGTCAAGATATACCAAGTAAAACAAGGATAAATCATCTGTAAATGCTTTTGTATTAATCAGTCATCTTCATCTTTACAATCTATATTCAAAGTATATATACTACACGAATGGGTACATTGAAACGTTGTGATGGTTCACCCATCCAACAGTTATGTCAGTTATCATTGTAACCATTTTGTAACTGTCTGAAAACTGCCTTGGTTGACTTTTGTGTTTTTGACTTTTCTTCTTGTGTGTGTGTAAGCTTGCTTAATAATCTCTTTAACCATAATGCTTGTGTTGCTGCAATAAATTTGGATTCACATGATGATAGAGCTACCGTGGTTTGCTTTTGTGTACTCCAGCTGATTGGTGATTCACCGTACTAGAATATAATTTCAGTAGTTACTTTTCCTTCTTAAGTGTTGACTCCGTAGCTACTGTCACTATAACCTTGTATCTGGTTTCCTCCATTGTGTTTGTAGGTGATTCTATAGTCTTTTGTTCCTTTAACATAGTGTAGTACTTGCCTTATAGCTTTCATGTGTTGTTCCTTTGGTTCTTGCATAAAATGACTAAGTAATCCAACGGAATAACTTAAGTCGGGTCTTGTATGTAGCATATATCTTAAGCATCCAATTAAGCTTCTATATTCAGTTGAGTTGACCGTTGTTTCTTCAGTGTTCTTTGTTAATCTTGTTCCTGGATCCATATGTATTAGAGTTTCGTTGCAGTCTAGCATTCCAACTTCCTTTAGGATCTTGCTTGTGTAGGCGGATTGCTTTATTGATATGTCACCTCCAGTTTGTGTGACTTCAATTCCTAAGTAGTAGGATAGTAATCCTAGGTCACTCATCTCGAATTTTTCTTCCATTTGAGCTTTGAACTTGTCTATTTCTTTCTTTGGTGTACCAGTGATGATTAAATCATCCACATAGACTCCTACTAGAAGTATTGAGTTTTTTGATTTCTTCGTGTAGATGGCTTGTTCCAAAGCGCATTTCTTGAAATCTAAAGACTTCAAGGTGTTGTCTAGTTTTATGTTCCATGCACGTGGTGCTTGTCTTAAACCGTATAGAGCTTTTATGAGTCTGTAGACTTTTCCATTATCTTTTATAAATCCTTCGGGTTGTGTATGATTCCTTCCAAACTAACTAACTTTATTTCCCAGCCGTTTGTGAATGGCTGATACTAAAAGTCAGACAGCCTGGAAGAGGAATGCAAGTTTACCAAGGATTAAAATATCCTTGGATCGTTTATGTCCTGGTGAGGCGTGACATTCTGGTACAATGACTTGTGAATTGTTGAAAATAATATTAGTATAGGAAAACAGGAATCTGATTGACTAACACTGAATGTGAATAGTGATAGCTCTGTCACAGCTATGTCGTTAAAAACGTGCAATCAGAAACCTAAAAACGTAAAAGATATACAAACGTATGTTTAACATAAATTAAACGTAAACGTATAAAAACAAAACGATTATAACTATAGTAGGGATTTACATGTCTTAGCGACTTAAATGCAAATTAAATATAATTAAAATATTTAACTATAATATACAAGTTATATAAAAGTTAAGAAAACTAAAAATCTGAAATGAAATACATGTATGTAATAATTACATAAATGTAACAAAATAAAACAGGAAAGGGATTATAATTAATTATACTAAGAAAGTAAAATATAAAAATTTTGAAGTCATTTTAATTCTATATTTACAATTGTTTAACGATTAAAATCTAAAAACGTACGTTTACTGAATTTTACGTAAACGTGCAAAATAAAAACGTGAATTCTGTCCAATACAACTCTCACAAATGTGAAAATTATATTTTTGGAATCATAAAAAGATAAGAAAATTATTAGAAAATTAAAATAAATTTTTACACTATTAAATTAATTAATATAAATTAAAAATGAATTAAATGTATTTAATAATGAATTAAATAATAAGAAAATCTAAATTTAACTTAAATAAATGAAATAAAGAATCTGAAAAATCTAAAATATCATAAAATAATTTAAGAAACTGAAAATGTATTTTTTACACAATTATTCTATTTATTATTAATTATTTACTATTATTAATTACTAAAAACTATTATTATTTATTAAAAATAATAAATGAAGGAAGAAAAATCTGAAACTTTTTACAAAATTCTAAAATAAATAAAAGAAGCTAGGAAAAATATAAAAACTATATGTTATTAATGAAAATAAGCTAATAAGCAAATAAGCTTCCAAGGAAAAGTTATCACTTAGCTTTAAAATGATTCTTTTTGGTTTTTTCTTTTCTGGAACTAAATATATACTGACATTATACATGTTTAATGAAGACAAAAAGCTACAAACTTAGAAATAAGCAAATTAAGAGCTTATGAGTCCAACAGTTAAGCTTTTGGCTTGACTGTTGGAACTCAAGCTATAAATAAGCTTGAAATAAGCTATACATAGGAAACAAAAGCAAAAGGCATTTATGTACAAGTATAATAGGTGTATATGAACAAAAATAAGCATTGAGAAGTGCTTATAAGCATGAGCTTATGGTTTAGTCAGTTTAGCCTTTTTGGGCTAAACTTGGATGGGATTGAGGCCTCTAATGCCTGTAATAAGCTCCATACTAAAAAAGAAAGTGAAAAAGTATGTTTGTACAAGTATTTTAAACAATATTTACAAGCTGGAACACTGGTTTTGACCCATAAGCTTGAAACAAGCTTATAAGCTATTCCAGTGTAACAGCAATCCAAACACCCCTGCAACCTTTTAGTTGGCACAATTAAGCTCAGTAAATGAGCTTAAAAACCCAAATTGTGAATTGAGGTTGCAAGCTGGGTTGGCAAGGATTCCAAAAAGCCCAAGCTCACCTAGTGGGGTCCACTAGTGAGCTTGTAAAAAGCTTATGAAAAACCTCCCATTTGACTACATGTGACTGTGTACCAGCACACAAACCAAAATGGGACACAAAAGAAGCCACTTGCAAGCTCTTATAAATAAGCTGCAAGCATGGGATTAAGCTTGGATCATGGAGACTAGTGGATAAGCTCCACATTGAACCAAATTGCACAAGCTGAGGCCAAGTACTAAGCTTCTTGTGAGCTTATGAAATTTAGTGATTTTGGATGAGTATACTAATGAACAGTAACTCATCCAAATGGTGATAGGTTTAAGCTGATTGCAACCTATGCAAATAAGCTACAATCTAAAAATAATGCACAGGATCTTGAAGTTTGGTGGCTTAGCTTCAAGAAAAGCTAAGCCACACAAGCTTTAGACCAAAAATGAGCTTGTGAGACATGATGGAAATGGTGTAAGATAACTGAGTGATCAGTCATCTGTTATGAGAGGGCAAACATCAAGCCTCATTTGAACCTATCAAATAAGCCTCGACAAGCTCAACTTATATTGAGGCATTGAGATGGACTGCTTGGCTTTTTGAAAAGCCAAGAGTCACAAGCTCAAGCTCATTAAGGAGCTTGTTAAGAGCTTTGGAATATCAACTCACTTCACTGTTTGCTTCAATGAAGTGAGTTGATTAGTAACAAAAAGGTGTGGAGAAAAAGCTAACAAATAAGCTAATAAGAAGAAAATAAGTATAGATATAAATTAACAAGCTAGTAGGGTTTCAAAAGCAACAATAAACACAGCCCCGAGCTCCATGATCAACAAGCTGAAAGCTTGTGATCATGGCCTTGAAGCTGTGAGACAGGGCAAAAACTACCTAAAATAAGCACATAATTAAGCACTCAAACAAGAAAACTAAAAATTAACAAAATTATAATTAGACAGATAAGCAAAAAAATATTAAAACCCTAAAAGCACTAAGATTAAAACTTCATAATAAAACCACAGTAAAATCAAACTTTTGTTCAAAAACCTGAAAAACCAAAATTTGACTATTTCACAAGAACTAAAAAGTTGACTAATCTGAATTTACAAGCTAATCTATGGACATATTAAGTTATAATAAGCTATAAAAACTTAAAATAATCAAAGATAAACAACATTTAAGCATATAGTAGAAATTTGGACATGTAATATCAAACAGACAGATAATTAGACAGATAAAAAAAAATGTTGACTAAAACCTAAATAGAACATGGATAAACTGAGTTAAGAGATCAATAAGTACCACACAATCAAACACGAACAACAATACTCACAATCCTTAACACAAATTAAACAGAAAACATTCAGTGGATGTTGAAATATGTTTGAAATAGAATGTTGTTGCAGAAGACATGACCCTTAAACCTAGAAGATTGTCAAGTCTTCCAATAGCATAGTGATCATGCAGGAACAAAAATAAACATCAAAAACAATCTCAACACCCCAGATCTAAGCAATCCCAAACAGTCCTTAAAAGTTCAAGTGTCAAATGAATTTCAAGGTTTTCAATGAGAATGACCCAGAACCTGATTCCAAACTTAATATAATGACATAACAAGCATAACTAGACAGAAAAACAACAATCATAACAACTTTAAACAAGGATTACTCACAATCCATAAATACAGTGAAAAATTAAATATTAAGCAACTACACAAACTAACATATAAGCATATAATATTATACTTTAAAAACACTTAATAACAACTATTAAACAGGAAAACATAGAAATTAAAGTAAATTCAGAACATGAATAGTAACTTGCAGAAAATTAAGAAAATGCTTACAAGATGGCACAAGCTGAGAACCAAGAAAACCAAGGACAAGGGTTCACCTATTGCTTACCAATAAGCTCCTAATACCCCAAGCATTCCATAATTACCCTGCTTCACCTTCTTCTTCATCAACCCACTATTTTTTATTATTTTTTCCATTTTCTCTATTTTTAATGATTTTCTTAATTTAAAAGATCACAGTCTGTTTAATGGCTTCTAAAGGCTTGCTAAAGCTTACTGAGAGCTAAGTAGTGTCATATAGAGTCCATTAAAATCCTTGATCAAACAGAATTGAAAGACATGGTATGTAAATGACATGAAATTTAGAAACTTGAAATTTAAAATGGAATCCAATAAAACTGTAAATAATGGTATATTAAGCTTTAGAAAAGTTTAATACATCATTGAAAGCAATAAAATACATTGAATTTAAAGATAAGCAGTAAATTCTACATCTACGTGACAATGGCCTAATGCCAAGGTGCCTTCTCCTCTATTTCTTCTTCCTTTTATACCCATATTAGTTCCAGTGGTATCTCTTTTGACCTCTGACCAAATCCCATGCGTTGAATTAGCTTTTGATTGATCCTAGCCTTTGATTGGATTTTTTGGCGCCAAAATGGTCTTAACAGCTGGAGGTTTGAGTGAGTTGGGTGAGGGATCATTAAATTTTTCTTGGAATGTTGTTGAGGTGGGGGGAACAAGGTGAGGAGTATGTGATGTGGAGGAGAGGGGTTGAGTGATTTCAGGGATAGCACTTGAGGAAGAAGACTAAATGGCGCGGGGTTGGTTTTGGTTTTAATTATTAAACGTGGGTGGGTCGGGTTGGTTTATTGGACGGGTTGGGAGTTGGGCTTTGTTTGGATCAAAAATAACAAAGGGGTCCGGTTTGTTAAGCTTAAAACACAAGGACCAAACATGTAATTCTGCCAAAGATAAAGGATTGAACATGCCACTTTTCCAAACTTGTCACAAGGACCAAACTTGACAAACTTTGATAGTACAAGGACCACTTTTGCATAAAATTCCATTTTAACATATCCAAGGACTAATTTTGCAATTTTCCAAAGCTGAAGGACCTTTTCTGCCATTTGACCAAAGAATCATTCAAGGACTATTTTTGACAACTTAAAATATTTCAGGGACCTTGAATGATAAAACTCTTTATTTTTGAATTCCAGGGACTAGATTTGACAACTTTTGAAACTTGGGGGACTAAAACTGCCAATTTTGCAAACTTGATACGTTTTTCATCTGATTTTGATATTTTTGCATTTAAAACACATAAAACACTGATTTGTGATATTTTCATCATTTTGATGCGTTTCTGAGTGTTTTCAGATGATTTTGCAGTTTAAAAGGTATAAAAATGATGAGTATTTAGACACTCATCAGTGTAACATACACTTCTTCTTTTAAGTCTCCATGCAGAAATGCAGATTTGACGTCTAGGTGATGTACTTCCCATTTATTATTAGCAGCTATGGCTAATAGTAATCAGACTATTTCCATTCTTGCTACAGGGGCTAAGACTTCTTCAAAGTCTATGCCGTGCTCTTGTATGTAGCCTTTTGCTACTAGTCTTGCTTTATGCTTGACTATATTTTGATTAGCATCTTTCTTGGTCTTGAATACCCACTTTAATCCAATGGCTTTATGTCCTTTTGGTAGAGTGGTTAGTTCCTATGTATTGTTCCTGTTAATGGAATCTAATTCGACCTTCATTGCTTTAATCCATTTCGGATCGCTTAATGCTTCTTTGTAGTTCTTAGGTTCATCTTCAACCAGTAATAATTGCTCGGGTAATACTTCCTTGGTGTTATCGTATAAATCATTTAACGTTCTAAAACCTTGTAGTGGTGTATGATCAAAGTTTAGATGTAAATTCCTGGTTGTATTTGAGTTACTTTGATTGGTTGAACGTGCTGAGGTAGTTGGCGTAATTTGAGTGTTTACTCGCGATAAAATTGTAGATGGTGTGTGAAGTGTTTGTGATTGTGAGGGTGAGTTTGTTGTTGACATTGCATATTCATCAACATCATTTGTAGGGATATCGTTGTCTTCTTCATTTGGTTGGATTTCTTGCTCCTGATGTTCATTTGTGACTTTAAGGTTTTCAATTTTGAAGTCAAACCATTCAGGTTCTTCGTTAGTGTGTTCATTCAAGTAATCCTTCCAATCCCATGCTTCATCCTCTTTAAACTTTACATCTCTACTAAGAAATATCCTTTGTGTTGTTGGATCAAACAGTCTGTAAGCTTTTGATCCTTGTTCGTTTCCTAAGTATACCATTATGTTGCTTCTATCATCTAACTTTGTCAGATGTTGTGATGGTACCTTTACATATGCTATTGATAAGATTTTAAAATGTACCTTTTTGAGGGGTCGTTTAAGCCCTTATTTGATCACTTTTGTATCCGTTATTACTTAATATCGTTCCTTTTCACTTTTTAGGTCTCTCAAAGGTAAATTGTTGGAATGGCACTTATTTGGACGAAAAGGAGCGGATATACGAAGAAAATGGCCAAAGTCAAGAATTGAGACACTCAAGCTGCTGAAATACAAGGGGAAGGCGTCAGATGTTACCTGTGACGCCGTCGCATCACTTTTGTGATGGCTCAGTAGCCAAATTGCTTATTTTCAAGTGACGGTGTCAGGCTTTAAAAGAGTAGGTCGTCGCAACTCAGACGACCTAGATTTGATCCAGACGGCGTCAGAGACTGAAGGGGACGGCGTCACAAGCATAAGGTGACGCCGTCGCAAGACTAACGTGGCCAAGACGAAACCCTAATGACGGTGACTCGACGGCGTCACAAATCAAAGGGTGACGCCGTCACGATTGTAATCTTATATATAGAATCCGAATTTTTCAGTTTTAGTGTGTAGTCTTTTGGAGTAAAAACCTAAACCGAACCAAGGCTGTCTTGTACATTATTTTAGGTCCAAACCCTATCTTACATCAAGATAAGTGTTTTACTTCATTAATTTAATTATGTCTTCGATTATTTGTGTGTATGCTTGCATGTTCTCCATGTCCGGCTAATTTACTTGTGTGTTTGCTCAGGGAATATGAAACTTAATTATTGAATATTGATTGGTTGTCTCTTATCTTAATTGTTAATGATCTAGTAATGCGATAGGTCATTCGTTGTGTAGTTAATGCTTGATTAATCTTTGTGAACCTTAGACTATAACACCTAGAGTAGTTGTAGGCTAAACCATCCAAAGAGTACCTTAGAGTTAGAGTTTATAATTCCTAGAGATTTTGTAGACGAGACCCTTTGGTAGTTTCAAAGAGTTAGGGACAAAAGCATACCCTACGACTTTAGACACACAACGCGATTAAGAATAAGGACGTGACAATTCAACCATCAATAGGAGATAATTAAGGAGTAATAAAACCTAAGTAAACACATCTTTAAACCATCATACGAGCACACAATAATTAGACATAGACTACATACACCTTAGATTAGATAATTAGATAAGTAGAGTAATTGGTAGAAATACCAACCCCCAAATCCAAACCCCGACATTCGTACCTTTCCAATTCCTTAAAAAAATTATAAAAAGATAAAAAATAATCTTCCTCAACCCCAACCTTAGCGTAGTAACTTCTCACTAGCATTCCTATTCCCCTAGAGAACGATATCAATACCCGCGGCTTACCCTAATACTACACTACAACGATTAGGTTCACTGCCTAGGGTGTTATAAAACTTGCTCGAAGAAAAGGAAGTTCCTTTGACCCCGAACGACGCGTGTAGCGTTATCAAGTTTTTGGCGCCGTTGCCGGGGAATAGAATAGCTAGTTAGTAGTCCACCTCGTTTAGGTTTCTTTGCTTGATTCCTATCAAGTAAAATTTTTTCTCATTTTTTAGCTTTCTCATAGTCTATCCCCCTTCTTCATGACCTTTGTTCGTAACCCCACCACTTTTCATCATGGAAGGTGATAACCAACCACCATTCATCAACCTACCACCAAATGACCCGCCAAGAGCCCGTACTCTTGGTGAATACTCGAGACCAAGCCACCTAGGCTATAGGAACACCATTGAGCTTCCTGATCAAGCCCAAACTACGGCCCTGCGATCCGACACCATCCGGTTGGTGCAAAACGGATGTGCATTCCATGGACTTCGTTCCGAAGATCCTAATCAGCATCTTAAGGATTTCCTTAAAATTGTCGATTCCATCGACCTTGATGCTACTACTCGGGAGACCACGCGTCTGCGTCTCTTCCAATTCTCTCTACGGGACCAAGCTAGTAATTGGCTTGAGCGACTTCCCGCCGGCTCCATCTCAAGTTGGGATGATCTCACCTCTCGCTTCCTTGCTCAATTTTTCCCACCGGGGAGAATCACTAAGCTTAGGAACGACATCTTGATGTTCCAACAACGTCAAGGTGAATCTCTCTACGAAGCATGGACTCGATTCAAGGACTTACTTCATAAAGTCCCTCATCACGGCATTGATCTTTGGCTCCAAGTCCAACTCTTCTATGATCACGTCAGTCCCTCCCTTCAACGAACCATTGATTATGCCGCCGGAGGAAGGCTAAGTGACCTCACTGATGAAGCATGTTGGGAAGTCATCGAGGACCTGGCTCAATATGAAGAAGAAGGTTGGGAAATTCCGATAGTTCTGAAAAACAGGCCAACCTCCCAAGCACAAGCAATTATGAATATGGAGGCACAAGTGAATGCGTTAATGGGAGTAACTACTCATGCTATTAAGCATGTAAACGCGGTTAAGGAATTTTTGCTCCCAAGAAAGTCCCGGCAAGATGAATTCGAGGACATAATGTTGACATTTGTCCACAAGAAAGAAAAGGAAATAAAACGCCTCGAAGCTCAAATGCGGAAGACTCACAACACCTTCTTGGGACTAGCTGACAACTTCATGCTTAACATCCGTGAAGAAATCGCAAAGAACAATATACCTAAAAAGCTAGAAAAGGTGTATGCGATACCGGAACACGTTGGGATGACTCCCGAACCTTCTCCATTAAGTAGAACATGCCCCATCAAAGAATCATATTCTTGCTTAAATTCCTGTCTCAACGTTCCCCGCATGTTCCCTAGAAACATATTCATTGGAATGGTGCACGTGTCACTTCCCAACTTTCCCAATGTTAGGAAAAGTTCTTTCGGTTTTAAACATGGGACAAAGAACCCTCACCTCCAATACTTCGAAATTTCTAAGATCACGATTGAAAGACAATTTGACATATGCATTACCTACCGTCGTGGAGATTATTGGTGGATTAACCAAATTGATCTTAAAATAAAAACTAAAATCTTTGTCAAAAACAGTAACCAGATTTTTGATCCAGGTGAATTAACAAAAAAAAAACCGTTTTCTTTTGCAAAAAAAAAGTATAATAGATTCTAGAACTTGTTTTGTGATGCATCCAGAGATCGCTAGTAAGACTACACTTGTGTAGTTAGGAATAACTAAATGATAAGAGGCATTAGGATAACCCTTTTTTTATACCTGTAATATAATTACTTCTTCCACATTGGTTGAGTAATTCCCCCACACCCTTGCGTTGTACTCACTTTTAGTACACGATACCCCTAGTTAACCCCTCTGAGCCTATCCTTTTCGCGGTTCTCGTGATGTTTCGGCTTTTCCGGAATATCAATGAAGAGCATTGTTTACACCCCACCCCCAAATGTACACCCAAATCGCCTTAGCCTACCCTGTATACACTCACTTTTAGTGCATTATTGTTATCACCCTAAACCCTTAGTTCAATTATCTTGTTACTTGCATAAGTTGCTAAGTCGAGTAATATCCTTTGTACACAGTTTTGGAACAATTGGGACTCATGGGAAAAGTTAAAGTTTATGAAATTACGGGAAGGGAACGTTAAATTCAAATTCCCTTTATTTGCGTAATAATGTACTCCAAGTGTTTTGATCTTTTCAATTCGGGTCAAATTAGTGTTAGAGTAATAAAAACTCAAGTGTAGGTATGTGCCTATAAATCCCTATCATTTGATGTTACCGTAGAGGATGGTAGAGTAAAAGTGTATGCAAAAAAAAAAAAACAAAAAAAAAAAAAACAAAAAAAAACAAACGGGCTACCATCCTACATCTATCTTTAAATTCATGTTTGTTTGTTTCAGTTATCTAGAGTTTATAGTGTCGAGTCTTGGCTTAGCAACTCCATTCTTCGTATGCTTGTAACATAAATATTTTTGACTTGCCATCACTAAATAGCCTATCCCACCAAACCCTTTGTTTCCCTACCGCAAGCCAAACATTACACCCTTTAAAAGACCTCTTTGATAGTCTTTCCTAGGTGCTTACGCCAAAGCGATGGAGGTTTGATCTATTCTCAAGCCTATGGTAATCTATGTACTAGGACCGGTTAATGAGTGTTTATCTTCCATTTCCAACTTGTTATATTTCATATACACCCGAGAGATGTGAGTATCCAAACACCCCATGTGAGGTGCTAGTATGTAATTTTCGTGCTTGTTATGACTTTTGCGAGGCTTATATGTGTTGTGGATTGTTCTAAACCAATGCTTCATGACCCCTAACTTATAAATTAATTGGCTAAAAGCACATTTGCTTGAGGACAAGCAAATACCAAGTGTAGGGATATTTGATAAGATTTTAAAATGTACCTTTTTGAGGGGTCGTTTAAGCCCTTATTTGATCACTTTTGTATCCGTTATTACTTAATATCGTTCCTTTTCACTTTTTAGGTCTCTCAAAGGTAAATTGCTGGAATGGCACTTATTTGGACGAAAAGGTGCGGATATACGAAGAAAATGGCCAAAGTCAAGAATCAAGACACTCAAGCTGCTGAAATACAAGGGGACGGCGTCAGATGTTACCTGTGACGCCATCGCATCACTTTTGTGATGGCTTAGTAGCCAAATTGCTTATTTTCAAGTGACGGTGTCAGGCTTTAAAAGAGTAGGTCGTCGCAACTCAGACGGCCTAGATTTGATCCAGACGGCGTCAGAGACTGAAGGGGACGGCGTCACAAGCATAAGGTGACATTGTCGCAAGACTAACGTGGCCAAGACGAAACCCTAATGACGGCGACCCGACGGCGTCACAAATCAAAGGGTGACGCCGTCGCGATTGTAATCTTATATATAGAATCCGAATTTTTGAGTTTTAGTGTGTAGTCTTTTGGAGTAAAAACCTAAAACGAACCAAGGCTGTCTTGTACAGTATTTTAGGGTTCCAAACCCTATCTTACATCAAGATAAGTGTTTTACTTCATTAATTTAATTATGTCTTCAATTATTTATGTGTATGCTTGCATGTTCTCCATGTCCGGCTAATTTACTTGTGTGTTTGCTCAGAGAATATGAAACTTAATTATTGAATATTGATTGGTTGTCTCTTATCTTAATTGTTAATGATCTAGTAATGCGATAGGTCATTCGTTGTGTAGTTAATGCTTGATTAATCTTTGTGAACCTTAGACTATAACACCTAGAGTAGTTGTACGCTAAACCATCCAAAGAGTACCTTAGAGTTAGAGTTTATAATTCCTAGAGATTTTGTAGACGAGACCCTTTGGTAGTTTCAAAGAGTTAGGGACAAAAGCATACCCTACGACTTTAGACACACAACGCGATTAAGAATAAGGACGTGACAATTCAACCATCAATAGGAGATAATTAAGGAGTAATAAAACCTAAGTAAACACATCTTTAAACCATCATACGAGCACACAATAATTAGACATAGACTACATACACCTTAGATTAGATAATTAGATAAGTAGAGTAATTGGTAGAAATACCAACCCCCAAATCCAAACCCCGACATTCGTACCTTTCCAATTCCTTAAAAAAATTATAAAAAGATAAAAAATAATCTTCCTCAACCCCAACCTTAGCGTAGTAACTTCTCACTAGCATTCCTATTCCCCTAGAGAACGATATCAATACCCGCGGCTTACCCTAATACTACACTACAACGATTAGGTTCACTGCCTAGGGTGTTATAAAACTTGCTCGAAGAAAAGGAAGTTCCTTTGACCCTGAACGACGCGTGTAGCGTTATCAGCTATACAGCCAAAAACTCTTAGAGTTTCTAAGTTTGGCTTTCTTTTCTTGATTGCTTCATATGGAGTGATATCTTCTAAGGATTTTGTAGGAACGCTGTTTAGAATGTATATAGCATGTCTAATAGCTTCAACCCAAAAAATTTGAGGCATGTTGGTTGTTTTCATCATGCATCTCGTTGTAGACATAATTGTCCTATTCCTTCGTTCAACTACTCCATTTTGTTGCGGTGAGTAAGGTGCGGTAAGTTGTCGTGCTATACCATTTTCTTTGCAGTATTGAGTGAATTCATTAGATGTGAATTCTCCTCCACGACCAGTTCTTAACATTTTCAATGTTGTCCTTAACTCCTTCTCTATCGATTCCTTGTATTCCTTTAAAGTATCAAATGCTTGATCTTTCGTGTTTAGGAAATACGCCCACATATATCTTGAGTAGTCATCGACTAACAAGAATATTTATTTCTTTCCAGATGGTGTTGGTGGTGTGATTGGTCCACATAAATCTCCATATACTAAATCTAAAGGTGATGTTGATCTAGTTTTTGCTTTCTTGAGAAATGGCACTCTTCTGTATTTACCAACTAAACAAACATCACAAATTTGTGTTGTATGTTTAATGGCAGGTATTACTTGAACTAACTCTCTTTGAGTCATAGATTTTAGTGATTCAAAGTTGAGATGTCCCAGTCTTGCGTGCCATAACCAAGTATTGTCCTTCAAGTTTTCTAATAAGCAAACACGAGTGCCTATCTTCAGACTTGCTTTGTATAGACGGTTTCTTTGTCTTGTGACTTTCATGAAGATTTTGTTGTCCATGTCATAAAGTCGTAATTCATCATCTTCCATTACTACTTTACAACCAATTTCGGTGAATTGTCCAAGGCTCCATAAGTTGCTTTTCAAGCTGGGAATGTAATATACGTGAGATATGATTCTTTGTTTCTCGTCATGACATTCTATTAGGATTGAACCTTTTCCTTTAATCTCTATGTGAGATCCATCTCCGAATCTTAACTTTCCACTAACATTCTCATCTAGCTCTTTGAAGTGTTCTCTTATCTCAGTCATATGGTTTCTAGCTCCATTGTCTAAATACCATTGACTATCGACACTTGTCTCTTTATATCCTACATCTTCTTCGTGTAGCGAGAAATTTTGATCTTCAAGTTTGTTACATGTGGTCTTCTAATATTGCCATTAGTAAGGTAGGTTCTAAGTCCTCCTCGACAAGATTAGATTGCATGCTAGTGTTTGGTTTTGAATAGCACTTAGATGCATAATGACCCATCTTACTGCATTTGTGACATTTTACTTTGCTAAGATCAATGTTTGATTTGTTGAAGTGATTGTGAGAATTTTCTCCATCCTTCTTCTCGTGGTTTCTTTCTTGTGAAAATTTGTACTTTCCACTTCCACGTCCTCTAAAATGTTTCCCTCTATTGTCATGTCGTGTGAACATCAGTTTTTCTTGATTGTCCACTTGTTTTCCTTTCTTGAACTTAATCCTTTCTTCATAGGTCTTAATTCTTCCAATTGCCTCTTCCATTGTCATCTTACTTAGGTCGAAATATTGTTCTATAGATTATAGATGCGACTATTTCCAGATACCTATCGGGTACAACATTTAGTAGTTTCCGTACTAAGGTTTGATCTTCTATTGTGTGTCCTAGACTAGCGGCTTTGTTTACGAGAGTTGTGAGTTTTGTAGTGAAGGTGTCGATTGTATCGTCTTCCTTCATATACAACATCTCAAAGTCGGATTTGAGTGTTTGTAATCTTGCTTGTTGAACTCTGTCTTCGCCAACGTGTCTAGTTTGCAAAGCATTCCAAATGTCCTTCACAGTTTTGTGCTTTGTTATTTGAAGTAATTGTTCTCTGGGTAAGGCTTGATAAAGGAAAGTAGTAGCGGTTTTGTCTTTTTTCTTATCGGGTTGATTCGATTCTGTCAGCTCTGTTGTTTCCCATAAACCATTCTTTTGAGAATGATTTGCATTCGAATTGCCCATAATGAGTAACTCGCGGGCTTTAGGATTGGGCATTGAAATTGTGGTGTACTAGTTGTAATATTAGTACTAGATTCCTTAGATCCACTTCCTTTCGTCATATCTTAATGATATTGACAATAAATCTCCAAAAGAATTTTAACACGTAGTGTGTTTAAAAAAAATTCTCATTTCTAAATGAGCTCTTACGTTTTATCTTTCTTAAAAAGGGTGTAAAACTTTATAGGTATAGTTTTTAATTTTAAAACTATCTTCGGATATTATAAATTCAAAAATGAATAACGTATGGTTAATTACTCTTTAAAAATTATTCCTAATCAGTATAATAAGCAGTGTAATCACTATGTTAATATACTATCTAAAAACTTGACAAGATACTAATTTTAAAGCAAAGTAACTTATCAAAAAATAATACAATATATATCAAAGTTAATATATACTGTAAAATAAAATTGAAAGGGTGGTATTTGTAATATTTTGAACCTGGAGGGGTTGATGGTCTAACCCGATGCCAAAAATAAAATCCTTTTCTGTTGCCCTAAAATTGACGCGCCTCCTTTTATTTGTTTTCTTATCTCCTTTAATGAGATAGAAATAAAAACGCGTTCCTTATGTTTCCTTTGAGACTAGTTTTCTTCTATCTCTTTTCTAGGATGATACCCGTTCTTCTCCTTCTTCAATTTCTGATGGTTGACCGCCTGTAAATGGCAAGGTTGACCGTCCTTGTTTCTTCTCCGGTGTGTTGTGTTCTTCGCGAGCACTTATAATCCCTCAATTTGAAACTTAGGGTTTCGAATGAATTGGGGGTTTTTCTATCCGAGAGAGATTTGGATGATTGGAGATTGCAATTGAGTCGATTGGTGACTCAATTGATGTTATGGGCTTGATTCCTTAATTGAACATGTGTGTTTGTTCTAAGTTGTGAATCGTTAATTTCTGCCCTTTTGATGACCTTGGTATATGGTTTTTTTTCTTTCTTTTTGTTCTTGAATTGACTCGAACTGATTTTGCAAAGTTTGAAGAGAAACCCCTTTTTGATACCGGTAATTTTAATCACTTCTGTGATCGGTGCCTTGGCGACGAAAGGTATGAGTTCTCTGATAAAATCACAATATGATGATTCTGTGATTAGTGGTTTGATAGTTTTTGCCACGTCGGCGTATTTATGTGCCACGTCAGCTTTGATTTTGTCGTTTAGCGACTTTCGCCGGGGACATCTCGTCCCCGGCGAAAGTCTCGTCCCCGGCGAAAGTCTCCTCGCCCGTCAATACGATTGTTGTAGTGAATTTAGTGTGTTATGCATCTATCCTTTTCTCCTATTATATATATAATTAACTTTTACAACTTTTTATGTTATAAGACAACAAAGAAAGAAATGAAAGCCAATTAAGCAAAACTAAACATGTGGAGAAAACCCTAATTGGTGTGGGGGGATGCAAAGTAATCACAACTAGCTTTTACTCTCAACCTCTAAAAAAATTGCTACAGGTAGAGCCAACATCTAATGTTTGTGAAACAAATCTGGTTGCATCACTAATATTGGACTAAAGATGAGAGTTTCATCATACATGAACGATAGTCACCATAACCATGAAGTCGAATAAACTAAAACACGGATTTACATAAATAATAAAATGCATCAAGTATCGATTTTTAATACTTCCAGAAATCATCAAGCACACATTACAAAGATAAATCCAGCACAAAGTACTAAAATCCATCAAACACAAAAACAATAAATAAGCATTGATCTCCAAAGCAGGGTCCTAAAAACGAGTGAAGTCCATACAATAGTATGCAATTCAATGACATCTTGAGCCCAATGACCTCAAATTCGGAACACCCTTAATGAACTGAAAAATCAAAATGAAGATTGAAGTGAGTAAAAATAATACTGTATACAGTTATAATTAAAAGACGTAGCAATGAAGTTGTCACCGGCCACCACAAGCATTAATTTATAGATCAAAAGATAGTAAACCATAAGATCTATAAATAACTAGTTCCTTTCAGTTTAACGTGGAGTAACAAAAGCAACGAGTCTCTCAAACACAAGGAATATGAGAAAGACGTATGCTTTTGACAACTGATAATCTCCAAATGTTTACTAGTTTAAGGATGTTGGTTTTATGGACAATAAATTAATAGACGTGTGTTAGGATCGAACTCGAGACTTTGGGATTGCACACTTTACGTATGAGAATTTAAAGTTAATAATTAAATATAAATGTTGTATTTATTTATTTATTAAACGAAATAACTAACGGACGTTAAGTAATTAATGTAATGGACTAACGGTCGTTAAATGTTTATGGAAAAGGATTAAATTGCAAAAGTTGGGAAGGTTCCGGAATCCCTTTGGGGAATCCTAAACCGATCGGCCATAGGGACAAAATAAGGAAAGAAAAACCAACTTGTTCACCAAGTTTGCTTGGGTATATAAACAAGGCTTGGGGTTTTATTTTTCCATCTCTTGTGCTCATTAGCTAAACCCTAAAACAGTTTTGTGTGTGTTTCTTTGATCCAAAACCGATCGTACACCTTATAGGGGTCGATCCAAGTCTTTTCCACAAAACAAGTTATTTGTTTGATAAAAACTAGCGGTACTTTAATTCGGTTTAGTACGTGTGTACAAGAACTTAGTAATAACATACTTTTGTTATTATCTTGGATTGAATTACAAAACGGTAAGGGGTAATTCTTATAATCCTATAAACCCTAATTATGGTTCATCCTAATTGCTAGTTTGTGGATTTGATTCTTGTTCGGCTAGAATCAAGAAAGGTACGCATACTTTATTCTTTAGTTAATTAATTATTCATTATATGTTCCTATACGCTTCCGCACTTACTTTGATGTTTATTGTTTATATTTATGATTAGTCATGTTATATAATTCCAACAGTGGCATCACGAGTCATTGGTTTTAATGAGTAATTAATTACTAAACACGTAAAAAACGGATATTGTATTGTGTTTGATATGATTTATTCTAGGGTTTTGGTTATGATTATATAAACCCTAATTTTAGGGTTAAGGATTTTGCCCTAATTTGGTTTTCAAAATCTATTATGGATCGAAATTTTTTTTATGGGTGGAAACCCTAAAATTTTTTAGTCGATTTCCTAATTTTTTTTTTAGGGTTTATATTAATTGTTATGTTATCTATATCGAAACCTAGATTTAATATATTTGTTACGTGATAAAATTCATGAATAAAGTGTTATGTGACATGGAATTGTATGCGATCTTGTGACTTAATTGAATAATTGTTATGTTATATCCATGATGATACATGCATGTTTGTCATGGATAGTTGCTTGTATTATTATTTAATTGTTAAGATTGGATTAATTGTTAAGTTTTATACACATGTATATTTATGATAAATCTTGAATTGGGGATGACTCCAATTATATACATTAATGAATCAATTATGTGCAATTTGGTATATCATTAATTATGGGTTTACGCAATCGATTCGTCGATGTATGTGGCTCACTTTCAATTGAGAGAGTGAAAGCCCTAATTAATATATACGTTAATTTAACCTAGACATTGATTATTAATAGGGTTTTATCGAATAAGTTGCATGTGGCTACTTGTTTACACGTATAAATTGTTTATTATGTGCGCATTGTTTTTAGTTGTTTATATTTTTTTTATTGGTATTACTTGTTTGTTTATTATGTGCGACAGTTTTAAGCAAAAGGTAATTTTGAATAGAAAAATAATACGGACTAAACAATGGCGAAATTTGATTTGTTTTGGAAGAGTTAAGTTTTCAATAGTTTAATTGATTGGTGACTTTGGTACAATGACTGAACGGCTCACCCATTCGAATGAACTATAAAGGGGTTATTTAAGAAGTGCGCACAGTCACACTGAATGGATGTCTAAGGTTATGCGTTTGCGCTTACCTGGTCCTCTGCCCTCTGTAAGTTCGAATGGAGCTACTTAGTAAGCCATAAAATGTACAAGCTCATCTTAAGGGCGAATTAGTTTTAATTCCATGCGCCACTTCGGTGGTAATTATCCGAAACACTAAGTGTTTACACTTATGCAAAAGTACGGTATAATGGATGATAATTAACACTAAATTCCTTGATTGGTGAACCCAATACCTCAATCAAAACTTTGATAATTTGATCTTTATGAATTGGTAATAAAAAGTTTTTTATTAAAATTATGCTACAAGATGAATGCATGACATCTTTGTACATATTTGATTTGACCACATAAAATCAAAACTAGTACCCTTTTAAATTAAGTTATATGCCATCTAATTAAAAGAACACTTGAAGTTGCAATTTAAGTCATGAGAGTACTTGGCTAGATTGTGATGGAGAGGTAAATCTCTATGTAAAGTGAGATCTTGCATGGACATATTTGCAGTTCTTTAAGTTAGACACTTAAGTTGAGTAGGAAGTGAGACCTGGACTCAATGGCGTAAGATGGGATGAAACATGTTTATATTTGCAATAGCGTTGGAAAATATAAATCCCATAATGATCTAGGAATTGGAAATTGTTTGCCAATTAATGTTCGACAGATTACCTTATTATATGCGTTCGTTGCTAGCAGATCAACTGATGTAATGAACCTATGATAATTTGGATCCTAGTTTTCGAGAAAATTCTATGGTTATATGAATATTACCTTGGGTATTTTATTTTCTTGAAAAGTTTAATTATCGAAAATACTAAAATTGAATTTTGCTAATTCTTTAAATGTATTAATGCAACATTAAATCGTAAACGTAGGTTATTCTTGTATTGGTAAATTGATCTACACCTGTAAGGGTTTTTTGGTAGAGTCAACTTTGCTAAGAGAATAAACCTAGTCCTCTTTTCACGCGAAAGAGTGAGATTCAACCCTATTCCTTTTCATGAATGAAGAAAGGTATGATAGGACAATTAGAATTGTCTAAATTCTAAAATACATAACTCGTAAGCAAATTTTAATAGTTAAGAAAATTGCATATTTCTGAGTTATTAAATTAGAAGCTAGACTAATTACTGTATAATTGGTAAAAGACAAACTAGCATATTTTATCTAGTTGTTGTGCTTTGACCATTTAAAAGTACTACTTACAATTGTTGGAATAGTAGAACTATTAAGAAAGAAATTGCATGCCCAATTTTTCAAGTTAATAGCATTGATGGATAAATTCATCATCTACATAGTAGAATACATTATTTTAAGTACATTTGTAATTGTTATGTATGGACTTTCTCAAAGGTGTAGGAAGTAAATAATACACTATTTTCTTTCACTGGTTAATGAAACACTTACAATGTTGTCAAATCCAGTGGGAGTGTTGTGTTCTTATTACTGAATAAGGAATTAATGTAATAATCTCTTATTCAGTGGGAGTTACAAGCTTTGTCATCTTGGTAGTAACCCAGATTATCTCTAGAATGTCTTAAGATAATTACTTTCCACTTGTAGACACTTATGTTTTCAAGGATAGTCATGTACGTTTCCTTATTAGACAATGAAGTGGTTCTACATCTACTAGTTATGCTAATATCAATGACACAATCATATTAGTCACATAAACAAACATATGTCGTGTTGTTTATTTGCTACATGATGTTGTTTCATGCACAAGTGGGAGAAATCTATATTGTGTGCAAGGTACAACATATAAATATATGATTTAAAGGATTCTCTTGACTGCAAGGTAAGAGACTAACGTTCTAATATAACTTGTACATATCTAATTCAAGAAACACTTGGTGTTACAATTTACGTCATGTGAGAACTTGGCGAGATTGCAACAACAAAGTAAATCTCTATGTGAAGTCAGACCTTGCATGGACATATTTGTAGTTTCTAAATTAGACAAGTATTTAGAATGTGTGTCAAGATGATAGATATAAGACTACTTCAAATTAAATATTTATGTATTATTAGAATGACATAAATGAATGAAGTAATCTAATACTACTTTAAAATTTGTCTATTTATGAATTTTTGGAATGACATAAATAAATGAATAAATAATGTAGTCCTACATTATTATGAAGTAAATAAATTAACTTGAAATTACTATTGAAACCAAGAGTTGTGTTCATAATTACTTTAGTTAAACATGTTTATGATTCATTGTAAAGACATAAACATAAAGTCTTTTAAGACTTATAATAAAGTAAGACGTTAACTTGTTATGTTTTTTAATTAAGACATATACAAGAAGTCATTGAGTTGATCAATGATTTATAACGTATAATGGGATTATAACAATTTATGTTTCTTGTTGAGACATGGATATGAAGTAACTTGGTTAAAAGGTACTTGTGTTATAAAGCATGTAATTGGCTTGGAAAGTCTATTATACCATTAAGTTGACTTAGTTGGTAAAATAGGTAAGCCAAAAGGAATATGTTTATCTTATATATTGTTAGATTGTCTTACAATATTAAAATTCTAATGAATACCACAAGTTGATGGTATGTTCAGTTAGGAGAATCAAACTCTATTTGATTTGTTTGATTCATGATAACCATAACTTCTTTCTTAAATAGTAACAAGGTTAGAATATTGAGTATGGATTGAATATACTCAATATGACTCCAACCTAGAAGATTAATAAAACACCATTTCATTATGGAATGTGATGAATCACATTAAGTTTTAAAGTTGAAGATTCTGAATTTGTTAAACTACTTATGAATAGGTTATTAACAAACTAACGTCAAGAATTATCAATGTGTATTTGTAATGTCCCAAATAGAGAACAATGTAGTTTTGCTCTAATTGCTAAGTATATATAGATAGTCTATATATTACAAAAGGCAAGTGGGAGTTTTGTTTTGAAAGATAAAATTACAAGATACATAATCTTCTAAAACACACTAGTAAATATCATGATGAGGTTAGACATATAAATGATAGACCTCATGATGATGGAATTTTCATTCATAGATCTGCAAGGATATCTCAGATATTTGACTTATATGCTGAGAAATATGAGTTACAGGATTATAGTAAACCTGATAATCTTTATGATGGATTACCAAATATTGAATTGGGTAAATTACTCATACTATGAATGTTAAAGATGCTGTCCATAAAGATAATCAATTTTGGAAATTTGGTTTATCTTAATAGTTAGACTAGAGAATGGAAAGGAGTTTCTTCAAAGAGATGAAAAACCCTAGTGGTTTGAATTTCTATGTAGAAATCATATGGACAATATTGTACACATATTTAATGCATGTTTTATGACAAGATTATTAATCATATTTAAGCAATTAATTGTGATTGGATATTCTTTTCTAGACACATTAAATATATAAAGATGATAATTGTCATACTTGTTTTCATTAATATGAAATATGACAATGGAATATCAAAACTCTTTCTTGAGAAATTACTTGAGCGAGGACGGTAAGTAATTGAAAGGTTTTTTGAATTCATATAATCTTTGGAAGTGTACGAAGTGCAATAATTCATGAATGGATAAATGCATGCATCTATGAAATTATTCTTATATTAAATTATTAAATCCATTTTCGATTTATAATTAAAATAAGATAAATTTTAAGTATTCCTGAAAGCTAGTGGGAGTATTATGTTAAGATTTTAAATCTTATATGTTGAATAACATATAGGAAGTAACATTCCTTGTAAGCTAAATGTTAAGTCTTAGATTGGAATGAAACTTCACTTATAAGATTTAAGAATTAAAACATACAACCTTGGAATATATGTTTATTGTTAATAAACATGTGCAGTAAAATAAATGATTCTAATAAAACATGATATATCATTTGGGAAATTGATAAATATCTTTTGACAAGATAGAACGTGAATGAAGTCTAAGTTTGACCTGTAGATTCATCATGTACATCATGTAGTGTATTAAAATTGTTGTATCATTCTTGAATAAGAAGTGATTTGACAACATTGATATCTAATTAAAAGTTATTAGATAACTTGTGTAATGAATATTCTAATAGAATTACATCCTTAAAACCTGGAATTGCTCCTAGATTCTATGGATGAACAATATGTCAATTGTTGTGCAAATTGTCATCAGCTTTAAACTTGAAAGTTAGGAAAGCATCAAACGTTACATAATAAGATATTAAAGTTTACGGAGTTTTAATGGGCACATTGTTGTTTGTATACAATGATGCTGGTTTAATTGAGATGACACTCAATACTAGTCATGGTAGGATTTCATCCTTGTTAATGGCCATGTGAACTAGTAGTGCTTATCTAAGAGCACAGTTGCATTATACATTAAAAGAATAAGAATACTTTAAACTTTGAAATGTTTGAAAGTTTAAATTGTCATAAATTGGTGAAAGAGGATGTCACACACTTTATGAATTATTATGTGGATTGGTGAATGCACACATACAAGGACTTCACTAATTGAATTCTTGAAATAAGTATTCTCAAAATTACGATAGATCAAGATGGTTGATTTATGTCTAGTCAACAAGTATGATTGTCATTACTTGAGGCATAATTCATCAACTGGAATTTTCATGCATTGATCTATTTGGTATTTGGATAAGGGATGTTAAACAATTGTTATAATAAATCAAATACTTGGTATGTTTGATTTTATAATATATTGTATCCTATATTTGCATGTTTAATCCGTGAATAAATTTATTTATTCTAAATCGTCCGTTGTCGATTAATGATATGGGAGTATCGTTAAACTAAGACAAATCTGAGAGATATGGTAGAATATACTTGAAAGTATATTGATGAGAATGCATACCAATTTCAGATGATATTCAATGAATTGAATATAGGACTTATCCCAACTACATAATTTACTTTGTGGATATTGTTATAAGTAAATTATGAATAGTTATCCTCAGACTTGAGATACCAGATAAGTGTCATGAATGTAGTGCACTTCTGTGGAACAACTTAACGCTATACGTAACTGGTAGTCATAAGGGTTGTTTCCTGAAGTGTTGCAAAGTTCGTGGGTTATTCTCGTAGTCAAGATAGAATTTGTTCCTTCAAATTTATTTTGGAGTTTAATACTGCTGGGCCCCTCGTAGGGTTGACAAGATGTTTGTGTGGCCACACCCAAAGTTCTCCCCTGAATATGTTCAGAAGATTTGGTAATCTTGCTCAATCACTTATAACGAGAAACAGAATAGTTGGATAAAGAATGACTTAATTCCATATCTTTATTTAACATGGTATTAGAAACAAAAGGATAATAATAATGAGAAATCATTAAAAGGTTTTCCAGGAGCCTTGCTCGAGTTGTACTAGAGGCATCGATGTGTTGCTAGACGCTAACCGAATGTGATCACTCTATTAAGATATGTCCAAGTGGGAGCTGTTGGTTTTATGGACAATAAATTAATAGACGTGTGTTAGGATCGAACTCGAGACTTTGGGATTGCACACTTTACGTATGAGAATTTAAAGTTAATAATTAAATATAAATGTTGTATTTATTTATTTATTAAACGAAATAACTAACGGACGTTAAGTAATTAATGTAATGGACTAACGGTCGTTAAATGTTTATGGAAAAGGATTAAATTGCAAAAGTTGGGAAGGTTCCGGAATCCCTTTGGGGAATCCTAAACCGATCGGCCATAGGGACAAAATAAGGAAAGAAAAACCAACTTGTTCACCAAGTTTGCTTGGGTATATAAACAAGGCTTGGGGTTTTATTTTTCCATCTCTTGTGCTCATTAGCTAAACCCTAAAACAGTTTTGTGTGTGTTTCTTTGATCCAAAACCGATCGTACACCTTATAGGGGTCGATCCAAGTCTTTTCCACAAAACAAGTTATTTGTTTGATAAAAACTAGCGGTACTTTAATTCGGTTTAGTACGTGTGTACAAGAACTTAGTAATAACATACTTTTGTTATTATCTTGGATTGAATTACAAAACGGTAAGGGGTAATTCTTATAATCCTATAAACCCTAATTATGGTTCATCCTAATTGCTAGTTTGTGGATTTGATTCTTGTTCGGCTAGAATCAAGAAAGGTACGCATACTTTATTCTTTAGTTAATTAATTATTCATTATATGTTCCTATACGCTTCCGCACTTACTTTGATGTTTATTGTTTATATTTATGATTAGTCATGTTATATAATTCCAACAAAGGACACATGCATATTACAGATAATACAGACTTTACCGGGTTCTTTATGTCGAGTTGCTTATATGTGGGATCAAATATGTGAGAAGCATCAAACTAATTTACACTTGCACAAAGCATCATATATACAAAATAACAACGAAACTCGAGGGTACTCATACCAATTACTAGATTTAACAGAAAGTTACATATAGAAACAAACATATATAAAAAAGTATTACTGTAGGTGTTTATTAACTTCCGACCTTCTCAAACCTCATGAATCAAATACGGGACAAGATGTGAGTATGTCTAATTAGAAGAACACTAGAAAAGCATTATATATAATCCATAGAAAAACATATTGGCTAACCAAAAGCTTGACTTGCACATGTCAAACAAAGCTGATAAGACATATAAAAGAAAGGAAGATGATATGCTACTAGAAATCACCACTACAAGAAAAAGTGCTTATAGTGACCAAAATTTAGTGTCGACTTTTTTTTTGGTCACTATTTTGGCAAAATAGTGACCATATAGTACATGGGCACTAATATTTGGTCATCTATAAATAGTTAGTCACCAAGCTCAAAAGTGGTCACTAATTTCGTCACTATACATATTCGATATTTTTCGGTATAAAAAAGTGACGAACATTAGTGGTCACTAAATTTTTAAAAAGTTAATGGCGAAAAATGTTTTTTTAAGCTTGTATGCAGCTTATTAGCTTATTCTTGTTTCGGCTTATATTTCATAAGCCATAATTTTTCAGCTTATTTTGAAACTTGTAGGGCTTATATAAGTTTATTGTATAAGTTTATTATGATACAATAAACTTATAAATCGCATTAGTCTCAAAATAAGTCAAATTTGAGGCTTATAAAATATAAACCAAAGTCAATTAAGCTCGTAAGCCCATATATAAACTTAAACAAACACCCCTTTATATAAAAAGCGTTATTTTTATATAAATCAAACACATTTAATAATTCTTTTTCCTCACACTTACACAAACATTTAATATTCTACTAGCAATTTATTTTTATATAAATCAAGCCCATCCTTAAATCTATCATCTAAAAAGAAAACTAAAACTGATGACATGAGGTTCTTTAATTTAATCCGAGAAAGGAGTCCAGGTATGTTTAAGTAATCCGAAAAAGAAAGAAAGTAATCCGCAACTCCTTCAATTTAACATATCGAAATATTAAAAATACGCGGATCTTTTGACCCGACCCAACCCGATTCATTTCTCAACATATCACACACTCTTCAATTTCAAATCAAAATTATTCAACCAAATCACACACTCTTTTCAACCAAATCGATCGGATGAGGTGGTTTCAGGTGGTTAGGGTTCCGAATTAGGTGGTTTCAGGTGGTTAGGGTTCCGATTCATCTATTTGATCGGTACAAACTTATTCTCTTTATGATTATTTTTTAATTATTCAAAGTTATTGTTTTGCTCTTGGAATATTATTAGCAGTGAAAAAAATGCAGCTTATTAAAAATGAATACAAGGTGCTTGATGAAATGCTCATGTGAAAAATGAATTTGCTAGTGGCAGTTATGTGTTTATTGTACCACTTGATATTGAATGCGCTGTCTCAACGAATAGATGTTTCAGTTGGTTTCAATTCATCGCTTAATGATTAATGAATAATACGGATGATATGTTTAGGTATATATTTAATAAACGAAGCAGTTTGTTAGGCGAAATGTTTATAGGTTTCAAATCATTAGTTTAGAACTTAAGTAGATTATAAGTTTTCATGCTGAAATAGCGTAGGCTCATAATTTTAAATAGTAGGTGGGGTGTTGTGCTAGTGAGATACGGATGTTAAGTTTCTCACTGAAGTTAACAGCTAGAGACACTAAAGAAATGAAGCAATTTGGCTATCTAGTAAACATACAATTAGAGATATAGTTAACAGCTTTTGGAATTCGGAGACACTGAAGTTGAAGTTTAGGAATTGTGTGATATGTTTATTTGTAGCGAATTAATTGTTTTAGGCTTTAAGTCAGTTCTGTTATGATGTCTACGTGTTACATATAGTTTTGCGCTGAAGTTTATCTAAGTGTCGTGTAAGCCCCCCAAAGGCTTTCCCTGTTGGATATATTCTGCCATATTGTCAACAATAGTTAAGCACCGGATCAGATTATTATACGTAACATTTTCAGTAGCATTCAGAAACCAAAGTTCACTGCTACTAGTTGATGCAGCATGGTTTCTAATCAACTTAGCAATTTTAAATTGAAAATAGAGAAGTTGTTTTATAACCTTTCCTCTATGGCAACTTATAATCCCAGTTATGCAAAAACAATTATATATAAATGACGTGAACAAAACTGTCTTAAGGTTTTAGTTGAGAAAGGTGTATGATGTTGGGTCTGTAATTAGTTATTGGTGCTACGATACCTTCCAGTAGTAGTAATCCTAAATGTTAATGCAATTAACTTGACTTGAAAGTCTGACGGTGAAGCATGCAGAATTAGTGATAATTGGTCATGGATTTTCTTCTTTTTTTTTTTTTTTTTTTTTTTTAATTATTATTATTATTATTATTATTTAATTTTGATAATGTCTTCACGAATATCGGTTTTTTTCCTCATTATTTCGGTGGGAGGAGTATGTGCTAGTTTTTTCTTTAGATATTATACGTAAGATAATTGAGCTGTGCATGAATAACGTTAGCCTAGTATTTATATGCAGTGTAGACTTGGCATGCGCGAGGAGAAAACTTGCGCTAGCTTAACTGCAGCACATGGTGCCTGATCTTTGTAGCGACCTATGTGAAAGTGACGCCTTACAATTAGTTGACCACACCTATGTGAAAGATGTAAACATGGGTTAAAATCTGACTTGATTTATGGCATACTGATTCGCTGCATTAGCAAGGTTGCATTGTTTTGACCATGCCTATATGATAGTGACCTCGTCATTGCGTCTCTTCACTCTGTAGTACGTAATCAGGAGCCTGCGTGTTTCATATTGCTACTAAACGCTTCGTTTTAACTAATAAAGTAACTAGGTGTTGCAAGCTTCAGCATGGGTGCATCAGTCGCTCTTCACTCTGCAACTTGTCGAGCTCTTGGGCAATATGGGAATGGAAGTTGATACCCTATTAATCTAAGTGCGGTTCTGGCTCTTAGTGGTTAGCTCCCATGTTCCAGATTTAACTTATGTTCTTTGAAAAATTACTGTCTCACTTCTTAAAGGTACATTCGTTTGATATTCATTATTACCTCTTGGGTCATTTTTACAATACCACTTTGCTAGGAAAACAATCTCTTTTTAGGAATTTAAGGAATAGAATGGGAGCATCACAAGAAACTGCTACACGCGCAGTGTCACTACCTATGTTGCTTTGTCACGCTCGAGGTATTTGCTTATGGACATGCTATTATTTTGACGAAACCGTAAGAAAAAAGTCTGCATCATGGTGAGTAGTTTATGTCTATTTATGTTATGTTTCTATGTTGTTGTTGATGTTGTGGTAGAGTACAAACTCGGAGAGAAATCTGCAGATACCATGTATTCTGCTGGATTTCAGTTGCTAACATTTCCGTCTTACAATTGGTATTTCTTGTTTTCACATTTATGTTAAGGGCGTATTGAAATGTGTATTTATTGGTTGTTTTTTCGTTTCAGGCTTGGGCATTACACAAACATAGAAGAGATTAATGATGTTTGCAGATGTAAGATAGAATTATACGATTTGTATGGATGTAAGCAACAAAATTCAATATTCGATTGGTTAAGTCAATTGATGGTTTTATACTACCATACATGTGCTTTTGATGTTTATGTAAACAGTGAAAGGGGTCATGTTCGTTGAATGATGGCAACGGGCTGCACAAATATAGTTGATGTTCTCGCCATGCTACCTACTACTAATGGTGGAACCATTGTACTTTTGAACATGCAGCCATGCAGGTAATACCTCATTTGACATTGTAATTATAATTTAGTGGTAACTGGTCGAACTCGGAAATTTGTATATTTTAACACATGACTTTGCACATATTTTGACACATGGCTACTGGTCGTGACTTCTGGATGATACGCTATACTTCTGGATGCTACTGGTCTGTTACTGACGATAGCAGTCTAGTGGTTAGTTACTTTTTTTTCCGTGAATTATTGGCTAAATATTTCTCAGCTGGAATTGCTATAATGTTTTCCGTGAATTATTGGCAGACTTGGGAGATCAAACATTGGATATGGTAGTAGCAGGGATTTAATGTTGCTCAGGATTCTCATGGTCTTTATAGTAGCCATCAGGGAATGGCTTATAGTGGAGGTATATTTTCCCAGAACATTTGGAAGTTCGCTAATGTTTTTTCTGAATGTGCATGCTCTTTTAGTGGCAGTGAACCTGGTGGCATGTACTCATCAAGCTATGGCGGTGATTACATATCTCGTAGCAGTGATGTATGTTTTGTATTTAGACCATCTTGATTTCTGTAAAACTTCGTTCAGTCATTCTGTGGTTTAAAAAAAGTCTTTCTACTGAATCAAGAATGATCAAGGTCTTGCTGATCTTTATGCAGGTTGGCGGAAGCTCTTACTCATCTTCACTGTATTCTGGTCGTAGCATGGGCGGCAGTGGTTATATGGGTAGTGGAAGCTCTCGATCCTACTATTGAGGTGCACACTATTTTCTCATTTTGTTGGACATGAAATTATAAAAATAAGAGTCTATGTGTAACCGGAACTGAAGATATCTTTGACAATATAAAACAATGTGGTTGGGGTGTACTTCTGATTTGGTCATTTTTGGGGGTATGTTATGTGTAACCGGAACTGAAGAGATATGCAGTTGCTTATACTGAAAGGACATGGGGACCCAATGCCTGTTGATAGAAATGTAATATAATTAATTTGGTTAAATACTACAAATACTTACCAAACAGGGTGTCTTGGTTTGGTAATTTTTCAAACCAGCCTGCTGACCTAGTATCAGGTTGTCGAATGCCAACTATCCAAAACCGGGAAAATTGTTTGGGTTTGCAGGTTTGATCGTTTTGGACAACCTATGAGCACCTCTAGGACTTGTAACATATGATGTATAGAATGCGACTATCAACAACTATATTTCTAAACAAATATTCTACTTTTTGAAGAATCCAATGTATGTGGTTTTTATTTAAATTGTGATTCTTAACTGTCTTTGCTTGCTTGAGCCATTTGCTATATTCCCTTTTTGGCTATATCTTTTGGCTCCAAGTCTCTTAACCCATGTAATTCTTAGAAGAATAAAAATACCATAGTTTTGATCATTTATAAATAATGAGTCTGAACCTCTGGCTTTTCTCCTTTCACACTGAAGTGATTTTGATTGAAGTTTTGTGGTATAATTGCTGCAGGTTCACAGGTCAGTGCAGATTTTGAGGGACAAAAAGGAACTCGCTGATACCCAAAAGGAACTATCAAAGCTTCATGTTGCCCAAAAAGATTCATCTGCGAGTCATAACTCTCAGCAAAATGAGGAGCGGTCTTTAACACCTTATGCCAAAAAGAATGATAGTTCGGCCGATTCCACTGGTCAACAATTAGCTCTTGCCCTTCCCAGTCAAGTGGCTCCACCACCACCACCTGCAGCCCCCCAACAGCAAATGGTTCAGCCGTTGAGTCAGCCACAAGGTTATTATTTGCCACCTGGCCAATATCCGCCTTCTCAAGTGCCACCACTACCACCTCAACAGCAGCAACAACAGCAACCGCCACCTAGCCAGTATATGCAGTCTCAAGTGCCACCACCTAAGCCGCAGCAGCAACCACTACCTCAAGTTCATTCATTGCCACAGTATCAGTAGCAGTGGGGCCAGCAAGTGCAACCACAGCCATCGATGCAGCCTGGGTCCAGACTCCAGACCATCATCACCTCAAGTTTACCCTTAGTATCTCCCGAGTTAACCACCTGAACCACTTCCAAATAGTGTTTACGGGTTCGTCTCAGCTCATTTCTTTCTTTTGTTCTTAAAAAATAAATATATAAACTAGCTCTTAATAAATATATATAAACTAGCTAAGCTTATAATATTTTGATTTCAGAATTCTCAGAATCTTTACGCGAAATGGGAGGATGTCTGCTTGAAAAAACCTCCCTTAACGACGACCATGAAGATGACACAGGTAAAGTTCTGCTAATGCTCGGCAAAGTTCAGTTTCAAATTCAGGACCTCGTTGATAATTATGTACGTCTCACACCTCAACCATTGTCATTATTCCATTTCCTCGATCTCTATTGGTATTTTCTTATATGAAGTTTTTTGATTTCTTTTTCAGCGCGCACATATTTCCCTGTATACACAAGTTCAGTTTGCTTTTGTTGCTGGAATCACAATAATGATACTGTTGATACCAGGTAAAGTTTCTTTTTACTAGTTGGTTGATGAAGACAAGATCCTTAGTAGTCAAATATTTATCAGTAAGGTACTAAGGTTTACTCATTACAAAACTATATGTGTCACATCCTTATTGGTTATCGGTTATTGCAGCCACATATTGATGTCAACGTTAACAGATTGCTTTGTTGTACTTAAGTTTTATCAGATGTTTAGGTGATTATATCTTAACCTTGCGCTTTTTTATTGTTATTTCACTGTTTAGGTTTTAGGTGATCAGATTGATGTATATCCATAACGACTTTGAAGGTATCTAACTTAATGATACTCTCTCAAATCTCAGGCACAGGTTAGCTTACGTAGCTTGGCAACTTGCAGAAATCAATTTGATTCAGAAGGTATCACCAACCGTTATTAAGTACTTGGCGGGTTATTTTTGTTTTCGTTATGTGTTATGTTGGTATCAAGTGGATGTAATGGTGATTCTTGTATTTAGTTTGAAACAAAAAATTTGGATTATATAGATGTAATTAATTTTCGAAATTTATTGTTTCGAATAAGTTCTTTTTTCATTTTGCTGTTTAATAATTGTATTAGTGGTTATTTGCATTTATTTTTTTTGCTATATTTTTTAAATTAGTGACCACATACGTTGTCACTATGTTTGTATGTAGTGGTCATTATTTTCGGTCACTAATTGATCAAAATAGTGACCACTAACCAGTATAGTGACGAGAATAAGTGACCAAATAGGTTGTCACAAAATTTAATGACCACTTTTAAGTCGTCACTTTTTAGTGACCATATTCATATGTCATCACTATTACTTTTAGTGACCGACTTTTAGTGACGACGAGTGACCACTTTGATATGGTCACTAAATCAGCTTAGTGACCAAATATCTTCTATTAGTGACCATAATCGTGTTGTCACTGAAGGCCTTTTTTCTTGTAGTGCACCTTACGGTTATTGTTTGGCTCCCTCTTTCTCTTGAGTCGTCTGCAAACATGGGGAGATACGAGACTCTGCACGTATATAGGGAAACAGATATACACATGTTCAAATCTTAAATGAATCATATCGTGACTAGTAAAGAAACCCATGTGCGGAATGCAGTCATCCTTGAGCTCTTTTAAGGTGTGTATAGCATCATTAACCCTCTGATCAGGAGGAATATGACAATAAGCCGGAATGAGAGTCCAAGACTCTTTCAGTTTGTAGCTTTTCATGACCCATATAGGATAATCATCAAAGTACTGATGAAAAATGCATAGACCTTCATTGATAATTCCAAGGGTGCAAAAAGGATTTAGCTTATAATCGCCATCGTAATCAGGTTGGGGGATTTCTTTAAATTCCTCTGTGGATAAATCAAAAGAAATAATCAGAGCCTTGGTGGTACCGTCTTTAGGTTCATGCATCAACCAGTGAATGGCCCCATTGCACAAGGTACCAAGTTGAATCTTGCCAGTGATATAACAATACCGATGATGTAACTTTCCAATATATCTCCAAACATTTGTTTTCAAACTAAATACATGAAAACCATTAATTTCGCCTAGTACAACCTTGTAATCATCCGAAGATGAATCATAACCAAAACCCATATAAGGATGAAAATATGGATGGTTTTTAATGTCGGGATTTGGTAGTATTTTGAACTGTCTAGTAGAGGGATTAACTACTAAAATTCGAACACTATCAGAAGCAGCGATGCATACGAGGCCATTATAAGAACCAACAATATTGCATGCATTGAGTGAGGTACGATAGTTAATGTCAGGAAATCCAGTGTAAGAATCAAGCTTAGACGTCATATAGATCCTCCTAAGGTTGAAGTTATTGTTATTGCGATCAGCGTCGTACCTATATCTCAAATGAGCATTAACGAAACGGTTGCTGGAGATGAAAGAACGCCATAACTTGCAGACGTTTTTGCCGCGGATGAGATCCTTCACATCCAATCTTACGAGTATACTCTCAAGCATGTCGGGAACAACATTTTTCACTGAAAGAACCATAGCTATCGAGTATCAATGTGCCTTTTTTTTATATTATCCCTACCACAAATGGTCAATATAAATTGATTGTTCTGAACTAATAACAAAAAATCAGATGAACAATATATACCTAACCATTTTGTACCTTGGTTGACGATGACGGCGGTAGTCTTTGTTTTGAAATGATATTCTCGATACTTGAATGGTTCAACTAAACCACAAATGACCCCTAGCTCCTTCATTATTAGTTATAACTTATAAGAGTTTGTTAAAATGTCCCCTTAAAGTTTACCATTTTCTCTAGTAAAATTTTAAAAGTTTATTGGTCAATTTTTAGTAAAATTTAATTAATACCCTCTTTGACTTTATATTTCTTTTTTCAAACAACATTTATTCCTTTCTTAAACTTTTTTATTATAATTACTACTAGATTTAAAGATCATTTGAGGACAAAAACTTCTTTACATACTAACGGATCAATCTCCACCCTCCATTTTTATAAATCTAATTGATGACATTAATCCCAACAATTAAAAAAATCCACTTTCATCTTTTTTTTTTTTCAAATATAAATATCTTTCAAACCGTTACTCGTCAAGCAAAAAAAAATACCATTACGACGAGCATTTAATTATCTTTCTATAGATAGGCACTTTGATATACTTTCGACAATTTTTTTTTCGTGTTTTTCACGTTTTTTTTAAAGTTTTTTTGGTTTTTTTACGTTACTGAAATTTGCATGAAAAATCATATATGATTTAACATCAATTTGAATACCACATGTGATATTAGTGTTAAATCATATATGATATGTATATCATATGTGATTTATCATATATGATTTAACACTAGTATCACATATAATATTACATATCATATGTGATTTAACACTAATATCACATGTGATCTTCAAATTAGTGTTAAATAATATATGATATTTCATGCAAATTCCAGTTTCGAAAAAAACGAAAAAAGGCGAAAAACGTGAAAAATACGATTTTTTTTCTTTTTTCGAAAGTATATCAAAGTTCCCGTCTATAGAAAGATAATTAAATGCTCGTCGCGATGGTGTAATTATTTTTGTTTAACGATTAACGGTTTAAAAAATATTTAAATTATAAAAAATATGTGAAATAATAAAATGATTTTAATCTCAGACATTGATTTATTTTTAGATGGATGGTGGAAATGAGTCCCTTAGTATGTAAAAAAAGCTTGGTATGTAAAATAACTCTTTTCTTACTACTATTATTCAAACAACTATTAAATCGAGTTTGAACCAGATTTTTATCTGTGTTCGATCGCAACTTCAACAATAACCTCTGTCATCCCTCATTGTCGGCCTCAGATTCTTCCATCTGTGATTTTTGTTGATTTAGGGCACGATTTTCGAAAGTTTTTGATCAGTTATCATGCCTTTTTGCTCTTTTTTACAAGATCATAACGAGAAAATCTCAGGGGAGTTCTCCGTTCTATTTTCTATTTTTCCTTTCTTTTTATATTTATTTATGTACAATAAGGGTATTGTACATCGAAGTGGGGGAGGAAAATAGAAATAGAATCTACTTCTACTTTTTATTATGACATTCTAAAAATTTTGCCATTTTTTTTTCTTCATATGTGAGGATTTTTTAGCCTTTATAACATACATTTTTTTTATGCTTATAATCTTTTTCATATTATTAATTGTCGGTGGTTTCAATTATACTTGTGACCTGAACTTGACCCTCTTTGAATTTCGAAACCACTAAAATGAGCATTACACGAGGATAACTTATTGTAATTGTTAAATTTTGGGGTAATAATCTGTGGCAAACATGTCACTCTATCAATTGCTAATGGCTTTCAAGTTATGTTCTTTGCAGGCTTATTACAGGGGTTTAACATGGACAAAGCATAAGTGGTTTATAGTTCCAAGATTATCATTTCTGCTGAAGCCTCTCTTGTTCCTGCTGGAGTTCATTCTATTGTTTCTGCTGAAGTTCATTATTATAGCCGTTAGAGGGGTCTTAGTGTAACTTAATCCCCTATTTAATTAGTCCTTTATTCTAGGGTTACACACACTTGAGTGTGCAGTCTTTTGTATCACTCTCTTCTGTTCTCTTAGATCATTTAACTGATCTTGTCTTGTCTTTACATTCATATGATTATTGTCTCATTGACATTAATCTAATCTTGTAACATTTGGATACTATTAATCTAAGCTGACTATTGCAGCTTAGATCTGAATAAAGGTTCTGTTGTTTATCTACTGTTGCCTATACTTTCGTACATGGTATCAGAGCATCAGGCTCATTGATTCTCTTTAGCAACAAAGGTGTGGTTTGGGGTTACTGCTGTTGGCGTAATCACTGGTTATCTTCTGTTTCATATTTGCCCTAGACTAAGTGAATCTAGGGTGAGTGTGATTTGTTCTTCCGCTGCATATTTCTCTGTAAGTCTAAGTCTTACCTCTTCTTTAAACTTACAGTACTTAAGTCTTGTAGGTGCAAACGGGTAGACTAACATCTTGATCTGCCACCTTTGAGTGGTACGAATACCTGCTCTGGTTTATCCTAATCCACAGGCTTAGTGCTTGTTGTTTCTTATTATAAAGTCTTATCTTCTTGACTATTTATTCTTATTATTTCTGTCTGTTGTTGTCTGATTATTCTTTGTCTATCTTCTTATATCTGTCTATCTTATTGTTCGTATTATGGCTGTTGGTGATGATAATATTGGTCGTTCTTCCACTGAGAAAAGTCTTGTCTTTGGAGATGCTTTGTATTTGCATCCTAACAATACAAATGGCAATCCCATTATAACTATTAAACTCACTGGAACTGAAAATTACAAAATATGGAATATGGCCATGACTTTTGCTTTAAGGAACCATAATAAGTTAGGGTTTATTGATGGTACTTGCATAAGAGATGATTCAAACCCTAGTCTTGCTAATCAATGGGATACCTGTAACTCTGTTGTGGTTACTTGGATTCTTAATTCTCTTAGTCCTGAACTGTTTGCTGGTGCTATATATGCTAAAACTGCTTATGAAATGTGGAATGATCTTAAAGACACCTATGACAAAGTTGATGGTTCAGCTATTTTTAATCTGCATAAGAATATAAACTCTCTTAGTCAAAGTGGGTCCTCTCTAGCTGATTACTATAACAATCTTAATTCTTTATGGAAACAATTTGATTGTATGATTAGCTTGCCTCCCTGCACTTGTGAGGCTGCAAAACATTTTGAAAAACACAATCAACTGATCAAGTTAATGCAATTTCTTATGGGTCTTGATGACTCCTATGTTCCCATCAGAAGCAATATTTTAACCAGAGACCCTTTGCCTAATGTCAAAACTGCTTTCTCTGTTGTGTCTGGAGAAGAATCTCACAGGAATGTTTCATCTGGGAATAGCTCTGCTAAACCCAATGCTACAGTTTTTAATGCAAAAACCTCTGATGGAGGAAAATTTTTTTATAACAAAAGAGGTTTTAACAACAAAGTTTCTGGTTTTAACACTGGTAACAGCTCTAATAGCAGAGGACCAAATATGAACCTCAAATGTACTAATTGCAAAAAGCCTGGTCATACTGTTGATAGGTGTTATGAAATTGTTGGATATCCTGCTGGATATGTTAAGAGAAATTTTAATGGTAAACCTTTCAGCAGTAACAATGTTTCTGCTGAAACTAATCATGTCACTGATAATAGTACTAGCAATTCTCCTGTCTCTTTATCTAATGAACAGCTCTCAAGACTTATGAGTCTTCTCAATGACAACAATATGTCATCTGCTAATGCCAACTTGGCAGGTAAAAATTTTTCAGGAACCTTCTTTAATGGCAGTGTCAAGTTTAATGTGAACTTCAACAAGTTTTTTAACAACAACACTAAATCCTTAACTGGAAACATCAGTCTTGGTTGGATTGTTGATTCTGGTGCAAATCAGCACATGACTGTGTCTGAAAATTTTTTAATCAATGTTGTTAACATTTCAAATCTTGGCCTAACTGTTGGACATCCCAATGGTACTCAGGCCCTAATTACTAAAATTGGTGATCTAAAGGTCAATAATGACCTAACACTTTTTGATGTTCTTGTTGTTCCTGAATACAATGTCAGTTTACTATCTGTTCATAAGATTGCTAGAGACAACAAGATGTTTGTTGGATTTAATGAATCTAATTGCTATATACAGGATTTACATCAAAAAAGGATTGTGGGGATTGGTAAACAATACAATGGGTTATATATTTTTGATATAGACTCTACATGTAAGATTACCTCTAATAATTTCATATCTGTTTGTCATGTCTCTAGAAATCTCTGGCATCAAAGACTTGGTCATCCCTCTGACCAAGTCCTACACATACTTAGACCCACTCTTAAATTTGATAGTTCATCTGAAACTGATCATCTCTGTGATATTTGTAATAAAGCCAAACAAACCAGAGAACCATTTCCTCTAAGTGAACATAAATCCACTAAAATTGGTCAACTTGTTCACCTTGATGTTTGGGGACCATATAAAATTACTAGCAGAGATGGTTATAAATATTTTTTTAACTATAGTTGATGACTATTCTAGGGCAGTGTGGGTTTATATGCTTAAGGGGAAGGATGATGTTTATGTTTCCATTGTTAACTTTACTCATATGCTATCAAATTAATTTGAACACAATGTCAAAGTTTTTAGAAGTGATAATGGGACAGAATTTGTCAATAATAAACTTCAACAATTCTGTCATGAAAAAGGAATTCTACATCAAACTTCTTGTGTTTATACACCTCAACAAAATGGCATTGCAGAAAGGAAACATAGGCATCTCCTTAATGTTGCTAGATCCCTTATGTTTCAGGGGGAATTACCTCTAAATCTTTGGCCTGAATGTGTTCTAACTGCTGCATATGTCATAAACAGGTTGCCCTCTTCAGTTCTGTCTGGCAAGTCCCCCTTCTTCTTTGTGTATGGGCATGACCCTTCACTCTCTCTCCTTAGAGTCTTTGGCTGCTTATGCTATGCTACCATTCTCAACGTTTCTGACAAATTTGGTAGTAGATCTGAAAAAAGTGTTCTTATTGGTTACTCAAATGAAAAAAAGGCTATAAACTCTTGAGCCTAGAAACAAAAAATATTTTTTATTCCAGAGATGTCAAATTTTATGAAACTGTGTTCCCATTCAAAATGAAAAATTTTGTGTCAAAACCTTTTGTTGAAACTTATGTGCCTAAAGATTTAAACCACAAAAATTTCTTTGACTCACAAACAAGTCCCAATGATGAAGGGAGAGTGACATCCTATGATGATAGCACAGTGGTAAGTCATCCCACCAGGATTGATGAACCAGTTGCAACATCTATAGATGATAATACACACCCTGAGGGCAACATATCACATGAATCACATCCTGCTGATGCATCTTCTGATTCTGCTGATACATCTTCGGATTCTGCTGAACAAGAAAGAGGCTTGTCAGCCACTACTGCTAGGAGGTCAACTAGAGTTTCTAAGTTGCCCAGTAATCTAAATGACTTTATTGTTGAAGGAAAAGTCAAATATGGTGTAGAAAAAGTTGTTAATTACTCAAATCTTAACAAAGACAATTACTGCTTTGCTTCTAGTCTTAATAAAAGTATTGAACCTACTTGTTATGAAGAAGCTATCCTTGATAGTAATTGGGTAGATGCTATGAATTCTGAAATTGAAGCCTTAAATGAAAACCATGCTTGGGATATAACTGATCTACCTCCTAATAGAACTCCTATTGGCTACAAATGGATTTTTAAAATCAAATATAAAGCTAATGGTGAAGTTGATAGATACAAGGCTAGATTAGTTGTTAAAGGTTACAACCAAAGGGAAGGAATAGACTATGATGAAACTTTTTCCCCTGTTGTAAAAATGTCTACTGTTAGATGTCTTATTGCCTTAGCTGTAAAAAACAAATGGCCTCTTTTTCAACTTGATGTTAACAATGCTTTCTTGTATGGAGACCTTGACAAGGATATCTATATGACCATTCCCAAAGGGTTCTGTAATGAGAACAATAAAAATAAAGTTTGTAAACTTGTTAAGTCTCTATATGGTCTAAAACAAGCTCCCAGAAAATGGAATGAAAAACTTGTCAGTGTTTTAAAGGAAAACAACTTTGTCCAATCTGTTAATGATCATTCTTTGTTCACCAAAACAGAGAATGACAAGTTCATTGCTCTTCTTGTTTATGTGGATGATATAGTTCTTACTGGAAACTGTGTTGATGAGATAAACATATTCAAAGAGTTTCTAAAATCAAAATTCCATATCAAAGACTTGGGAAATCTAAAATATTTTCTTGGCATTGAGGTTTTAAAAACTGGGAATGACATCTGTCTCTCCCAAAGAAAATACTGTCTTGAACTCCTCAAAGAATTTGGTCTTCTTGGGTGCAAACCTGTGTCCACCCCTATGGAACCCAACTCTGTGCTTCCATACATTCCCACTAATGATGACCCCTTACTTGTCAACATCACTGGTTATCAGAAGCTTCTTGGGAAACTTATCTACCTCACCCATACAAGACCTGACATTTCATACTCAGTTCATTGTCTGGCACAATATATGCATTCTCCCTTGAAATCTCATCTGGAATGTGCCCTCAATGTTCTGAGGTATCTAAAAGGAGCTCCAGGAAAAGGTCTAAGGTACAATTTTAGTAACTCTGAAAATCATCTTGAAGGATATAGTGATGCTGATTGGGCCAAATGTAAGAAAACCAGGAAATCTGTTACAGGTTATTGTGTTTTCTTTAATGATTGTTTAATCTCATGGAAAAGTAAAAAACAAAACACTCTTTCAAAATCTTCCACAGAAGCAGAGTATAGATCTATGTCTACTGCTGCTTGTGAAATCATTTGGATTCAGAAAATCCTAAAAGATCTAAAAGTTGATATCAACCTTCCTGTTAATCTTTTTTGTGATAACAAATCTGCTTTACAACTTGCTGTCAATCCTGTTTTCCATGAAAGATCAAAACATTTTGAAATTGATGTTCACTTCATCAGGGAAAAAATTGCTAGAGGTGTTATAAATGCTAAAAAGATCGGATCTTCAAACCAAACTGCTGACATTCTTACAAAGAACCTCCCTGTCTATCAGCATAAATTTTTGTGTGAAAAATTGATATTGTTTGATATGTTTGCCCATCAGATTAAGGGGGAATGTTAAATTTTGGGGTAATAATCTGTGGCAAACATGTCACTCTATCAATTGCTAATGGCTTTCAAGTTATGTTCTTTGCAGGCTTATTACAGGGGTTTAACATGGACAAAGCATAAGTGGTTTATAGTTCCAAGATTATCATTTCTGCTGAAGCCTCTCTTGTTCCCGCTGGAGTTCATTCTATTGTTTCTGCTGAAGTTCATTATTATAGCCGTTAGAGGGGTCTTAGTGTAACTTAATCCCCTATTTAATTAGTCCTTTATTCTAGGGTTACACACACTTGAGTGTGCAGTCTTTTGTATCACTCTCTTCTCTTCTCTTAGATCATTTAACTGATCTTGTCTTGTCTTTACATTCATATGATTATTGTCTCATTGACATTAATCTAATCTTGTAACATTTGGATACTATTAATCTAAGCTGACTATTGCAGCTTAGATATGAATAAAGGTTCTGTTGTTTATCTACTGTTGCCTATACTTTCGTACAGTAATATAATCAGGTTAGCTATTTAGAAGGCAGCTTTTGGGATTCCACCCAATTAAATAGCTCATTTGTTTACATGTGTGTGTTTATTAACTAGGTACATTGACCACTCAATATTCCAATAGGGTAGCTTGGCTACAATTTTTGTAACCAATTGGCTACAATCCTTTAAAAAATATACCCTAGCCATGATTCAGGGACACACAGTAAAGAATCAGGACCCAAAAAAATAATCAGAGACCCACATTATTAGTACAAAATTGTAGTCAATTGGCTACAATTAATTGTAGCTAATATATTCCCTATTCCTATACAACCCTTTTTGTTGTACTCGTTTTTTAGTTACCCATAGAATACCATGTTTGATCCATTATTTTCTTTTGTTTAGCCCAATTAAATGTTATGTTTCGTTACACCATTAAACCTAGCCTACCTTGTAATTTTAAGTCCATATTATTGGTTGCTAGTTACTTGGTAAGATTGGTTGGTAATTTGAGTTCAAGAATGTGCTTAATTAGGAAGTATTATCATCTTCCCAAAATTATTGTCCACTTGTATGTTTTGAAATGTCTCGAAATAAATGTTTATTTTTTATTTTAACATATCAAAGTAGAGCTTCGTGAGCGAAGATGATTTTTGATTTTTCGAAGAACACAATGATGTTTTTTAATGGTGTGTTTTTTGTTTAGAAAAATTAATTTAAGAAAAATAATTTTTGCATGGGCGTTACCTAAGAAAACCCATTTATTGGGCCTAAACTAGACCATAGCCCATCTACCAAATCCTTAGCTTTCTAAGAAACTATTCACAGTTTCACACATGCAGTCATTCATAACATAGATATTTTTTAAAAAAATCGCATATCGATGGATATAGAATTGGATTCAGAAGAAAAAGAAGTCACTGAAATCGAAAGTGAAGAGGAAGAAGATGAAATTGAAGAGTTACAGGAGATGCCGTCACCAAGATTATCATGCTGGATTAGTTCTGATGGTAGAAAAATATTGCATGGGATAATGGTGCTGGGTGATGATATCAATGAATCAAAGAATAATTTGCATCTTGATCCTTGTTCTATTTGTTTCCAACCCTTGACCAGTCGCGGAAAACATCGAATTTCGTATGTTTTCTCATCTTATCTATGTTTTTTACTTCAAGATTTAGGTGTGTTTTTTTGTCTCGCAAGTGCAATTGAAAAGTTTTTTTTTTTTTTTTTTTTTTTTTTTTTTTTTTTTTCTCTAGATGTATATTTGGGGGGAAAAAACTAGCTTAAAAGTAGGGCAAGGAGTTATTAGTAGCGAAGCAGTTTTTTGTTTTATAAAAGTAACTTCAAGATTATAAAGTGTATACTAAAAGCTAACACTAAATGCTTTTTTCAAGTAGCGTTTTTAAAATAAAAAATAAAGTGCTAAATTCTCATTGCCAAACGAGCTTTCAACTCTAAACGCTGAATGCTAAACACTCCTAAATTCTCTAATAAAGCTCCTTAAAGATGACTGACTAACCAAATATATTAGATTTTATATTTAGGAAAAAAAGGTTCTAAGCTTTGAGTGCAACTGAAACACCAGAAGATTTTTTTGTTCTTTTGTTTTTGGTAGGTGGGTGAATTGTTATTGTTTCACAGTTTCAGGTTTTTACCTATTGTGACTATGATAAACGGCGTGTGTATGAGACCAAACTTGGTCTGATTGTCGGAATCAGTTAGCTTTAGGTTCCTATCATGCTTTTCGAGATAGTTACAAATGAACTGCTAATGTAAACTAGGTCAAATAGAACAAAATCGCGACACGTTGGCAATATTTTGATACCAAAGACGAACTCTTGATTGTCTTTTGTGCATCAAATGTTTGTGTTTATGCATTAAAATGTTGCCACATGTTGCGATTTGGTTCTATTTTACGTTAGAGAGGTTAAATTACTTTATCTTGTTACAATATATATATATGGATTGGTTCAAGTAAAAAAAATTTGTCATAGAGAGCCTAGAAAGGGTCCGTTTTGGTGAACAAACGTAAATAGGTGGAACTTTTTTGAGCCAAAGTTTACCCATTTTGATGAGCAAATTTTTTAATCGTTATTATGCATATATGCTGATGAACAACTTGTTTAAAGCTGTAAAATGTCTTGGCAACATCACTTGATGAACATAGTTTTAAGATTTTGGTCATTAAGGCACAAAAACTTTTGCTCATCAGTAGTTCCACATGTGTTAATCAAGATGGCTCCTTTTTAGGCATTCTACAACTTTGGCCATATTACAGAATCCTTACACCTAATACCTCACATATGTCAACCCACGACATCTTGGTTGATGGGTCATTTAGATCTACATTAGAATTTGTATAGAAGAAGAAATACAAGGACACTTCAAGTTTATTGTTCTTGCTTGACTGACAATTGAGCATCCATGTTTTTAATATTTAGTCAATAAATGTGATTGATTCAGGCTACACTATTAATTATGTTTACACTTTCGACTTTTAATTATTGAGAGATGACTGCTGCAGTTGTCTTCCTTGTGGCCATTTGTATGGATTTTCTTGTATAAAGAAATGGCTTCTTCAAAGTTCCTTTAGTGGGAAGGTAGGTCCTTTTTTTAACTATAATAAATTCAATTATACCATTATTTTTTGTCTTAATAATCTTTTATCAACAGTGCCCTCAATGCAACACCTTATGCGCATACAAGGATGTCGTCCCTATTTATGCATCTCTCCTTTGCGTTCGTGCTCACCAAAGGGTAATCGACTGCTTTGTTAAAAATTGATCTTGGAGTTCTTTTTAGGCTTATTGTTATAAAGAAGTTGGTTTTCAATAAGCGTTTGAAAGAATATTAATATTCATGCTGGCAACATACGCTAGATACTTTCCATTCTCCGAACAGGGTTTTATTGACTTTAAGGAGCATGAATTGTTACGACGTGTTGCTGCGGAAAATATGTATGATGAACACCATAAGCGGCTGAATGTTATACTGGAACAACGGCGTGATATTGAGAAGCAGCAGGATGCATTAGAGCCACAGTGGGATGATTTATTAGCACAACGTGCAGAAATGGATAAGCGGGCAGAGGAACTGGGACAACAATTTTGTGAACTGGAAGGGGCTGATGCACTGATACAGCAGACTGATGCATTGGAGCGGCTGGAGGAGGGATTGGAGCAGCGGTATGATGCATTGGGACGGCAAGTTGAAGCACTGGAACGGCGGGCTCATGTATTGGTTCGGCGGTATAAGGCATATGAACAAAATTTGAAGTTTTTTAATGAAATGTACAAGGAGCATCTGGCACAACTGAAGAACACCGAGCCATGTGCTGCACACACCTCTTAAAGACACTAATATATCTATAGATCACTACTATCAGCATCAACACCGTGTTGACTCTTAATAAATTTATTTTTATCTATGGGAATTTTACCAAATAAAAAAAAAAAAATTACTATATAGTTCATTAGCTTCAGTCATACATCTTGAGGTTGATCTCTCATTCCGCAACCCATGAGAAATTACATGCTAATGGGGATAGTGAATTTGTGGCTGTTAAGTATAGAACAATCAACACTAAATCGTTCTGTTTAAAAAAACACATCTACGTTTTTCCTACCAGTCCCTACAAGACCACACTGCAAAATCTGTTGCATTATCTTTAAGGCACCGGACTACCCTTTTTGAAATCAGTTTGCCTGCTCAAATTTCTGTTGCGTTTCATCACAGAATGTCATTGATGAGAGTTTTCTTTACTTATGTTGCTATAGACCTATAGTCATGTTAGCTCTCAAGAGTCCAGTTTGATTACTTTTTTGAATTTTATTGCATCTTCTATCTTACCCAAAACTACGTTTTCTCTGGCGCTTTTTTTATAATATCGTTGCACAATTTTATCTCAAATTTGCATCGTTTCACCTTTATTTGAGTTGGTTACATGTCGGAGATTAGCACCATTGAAAATATTGATACACATAACAAGTGTTCCGTGAAATGCGGCGTTGTCAATATTGCCCTATCGATACTCTGAGAGCATTCTATGTCAATGTTATGTCCTCTTCTTTTGTGTTAACATCTTTAAAATTGTAATCTCCACATAAAATTAGTGTTTGTCAATGTGTTTATAATTTGTAATTGTTTTCTATTGATTAAGAGAATTTGAGTTTGATTTGGGAAACATGCTTTCTGGCTGCCACATGACCTGTGACATTCCCGGTTAGCATTTTCTATTTCTATTTAACTTCTCAAAGTTAAAGGCAATCTCTTGTGTGCTATATTTTTTTTACAAGGCATTACGATCATATATAGGGTGCCAGCAAATACAACAAAAGGAATCATGTACAGTACTTTCCAGGTAGAGATCCGGTGAGAAGAAATTTAAAATGAGAAGTGTTAATACAATTCTGGGCGCTTCTCCTACGAGGATTAGTGTAAGCTAACTCTTCGGAGAATAGATCTTGTATTAAGTGAAATCTTCGATTGCTAGCTGCTAAGAAAACCAACACCGTTAGTCTCACCGCGGAACGGGGTTCCGCGGCCAACCTCCGGCGTGAGAGTAAGTGATAGTTTTAGAGAGATGAAGTGAATTCTAGAGAGAGGGAGTGTGTATGTGTTACCGTTTGAGTAGAGGTGAGACCTCTATTTATATGGTTGACCTTTCTGTCGTGTTCTCAAGGTCACGGGTCTTGAGAGCGACAGTTTGTGACGTAAGTCAGCTGCAGAGCTTGTCCGCTTGTTGTGATGGTGATGTTTTTGGGCGGGAGTTGTCCCGCTTTCCCTTTTTGGGGACTGCAGGTCGCAGTACATCCGACCTAGGGAAGATTCCTTTCCCTTTATGTGGGACGCGGTTGTGTTCTTGTTCGGACGCGTCTACTGTTCGCGGAATGGCTTAGTGGCCATTGCCGGGGTATGTATGTGGTCCGTGACCGAACTATGTGGGTGTCGGGAGTATTACATACTCGTGCTTAGTCCGCGTCTGACCCGTATTGGTGCTAGGGGGGTCATACGTGATCAAGTCCCCCCAGTCTAGTTGTGCTTGTTAGTCTTATTGCGAGCGCTGCTAGACTAAGTTTTCTCGTGTAACCGCGGTTGGGTGTGTCGTAGAAAGACCTAACCACTGCTGACTGTTTTCCACACGTGGCGAGGGTGTGCGTTACAGCTGTCCCTTGGGATTCGCGAACCGCCCTCAGCCGCGTATTCTCTGACTGATAGGACGTTTCTGCTGCTTCCATCTCGTTCGTTGATCTAGGCAGATCTGGACCGTTAGTTACGGGCCTGCGACGTGGCGTGTTGTTGGCCGTTCGATTGACCCGTCAGTTTTACTTTTGGGAGAGTATAAATACCTCTCTTTTTTACTTTATTGGTTACTGTTGCCATTTCCTCTTCGCGAGTAAAAAAGAAAAACGCTCTCCAAGTTTTGTGTGCTCCTTCCTACTTTATCAGGTTAGGTTTTTCCTCCTTCCTTGTAGTTCAATGGCTAAGAAACTCCTAAGTGACTTTACTTGTAAATTGTCCCAAAAAGATTTGAATGATTTTTGCTCTAGATGTCACATTCCTTCGACCGTTCATCCACTTCTTCCTGGTCCTAACGACACCATAAGGGATGCTCCTAAGGGTAAGATAGGAGTGTATACTAGGTTCTTCGAACTTTGCAATTTTAGGATACCCCTTTCCGCGTTCCTATGTAGGGTCTTGGAATATTTTCAAATTCATCTATCGCAGTTATCCGTACTGGCCGCCGCTAGGATTAGTCATTTTGAGATCCTTTGCCGCGCTCACGGTGGGACACCCACCGTGCCATTATTTAGGAAGTTTTATTATTCGGGGATGAAGGATGGTTGGATGACACTAGAGAAGCGTAAGGGTCCTAAGTCCTTGATTGTTCCGGTGTGTTACACCGCTCCTTTGGATTCCGTGAAGAATTGGAAGGAGTTCTTCTTTTGGGTTGACGCAACTGTTTTTCCGTTAGCGATCTCGTGGAACGAGAAAGTTTCTGTTGACCGTGATCCACCTCCGACCGACGACGGCATTGACCTTGAGTTACTGCATCGTCTTGATACGATGCGCGCTCCTTTTAAGAAGTTGCCTGAGCCTTTTCTTTGCACAGTTGGTCTTAGCCGTGCTTGGGATAATGCCACAGAACGACCTACTTTTAGGTCTTCGGATAATGGAGAGTGGGTAAACTTTTTTAGTGTTTGTCGCGCCTCGTTGCCTTCCCTTTTATGTCTTGTTACTAATTTGTGCATTTTTGTTTGCAGATATGTCTCTCTTCGCTTTTATTAACCAACAGGATCCTTTCGAGGTAGCATCCGGGGAAAGGACTCTGAGAGAAGGTGAGAAAACGTTGCTGGATGAGACCGCCAGCCGAGTTATTGAGCCTTCGGAGAATACTATCACATTAGTCCAAGAGACTATTGTGGACAACGTTGAAGCGGCGAAGGCTAACAAAGCCGCTGGGAAGAAGAGGGTTAGGCTTGCTGTCCCTTCCAAGCAACCTGAGAAGAAGAGGCTTACTTCTGTGCCGGCGAATGATGCCGGATCCACTGCTGGTATGGTATCTGTGCTATGTTGTCGATTTTTTCTCGTTTTTTGCTTTCAAAAGATAACTTAAGTGTTATGATGCAGGGGGCCCGACCGCGGGATCTGCTCTTGAGCTTCGCGACGAGTCCGACTCTGGTCCGCGGGAAGTGACCAACTTGTCCTCTGAGGCTACTCCGGAACTGCAAGTCAATCCGGATTCTGCTTCCAAAACATCCACCCCGGCTCATCAAGAGAACCTAGATGTGGACATGCCCGACCCTTCTGAGCTCCCCATTATGCAACAGGAGAGCTCGTTTAGGGCTGAGTCTCCCCTGCAAGATCCTTCTGGTCACCGCCCCGCGGCCTCCGATGATGATTTCTACGAATCCTTGTCCGTGGACACGGCAGAGGCAAAAAATATTTATGTCCCAAAGTGGTTGCCAACCAATGAGTTCCGGATGAACGACCCTTGGATCTGTCAGAGTATGCTAGACAACCTTGCAACTCCCGGGTATTTGTCCACACTGCGCAACATGCCCCATACGGACTTGCTGGAGCAGTACAACATGATGACTGTCCAGCAAGCGTGTATGACTTCCGAGGTACGTTTGCGGCTACAGTTTGAGCTGAACCAGACTAATAAGTTGAACAGGAAACTCGAGAGGAAGGATAAGAAGATTGAGGCTTTGAAGGGGAAAATTCAGGAGCTCGAGGCTGAAGCCGCGGAGGCAAAGGGTCTCCGCGAGCGGGTTGGGTCGCTTGAGTCCAAAGCGGAAGAGCTTAAAAGGTTGCGTGAGCGCGTGACGCAATTAGAAGGTATGATTGCGCCCAAGGATGAACAGCTGGCCCATCTCACTGTTGAGAATGCTGAACTAAAGGGTAAAGTGGCCGGGCTTACTTCTGTCTGCGATGAACTGAAAGAACAGGTGAAGAGCGCGGGTCTGCTGGAAGAAAAGTTGAAGGAGTGCGAGGATAGGGTCCGTGGCGAGTATGATGGTCAACTCGCACAGCTGGATCAGAGGTTGGCGGAGCTGAACCGCGACTTTGATGAGGACCTGTTTCTGAGTACCCTTATTGCCATCGAAGGAAAGCGTTGGGTTATTGGTCATGGTTTTCGCAGGGCATGGCTGGCTTTTAAACAGTCCGAGGAGTTGCAGACACGCCTGGGTGATTGTATAAGCAAGGCGATTGCGGAAGGTTTGAGGCAGGGTTTGGAGGCCGGGGTTGTGCATGGAGGTAAAGGGGTTAAACTGGAGCAGATTAAGGCCTATAATCCGCGAGCCAATGAGGTTTATCGCGAATCAGTGATGCGCCTTAGTGACGTCCCTTTCCCACTTCTTGATTCCTTGGAAGCTTGCAAGGATTCTTCATTAGAATTCCTTATGTCGCAGCTTGTGTTAACGGAGGAGAGACCAGGCAGCTCGGGAGAGTTTGTGTTTAATCCCCCGGTGGCGGAGGAAGTTGCTCTTCCCAATTCTCTGCTTCAAACTATCACTAGGCGCCCACGCGCCATTGCCGCCTACAAGGAGAGGAAGCACCGGGCATACGGTAAGAAGTTTGATGTGTGGAATCCGGAGTTGCTTGTGTCAGAGGTTGAGCACCAGGTTACCACCACTGGAGAGCCTTCTTTGGTGATTGTTCATCCGGGGCCAACCCCTTCCTCCGCGGTCACCGGCCCTACCGGGGAGGACGAGAAAGAAGAAGAAGAAGAACAGGCTGCGCACGACGATATGTTTGATACAACTGTTCTTGATGGTGCCGGAACTGCTTGAGTCAGTCTTCTGTGGGCGGCATTTAGACTATGCCGCCCTTTGCAATCTATTGTGAAGCTTTTCCACTTATTATTTTTGTTAGGGTCGTGGTTGCCGCGACGCCATTTATTGTAAGCCGGGGGTATGCCCCCGTGTATATGTAAAGAAGTCTTGCATATTTAATGGAAATCTTTGGTTGTATGCGTATTCTTTTACTTATTTGCCGGAACTAGTTGTCCGGGCTTTGAGTTGAACCCTTGGCCGTACTTCGGGAGTCCGGGGGTGTCAAACATTGGTCAATGGGTTTGCAAAACCACTTATATGCCTGAGTCAATTTTGAGGTTGCTCGTCCTTTATGTACGACACTGTTTGTTGCAGACATAAGAGATGTGCGAAAAATGCAAAAGTGAATATGTGATTTAAGTTTTTGTTTTGGAAAATTTGTAGAGCGGGCCAGGCATCTACGTTTCATTACTTAGAAAATATTACAATATAAATACGAAATATGAAATGTTAAAGTTCCCCTGTTGTCCGGACCTGATCCGTGATCAGCTTACAAAAGGCGGGGAGAATCTACCTACGCTTAGATGTAACATTTCTTCAAGTTGCGGATGTTCCATGTTCTCGGGAGTATCTCCCCGTCCGCGGCTCTGAGCTTGTATGCTCCATTCCTTAGTGCCTCTATCACTTCATATGGCCCTTCCCATTTGGGACCAAGCTTTCCGGTGTCCTCCGCTCTACTAGCTTCGTTGCTGCGGTAGACAAATTCTCCGGGTCGGAAGGCCGTGCTTCGTACTTTGGCGTTGTAGTACCCCTCCATCTTTGCTTTGTTGCGCGCCTCTTCAATGGCCGCGGCTTCGCGTTTTTCTTCCAGGATGTCCAAATTTAGACGAAGCTCTTGGTCATTGGAGATTTGGTTTATGGCCGTACATCGAAGACTTGGCATTCCAATCTCTACTGGGATAACTGCCTCAGTGCCATATGTGAGGGAAAATGGGGTTTCGCCGTTGCTTGTTTTGATCATAGTTCTGTGTGCCCAGAGCACATGCGGCACTTCTTCCACCCAGTCCTTACTTCCCTTCTCCAACCTCGCTTTGATGCCTTCTCCCAGACTTTTGTTCGCGCTTTCGACCAGCCCGTTTGCCTGCGGATGCTTCACCGATGCAAACCGTTGTTTGATGTTGAGCTTCTGGCACCAGTCCTTGAATGGGTTGTCGCGGAATTGCTTTCCGTTGTCCGATACTATCTCTCCCGGCAGGCCGAAGCGGCAGACAATGTTGTCCCAGACGAACTTCTTCACTTGCCTTCCTGTGATTGAGGCTAAGGGCTTGGCTTCAATCCATTTAGTGAAGTAGTCTATTGCTACAATCATAAACTTTACCTTGCCGGGGCTTCTGGGAAAGGTCCGCAGATGTCTATACCCCACTTGTAAAAAGGCCAAGGAGAGGTGATTGGGGTCAGATTTTGCTGCGGATGTTTTGGTACCGGGCGGTGGACTTGGCAATCTTCGCACTTCTGTATCAGATCACGTGCATCCCGGTGCATCGTCGGCCAATAATATCCGGATCTAATTGCTTTGGCTACTACTGCCCTTGGGCCGGAGTGCATGCTACACGACCCTTCGTGGATTTCTCGCAGCACGTAGTTGGCTTGAGTGGGGCCCACACATCGGAGCCATGGTTCTAGGAAAGATTTCCGGAACAGGATTCCGTCTCTCAACGCGTATTGCCTTGCCTTGATCCGTAGTTTTCTTGCCTTGTTGTCATCCGCCGGTAGCATTTCATCCCTTAGATATTCGATCAGGGGTGTCATCCATGTGTCTCCGTCTTCTTCCACGATAGCCAGCACTTCCTTTTCTTCGATGGATTTTTCTTTTAAGACTTCCACAAGGACCTGTTTTGTCAGGTGGGCAAAGCTGGTGGATGCGATTTTGCTTAGCGCGTCTGCTTGTTTGTTTTGACTCCGGGGAACCTGTCTGATGGAGAACGTCCGGAACCCTTCAATCAATGATTTGGCCTTCGCCAAGTAGCGCGCCATGCTTTCCCCTTTTGCTTCGTATGCTCCGTTTATCTGGTTTGCCACGAGACGGGAGTCAACATTTGCTGATAAGTATTTTACCCGCATTTGTTCAGCAATCCTTAGCCCTGCGATTAGTGCCTCGTACTCGGCTTCGTTGTTGGATGCCTCAAACTCGAAACGGAGAGCGTAGGTGAACTCCTGCCCCTCCGGGCTTGTCAGGATTAAGCCTGCTCCGGACCCTTCTATGCACGAAGATCCGTCTGTGAATAGTTTCCACGGCTCTGAGTATTGTAGCTGGTCCTCTTTCTTGTTAAGAGTTTCTTCCTCTGGAATCTCAGCAATGAAGTCTGCTAGCACCTGTCCCTTTATGGCTGTCCGGGGTCTGAAGGTGATGTCATGTTCGTCTAGCTCTATTGCCCATCCAGCCATTCTTCCACTCTTTTCCATCTTGGTTAAGACTTGCTTTAATGGTTGGTCCGTGATCACCGCAACTGTGTGTGCTTGGAAGTACCGCCGCAACCTGCGGGATGCATATACTAGTGCCAGGACGAGCTTCTCGATTGGAGTATAATTTACCTCCGGGCCTTTTAGGGCGCGGCAGACGAAGTACACTGGCTGCTGCCTTGATTCCCTTTGTGCTAACAAGACCGCGCTTACAGCTTCTTGTGACGCGGCTAAGTACATGATCAACTCCTCCTTTGGTTGTGGAGCGATAACCATTGGCAGATTCGCAATGTGCTTCTTGATTTCTTTGAACGCTTTCTCCGCATCCGGTGTCCAGTAGAAGTCGCTCTTTTTGATGCACTTCTTCAGCGTTTTGAAGAATGGAAGGGACCTTTCCGCTGACTTGGACATGAATCAACTGAGACTGGCTAATTTTCCATTTAGAGACTGCACTTCCTTTTTGGTCGTGGGTGATTTGAGAGTAGCCACGGCCGCAGACTTGTCTGGGCACGCTTTGATGCCCTCCTTGCTCACCACATGACCTAGAAACATTCCCTGTTCCGCCCCAAATGTGCACTTCTTGGGGTTAAGCTTCATGTTGATGTTCCTTAGGGTCCTGAAAGTTTCGTTAATATCCCTGAGTACTTCTTCCTCTGAATGGCTCTTGATGACTAGATCGTCAACGTACACTTCCAAATTTCTTCCAATTTGCATCTCAAACGCCCTGTCCACGAGCCTCTGGTAAGTAGCACCAGCGTTCTTTAGACCAAAGGGCATTTTGGTGTAACAGAAGATGCCTTGGTTTGTGTGAAACGCTGTCTTTTCCTCATCCCCAGTCGCCATTTGTATCTGGTGATACCCTTTGTACGCGTCGAGAATGCACTTGAATGGGTATCCGCAGAGAGATTCGACCTTCCAGTCGATCTCCGGCAAGGGGTAGCAATCTTTTGGACAGGCTTTGTTTAAGTCCTTGAAGTCCACACACATTCTCCAGCTTCCGTCACTCTTTTTGACGAGCACGGGGTTAGACAACCAATCGTGGTAGTGTACTTCTTTCATGATCCCTGCTGCAACTAGCTTGGTAACATCTTCATTGATTGCTTTGTTTCTTTCTGGGGCCTGTCCTCTCTTTTTCTGTCGCACAAGTTCATAACCGTCTCGGACATTCAACTTGTGTTCTGCGATTGACCGCGGAACCCCAGTCATGTCGGAAGGCTCCCAAGCAAAGATATCCAAGTTATCCTTGAGCACGTCGCATAGACTCTTCTTTCCTTTCTCGCTTAACCCGCCCCCTATGGTGACCGTTTGATCGGGGAATTGGGGGTTGATTGCTACTGCGACTCCTTCTTTTACTTCTGTGGTTGTGTGGTCGGACTCTGGTTCCGCGATCATTCTGCATTCAACCGGGACCACCTTGTCACTGTGCAAAGTCACAACTCCGACACAGGTAGGGAATTTCAGCATCCCATGCGCCGTGGATGGCACTATCCTTAACAGCCTAATCCCCGGACGTCCAATTATTCCGTTGTAGGGAGACGGAGATCGTACCACCATGAAGTTCATCCAGGCACTAGTTGAGTTCTCTTCATCTCCGAATGTTACTTCCAATAGGATCTGTCCTAACGGCCACGAGAGTTCTCCACTGAAACCCAACAGTGGCGAGGAAGCAGGAATTAGTCTTTTGAGGATGTCTGGGCTTAGCTTGTTGAAGCAATGTTCGTACAGGACTTCTGAAGCGCTTCCGTTGTCCACGTACATCTTGTGGACTGTGCACCCTTCTATGTCTGCCTTGATCACCAGCGGATGATCGTCCCAGTCATCCCCGGATATGGGAGGAAAAGAAATTTCCATGTTCAAAACCGCTTCCGGACCCAGCTTGGGTTTGACCGACCGTTGCCAGGTGCTGACCATGTATATGGCGTTAGCTTTGTCCTTGGTCGTGGTGTCTTTCTTTCCGCCCTTAGGGCCACCATTCTTTTGTGCTCCATTCTTGATCTCCTTGACCAGATGTGCGAGCTATCCGGACCTGACTGCTTCCTCTATCTGTTTCTTCAACTGATAGCATTCGTCCGTGGTGTGCCCCTTTTCTCTGTGAAAGTCACAGTACTTGTCTTTATTCCTAGACTCGGCTGGGCTGGACATTGGTGGAGGAGCTGTGAATTTGACCGTATCCATGGCCAGGATTTCTTTCGGTGTCTTTGTGAGGGGGGTGAACCTATCTCCTCTCTTCCTCTCAGGCCTTGAGCGGGCTTTGAACTCCCCCTTTCTTTCAAAGATCTGGATGTTTTTCTGCCCTCCATCATGATTTTTCCACTGGGAGTGTTTTTTCTTTGATTGGTTGGCCGCGGCTACCTCACCTCTGAGGAATGCTTTTACGACCTTCCACATTTCATCCTGCGACTGGGGAATGTTGTCATTGAGCCTCTTGATTAGTTCGGGGTTTGTTATCCCGTGCATAAAGCCAGACACTCTCATGCACTCTGGAGCTCCCTTCACATACATGCTCTCCGTCTTGAAGCGTTCCACGAACGCCTCCGTGGACTCCCCTTCCCGCTGCTTTATATGGTGTAATTCAACAGGATCTTTCGTATACTTCTTCTGTTGTAGGAAGTATGAAAGAAAGCTCGATCTCAATTCCTCAAAGCTGTCAATGCTCTCCGGACGCAGCTCATCAAACCAGCCGCGGGCGTGTCCAATAAGGGTGGAGTTGAACATGTGGCACCAAGTGGGCATGGCCCATCTCTCCACTTTGGCCGCGGTCTGGAAGATCTTCAGATGATCCTCCGGATCTCCTGTCCCGTCATATGTCCTGATGTGGGCTGGCATTCTTGTTCTGTCCGGGAACTCGAAATTCCGTATGCGACGGGTAAAGGGGTCTGTGTCAGCCAAGTCATACGGGGAGTAGAGGTCGTCATCTTCCCGTTTATTGATTTTCGGGGTGGATTTCCAATGTCCTCCAGTGCTTTCCTCGCTTTCCGGGGGAGATACTTCCCTTGTTCTACTGCGGCACGAGTGGTATGTTTCTCCTCTGCTGGACTTCGAGTGGGAGGCACTCCGGCTCCGATGGCGTCTATCGGCCGAATCCTTTTCAGTCACGTCCTTTTTGTTTCGCTTCTCTTCTTTTTTGCGTTGCCTACGGGAGGTGACTTTGGACTGGAGTCTGGAGAACACTGTTGGTTTCTGGTCACCGAGTCTAGTGGACACGTGCGGACGTTCCTTTTCCAGTCTTGAGAATACGTCTGGTCGCGGCCTCTTGGTTTCCAACCGGCTCTTGTCCCTAGAACCCCCATCGTCTCGACTGCTGAGTCTCGAGAAGACACTTTGCGACTTAGAATACTCCGCCGGGTCTGACCTGGCACTAGGACTGGCTTCGCGCCTACTTTTGGGTGCTTCTTTTCTTTCGGATGCTGGGTGGGTATTCCGGGCGTGTTCTCGAGACCTCTCATTTCTAGCTTCATCGTCAAAATCCAGACGGGTTTTGACCCGGTCCAGTTTTTCCTGATGAACCTTTTCTGCCATGAAGGGCAAGATCTGATGGTAGTGCCTTTCGCAGAACTCCCTTATTGACGCGTCTGTCACGGTATTAGGGCGGTATTGTTCTGGGGTCTTGCACTTTTTCCTTCCCTCCCGTGTTTCTGACCGTGGACGGCTCGGGAGACGGGGAGGGGTTTTCTGCCAAATTGCTCATTAGAGTTTTTTTTTTACAAGGGAAACGCAGTTATGTCACTGGTCCCACGGATGGCGCCAACTTGTTAATACAATTCTGGGCGCTTCTCCTACGAGGATTAGTGTAAGCTAACTCTTCGGAGAATAGATCTTGTATTAAGTGAAATCTTCGATTGCTAGCTGCTAAGAAAACCAACACCGTTAGTCTCACCGCGGAACAGGGTTCCGCGGTCAACCTCCGGCGTGAGAGTAAGTGATAGTTTTAGAGAGATGAAGTGAATTCTAGAGAGAGGGAGTGTGTATGTGTTACCGTTTGAGTAGAGGTGAGACCTCTATTTATATGGTTGACATTTCTGTCGTGTTCTCAAGGTCACGGGTCTTGAGAGCGACAGTTTGTGACGTAAGTCAGCTGCAGAGCTTGTCCGCTTGTTGTGATGGTGATGTTTTTGGGCGAGAATTGTCCCGCTTTCCCTTTTTGGGACTGCAGGTCGCAGTACATCCGACCTAGGGAAGATTCCTTTCCCTTTATGTGGGACGCGGTTGTGTTCTTGTTCGGACGCGTCTACTGTTCGCGGAATGGCTTAGTGGCCATTGCCGGGGTATGTATCTGGTCCGTGACCGAACTATGTGGGTGTCGGGAGTATTACATACTCGTGCTTAGTCCGCGTCTGACCCGTATTGGTGCTAGGGGGGTCATACGTGATCAAGAAGGATGAGAAATAACTATAGCCACACATTTGAGATGCATCGATTTGAATTAGATGTCTTTATTAATTTAGATGCATCCCAATTACCATCGAAAGTGTTTTTGAAGTGAAAACGGTGCAAAGTAGTAATAGCAACGAATTTAACACAAAGGAGATGGAAAATGCATAGGATTCATCTGACTTAATTAAATGTATCTAATATATTTATATGCAATGTCACACTTTCTATGCATAAAAGGCTAGTTTTGATATTTTAAAAAGAACGGGAATAGAATAGGATGTCTTTAAATGTAGAGGGAAATTTCTTAAACGAACACATTTTACTGCTACTTTACACATATAAACCTCGCCTATACACTTTTCTAAAATGAACTTTCAACTGGGCGTGGCCTGGGCGTGGTCTAGGGGACTGGGCGTGGCCTGGGCGTGGTCTAGGGGCCTGTTGGGCGTGCCCTGGGCGAGAGACTAGTCAACTAGGCGTGGTCTAGGGGGCCTGGGCGTGAGGCGAGGTTCTAGGCGATGGGAGGGTTTGGGCGTGGCTCTAGGCGATGTAAGGGATTTGTTTTGGGCGTGGTTCTAGGCGTGTATTGTGGGGTTGTTTCGTTTTGATTTGAATTAGCAACCAACACATCTAATGTGTTAGGAAATTTGGATCACAGTAATCTGAGAGTCGTGTAAACACTTTCAGATTGAAGTATTTCGGTGGTTCTACCAAAATCTCAAATCGGATAAAACTCGGATTTTGAACCGAGAATATGTTTTTTTATATTATGAACAGAACCGGAATTCGAATATATGACCAAAAACTGATGGCCGGTTACAACTGCTATAGCAGTTATTCTAACCGCCAAATCAGTTAAAATTTAGGGTTAAATTGCTGGAAATTTTATTTTCTAGTGCGTTTTTAACGTAGCACTTTATACAAAATAAAATTTTTCCAAGCTGACCCCAGCCAGTGGCGCTGCCCCCGGACCCCCGTCATTCAGGGCTTCGCCCCCGAACGGTAATCATAATAACGTCATACAAGTGTGCACAACTCGCATGTTTTAGGCGAACTAGCTCTTAAAGATGAAGAGCCTTTGAACATTGTAAAAGACATCCATAAGCTCTATGGTTCCTAATATGAAATAGTGTAGAACAATTTTATAAAGTCACTAGGGAGCTCCACATCGGAAGAGGGTAGAATCATCATTTATATGTGTACATATAGTATAAATATGTTGCACCTATAACATAAAATAACTTCAACTTCTCTCATGTTCTCTTTTATATACTCGTAGTTTTCTTAATCAATACAAGTATTATTTCAACTTGTTCTTTCTTTGCTTGCTAGGAACGTTGGTTGTTTGAGCATGGTTGACTAGGTAGAGACAAAGCAACCCAAAGTGAGTTTTTAAGGAAAATGAGTCTTAAAGGGAGAGTGAAGGAAAAAAAATGTAGTGAACACACATGAATTTTATAAGAATAAGTATTTATTTTACTGTTAATGATTATGGATGGCCATAGGTCGGGTAAAACTTTCATTAATATCAATGTCCATATTTATGTTTTATATACATATATCGATTTTCATTTTAATTTTAACTTTTTTTTTTCTAAAGGCATTTAAATTTTCATCATTAATATCCATTGTTTTATAATTAACCTATCCATATTTATACCTAATGGATGAAATGCTGAAGCATATATCCATTAGATGATGATGATGATTAAAAAAAAAAAAAAAAAAAAAAAAAAAAAAAAAAAACCAAAAAAAAACAAAAAAAAAACCTTACTCGTCGAGCAAAAACCACTTCTTAATTTAACTTAAATATACGTTACTACAAAAATGAATACTAGCTTATTAAATTAACAACATAAACACAAGCTATAAAGAACTAACTGTACAAGTTATTACACTAAAATGAAACTATATTCATGAATGGAAACTCACATAATTTCAAATTCATAATAATCATAATATACGAGATAAAACGTATATATATATCATGAAATAGAGATTTAAATTATATACTCCCTCCGTCTCAAAATAATAGTCCACATTTCCTTTTTTGGATGTCTCAAATTAATTGTTCACTTTCCCTTTATAGTAAAAATTAGGGAACTTTACGGGAGAAGATTCCTTTTGAATGGTTAAAAATTAAAGTGATCCCACTTTTATTAAATTGTGTGTTTTTTGTCTCATGACAATAATTTTGAGACGGAGGGAGTATCAAACAATATGTATTGATCATCAAGCTTTATGCACGCATAAAGTTATTTATAAACCTGATGATAACTCACAATATTCATAACCATAATATACACTAAATAAAACAAAGATAAAGAATTATACCAAGCAGCTCATCTGGATACATATCCACTCTCTTCACCATACTATTTCATTACGGGGCTTCACCTCTGCTCAATATCTTACCGATCTCCAAAATCACCACATTAAAAGGAAGAAACGCTTATCCAAGAGTATCGGATACTATTAACACCATCTGTGACAGAGTACACTCAATCGGAGCTTTCAATGATGAAGCTGTTGATGCATCAACCATTAATGAAGTAGACGTTGACGGTATGGCTATACCTTTACCCTTAGCAAAAATCTTTTGTAAAATCAATTATGATTTTTGTAGCAATTGTTACCTGGCAATACAAAATTGTCCTATAAGGTACCTTTACCGTGGTTTTTATCAGGTACCTTTACCGTGGTTAGGCCTATAAATTAAAGTAAGAACAAATAACGCACCTTATCATCTCAGTTGAAATAGTCAGGGTCCATGGGATCCCTTTTGGCAGCAATAACACCCAATTCCCTACCAACAACTCTTTCTGCAACGCATAATCCTAAATAATGTAATAATTATCAGCAGATCAAAATATATAGATAATCCTAAATTATGTAATAAATATCAGCATATCAAAACCTAAAACTGATATAAACAAAATTATACCTAGTTTTTCGATGAAATTGATGTTGTACATCGCTCTACCTTATCTTTGTATATTGATTCATTGTTCCCGATAGCATCAACACTGGTCTGTAAAATATCATTATCGGAAGGCATAAAATCTAATTTGTAACCAACATGTACTTCGATCGCCATTGTTATGGTTGGGTGTTTGAGAGGGTAAATAAGGAGGGGTTTGGTGTTTCATTTGTTGGTACTTCGTTTGTACACTCGGTTTGATCAAAACTTTGTTTGGGGTTTTATTTGCAATACATCATAAGTTCTTTTGTCTGTTTTTTATTCCTATGTGTTTGGTGATGTGGTTTGAGTCTTTGTAATTTTTATGATAGATCTAAAATATTCCATGTTAATCGAGTTCTTAGATTTAACCTTGTTAATGTTACACATTTCAGATACACTGACGATGAAAATGAGACTAGCAGCTTATGAAATCACTAGTTACTATGTTAACTAAATTTCGTTTATGAAAAAATCAAGGCATATTATGTTGATTTTTAACTAATGAGTAATTTATGAAACATGTATTACAGTATGTGCAGTGTTTATAACTTAGTCTTGAAGTAGGGTAAATTGCAAAAATGGTCCCTAAAGTAGCCCAAATGCGCAAAGATGACACTCAGACAAAAAGTGTTGCAAAAACGACATTAATGTTTCAATTTTTTTGCAAAATAGCCACCGAGACGCACTATTCACTAACTTTTGTTAGTTTTCCTCGTTAAGTGCAGTGAAATGACTAATATAACCTCGTCTTCTTCCCCATTTGAATTTCTTTTGAATTTCCAGTTAATTTTATTCCTAAATCAAGAACATCAAGAACAAAACCCATAACATAAAAGAAAACCCAAATTGTGTTGTTTTTGCAACTGGTAACATGTGCACTGGATTTTAGACATCGAAACGCATCGGGTTTTCTCAACTGGTAATATATGCACTGCATTTTAGACTATTGTGTGGAAGGATACTATCAAATAGCTGATGTAGGAAGATACATTCAAATTACCTAGTTTTTATACATAATTTATACATGATATCTACATTACATGCTACATACTTGATTTATGTTCATCTACATCATCTATACCTGATATTTACATTACATGTGATTTTGATTTTTTCCTATTATAAGATTTTACAACAATCTATACATGTTTTACAGACAACCTATGCAGGGCATATGTATACACACTAGAATATTCACATACTAACCACTTAAATTCGCTGAACTTCTGACGATCACGAGAATCAATGACACACCAGCAACTAAGAGAGCAACACAACAGAGCGCGCTCTACAAATAATCATAGCACACACTTTAGAAAAAAGTATGTTGAGAACTTTATCGTATAAAGATAATTGTATCAAATATAAAGTAATTGTATTACCTTAAGTGGTGGCAAGTTGTTCCATTTAATACACAAATAACATGTTGCTGGGATAATAAATGACTGAAAATACAAAAACATTGGTCTTAGAAAAGATTATGACAAATTGAAAAGTTTAATCAAGATTGGATTTAAAGTAAACTTACCGGGGTGTTATATTTCCCGACCCGACCCGGACCCGAACCCGACGAAGGATATTCAGGTCGGGTTACTCGGGTCCAAAATCCAATTCGGGTCAATCGGGTCAACCCGATTAACCCGAGTACGAACTAGGGTCGGGTATCGGGTTCAAAATATTTGAAAATTCGGGTTCGGGTCGACCCGACTAACCCGACTTAATTTTTTTTTTTTTTTTTTTTTTTTTTTTTTAACTTTTCCCAATCTTTATTTAATTGAAAGGCCCAAATTAGTGCATGAACATATATTGCTTCATATATTTGGTTTTATATTCATTTTCATTCTATATAATTGACCTCAGATTGAAAACAAAATGCATTACAAAAAGAAAATGTGTAAATCCAACTATAAAATGCATGTATTAGTGCATTGCTCTACTGGTATGAATATAATAACCTTTTAAAAACCAATAGACATTATATTCATAACGTTTGGTTACTAAATTTAAGAAATTAAATTCTAGAATTATATAAATGGACTTGACCCGAACCCGACTTGACCCGACCCGACTTGACCCGACCCGATTTGACCCGAACCCGACCAACCCGAGTTCAAATAGGGTCTGGTTCGGGTATATTATTTTTTGGCTTGACCCGACTTCGACTCGACCCAACTGACCCGAACCCAACCGACCCGACCCGAATGACACCCCTACTTACCATTGCCACTCCAACAATCGATCCCATTAAAGACACAAATGGTCATGTAATAAGAGAAATGGTCCTGTACAATTGCCACTCCAACAAATTGAGAAAACCCGATGCGTGTCAGTCCATACCTCCACCATTTCACTCGTTTTTGCAACACACTTGCTGAAAAATGAAAATGGTGTGTTTTGGGTGTCAAAAATATAGGTTTCATCTTGATGTTTTTGATAATTGTTTAGCCATTTAAACGAGTGAAATCGCGATAATACCCTTAGTGACGTAGCACTTAAAGAGGAAAACTAACGAAAGTTAGTGAACAGTACGTCTCGGTGGCTATTTTGCAAAAAAAAAAAAAAAAAAAAAAAAAAAAAAAAACATTAATGTCGTTTTTGCAACATTTTTTGTCTCGGTGTCATCCTTGCGTATTTGGGCTACTTTAGGGACCATTTTTGCAATTTACCCCTTAGAAGTAAAAGTGAAGGATTTCCTATAGATGTTTTCCTATAGATTTAAACCAAAAACATCTATATATATTATTTCCTATACTATTGCCAAAAACATATAGTGTTAGTCAAAATTTACGAACAATTCTCAACTCCTAAAACCAAAACCAGTCTTGGACATCCTAAAAAACTACTTAAAGTCCAGGAACTATTATGTCATGATAAGTTTAAACGACTCACTTTATATGGTAATTTGCCTAAATAATTGCCAGGTAAACTAACTGACGTTACGAAAAAATAGTTAATTATTCGACAAATAGCACGTGTATCGCACAGGTTGTATAAAATAGGGGTAATGTTTAAAAAAAGTACTAAACTTGCCACCCTTTCTTCTTCAGGGTAGCGAACAAAATTTTTTATTTCACTTTCAAATTAATCCTCTTTAGGGTATTTTCATGAACAGTTGGACATTTTTGCCCCTATTACCCAGAAGAGGAAATGGCAAGTATGATACTTTTTTTTTAAATAATAAATAATGTACTAGCCGTACAGAAAACATGTTTTGGCTAAGAAAACGGAATAAGAATTAACAAGGGTAACGTATTTGTGATAGGGAAACGAATGTATTTTGGCCAGAATTTGATCGGCGACGATCAAACTCAATAGGTTTATGGGATAAGATGCCCGAATTGACTGCTTTGATACCAGTTGATACACTCTTACAGGAATCAAGGAGATTCAAATAAGAATTGAGCTCAAGAATTAGTTAATGGGATTTGTTATGGCTTACTGACTTGTAGAAGTTTATTACAAGAATTACAAAATCAAAACCGCTTACAAATGTGAAATGAATTGTGTTATATACAAATGAAATGATGAAATGGCTGTAACGGCTTTTCCCGCCTAAATGGTGAGGGTTAAAAGTGCTTATTTGAACCCCACACGTGCCATGCACGCGTATACTTATTTAAACTCATGTCCTTTGCAAATGGAAGTGGCTGGTGGAACTAAATTACCTTAATAAGTAAATAGTGTAAACTTAAAACAAAACATTTTTATCATAGATTTAACACAATTATAAATCATTAAATAATTTATCTTAATACATATCCAAAATTTAACATAATTAAAAACTAGGGCAAATTATAAAAAAAAGTATCATACTTGCGATCATTTGCTCTTGTGGGTAAGAGGGGCAAAAATGTCCAACTGTTCATGAAAATACCCTAAAGAAGATGAATTTGAAAGTATATTACCCTCAGAAAGAAAAAAAATTGTTCGCTACCCTGAAGAAGAAAGGGTGGCAAGTTTAGTACTTTTTTTTAGCTATTTGCCCTATAAAATACCATGAAAATAACAAAAAAAAAAAAAAAAAAAAAAAAAAAAAAAAAAAAAAAAAAAAAAAAAAAAACAATTTTGAGAATACATCATCTTCATGTGCCTGTTGCACAAACCATAAACGCATAAATCGTGCAATTTATAAGAGCCAAAAACATAACAAAAGTGACAAATAAATATGGAAAATAACGAATATATACATAATTCATATTAAAATATTAAATAAACTACTTTAAATACAAAACTTATAATAACATCAGTTGCAATACCTTACATGTAGCTACTTGCATACAATATTACGTAAAAAACACGTATATATTCAACCCACTTTGATTAGTGCACAAATCCTCTCCCACCAATCTATACTACTTAAAGCTTAAGCCCTTTAATTTAATGTGGAAGAGGATTTGTGCACAAAGAAATGTACGGTACAAACAAGACATTGCATACGAAATAACTACAATTTGCTTCGAATGGTTTACAACCTTTAGATGTGCATGCATTGGAAGAAATTGAAGTCATACGTTTACGTTGAGGCATGCAAAGAGGTTGCAAACAAATTAAATTCAGTTTTCACGTTATTCTTTTTGGCTTAATTGATTGGATTCATTAATATTACAAAGTAACAACAGAATAAGTTTCCAATCGTTTAGACTGGCTATCCATTGAATTCCCTTTGTAATTAATACCAATAATAAATATGGACACTTAATAGACTCTTTTCATGTCTCCATGTATTACTTATATAAATTTCACTCATTAAAATGTGCAAAAATATCACCTTCGGTAGGTTCGCTATAGTAGGGAAATATGTGATAAGTTGTTGCACTTATACATCACACTCATGGGTTCGAGAAGGTGGAAATGCTTCTGAGATTCCTCTTGACATTTCTGTTCTATCAAACATGCGACAGTATGTGAGATACAGTCGCCTAAAACAGTTTGCTATACGGGTAATATTCTTATTGTTTTTATAACCCTTATATTGATCACCCAATCTCTCATATAGGAGAATTTGTACTAAAGCTGAGATGATGTCACAGGCTTTGGCTATCTTTCGTAATTTTTGTTGTATTTTTTATTCATAACATAACGATTAACTTATATGCACAACAAAGTCTTATTTGTGATTGAAGGTAGTTATGGATTTTGAGATGCATATATTATGTAGCCTACCTTCTAATAAAGTGACTGAAGGTAGTTATGGATTTTGAGATGCATATATTATGGAGCCTACCTTTTAATACTAAAGTGACTAAAGGTAGTTATATTTCTTCTCTAAAAAACTAGCTTTGTTTATTATTGTGGATTTTGAGATGCATATATTACATGTTGCAGGATTCATACCCGATTGACGAATTAGCCGATAGTAATCCTTCTAATATGTAGCCTCTTTAAGTAAGTTTCTATGAACTGTTAACCATATATGTATTTCATTATGTTATTATGAGCCACATTTGCTCAACCTTTCAATGTGCTTCTTTTTAACTGATTGTTGAGAAAATTGGGTCTGCAGATTTCACAGTGCTGGCACATATGATACGAAGACCAATACGGGAGTTCCATTCGGTACCACAAGGCATAAAGAGGAGCAAGCCCATGGTGCCAACGTTGGCCTTGATGTTGCCATCAATATGTTGAGCAAGCCCATAGTGCCATGTCAACTTTATTTAGTACTATTATGGATATTAATTTTTGTATGTTTTGATATAGTTGAGATTTTTTGTTGTTATTCTTTTGTAAGAAATTAATTAAAGGTGTAAATTTATAAGAGCATAGCAAGTGAAGAGAAACATTCTACATATACCATAAGCTACTTCTTCTAAGGTTGGTGGCATATAACATTTGTTCAACCAGTTTTAGTGATTAGGAAAATTTTACACAGAATCAATTGTATGTGTTTGAGTCCATGTTCAGCAAACGAGTACTGGGGTATGCATGCTTATTTTAGCTCTCAACAATGATAATCTATACGGTCAAGTAACTAAAGTTGAATCTTTACCAAGAGTACAACTGCAAACTAATAGGTATAGTGATGAAGCATACTACTAAAGGTGGAAAAAAAAACGCATCACTATCTATTGCATGCATGTTATCCCAAATGGCAAGCCCAATTTGACTTCTAAGTTCTAACCACTGCCTATTAGTCTTGGCAAGTCATAATCTCATATCAAGATGCTATACACCTTTGCTCATATCAAGTTAATTTATAAAGGACAGATCGACAGAAATAGGAAGTGAACAGGCGGGCAAACGAAGGCAATGTTGTTGAACAGAGCAATTGGTAAAACAATTGATTCAAGAAAAATACGAGAAACCCCTTACATTATCTTCGGCAATGCTTAATTTCTATCTTCTGTCATACTTCCTCAAAAAATATATATCAGAAAGAAAACAATATTTGTCAATTGTCACGTGTGCTCAAGTGTTGGGCTAGAATGATTTTAGTATCCAATGTATTTTAATACATGGTGTTAACTTTAGCATATTAGTTGGCAAAAAGTGTGATATTTTGGACTTATAAATTTTCACGGGTTGATAAATTTTACACGGCTAAAGTTTATATTACTTATAAAATGTGCTTCGAAGATTATTCTTTACTATTAGGCAATTTTGAGAACACGTTGGATTACATGTACTTGACAAAAAAAACATTATTAATATGTACTAAAAATCATAATATTTGTCTTCGAGCTAAGTTTTTGTTAAATGGCAACAAATCATACATTTGTCTTTCATTTTAGATAATCTTGCATGTTTGGTAATCACACATATTCAACCCTTAACCAATCGGTGCAACGCACGGGTTTTTGTAGCCTCGTAACTATTAATACTTTGATAATTATCTATTTTATCAAGTAAACAAATACAATAGATTTTTGAATAAATATGACTCGCATATTGTAGCATCAAATATAATGTTGTTATTCCGAAGTCGAGCAGTCTCAATTTCATTTCACTACAGGATTTTAGAATGAATGCGGGCTCTCACACTTTTCAATAGTGTTAAGTACACCATAGACCTTTTTTACTTCTAATAGATTGGGCAAAATGTTCTTTGGATTGATAATATGTTTTGAAAAACATATCAAATTCCGCAAAAACAAAATACTCAAAATTAGTGAACAAAATAAATCTCACCTTATTTTATTCTACCTTGTGAAAACCACTACAAAAATTTGAAAATAAAAACATAAACCTAAGGCCCTTTTTGGTTTGTGGATTCTGCAGAATCTGAATCCCATTTCATTGGTTGTTTGGTTTGTAGAAGGCATTGAATTTAAACTCAAAATCTATTTCATATGATGTTTGGTTAGTCAAAGAAATAAAAAGTCTGAAATTATTGTTTCTTCAAATGAGTCATTTTGACAATGTGATGAAAGGTTTTTAATTCCTTTAGAATTTAAAATTTTGACAAATAAATCATTAATATTTATCTTTTACGTCAATATTATTATTATTGTTATTATGATTACTATTATTATATTAAATTAATATAAATTATATTAATAATATTATATTAAATTAATTTTATGTATAAAAATAGTTAATATTATATTAATAAAAAGTATAACAATTATACTATTATGTTATGTTGTATTATACTATATTATATTAATACTATTATATTATATATACATATTCTTTTAAATATTTGTTTTAGATAATTTTTTATTTATTCTTTTGGTTAATAAGTATCTTTGTTATAAAAATAATTCTTTATCTTATGAATTCCATTAAGTATCCTACCAACCAAACACGAAGCAAACTTTCAATTCAACCATAATCGAATTTCTAAAGATTTCAATTCCACCAAATTTCAGTTCCCTAAAATTTCAATTCTACTAACAGATTCAATTTTTCAATAGCAATTAGTGAACCAAACGGCCCTAAGAGATCACGTCCATATTTCCATCATCGAAAGCAAAATTAACTTGAAATAGAGTTGATCGGCTAAGTTTATATTTTTGCAAGTTACGAGAGTAAACGGTTTAATTATTTTGTGTACTATGGATGATAAGTCGATAACTCATTGCAAATAACATACTCAACTTATTACTTATTTCCATCATGTGAAAACAAAAATTATCTCGGATAAGATTTCAAACTCAACAAATTTGCTTTGAAAAATGTTTTTAAAAACCAATTTAAATTAATTCGAATTTAGATATTTGTTTTGAAATAACGTATTTACTTGGACAAGTAATGACTCATTGCAAATAACCTTTGTTTTTAACGGAAAGTTTTATGACCTACACCACTTATCTTAAAAATTATATCTCACATATGTCTCAAACAAGGTCTTTTTAGTTTGATTTTAGCATAAAACATGTATTTGTTTTTAAATTTAACAAAATCTAGATGTTTTTGCCAAATAAAAGTGACATTTACTATTTTATTGTGTAACTGAATTTTATTGTAGTTGTTTGTATTTTATGAGTGAACATTTGATTGAAGAAGAAATAATAACGTTAGGTGGTACGACTCACATGTTTTAGCCTTTGAACATTGTAGAAGATATCCATAAGCTCTATGGTTCCTCATATGAAATAGTGTAGAACAATTTTATAAAGTCATTAGGGAGCTTCATATCGGAAGAGTTTAGAACCATCATTTATATGTGTACATGTAGTATAAATATGTGGTAGCCACCTGTAACATAAAACAACTCGAAGTTCTCTCATGTTCTCTTTTATATAGTTTTCTTATTCAACAAAAGTATTATTTCGATCGACTTGTTCTTTCTTAGCTTGCTAGGAACGTTGGTTGTTTGAGCATAGTTGACTTGGTAGAGGTGGGTCTTAAAAGTGGAGGAAAATATGTGGTGAAGACACATGAACTTCTATAAAAGGGTGTGTTTGGTTTATAACTATGAATCACAATGGGTATGGGTGTTGGTATAGAGTTGAATGATAATGAAGGGTATGAAGAAACCACCCACACACATAGTGTATGAGGAAATCTTCATATTTGGGTATTCTCATTCCATTGTGGTGGACCCCATAACCAACCAAACAACATTAATGACTTTCAAAGTCATAGATCTATACCCATATAGATGGGGTAAATTCTCATTAATATCAATATCCAATTTATATTTTAAATCTATCCTCTCACCTAAGCTTAGATCTGCTCCTCCATCTCAAACCATCAACTATAAGCGCTTCGACTCTCTTTACTGGCGCCGATTGTGGCAACCTCCTAACATGACCAAACCACCTCAATCTTCCTTCTCTCGTCTTCGAGATTATAGATTCAACTTCAAGTTCAGCTCTGAAAACTTCGTTCGGAATCATGTCAAGAATGGTTTTACCACAAGTCCCCCTTAACATTCTCAGTTCCGCCACAAGTTCAACGTTCGTATTAAGACCAATACTATTATAACTACATAATCTTTACCACGTCTAAAAACAAAAACAACCATCTACATAAGTTTTACCACGTCTAAAAACAAAAACAACCATCTACAAAAGCTTTACCATGAAATAACAAACATTCTGTAATGCGCAAAACTGCAAAAACTATCAATCCTACATTCTAATCTCCAAATGCCATTCACCTATTCACTTGTCAGCTAAATGGAAGCACTGTCGCCAAGGACTACATTTCCTAAGCATGGAAACAATCCATATCACATGTTTGAGCTTATGGTCTTCACACTCATGGATCCTAGATATCTCCACAGAAAGGCATTACCCATGATAATATCAGCCATTTCCATGACCTGCAACCTAACATGACTACATGTCCTCACCCATAGAAGCAAACCAATAGGCGGTGGACTGTAGCTAAGCCTTGTACCTAGCAAACCTAAGGAAGCTAATACAGTAAGGCATCATCAAATTAAGAGCATATGCACTCCTCCATTGGACCTCACCACTACATTTCCTAGTTAGGCAACACACTATAATTTGCCTAAAGATAGCAAACATAATTCATATACATAACAAGGCATCATCAGAAGAAGTGGCAAATCACAATGCAAAATCAAACATATGACGACATTTCCTCTTCTAATGCGACAACAAGTTATTGTGGTCAAATGCAACTAGGTTCAAAATCAATAGGCCTAATCATAATCTCTGAAACATTGTACTTGTAGAGAGAAAAAATAAAATAAAATAAAAACATTTAGTTAGATTCACGTTAGCTAAGTTTTATAACATGTTGTCCATAACAACTTAAAAACACTTTGCATTCAGCTGCAACTAAATTTAAAATCAGTAAGCCTGATTATTAATCCATAAACATTTAATTTTTGAATAAAAATTGTACCAAACAAAACTTCAGTTAAATCCAAATAAAACAATAACAGAACATCTGTATTGACACCATATTTATAGATAAAAAATTTCTTACTACTAAAAATAAATATTCGCGTTTCGCCATTTTGATTAGCAGTTATATAAAAGCAAACCACCTAAGCGTAAACACCTCAACATACACATCACGTCTCGGGTAGACATTTAAAGCCCCAAATTCATTTATCTATAATTTCTATTTTTGTTGAATAAAAAATATCATTAAACAAAAGTTCCAATAAACTAACATCCAAATTTATGTATGGAAACTCACACACAGTTAGCTTAATATTGTTTCATTTACACCAACTAAGATCTCACATATCTGTAAATCTGTTCTCATTAACAACTCATCAAATTAACACACATTTAAAACCAACCAACCTTACAAACAAATTATAATATAGAATTTAACAAAAAAAAAAAAAAAAAAACAAAACAAAATACACCATGAATAATCAATAAAGCCTCACATCATTAAGCCTCAAAACAGACTAAAACTAGCGGTAAATGGTCTAACAACCTTACAACCTTATTCAAATCACAAAATTCAAATGCAACTAATTCAAATTCACTAAGGGGGCGTTTGGTTGGGGCAATTTGAAGGATATTGGGGGCATTTGCATTTTAATTCCTTTCAAATGTCTTTTTTGGTAACTCAAATGGGGGCATTTGAAGTAATTTACAATTCCTCGAATTGCCAAAATGGATAGAATCATAATGCCTCAAAAAAGTGAGGAATTTTAAGTTACTTGAAAAAAAAATTATAAACTTTTTTTCTTATTGGTTTTTATAAACTTTTAAATAGAATATTTATAAATTTTCTTATAAACTTTTTTTATAAATTTTTTATAAACTTTTTTTATAAACGTTTTTTTTTATAAATTTTTTATAAATTTCTTATAAATTTTTTATAATCTTTTTTTATAAACTTTTTTTATAAATTTTTTATAAACTTTTTTTAGAATTTTTTTATAAATTTCTTATAAATATTTTATAAACTTTTTTATAAATTTTTTATAAACTTTTTTTATAAATTTTTAATAAACGTTTTTTATAATTTTTTTATAAACTTTTAAATAAAATATTTATGAAATTTATATTAAAAAAATAAAAAAATATTTCTAAATTTTGTCAACCAAACATGCGAAGGTATTTTAAATTCTGGAATTTTAAATTCTTAAGAATTTAAATTTTCTAGAATTTAAAATTCCGGAATTTCAAATTACCCCAACCAAACGGCCCCTAAGCCTAATCATAAATTTCCGAAACATTTTGTTCTCAATATCAACAAAGCTTCAGTTAAATTAAGAAAAACAATAGTATATCATCTGTATCAACATCAGATTGGCAGCTTAAAAATACTCACCACTAAGCGTAAACACCATGACATACACCTCATGTCTCCAATAGACAATAAAAGCCACCGATTCATGTATAATCTACAATTTCTTAACAAAAATCTTATCAGACAAATGTTTGATCGGATTTCAATAAACTAATTCATGAATGTTCAAGACGAATCTTAACAAAAATCTTATCAGACTAATGGCTTGATACGTCGTCCTTCTCTAAGAATGTTCAAGTCTTTCTTAAAGGTGTGGAGGGGTTCTTTTATGGTCCATTTGGAGTTTTCGAAATCGGCTAGTTAGGTCCCACATGTGTCACATCACTTCAACACACCCACTTAAAAATACCCCTCATTCACAACTAAGAGCGGAAGGTGTGTGTGATGGAGGTTAATCTCTTCATCACTGCCACCTCAGCGCCACATCAGCATCCCACTTCTCCACAACTAACCACAACAAACCCCCCCCCCCCCCCCCCCCTCCCTCATAAGGCTGGTTCCAGTAACAAGTGGGGATCGACATAGTCGATCGATCACATCTTGGTCACCTTACTGTGGGCAATAATCAATCCCTCACTTTTCATAGACATGGGTCGTATACACGACCGAGTCAAGCTTTGGTTTTGTGTGTGTATATATTAAATATAAAAGGTATTTTTGTGGGGTATGTTTTTTATAGTGTAGGTCACGTTACTGGGGCACGCAATCGCCTGAAGGTCACTGGAGAGAGAAAGCTGATGTGGCAGTAAAAATAAAGGGGATTGAATCCCCTTACTGAACCAGCCTAACAAACCTTAACCTCTTCATTTGAGGCCCACTACTACCACTTTATTTTTTTTATTCAATTTTCCAAATAAACTAAATTCATTTCATTCAAAATAAAAATACAATACATAACATAATAATAAGAAAAAAATAACACATACTAATAAAAACGATACGAAAAAAAACGACACGGGTAAAAAAAAATACAACGCATACTAAGAAACCTAGTCATCTCTTTCGTGATATTTCTTGACTAGTCGTTCATGCCTCTTGCGGATAATCTCTGCTTTTACCGGGTCAGGATTCAGATTCGGATCTATCATCAGAAACTCCATCTCGATCTTCTCTTGGATAGCTTTTTCCTTCTCCCGCCTCGCCTCGTAACAAGTCCTTTGAGCGTCGGATTTTTGAGCATATATTTCGGATATATGTCCCGAAAAATTACTCGATTGACTCCCACCGGAGCTCACAGCGCTCGACGTTGAAGTCGACTTTTGTTTCTTTGCGGCTCGTTTGCCGCCATCTCTTTCAGGACGAGCTCGTCTGTCTGGGCCGAATATATCCTCGAGACATGTAATGTCAATGGGATCTTCGGCATCCCACTTAGGGTAATTTTTCAAAACCTCCCAACATTTTTCATACACGAACTCCTTCCCATCATAACGTTGCGCAAAGCTAACTTTCGCATTCTCGACATGACCGTGGTCATTTTCACCACTTCGACGCTGCAGATGTTTGTAAATAGCGTTGAACTTCTGGCAATCACCGTTAATCCTCGACCATTTACCAGTTATCATATTCTTGCCACGCTGGTTATTGGTGGTCTGAGTATTGAACATGTCGAGAATGTCGTTCCAAAAGAAATCTTCGGAACGGTCATTTCCCATATCTCAATCTTGGGAAATTTCTATCCAACACTGCGCAAGTAACCTTTCTTCAGACTTGCTCCACTTCCTCCTTTCTGCCTGGGCTATGGCTTCCACATCTTCGTCGTCGTCTGTGTCCAAATCCACAGCTTGTTTTTTTGCCTTTGTCTTTTTCCCCTACCTTTGGCCGGTTCACGTGGTTTTGGAACTTTGAATTATGAACCGGACGGTTGTGATTCCATTTGGGGAAAAGTTTGAGGTGGTGACGGGTTAAAAAACTGTGGAGGTTGTGACGGGTTAAAAAACTGAGGTGATGGAAATCGGGCAGGGTAACTTGCGAATCCTTGTTGAAACGCATATTGTTGGTTAAGAAAAATTTCTTGTGGAGACGGGTTGAAATTTTGCGAGGAGGGGATAGACGGGTTTGAAGAACCCTCGTATTGTGGTGGGTTTGAGTTAAGTAAGTTTGTGAAATATCCTCCGTCATTTGGGTTTTGAGACATTGTGAGATTTTTTTTTTTTTTTTTTTTTTTTTGAATAAAGGTATAGAGAGTTGAGGACGATGGAGGAGATGAAAATGATAAAAATGGTGGATATGATATGTTATTTATAGAAGTGGTGGGTTTAAAAAAAAGGTTTTATATCCGTTTAATAACGGATATAAATTCAAAATATATCTGTTGCTAGTGGGTTTGTCAGGAGTTACTCTTTGTCGTCAGGATGGCGAGTTGGTTCACGGCGAGCCACGGCGAACAAGGGCGGTGTGGCGGCGGCGGCCCACGGCGAAGGGCCACGTAGGCCGACGACGAGCCACACCTTCCGCTCTAGCCCAAACCTCTTCACTTGGGCCCTACCCCTATCATTTTATTTCTTTTTCATATTTTTCAAATACAATAAAATTCATTTCATTTAAATAAAATTACATTATGGGAAAAAATAAATAATACGAAAAGAAAAAAACCCCGAAAATTAGTATATATACTAAAAGGCAGGACCAAAAGTCTTGCAAAAGCACGCATTTATTGCAAACTTTCCTAACTTGGCAAAAATAGTCCCTGAGGTTCAAATGGCACTGCAAAATAAGTCCTGCATTATTAATTGCTATCTATAGCAATCTGGCAAAAATAGTCCCTAAGGTTTAAGCGACGTTGCAAGGTAAGTCCTAACCAAACATTAAATGCAAAGTTTCACAACTTGGCAAAAACAGTCCCTGAGGTTTAAGTGTCGTTGCAAAGTAAGCCCTGTAGCATTAATTGCTATCTATAGCAATTTGGCAAAAATAGTCCCTAAGGTTTAAGTGTCGTTACAAAGTAAGTCCTTTGAAGCCAATCCCGCTGCATTGCGCGGGTTTCTACACTCGTTCAAAACCAAACGTTTAAACACAAAGAAACCACAAACACAATATAAAGTCACTAATAGGGGTGTGCACGGTCCAAAAACTGGACCGGACCAGACCGAGACCCAATTTCGGCAAAAATTTTAGACCGAGACCGGACCGAATGTGGTCGGTCCGGTCTCGGTCCAGGTCGGTCCGGTCCAACAAGGCCAAATTAGCTCAAATTCGTTGGTTTTGGTCCGGACCGACCGGACCGAGGACCGAATTAGCCCAAAATCCGAGACCGCGGACCGGACCGAATATGGACGGTTCGGTCCGGTCCAGTCCAGTCTCGGTCGGTCCGGTCCGTTCAGGTCGTATGCTCACCCCTAGTCACTAAGGACTAAACTTGTAAAAACTAAACTATTAAGGACTAAACTAAAAGAACATAAAAAAGATAATGATCTATTGGTCTTCTTCTTCGTTGTACCTGGTGGAGAAACCGAGAAACAAAAAACAAAATATTACAAACAAACCACGAAAACTGTTTCATTTGGTAGCTTTAATTTCTAAATTATAAACACAAAGACACTTAAAAGAAATTGAAGTCTGAAAAAATGTTTTGTCTTATTTGTGTTGTGGGAGCGACGAAGGGGAAAGTGGCGAGTGAAGGTGGTGTGGTGGCAAGTGGCGACGAGTAGTGGCGAGGCTGCCACCTCAGAGTGACGAGCTTCATTTTTCACCATAACTCATGCTCTAAGTACACATAAATACCACAATAGCAAACTGCTAATCCATCCAAAATAACTATAAAAACTGTTAGCATCAAGTCCAAAATAACTATAACCTTAGAATTCACCTTATATATGTTAAAATTGTAATAAAACACATATAACATTAAAGTAAAATTATGAAATTTTAACGGATTACAATAAGATAGCAGACAAACGGGCAACAAGCTGCGCCGCAACTCCCTTTTGGATGGCAAAACCAATCCTACTAAAAATGAAGTTTTGTGTCTTGGGGGTTGAAAAATTACTTTGCACAACCCGTTGAACCCTAGTCAAAAACTTCGCTGCTTCCGGAGCTAGGAAACCAAATGTATCAAAAGCAAAAGGGATAAACACGTGCTGATTCTCTAAACAAGCTTTCTCGTGTTTAGCAACTTTGCTAGATTCCGCTTTCAAAACAGCTTGTCCTGCAACAAACCCATTGTCCCTAAGCCCAACAAGAGAGGACACTCCAGTAAGATCCACAGAAGCATGTTTCCCCCAGCCCACCCAAACACAAGTATATCAGCTGGCCGTAAAGTAGACCTCCCTTCAAGCGGATATGTCACAAAGTTCATGAGGGCCTCCTTTTTAGAAGAAGGTCATTTAAGAACATCATGTAGAACATCCCTAACCAAATCATCCCTAAGCATATACAAGACAAATCCATGAACCTTCATTATCAACTCACAAAACTTATAGTCACACTTAGAGCTCCGGGTACTGTGTGCCATGGCTCAAGCCATGGGCTTCGGCACCACCTTATGGCGCGAGAACCCGCACCGGTGCTGGGCTGGTAGGTGCTGGCGCCGCGGCCACCAGCTCACGCCGTGGGATTTTCATTTTTTTTTCAAGTGGGTTGGTGTTTTTGTGTGAGGTTTTGTGTTTTATTTTTGTTGTGTTTGCAAGTGTTTATTCTGTTTGGTTTGTATTGTGATTAGATAGTTTTTTTCTTTTTTAAGTTGCAGGCTGTTGGGTGACGCAAGGAAGGAGGAAGAAGACTCGTATAACTTTTATATATATATATATATATTTTATTTGTTTTTTCACTTTAAACCTTGTTGTTATATAAGTTTATATTGGTTGCCCTTGTTAATGTTTTTTTGCACCGTTAGTCCCTATTTTGTTTACACCGTTAGTCCTTATTTAATTATGTAATGTGTTTTATATTAATGAAATTAAATTTTAGTTATATACTGTTTTATTTTTTATTTTTTCTAAAAAAAAAGTACAACGGCATCACAAAAACTGATGTTATGCTAAGGAGGGGGTTTTGGTGCCATAGCCAAAAGTGATGCCATGGGAAAAAAAGTGTTGAGATGGCACCACTTTTTCTTATGGCACCACCCACGACACCAAACGATACCTAGCGCTCTTAAAACAGCCACATAAACTATTTTAGCAACTTTACAAATAAAATATAATAAAAAAATTTGCCTAAAAACAAAAAATGGCATGTATTACAACAAATAGTTATCAAACGCATAAGTCAGACTATGAAACCTAATATTAAATTCAAAACACATAGTCTTTTCTTAAACCTAATAAATCATAGTATAGATAGCAATAACAAATTGTTATCAAACGTATGCATCAGACTATTAGACCTAATACTACAGCCAAACGCATGAATAAATACTCTTAATGTCTCAAAATTTTAGTCCGTTTTGACTTTTTGAATCAAACTTTGACCTTAAGTATTTTTGTTTGTATTATATAATAATTGATGAAAAGTTATACGAATGAAAAATACATTTAAAACACAATCCATTCATATATTTTGTATCAAGTGTTATACAACAAAAAAAATATTTAAAGTCAAAATTAAATTCAAAAAGTTCAAATGAACATAAATTTTGAGACGAATGTAGTATTTATACAACCTAATAAACGAGACTATAACAATAACATATAGTTATCAAACACATAAATTATATGTCAAAATCCACATAATATACTAAATTAAACAGCACTATAAGTCAAACAAACAACTGATGAATCAAATAACAAACATATACCAATTTAACAACCATTAAAAGAGCACAAACTGATATAACAAACCTATAAAAAAAACTAACATGTCGAATTAACCAGATAAACCTAAACTGAAAAATCATATAAAAAACAAAAACTAAGTTATTAACCTTACGGACAACTAACAAAACATGAACACTACTAACTTATCAGTTAAAAAACTTAATATAATTTTACGAGCTTACAAACAACAAACTCATCGAGATATTAAAATTGAAACAAAACTATTATGAAAACTGACACAATTTCAAATCTAGAATAATCACAATATACGAAATAAAAACATATTAAAACATGAAATACATATTTATATGATATACCGAGAAGCTCATCAATTGTATCCAAATACATATCCACTCTCTTCACCTTACTATTCAATTCTGGAGCTTCGCAACACCGATACGAGAGTAACATAAAAACACACACTCTCCCCCTCATACTCTCTCATCTCCCCAAAAATTCAAACCTTATATTTTGTAACTCTTCAATGACGTCCCAAAATAAACCTTCATCACCTGCTAAACCCAATTCACCCATTAGGTTTTAGTAGGTGATGAAGGTTTATTATTTTTAGGGTTAGGATTTTGGGGGAGATGAGAGTATATGAGTGGGAGAGTGTGTGTTTTTGTTTTACTTTCGGATCGGTGTTGCGAACCTCCGGAATGGAATAGTAAGGTGAACAAGGTGGCTACGTATCCGGATACACCTGATGAGTTGCTTGGTATATCTTCTAAATCTCTATTTCGTGTTTTAATATGTTTTTATTTCGTATATTATGATTATTCTAGATTTGAAATTGTGTGTCATAGTATGATTTTTCTGGAAGTGTGTGTTTTTGTGAGGTTGAATATGGGAGTGAAGGGGAGGAGGAAAGATATTTGTGTGGATTGAGGGAAAGGGTGTCATGGGGTGTGGGATAAGGTGGTAGGTAGAGAATATTTTAGCGAAAACGACTATCATCAAATAATAAATACTCATTAATATGGGGTAAGGATTGTTTTAAGTTATAAAAACAACTTGACTCAAGTTGGGGAAGTGTGATGCTCAAATCAAAAGATCATTAAATTACATCCAATGGCTTAGAAACCTCTAACTTTAGTCAAATTGTTCTTACAACTTGAGAGAATCCTTACCCCATTAATATTTTTGACTACAAGCACCAACCCAGTACTCATATTCCATCTCCATATTCTTTTTCTTTCTTAATTAAATACATATGTTCATACACTCATCTTATATCCAAATACACCTTCAATATTTAAACGAAAATCATTTCTTAACAAAAAAAATAAATTCGAAAATAAACCCTAAACCACAAAAAATAATCCCAAAAAAAGACCCAAAAACTAGATCCGGAAAATATTTCTGAAAACTAATTGTCGTTTTCACATGTGGTGCACGCATTTTGGTGCGTTGGGTTGAGTCTGGTCTGTTAATTAACCCCCCAAAATATATATTCGAAAGTTAAATGTCGTTTTCACATGTGATGCGGGAGTTTTGGTGTGTGGGTTGAGTTTGGTGCGTTCACTGGTTGTCCTTTGGTCCTCGCTTTATTCACTCGTCTTGGTCCACTCCTCTTGGGCACCAAACATGACGTGTTCACCTATCATTCGTCTAAAAATTAAATATGGTGCTCTAACACATTTTTTATAACACATTTAATATATGGTGCGCAAAATGCTTCCTTTGGACACCAAATTATATGTGGACATTCTCGTTGGTCTATAAAATAATTATGGTTTTAGATGATCCATTAAATTTTGTTTTTAATTGTGCGCAAAATGTTCCTTTTGAGCACCAAAGTATATGTGACACTTTTTCATTGGTATATAAATTAATCATGGTGCTTTAGATGATCTATCAACTTTTTTTTAATATATGGTGCGCAATTATAGGTGTCTACGCAACAAAATGTCCAAAACCTCAAATATGATTATAATACATCTTTTTACGAAAATACACTTGTAACTACGACTTTTATACACTCACTTTTTTTCCTGCATAAACCAACAATTGTGCAATGCATTATTGTACGTTGTGTTGTATAACTTGTACAAAATACTGTATGTAATAAAAAGATGATTTACTTGCTAGTTACTACTACTTATTTCTTCTCTTTCAAAATAAGTACTCGATGTTATTTTAATTTTTCTTATGGTATTTTTTTTAAGTAGTTAGACGTGACATATTAATGATATGCAATGTAACAATATCACTTCTTCTTTTTTAAAGTTGTGTACATTTTATATGTAAACATTTAATTTGTAATGGGAAGCATTTTTTTTACTTAGAGCGAGCTTGGATGTGATTGTTAATATCTTATCTTCTTATAACTCCTTCGTTAGAATTGGATATTGTTGTCGTTGTTGTTGTACATATATTTATTTTAAACGAAAACGTTGTTATTATTATTTACTTTGAAATTGCACATAACTTTTTACAAAATACAACTAGTACACTTTGAATCAGTGGAATTTAATCATCCTATTTCTATAATCTTTTTGATCAATTAAAATTTAAAAACAAATACTTAATTTGGAACAAAGACAAGTAGCAATTTGAACGTCTAATTTGAGACCAAAAAAGTTTATGATAAGCAAGGATAAGATAATTGTATACAATAACATCATGGGCCAAATACTCCTTTAGAGGGGTAAAAAACTATTCAATTGCATGTACTTAAAGGTTAAACCTTTTAGGTGAAGATCAAATCTTTTAAGTAAAAAATCAGCAATCTTTAGTTTAGAATCACAAATATGTGTGTCAAAATCAAATCTTTAAGGGGGTGTTTGTTTAAGTTTATATGTGGGCAGTGGGCTTATGAGTGTATTTGATTTCGACTTACATTTCATAAGCTCCAATTTTATAGCTTATTTTGAGACTTGGTTTACGTAAGCTTATTATGATAGTAACATGTTTATTTAAGCCCTTAAATATCAAGTAAGCTGTGACTTATAAAATATATGCCGAAATCAAATAAGTTCATAAGCCGACATATAAGCTTAAACAAAGACCCCCCTAAACTAAATTAATGTTAACGAGAAAAAAGGTTAATAAATTGTACCAGCAATTTAATACAAGCAGATCTCTTAGATGATCGTATTTATACTTAGCAAAGTACTGATAATACATTAATACAAAGTAATAACATGGAAATTAATCACCATAAAGTTGATGCATATGCTAGTAGTGATCGATAGATATATTAGTTCTTGTGACAGGTAGGTGCTGCAGAGCATGGCTCGATTTTCATCTGGTGTACCTTATGCTCCATGTACATTTTATTAATAAAGTTCGAACTTTGCCTAAATGTAGAAAACCGCCTTTCCAACTCATCCTTACGCTGTTTCAATACATCAGCACGACGTCCCAATGCATCATACCTATGTCCCAAGGCATCAGCCAGCCGTTTCAATGCACCAGCCTGCCGTCGCAATGCATCAGCCTGTCCCAAGTTTTCAGCCCGCTGTTCCAGCTCCTCAGCCCGTGCTAATAAATCATCCAACTGGGTCAGTAATGTCATACGTTTTTTCACTACAGCATACCCATGGTCCAAAACATCAACCAGCTTCTTAGAGTCTTCGGCGTGCATCTTCTCTGTATCAGCATGCCGTAACCTTACATGTTCCCTAAATTCTCTTATACCCTGTTTGGTGAGTGGAAAGTGTCTAGTTGATGATGTCTGCATGAATGATTGCAACAGTTATTGATGTGCAACTTAAAGACAAAGGCTATTGTCAAAACAAATTCATCTACTTTTCTTAGTGGCGCCGTTTTGTTTTTGGCAATTATACATTTATACCTTTTTTTAAGTCAGTTTTGGTTTTACCCTTACATTTAGTGGGTTGATTTGGTACTTTAGTCAACCGAGAGCAGCAATTGATCAAATTGATATGGCATTATTTATACTCAAGGGCCAAGGCGTTGTCATATTTGGTTGACGTGAAGGTTGATCCTTACAATTTAGTTTGATAAAGATGCTAGTGTTCGAGGGAATTACTAAATTGTGAGGATCGACCTTCACATCAGTAAAATATGTCACGCTAGTCGTTGGATAACTTAATCAGTTATGTGGCTTGCTTGACTATATTACCATATTAGCCCACCAAAGGCAAGTATAATAGCCAAAACGGAACAACAAAAAGTATAATTATCATAAAGGGCCATTGAGAAAAGTATGACAATGACCCTAGAAAGAACTCAGGTTAGTTTATAACAATTACGCCGATTACCTTTTGATAAGCACTAGAGCGAGACATGTAAAGAAGTATAACATCCTTGTATGCGCATGGGGTGTTGCATTGAGGGCACTGTTGACATAAAGGTAATGAAGACTCAAATAATGGTAACATTGATGTAATTATGCTCGACCAAGTGGAAAACTACCTACCTTCCCACCGGATGAAATTTGAAGCCATTTCTTTATACAAGAGAATCCATACAAATGCCCACAAGGAAGACAACTGCACACAAAAATAAAAAGTGTAAATATAACAATATAGCCTGAATATGGAAAAGATGTATGCTTCAATGATTATCAATCAAAAAAGAATGTTAAATTATAAGTGTCCATACATATCAAACTTACACCTTTTTCCAGTTATCTCTCTGAAATAACAAACAAATCTCACGGGTAAATTATCTTTAATCTTTAATAGAAAAGATATCACAAGTAGTATATAACCACTAATAAGGTGGCCTAGTGGTAAGGCACAAGAGGTCTCTAGGTTTGAACGTCACTAGGTAAACATTACAGGAGTGGCCAGGGAAAGCGTTTGGAAATGGTCACGGGGATACCCCTCTTAGGCCACATATATGTGAGTAAACGACTTGCCTTCACCCAGGGAAAACCTCATCCGTTTACCCGTTTATCACAACTATTTATGAGTCTTAGAGCAGTAATAAAAACAAAAGTTTTACGCTGTGAAGTCTAAGAACCCAAAGCTAATTGATCCTATCTATCACGGTCACAAATGGGTCAAACCGTGAAACGATTACAATTTACCCATATCCCCAAAAAATGGGTTTGTGAGCTTTTCCAAATTCATATAAGCTATTTAAATATTAAACCTTTTAGGTGAAGATCAAAATTTTGAAGTAAATAAATCTGCAATATTTACTATAGAATCACACATATGTGTGTCGAAATCAAATCTTAAGCAAATTAATGTAAAACTAACACCAATGTAAAAAGGTCTATAAAAAGTGTACCAAATTTGATGGTTTCCTTGGGTAGAAAAAGGTAGATAACAAATGGAGCAAGGCTCGATCATCTCCAATCTATTCTTAAAAACATTTAAATCATTATTAATATAAACCAATATCTCATGATGTTTTTTACCATCTGCACTAACCCAACATGACAACCTAGGAGACATCATCTCCTCCAATTCTTCCAACTCGTCTTCATCTTCATCATCTTTGATTTCAATAACTTCGTTTCCTTCTAAATCCAGTTCCATATCCATTATTATTATTATCATATACAACCATTCGATACCAATTCTAGTGTCGAACAAGTAAAAGAAACATAAACAGCATTTATATTTTAAGATTGCCGCCAAGTATTATATGGGCTTAGTAGCTTATGGCCCAATTTGTAAGCGTAGACATGAGTCCCTATGGGCTAGTTATGGCCCAACATGTTTTATATTTTGTAAATAGCGTTTACTCACTAAAATTTGATTCAGATTATTATAGTTTAACCACTGTATTATACAATAAGACCTTTTTTGCCGCGTGTTGCAACGGGTACGAAAACATTTATTTTCTAGCTAAAAATAAGTTTTAATACTAATTTGTTTTTTCTGAATATAAATGTCAGTATTAAGAAAAATGATGTAAAAGAGAAAAATATAAAGTTTAATAAGTTTATTGATTAGTTTGTTATAATACTAAGCTTAAATGGGTGTTATATTGGGGGTGACAAGAATGTTGTAAAAGTGTAACGGTTTTAGGAGGGGTCAGCAAAAACTATGACCTATAAAAATAACAGGCATAGATTGGCCATTGCCGGTAGATACAAAAGAATAAATACTTTTATTATAAACAGAAGTAAGTGTATATGTGTTGTCCACCAAATGTGGTGATGTTCCCGTATCCATATTCCATGCGGGGTTTGGTAAGGCTATCAGTGGAAAACTTAGGAATCATGGGTGGAGGATACATATAACCTCCACTAGCAAAAAAAACAAAAATGTGGTGAATATGTGTATGGCATAAGTGACTGTAGGGGCTGAACCGGGTATCCGAACTGGGTTGGATGGACTTGTAGGCTAGGCAACGGAGCGGGCTAATGTATTTTGTAGGCTAGGCAAACGGAGCGGCCTGTTGATAGTAGTTTTGTGAAAAACTGGTTGGGCTGGTGGATTGATAAAAATGCCTCGATCCCGTTTGTAAATAAACATAACTTACAGTAGAAGGGTTAGGGAAGCAAGACTCTCCGTTAGCAATGATGTATTGATGTGTCCCCAATCATGATGCTATGACTTGGATTTATGTGGCAGTTAAGCAAGAGCAATAAAATGTAGTAATATTTATATTATTTAATATTTTGATTAAGTAAAATTTAACACCATACACCTATTTTAAAGCAAACAAAGATACAAAGTGAACATTCAAAGTGTTTTCAACCATTCAACATCGCTGCTCGCAAGACTTGTTTTCAAAGGACGTGACGTTATTAGATTTGATCGAAATCTTAACGTCTTGCTAGTTTCATTAATCGAACCAAGATCAGATAAAAAGAGATTTTTGAGTGAGTAAGATACAAAAGGTTTGAAGTATAACTAAAAGTCTTTAAACAAGGTTTTGAAACTTATATTTTTACATTAGGCTTTTTATGCAATTGGAGACGCTAAAACTTTTTTGTGCAAAATTTGTATCAGAAAAATATTTTTAGTATTATCCTGGAGTTGTGAATTTTCCTCATAAGGGTCAAATTTGTGCCACCAAAGATTGAGGGAATAATTTTATTGTTTTCTGTTAATTAAAATAAGTACTAAATACATTGTTTTTTATTTTATTATACTTTTTTATCTATATCTATACTACATATAAAAGAAAAACGGTCAAATCTTAAAAAGTAAAATGTTGAAAGTCAAAGGTGAAAGAAATATATGGTGTAATTAATAGTCTTATTAAAACACATCATTACTTAAAAGTACAATAATTCGTAGTGGCTTCAAAAATAAGTAACAAAAACTTTCGTTTCTACCAAATTAAAAACAACCAATTAAAACACTCCTTACTAAAAAGTCAATAAAATTTTCACAATGTACAATTTAAATAAGCTACAACATAATCCAAAATATAAAATAATCAAACACACTAATTAATATTATTTTTAAAACACCCTAAAATGAAAAATACATGTTCTTATACACATTATACAAATTAATAAAACACACAAAGCTTCATACAAGCTAGCAAGCTAATGGTACTTATAGTTTTGAAAATCGGACCGGACCAACGGGTATAACCAGGAACCGGTGTCGCCACCGGTTCGGCTAACCATTAAAAGCCATCCGAAAACGAACCAGAGAAGACCCGTTGAAACCGATACAAATTGGTGAATCAGGTCTCGTCAAGATCTATTTCTTCGGTTAATCGTCACAGGGTACTCGCGGCCGCAACGCGCGGGTACCCTGCTATACTATATATAAAGGAAAAACCAAAAACAAAAAAGTGAAAAGTTGAAACTAAAAAAGGAAATGTTGAAAACATAGAGTTCAAAAGGAAACTATTAATACATATCGAAAATCGAGTTGACCCGATTTAATTTGACCCAACCCGTCGGGTTGACTCGGTTTAAATCGATCTGTTTTTCTACCGAAATGGTTCAACCGGTTGAACCACCCTGGTCGAACCGAGTTTTAAAACATTATGTTTAATCCCTAAATCTTCAAACTTTTATTATTTTTCGTTTATAACCCATAAACTTTTTTTTAACACAAAACGATATGTCGATATAAAATCTCGTTACTATGCACGGATACTCGTCTAGTACTTTTAAATTGACATATAGTATTCAATTCATTCCAATATGAAATTCGATAATAAGGAAATAGTTACAAAGTTTTATCTTCACTTTCCAAAAGTCATTTAATTGATTAAAAATTAAAAAATTAATAATAATAACAAAATAGAAAGGTTGTGTTTAGTTGTGGGAAAACACTCATGTTTTTTATAAAATGTTTTGTGGAAAAAAAAGAAAACAAAGATCGCGTTTAAATCAACGTTTTACAACAAAATGTTTTGCAAAACACAAATCCTCTATTTCCTAACTTAACAAGGAAAATTACAAAACAAATTTTAGTTGTTTTCCTTGTTTTCCTTTATAACCCTCAACCCTCCCTCCCTTTCTTCAAAACAGAAAATAGAAACATCAACTAAACGCATTTTCTATATTTTCAAGTGTTTTGTGGAGATTAATTCTCCTTCCAAATTTTTACAAAACTAGAGATAGAAAATAAGAGAATTTGTTCACCAACTAAACGCACCCCAGTATTTGCTTTTTTTAGTTTGATATCTCATAAAACATGTATTTATTTCTAAATTTAACAAAATCTATATGTTTCTACAAAACAAAAGTGACATTTACTGATCTATTGTGTAATTGTATTTTATTATAATTGTTTGTATTTTATAGGGATGAGCATTTCGAACCGAATCCCGGAACCGTACCGGTACCGTATCGAAACGGTACCGATTTTTGAAATACGGTACGGTACCGGGACTATGAAATAAGGTGAAAAAAATCGGGACCACTAATTCGGTACGGGACCGGTACCAAATCGGGAGATTTCCGAAAAAAAAGAGCGGAAAACCCGATCTCCCGGTATCGGTACCGGTACCTATATCCGAATTCCGTTCGTTACGGTACCGGTACCACTAATTTATGCTCGAGAAAAAATTGGTACCACTAATTCGGTACGGGATCGGTACTGAACCGGTACCGTGCTCATCCCTAGTATTTTATAAGTGAACATTTGATTTGATTGAAAAAATAATAGCGATAGCCAATAGTTAACAATACTAAACTAGTTCTTAAAATTGAAGAGCCTTTGAATGTTGTAGAAGATACTTGCAAAGCTCTTTGGTTTCTTACATGGAATAGTGTGGAACACTTTTATAAAGTAACTAGCCACCTCCATATCAAGAGTGTAGAACAATCATTTATATGTGTACAAACTTATTACTAGTATAAATATGTGGTAGCCTCCTATAGCCAAAAACATCCCCAACTTCTCTCATTTTCTCTTTATAATTTATTTTAATAAAATATAAGTAGTATTTCGATAAATAGAAATGGCATTAGGCAGGTTTAAGAAGGGGTGGTCATCCCCATCCTTAAACTTGATTAATAAAGGCTTCTTCAAACCTGCCTCAATTCTCATCGAAAATTATGTTTTTGTTAGTGACTTTATCCGGGTGTCCTTTATATGAACAATTCTCAATCAAACCCACACCATTTCACGTTTATTAGTATTTTTACACCATTAGTAATATGATTTCATACAATAACTTGAAAAATTGATAACTTCTTAATAATGAGTTACATATCAACCTTATTAAATCTTCAATAATAGTATTAAACATAAATAATGATAACTTGCATAGTCACAAAGTGTTGATATTAAATCTTCAATAATAGTATTAAACATAAATAATGATAACTTGCATAGTCACAAAGTATTACATTGAAAAAGCTTCTACGATCACAAATTATAATCTTACCAAAAAAAAGGAAAAAAAAAAACAATATTAGACAAATATATATTTTTATTAAGTAAATATCAACATACTTATATATCTAACCCGCGCCCCCGTACCCCCGCGGGTTGGATGACCCGGTGGATAGCAATATAGAGTTTTGTTTTACTCGATTGCTAAAACTTGAGCTTAAAACTTGACTCGAGTTTTACAACGCAAGATTAATAAATACTTATCATATTAGTTTAATTTGACTCGTTTTATATACATACATATAGATAGTGTAACTTTATTTTCATAACCAATTTAAATGCGACAACTGCGCGAACTCCTCTAAGCCGTTGGATATTTTGATCAATGGATAAAATGATATATGCCATTAGTGTTGATAGCGTATCAATATTAATAACTCAAGCCCATTAATTACACGCTCGGATCAAGCTCATCACCATGGCCCAATCAACACTTGATAAAAGCCCGGCTTAAATCACATGCCACGTAGACCTGGAAGGGCCTCTCAATGCCTAACTAAGTAAGAACAAAGCTATGCTCCCCAACTGTCACAAGTGGATGGAAGAAACACATGTCCGAGAGTATCAATGACTTTTACCGCCGCTTGTGACGGAATCAACGCAGTCGATGATAATGATAATGATGATGAAGATTTGGATATATGTGGTGATTTAACAGCTTGTAGTGATGAAGGTTTCGTAGGTGAATTAGTAGTAGGTTTACTTACAGGTGACTTAGCAGGTGATGAAGGTGAAGGTAAATTAGTAGGTTTAGTTACAAGTGATGAAGGTTTGGTAGGTGAATTAGCTGATGACGCCATTGAGGAAGAATTAAGGTTTAGATTTTGGGGAGATGAGAGGAGAGTATGCATTTTTGTGAGTGTGAATGTGAAAGTAGGAAAGGGAAGAAGATATTTGATTGGATTTGGGGTGGGGGAGAGGGAATTTTTTTTTTGCAAAATTATGAAAGCCCAAAGCCCAACCCATAACTTTTCCAAGTTTTCCATTTCTAGTCCTTTCTCTTTTCATTTAACGGTCGTTAGTCATTTTTCCGTTAAATACTTAACGATCGTTAACCAGACTTAATGTGTAATAATTAATCGTAAACATAAACATTAATTATTAACTTTAATTCTCATTCGCTAATGTGTGCAATCCCGTGATCACGAGTTCGAATCCGGACATTCACATGTTTGTAAATATATACATTTCCAACATATTTGAGTTGGTTACATGTCAGAGATTAGCACCATTGAAAATATTGATACACATAACAAGTGTTCCGTGAAATGCGGCGTCGTCAATATTGCCCTATCGATATTCTGAGAGCATTCTATGTCAATGTTATGTCCTCTTATTTTGTGTTAACATCCTTAAAATTATAATCTCCACATAAAATTAGTGTTTGTCAATATGTTTGTAATTTGTATTGTTTTCTGTTGATTTTCAAGAGAATTTGAGTTTGATTTGGGAAACATGGTTTCTGGCTGCTACATGACCTGTGACATTCCCACTTAGCATTTTCTATTTCTATTTAACTTCTCAAAGTTAAAGGCAATCTCTTGTGTGCTATACTTTTTTTTCAAGGCATTACGATCATATATAGGGTGCCAGCAAATACAACAAAAGGAATCATGTACTTTCTAGGTAGAGATCCCGGCGAAAAAATTTAAAATAAGAAGGATAAGAAATAACTATAGTCACATATTTGAGATGCATCGATTTGAATTATATGTCTTTATTCATTTAGATGAATCCCAATTAGTATCGAAGGTGTTTTTGAAGTGCAAAGTAGTACTAGCAACGAATTTGACACACAGGAGACGGAAAATGCATAGGATTCGTCTGACTTAATTAAATGCATCTAATATATTTATATGCAATGTCGTACTTTCTATGCATAAAGGCTAGTTTTGATATTTTAAAAAGAACAGGAATAGAATAGAGATGTCTTTAAATGTATCCAACTAACCACTATATTCTTTTGTGTATCGAACTTCTTTTCCCGATTAAACATACAAAATTTTAATAACTTCTATTCTAAACTTTTAAGAGCTTCTTGTGCATATCATCGCGTTTAGATTATGACTAGACACTACTTAATCCTTTTTTCATTCAATATATACATGTTTTACTTAAACTATACATGTTATATATTAATCACAGATACCTCATACGCCCAAACACGCCATTCTCCCACTTAAGTAGGAGAAACGACGGATATTTGTGGTTTGTTGTATGAGATGACTTAGAGGTAGAGTGGGAGAATGGGGCGTTTCAGGTGTACGTGATTAGTATATAACGAGTATAATTTAAACGAAACATGCTTTTATTGAAAAAAATGATTAAGTAGTGTCACATCATAATTTCACGCTAATGATACACACAATAGAAGTTATTAAAAGTTTACGGTACACACACCGAATGTTATTAAAGGTTTGTATGTATAATAGGAAGAAAATATGACATGTCTATAACTATTATATATAAATTTACGACTTTAAAATATATGACAACTATAAGTATAAAAAAAATATATGTTTTTTATTTACAAACTCGCTGATAGTAATACATCATTTCACTGTAAACATACTTTATCTATTATACATATATAATAATCATTATATATAATGGGGCGCGTTTTATGATGTACTCATATTAGATGCAGTACTTTACAGTACTCATTTAAACCAATAATAATTTAGTATTATTAAATCTTTTTAATTAATTCAAAAGGGTAAAATAGTAAAACACATTTTTACCTTTTTTATGTATTTTTTAATTAAAAAACCTTTTTTTAATTCCCTTAATTTTTGGATTTTTTTTCTCAATATATATTTTTTTCAGAAATATGAGGTGCATATGTGTGTGTTTTTTTAAATAATGTAAATTTACATATTTTTCTTGTGTACAATTTAGACTTCAATCAATCAATCTTGTTTTGCTTAAAATAGTAATTGCACATATGTTTATAGTGTACATTTTTTATTCTTCTAAATTTGTAACCAAAAACATAAACATATATATGTAACTTCTAAATTTAAAACAAACCAAAAACATAAATAGTATACACAAAATTTGATATCAAATTAAATACAATCCAAATACAAAATGCATCTTGTTAAATATAGATGTGCACATTATTCAAAAACATGTGTGCACTCTTCCAAGAACATACATGCATGCTTCACTTTCTCATCAAATTCATTGGAACATATAAGTGCCTTTCTAAGACACATGTGCAATCTTTATATTGGTCATGGTCTCCATCTTTATCAAACATGTTCAATACCTAAAACTACAAAACAACTGTTATTATTATTATTTTTTTTTATAAAAAACAACTAGCAAACACATATTCATAATTTAACACATATATGCATACATCTTTCTTTTGTAACACCCCCAATTTCGTGATACGCAACGGAATTCAAACTGGGTGTTACTCGATGGCACAACAGTCATAACAATAGAAAACGAACTCTAATGGAGTCGTTTTAAAAGATTTATCATTCGATTTATATAAATATCAGAGTTTACAAAAATGAGGTCCCAGATGGTTCCAAGTTTACAAAATACATTAAATTGGTTTTCGAATGATAATAAAATTTATAGCCTTCTTGAGTATCCGTGCTCCTCCATGCCAGCCTCGTACAATATGGACCTGAAATACATGCTTAAAACTGTCAACACAAATGTTGAGTGAAATTCATAGAGTTTAGGAAATCAGTTGAACACATAATGTTTGTGTGGGTTACGTTGTTATACACCCATAATGTTGAAAACAAAACAGATATTATTCACTAAGCATCATGCAATCAAGGCGTTAACTTGCTCCAAAATTAATTGGTGAAACTGTTGATACGTGCCCCAAGTAGGTAAAATTTGCCGTTTTACCTAATGTACTCAAATATAGTGCGTTTGTTTACCGGACCTGGTCAAACAAACGGGATTCGTCAATCCCGATAGATCTATTCACAATATTCGCGCCCACTCTCACTAGTGATTAATGATTCATGATTAAGGGACTTAAGTTTGGCAAATGCGGTAACTTAGTGCTAATAAAACAATCAGATAAGTATATAATTTGAAAGCAATGTGTTCGGTTTAAAATAAAGCATGTATCTCCCCCAAAGGTTTGTAAAACAATTAAGTAATAGAAAGTGGGGCTATGAACCCACCTCAGAGTAAATGATATCAAATGTATAATGAGAATGATGGATATGCCGTGAGAACTTCTACGAGCAACCTAAAATAGAATGTTGCGACTTAGGTTTGGAATAATGTTTAGGAAAACATAAACCATCCTATATATGTCTCTATGTTGGTCATGATGTAGTACATGGTTTTTGTGTATGTCGTTTATAGAAATGGTCTAGTTGTGAAAACGTGTTTAGTTTATATATATCGTACTACCGTTCGGGCCATCACAATTCAGAGGTCATGTAGTAAACGTTCGAGGAGCTAGGACACTTTAAATCGTAAATCCAGCAACTCGTCGATATGTTTTACTCAAATGCCCCTCACATGAAGCTCCCTAGTTTTGTAGCACTTAGTAGATACAATATATGTTTTGAGTGAAGATTGTTATATCATAAAGTTTATCATGTTTTTAGTAAATATCTAGTTTTTACAAGTTCTCATTGCTTACTAGTGACTACAACTTATTTAACATGTTCAAGAATGAAGCTTTGGTAAAAATCGTCGGAAAAGGTAAAATGGTCATTTTTTTGTTACTTGTGAAAATACTATTTCAAAGATTAAATGAAGTTTTGTTAAGGTAATATGTAACTAGCTATGAAAATAACTTGGTTTTGCTTTTAGTTGTGACAAAAGTATAGTCGTGAAACTATATATAAGGCAGTTTCAGTTTTTGAAAGAATGTGGCCTATTTAAGCGTTTTGAAGGAAAACGTCGTTCCGGACAACTTTCGTGTTTTAACTTTTTGATGATTCGGACCAGAAGTACCACTTTTAACACGGACATACCCTTAACAGCTTTAATTTGGCTCGTTTGTCCGTTTCGGGTGATTCAAGTTGCTATTTTTACCTTTTTATCTTGTCTACCATATTATGGCAGTTTCGGCGTTTTGGTTTTGCTAACTTCTATATAGACGAAAGTGTTAGTTAACCATTTGCAGGACTAAGGTATTCAGAGATCACCCACGAAATAACTAAGGAAACCATACAAATACAAATTAGGCTCCATGCCGCACACTATCACCAAAAACTCCATTAGAAATTAAGGTTTTATTGAAAGCCTCGATACAATAAGATATGATTCGTTTTAAGAATTGGGAAAAGCCAAACTTGAGGTATATTGAACTCAATAAGATTTTAACAAAACCCTTTAAGTGATCAACTTAAGCCACCACCAAAAACATAAAATGGTATATAACACATTCTATGACCAGAAACTTGAGAACGCAAAGATTAGAATTCGGCGCATACACCCACATGTCCCTAGACACTTCAACATCGGATAACACACATTGAATTCCGGGACGGAATTCCCATTAAGGTGGTGAGACTGTAACAATTCACATTTTCAGGATTTCTATCCATTCTCAAATTTTTACTATTCACCTCGAGAAATTACTATTCACTTTAACTATTCATCCCATAAAAATTTTATTTCACATTCTCGTAAGATAAATTATTTTAGTAATATCCTGAGAGTTTGACAATCGTTAGATCATTTTCGCAAAAGTTATTAAGAAAACATCGTTTTAAAGTTTTGTTTTGGTCGGAACACCATTTAAACATCCCGCGCATAACGAAAATGAACTCCGACAATTTTTCTCGCTTCAGATTAATTTTTAGATCACTCATAATCAATTTGAGAATTTTTAAGATTTCATTTTAAAATTGTTACCAAATAAACTCTGAGCCGTACGAGACTAAACTTACGTTTTAAACAATTCTACTTAGACCCAGACTTAACCATTCCTGCACTGTGTTTTCTAAGATATTTAGACACTTTTACATTTTTTGGAAAAGTCAAACATATTTCCCTCCTCCATTGACCGTAAAGAAATTAACCTTGTACGTTCTACATTTTTGCTTAAATCGCGTAACTTTTAAACTTCACGTATAACTGTTAAGTTATCCCACGTATAACGAAAACCACATTTTGACATCTCATATCACTTTTAGACTAATTTTAGTCTATAAATAAATTCACGGTCATTTCCCTGAAATTTCGTTCTTTTCTGATAAACTGCGAATTACGCGTTTTTGACCCGTGTTTCCAGCTTTAAGCAGCGTTTTTGCACCCAATGAGACTTATCACCCATTTTATATTTTTAGATGGAGTATAATGATGAGTTTCATCATTCCTACAGGTTTCGTATTTTTACGATACCCGGTTTTACGTTTTATGGCTTAACAACTTTCGATTAGCGATTAACGGAACCAAAACTCACTCCGTAACCAAGATAATACCAAAACTATCCACCTAAGTTATCTTATCTTCACTTAGCCGACCTAAGGGGGGGGGGGAGTCATCATTTTGGTGGCATAATCCTAACCATGGTTCATTTAGATCATTACATGTGTCCTAACTTAACCATGGTTAACATTTAACCCAATATATGGTTAACCAAACTTACCCTCCTATAAATAGAAAGTGAAATTCATCCTAAGAACCCTCATATTCTGTTTTGGGTCGTTCATATTACAAATCATACATATCTTCCATCATTTGATCTATAAACTCCAAATTTATGCAAAGAAGTTTCAAGTAGTAAGTTACTACATCAAATCTCTAGCAAGTTTAACTGATCTTCTTGAGTTTAGATCCACTCAAGTCACTTAGTACTTCATCACCAACTCTTCAAGTTTGCAAGGGTGCCAAGGTGTGGAAAGCTAGCTCAATTCAAAGTCTTAAGTGATCAATCAAAGTCCTATCCTTACTAAGTTACTCCTTTCTTTATTGAAAGCCAAAAGTTGTAAGCAACTTATCACCACCATCATCTCATCTTATTTATTCATAATCTTAACAATTTCATGCTATATATATAGTTAGTATGTTGATTCATGATGTACATATACTCAATCACATGTTTTAATTCACATATTGTCGTAAAAAGTAACAAACTAGTAAACTAGTCATATTCTACACATTTGAAACCATTAAAACCAGCCACATATAGAATTTCTAACTTACATACTATGGTAGACAAGATAAAAAGGTAAACATAGCAACTTGAATCACCCGAAACGGACAAACGAGTCAAAAGTTCTAGGCAAAAGAAGTTAGTGAAACCAAAACTCCAAAACTGCCATATTTAAACTGTTTTGGGTCTGGTCGTTGTAAAAGTGGTACTTCTGGTCCGAATGATCAAAAAGTTAAAACACGAAAGTTGTCCGGAACGACGTTTTCCTTTATTTCCAAAGAAGCTCGGACCTTGAAAACGCTTAAATAGGCCATTATCTTTCAAAAACAGAAACCTCCCTATATTTGGTCTCACAACTATACTTTTGTCACAACTAAAAGCAAACCAAGAGGCCTAACGGCCATAAACCAAGACCACGGCTAAGGCTAAGGTCAAGGCTGAGTCTCAAGACCATGGTATTTGATACGCTTGCGCAGCGCGTTCGGGGTTGTTGGGAATTAAGGTAAACTACTGATTCTGCCGAAGCATCTGCCGAATGGATTCTGCCGAAGTAGAATGGATTCTGCCGAAGTTATACTTCAGCAGAAGTGGTAAAGCATATATCGTGTTGCTGCTGAAAGTGTGAATCCACGTAGGAGAGATAAGCTCACTATAGAGTAAAAGTCAGCGCCGTATTGAAGATAGGTTGGCGCCGTATTATGTAGAGCTTACTCAGAATAAACAATATGATTAGCAAAACAATATGATTAGTTGCATGCTTGTCTAGATGCATGCGTTTGTATTAGGAGCGTAAATTGTCAACGCTCATTAGGGTTTCTTGCCTATATAAGAAACCATGATAGTTTGTAATAGATAAGCTTTTCTCAAGTCTTTCAAGTCTTGAAAACTATCCGAAACATAGAGTTTCTATAATCAAAAGATCCATAGAGGATCAAAGAGTTCTTAGTTATTATAACTTGTATTTATTTTCCGCTAAAAAATACGAGTTGTAGAGATCTTCTTTTAGTTTGCTTGTGATTACATAGGCAACACTAACGATCTCCGAGTGCTTAAGATCTATCAAGGTCTTGGTTTTCAACAAGTGGTATCAGAGCCTCGGGAAAGTCTCTACGATACTAAGAACCAGTCTCACCCCCATACAACCAAACATTCATTCACCATGCCTGGATCCGATACTGAAACTGAAGTCACCAACACAAACAACACCAACACCACTTCCATGCAACAGCTCAGTCTCTCAAACAGCAATGGTAAATTTCCTTATTTGAAAAGGGAAGAGTATGACCTTTGGACTATAAAGATGGAAAATTGGATTTCCAATATTGATTGGAATCTGTGGGAGGTAGTAAAGAAAGGGAACAGTCTCAAGAAAATGATTCCAGACAGGGATGGGAAGTTCATCATGGCTCCTCCCAAAACTGCTGAAGAGGTGCTGGCCATGCAGAGAGAGCATAAAGTAAAAACTATTCTGCTTCAAGCCATTCCAGAAGATCATCTGTGTGATTTTCACCATATGGATGATGCAAAAGACATTTGGATGGCTCTCAAAGCAAGGTTCGGTGGAAATGAAGAATCAAAGAGAATGAGGAAGTCCATGCTAAGACAACAGTTTCAGGACTTCAATATCTCCGAAGAAGAAGGTATCCACAAGGGATACGACAGGTTCCATAGGATTTTGAGTCAGCTGAACCAGCTGAATGCTAAACCGGACAATGATGATTGCAACTCTAAGTTCTTGCGATCCTTGCCGCCATCCTGGTTGCATGTTAGTATATCCCTCAAGGCTAAGGGTGGGTTGGACATGCTCACCTTTGATGAGCTGTACAACAGACTCAGAACTCTTGAACCAGATGTCAGGACTCCCTACCGTACATCTTCTTCTAGCCATGCAGCTTTTGTTGGGACATCTCACTCCAACACGATGGTACCTGCTCCTAGTTCCAACTACTTTCCATCATCTCCTAGTTCCAACTACTTCCCATCATCTTGCACTCCCACTCCACCACATAACCCTCGTCCCACTCCACCATGTTCTCAATCTAGGACCACTAGTGTGATGGAGGATGTTCTTCACTCGTTTGTTGCTGATTATGACACTCAGCAGTATCTTGCATATGAAGACTTTGATCAGTTGGACCCTCTTGAAATGGAGGAGATGAAACTGAAAATGCAGGTGGCATTGCTGTTAGTGGACATCAAAAGGTTTGAAGAAAAGTCTGGGAGGAAGTTTGCTTTCAAGGGAAAGGAACCAGCTCGCTTTGATAGGAGGAAAGTCAAGTGTTTCACTTGCCACCAGATGGGGCATTTCTCAAGGGAATGCAAAGACAGGAAGAGTGGAGATGGAGCAAACTATCTTTCCTATCAGCAGAAACAGTAGGAAGCTGGAGCTTCAGCAGCTCTCCTCACCATGGATGAACAGGTTAACTGGACTGCATATGAACCTGTCAATGAGGAAGCTCATGATACTGATAAGCTTGGATTGCTTGCAAGGTGTACTTCTGATGAAAGGCATGATCAGTTTGCCCTAATGGGACTATCTCAGGTACACAACTGTATATTTGGTTGTAGTCTAAGATACAATGAACTTAAAGAAGAATTTGATGCTATGAAACCTAAGTTTGATGAATGCTATGTTGATAATGAAGCCCATAAACTAGCATTAAAAACAGTAGAAAGACAAAAAGTATAGTTTCAAAAGAATCAAATAGCTTATGAAGAAAAGATAAAAGTGTTACAGTTTGATCTAGAAGTTGCAAATAATTATTTAAAACTGTCTGAGAAAGCAAAGGATGAAGCTGTGTCTGAGAACCTAGAGCTTAAAGAAAAACTAGCAGAGGAAATAACTAGGCATAAGGAATGGATAATTTCAGGTGATAAACTGGCGAGTGAAATTTATAACAGTCAATCAGTAACCTCTGGCTTAGGATTAGGCTTTCAAAAGTATGTAGGAGTAGAAGCTAGATATGATGGTCGTAAATCCACACCAGCAGGGTTAGCTAACTTTGTTAAAGAAGGTGAAATGCATGCTGTCCCTGGACCTATTAGAGGTGAATTTATGCCCATTGACCTTTCCATCACTGTTGACTTTGATGGATCACATCATCTATATGGCAGAAAGTCAAAAGACTTGCCAGACCCTGATACCTCATCTAATGACTTTGTCTCTTGCTCTGACAGTGACAATTCATCGGATCAAGGGTCTACTTCCTATGAAAGTTGTGATTCAAATGAGAAGTCTGACCTTCCCAAGCCTGAACCAACACCCAAGCCTGCACCCCAGTCTACTTACAAGCCTTCTAAGGATGCTGCTGAGGAATCAATTTCCAAGACAGTTTCTTCTGAAGACTTGTCTTTTAAATCTTTGAATAATCAGTCTGTTAAAAACAATTCCTTGAATGTTTCTGTTTTAAGTACTTCTGCATGTAATCAAACATCTCCCTATTTGAATAAATCTTCCAAGAAGAAGACATGTTTTGTATGTAGAAGTAAATGTCATTTAATTAAGGATTGTGATTTTCATGAGCAAAGATTGGGTGCATGTGCTACTCACCAGAAACATAGATCTAAGTGGACCAATGTTGCTAATATTCCACCTTATGTCCCTCAAGCAGCTAATACTGACTCTCATTGGAGAAGTTCAGTTACCAGACCTTATGTGCAACCAACTAGCCCATACTTTAAACATAGTTATTGGCCTACATATGTTGACTCTATGTATGCTGGGATGGGATATGGGAGCACTGCTGTGAAGCCCTCAGCAGGTTGTTCTTGGACTAACAAGGGACCCAATTACCAATGGAGGACCAAGAACAATGGTGGATCCTCTAACTCTTCATGTCCTACACCTGTGATCCACAAGGCAGGTTCAAGTCAGTAATGACTTGAACCTCCATTGTACACTAACAGTATGTATATATATTTTGTTGTTGTTTGTAGGATCATCCCCTTAAGCATAAGAATATTGGTATTGTTGATAGTGGTTGTTCCAGAAGCATGTCTGGAAACAGAGATATGATGCACAACTTTGTTCCTATAGAAGGAGGAGGCAATGTGACTTTTGGAGGAAGTGATGGAAGTATGACAGGGAAGGGCACCATAAAGACACCTCATCTAGATTTTGAAAATGTGTACTATGTTAAGGAACTTCAACATTTCAACTTGTTCTCTGTTTCACAAATCTGTGACACTAAGAACAAAGTTCTCTTCACAGAGAATGAATGTCTTGTGCTGTCTAAAGACTTCAAACTCCCAGAAGAAACTTCAATTCTGCTGAAACCTGGTGGTGACCTCACTTGTTTGGTGGCTAAAGCAACTCTTGATGAGTCTACTAAATGGCATAGGAGGATGGCTCATGTGAATTTCAAGACCATTAACAAACTCTCTAAAATGGGTCTTGTTGAAGGTCTTCCCACCAAAGTATTCACAAATGATCATAATTGTGTCGCTTGCAACAAAGGAAAACAACACAGAGCTTCCTACAAAGCTATCAATGCTATGAGCATCATTTCTGAACCTCTTCAGTTGCTCCACATGGATCTGTTTGGTCCAACTCAAGTCAGAAGCATTGATCATAAGTACTTCTGTTTGGTTATCACTGATGGCTTTAGCAGATTTTGTTGGGTTTTCTTTCTCAGAACCAAAGATGAAACATCTCAGGTGTTGACTGAATTCATCACTCTCGTTGAAAATCAGTTAAACAAAAAGGTCAAGGGTATTCGGTGTGATAATGGGACAGAGTTTAAAAATGCTATTCTTATAGAACTCTGTGGGTCAAAAGGTATAAAAAGGGACTATAGTAATCCAAGAACACCACAACAAAATGGGGTGGCTGAAAGAAAGAATAGGACCTTAATAGAGGCTATAAGATCAATGCTTGCAGACTCTAAACTGCCCACTATGTTCTGGACTGAAGCTGTTGGCACAGCGTGCTATGTGCTAAACAGGGTCTCCATTACAAGACCACAAATCAAAACACCATATGAACTTCTCTTTGGGAAGGTTCCTGTCATTCATTACCTAAAACCTTTTGGTTGTCAAGTGACCATTCTGAACACCAGTGATCCGTTGGGAAAGTTTGATGAAAAGGCTGATGATGGTTATATCGTGGGTTATTCGGCTCATAGTAAGGCATACAGGGTGTACAATCTACAAGCCAAGAAGATAGAAGAAACGCTGAACCTGAGATTTTTGGAGGATAAGCATAATGTTCAAGGACAGGGTCATACGTGGTCCTTTGATCTTGACTACTTAACTGATTCCTTAGGTTACACTAGACACTTGGCTAACCAAAATGCAGGTCCTCAAGCTTCTCCCACTAACAATGCAGGTCCCTTAGATGATGACTCTGAAAATGAGTTTGAAGATGATGAGCAACCTATCCTTGTACCATCTTTCTCCCCTAACAATATTGCAGGTACCCCCTCCAAGGATACTGCTGATGAAAGTGATGAAGATGACTTTCATTATGCTGAGGACCTTGCTAGACTTCAGACACAAGAATTTGCTGCTAAGCTTGAAGCAGAGAAACTGAATGGAGAGGTTACTAATGAAGGTGTCAGCAGAAACCACGTGTCTGCTGAAGTTGTCTCTGCCACACCTACCATCCACAAATCTGCTGAAGGCTATGCCGTTTCTCCTCATGTTCCTTCTCAAGTGTCCTCAGACTTTGGAGAACCTCATACACGCTTTCCAAAACCCTCCGATCTTGGAAATCATCAACCCAAAGCTGGCATCTTCACCTCACCCTCTTATGATGCTGCATTTGAACCAACAATCACCAATCTTGATTCATCCATTGAAGTCAGTCCCACAGCTACTCAGAGGATCAACATTGCTCATCCTCAATCCAACATCATAGGTGATCTTCTGGCACCTGTTAGAACTCGAAGGGCTATAACAAGTCCTCAATTTGGACAGATTGCTTTTCTCTCTTATGTCTCCAACCAGCAAAGAGACAATCACACAGACTTCAAACATTGTCTGTTTGCTTGTTTTCTCTCTCAAGTGGAACCAACAAGTGTTTCTCAAGCTCTTAACGATTCAAGCTGGCTAGAAGCAATGCAAGAAGAAATGCAACAATTTCACAATCAGCAGGTTTGGATTTTGGTTCCACTCCCTGATGGCAAATATGCCATTGGGACAAAGTGGATTCTGAAAAATAAGAGAGATGCTCGTGGTGTTGTGATCAAAAACAAGGCAAGATTAGTAGCTCAAGGCTTCAGACAAGAGGAAGGGATTGATTATGATGAAGTGTTTGCACCTGTGGCCATATTTGAAGCAATTCGCATTTTCCTGGCATATGCTTCTTACATGGGTTTCATGGTGTATCAAATGGATGTCAAAGGTGCTTTTCTGTATGGTGAGATTGAAGAGGAGGTCTATGTCTCTCAACCCAAGGGATTTGAAGACCCAGATCACCCAAATCATGTTTACAAGGTTGTTAAAGCTCTTTATGGCTTACATCAAGCTCCAAGAGCTTGGTATGCTAGGCTTTCATCATTCCTGCTGAAGCATGGTTATAGGAGAGGTGCTATTGATAAAACTCTGTTCCTCAAGAAGAATTATTCAGACATCATTCTGGTACAAGTGTATGTGGACGACATTATTTTTGGCTCCACAAACGAAACTTGGTGCAGGGAATTTGAGGACCTAATGAAGGGTGAATTTCAAATGAGTGCTATGGGCGAGCTTACTTTCTTCTTGGGTCTCCAAGTTCAGCAGAAACAGGATGGCATCTTTATCTGTCAAGATAAATATGTGAGAGACATTCTGAAGAAGTTTGGTATGGAAGGTGTTAGGACTGCCACAACACCTTATGAAGCTCCAAAGACTAAAGCAAATAATGAACCAGATCTACCTGTGAATGTTCATCTGTATAGGTCCATGATTGGTTCATTGATGTATCTAACAGCTTCAAGGCCTGATATTACATTTGCTGTGAGTGTTTGTTCGCGACATCAAGTCACTCCACTTACTTCCCATCTAAATGCTGTCAAGAAGATCTTTAAGTACCTCAAAGGCCAACCTCTGTTAGGCCTGTGGTACCCAAAAGAATCTCCTTTCAAGTTGGAAGCATATAGTGACAGTGATTATGCTGGTGCAAACCTGGATAGAAGATCCACAACTGGAGGCTGCCAATTTCTTGGCAAAAGGTTGATCTCTTGGCAATGTAAGAAACAAACCATTGTGGCTGCCTCAACTACTGAAGCAGAGTATGTTGCTGCTGCAAATTGTTGTGGTCAGGTCCTCTGGATTCAAAACCAATTGCTGGACTATGGGTACAACTTCATGAACACTACTATTCATATAGATAATCAAAGTACCATCTGCATAGTCAAAAATCCAGTCTTTCACAATCGAACAAAACACATTGAAATCAGGCACCACTTTATACGAGATGCATATGAAAAACATTTGATAAAAGTGGCTAAAATTCATACTGATGATAATGTGGCAGACCTTTTAACAAAAGCTTTTGATGGACCAAGGTTTCAACACCTCGTGGTCAATATTGGAATGTTAAACCCTTGACTGCATAGTTTAAGGGGAGGCATAGGCCTCAGGGGAGGCATATGCCTCAGGGGAGGATGTGTGCAAACTCTGCATATCTTTGTTTGTTTGTATCATATTTTGTTCAATAAACAGTTTTCATTTTTCTATATTTGCTTCTTTCATTAGGTTTGTAAAAACATCTTTTTGCATATAGTGATAGCATTTATTTAATATATTTTATCTTTTTAATCTTCTCCATTTGCTTTTTAGCCTCTGTTATTCATTATTCTTTGCTAACACTAACTGTCTAATAATTCTTTAGTTGTTTGTCTTTGTGTTGTTCTTGTGTAGTGTTGTGTCTGTTTTGCAGTTGTCTGAATTGCAGTTATCTATCCCATGAACAAGTTCAAATTCATCAAGGGTGACTCAATGGTACATGGTCAAGTGAGCTAAAAGGATGTTGCTGGTTTCTCCTGAAAGCAAAAGTACTGAAGCATACAATTTGATTCTGCTGAAGTTATAATACTGAAGAAAAGAAATTGAAGTCAAATTGTTCATTCATTCATTCAAGAAACAGTTTACAGCTTACAGCTTACATAAAGTCAACCTACTACATATGCATCTACAAGATACGAGCTGTACGCTTAAGCTAAGCCTAATCTAGTGTATATCTTTCATTCCGAAATCTAAGTGAATGTTGGATATGCATTAGATGCTGGCTTTGCTTTTGTAGGTCTTGCATAACCACCCATTCAGTTTAACTGGCTGGTTGGATATGCATGACCAGCACGACGAAGATGCTAAGGACCAAAATGGAGGGATGGATTGATGAAAACGATTGACGATGACGATGACGATGACCACGCAGGATGATGGAGAAAAATAACGTGTCCTGTGTGCTTCATCTATTCATTTCAACCAAAATGCAATCGATCCACCCTCCTTAAGCCCTTCTTCTATACGATGTGTGTTGATGCACCAAAAGATGGCGCAGTGAGACCAAGAACCACCTCTCTATCTTTGGGGAGTGGCGGATTCCTGGCACGAGGTCTTTGTTGAGACCGAGGTGCTGGAGGTTGGGAGTAAGATGTTCCCTCCTTATAGGAGTCATCAGAATCATCAGCAGATTCACTTGGATTCACTACACTGTCATCTTCTGAAGAAGAAAGAAAGGGTGATTTATTTGGTCGTAGGTAGGGTTGAGGAAAGTAACGTGACCATGGGTCTGTTTCACCACTTGATGATGATGAAGAGGATGATGAAGATAAGGATGTGAGATCTATGATCTCAGGTTTGGTATTCATGGTGCAATTTGGTTAATTGGGGATATTTTTACATCTAGGGTTTGTGGTAAATATTTGGGGATCTTGATGAAGAGATGAGTTACATTGGGATCATTTTATAGACGGGTTCGAGGTTCAATGAGTTTAATGCAAGTGGGTGGCACAGTAATTCTAGAAACTTACCGAAGATATTCTTATCTTGTATGCATGCTGCTGAAGTTATAACTTCAGCAGATTGATCATGTGTTCCTGCGGAAGTGTTGTTTTGGGTTGGGTCAAAGATGCAATACACGTCAGCAATAGTCAACCAAACGGTCAATTTTTCTTTGACTATAATTTGGGCAAAAACTATCAACCCACCATCACTCTCTTCAAATCAACTCAATTCCCTCTCATTCCGCCTTCACAAACACTCACCATTTCAAGAATCATAACCCTAAACACTCATATCCCTCATGACTCTTGAATTTAAACATGATCACAACAAAGTTGCATTTCTGGGAAATGGCAAGGGATATGAATTGTACGAACCAATGGTGGAATTCTTGAAAAGATCCAAGATTTGCTATGCTCTAACACATGCTCCAAAAGAGATTTATGAATCACTGGTTACTCAGTTTTGGGAATCTGCTGAACAGAGGAATGAAACAGAGATTAGGGCTATGATTGACGGAACAGAGCGCAGAGTGACAGAGGACCTAATTCGGAGGAAGCTTCACTTGGAAGATGCTGATGAAGCTTTTCATTCTAATCAGGAAAATGTGCTTACTGGACTAAGGGCAATTGGCTATCGAGGAACAAGAACTGATATGTGGCTGAAGAAGGAACTCTGCCCGAAGTGGAGGTTCCTGGTTCACACACTGCTTCAATGCATGAGCAACAAAACTGGAGGATGGGACCAGTTCTCTACACAACTGGGATATGGTATTGTGTGTCTTTCTCAAGGGGTAACTTTCAATTTTTCTAGGTATATTTTCGAAAACATGGTTGAAAATATTCAAAAGAAAAAGGGTAAATTTTTAATGTACCCAAGGTTTCTGCAAATGATTTTAGACACCACTACCCAAGCCCAATCTTTTTATCCTATAGGTACTTTAACTGCTAAATTGTTTGCAACAATGAAAACCCACTTTCAGGGGGAACATCATCCCTTGCTAGCAGCTATGTTGCCCCAAGGTAATGAGGCTGCTAATGAGGAGAATGTGGCTCATAATCTTCCTTCCTCACCTGTTGCTACTGATGGTAATCCGTTAGTTAACATTGATGAGGGCCCCTCATAAACTGTTGAAGCAACTCATGTTGCTCATGACCAACCACCTTGTCCCAGTCCAACACCCACACTAGTGACTCATGAGGAGTCTGATCTTAATAGACTACCAACACCAAGTCCTGAAAGGGATCCTCTCAATGAAGATCTTCCTCACATTGAGCATGACCATGATACTACTGAAAGGTCCTATGAAGCTCCCCTTACCACAGAGCAATCTGCTGGTGGAGCTGAGGACCCTATTGCACTCTCATCTGTCTATGCTCTTGTCAATAGGTATGCTGCTGAGGTCACTAGTCTGAAAAAGGAGCTTGCAGAGACCAAGTCTTCTCTTGGAAGTAAGATTGAAAATCTGCAGAATCAAGTCAAGGACTTAGAGGACCAACTCAAAGGGAGCTCCAAAAGGAAGCTTGTGGTTTCTTCTGATGAAGAACAAGAAGTACCTCATTTTGAGTCTCTGGACATGTTGGCTGATGTTTCTCTCAATGATCCTTCATCAGTAGCTGCTACTTCCTCAAGGAAGAAGGAACCTGTCCTTTACAAAAGAAGAAGGAGATCCTCCTCACATAAGGTTTCTTCTGAAGCTTCAAAGGAACTTGGGGTTGATAAGGATGCATCTGCTGATGTGCTAATGGAGGATGTATCTTCAGATTCTAATCAATCTGCATCAGTTCAAGAACCAACAGACCTTTCACCTTCAGCAGATATGTCTGACATTGCTGCTATGACCACTCCAGTTGATAATCTGCATCAACATGTTGACTTGGGTATTGCTACTGAGGTTCCTCTCATTGATTTAACTAAAAATGAGAGTACTATCAAGCTTGATGATAAAGGGAAAGATGTGATAACTGAAGATGAGCTTGGTCCAGATCTGGTAAGTGAGGAGGAAAGACTAGGTCAAGCATCTAGATTGGCTGAGTTTGAGAAGTCAAAGGAAAGTGAAGTGTTGGCTCATCAACTTAAAACAGAGGACTTTTCATCTTTAACTCCTGAAAGAAGAAGAGAACTGGATGCAATGAGGGTACAGATGCCTGCTGAACACTGGGATATTCTAACTCAGCAAGTCATTTCAAGACCTTCTCTTGCTCAAACTATACTAGGTGGAGATTTCCTCAGTGACAATTATGTGGAGCGAATGATGGCTCAGGGAAGACAAAGGAAGCAAGAAGCTATCGCAAAAAAGAGGGCCATCAAAGCTCAGAAGGACAAAGCGAAACCTCCGACTAAAGCTGAAATAAGAATGGTGGTGAAAAATCAATGCTCGATGTACAACTCTGGCTTAACAATGAAACAAGTCAAGGCTTTTCCTGATCATGTCCTGTACCGCAAATATAATCAGATCATGAAGGGCAAATCATCATCTTCAGCACACTCTACCCACTTGAGAAGGAGTACAGAGAATGAAGCTGCTCCAGAAGCCAAAAGACTCAAGTCTGATGATGCTCCAGCCAAGGAATCATCTCAAGTCATTCCTACTGAAGCATCTGCTGAAGTTGCTTCTTATACTGACAAGGGTCAATCTGCTGAAGCATCTTCCAATACTCCTGAAGCATATGATATATCAGCTCCTACTTCATCAGCGGCAATCATTAGCACACAGGAAGCTTCTATAGTTAAGAAAGCTGATCTTGCAGAAACTAAAACAGAAAGGGCGAGAAAAATGCTTCACAAGATGAATGCACTTCGAGTTCCAACTAAGTCTCCCTCTACCTCTTCAGGTCTTCTCACAAGTGTTCAAGATGAAAATACTCCCTCTGGGGAAATCTATAAACCTGGTAGGAGGACAAAGAGAATGGCAAAAAAATCTCTTGTGGATCTTGAAGCTGATGACTCAACTTTCATCATAGAAGGGTCTGCTGCTGATTTTCCTGATGGAAACTCAGATGAAGTGGTAGATTGGAAATTGAAGGATGATGAGATGAATGTCATTCATCGAAGGGACTCCACTTCAATGGAATTCACCTTTCTAAAGGAAATTCTACACTTGGTAGACAGGGCAGACTTACTTTCTCTGTTCTCTCGGGTCACCTCCTATTACTGCAACAAGGAACCACAAGGTTCTGGGATGTTTTTACCAGGAGATCTTCAAGCCCTGTTCAACTCTCACATTCCAAGTAGCAAAGCACATTCCATTTGGGAGAACTCACATCGGTGGAAACTTGAATCCTGGAGATTCTATCCTCTCCCTCGTGTGCATGTGCTTGAAACTAAGGGTGGAATCACTGTCTACATGTTTTCTGAAAGAAAGTATCCTTTGCCCAAACGACTGATGGAAAAGATGCTGAGTCAGAAATTGGAAATTCCTCCAGATCCAGTGGGCAATGAAAGACAGACTGCTCTAACATTGGTGGGATTCATCAAGACTCAACTCCAACAACTGCAATAGGCCTCATCCTCATCCACATCAGGAATCTTGGTACCCTTTGCATTTCTTTGTTTTGTTACTTTTTATTTGAGTTATGTATATACCTGTCTTTTCTTGTGTTATTTTTTCTATTAGTTATTAGTTAAAAAAAAAAAAAAAAAAAAAAACAAAACAAAAAACAAAAAACAAAAAACTAACTCTTTTGCAGGTTTGTTTGTTGTCCAATTCTGATGGTTATTATCTCACCTAATGTACCTTGTGTATGTCAAAGAGATGACTAGTCCAAAGGGTACAGCTTTGGTAAAGACACAACAAATCTGTTGATAGCTGTAATGGTTTGCTCAAAATCATAGGGTCTGCAACCACCCATGCTTAACTGCTGAGGGTTGTATGGTCATCAATTCACCATGGCCTATTCCTTTTTGGAATCCAAGAATTGGCTAGCCCACATGTATATGGCATGTGGTAAAGGCAACTGATTCCATATTTGGTTCTCAATTCACCAATTCTAAGAATTGACTAGTCCTGAGCAAACGGCTACAGGTAAAGACAAGTCAAATCCGTTTATATGGTTGCTGGTTTGCCAATAAATCAGATGGTTATCAATGTACCATAGTTTTCGAACTCAAACATGTGGCTACTCCAGTAGTAATGGCTATTGGTAAAGAGACATCAAACCCATTAATTTCAATGATTCACCTCTCACAGGAGTTAACACACCTGGAAGTGATGAGAATAGTCTGTAACTTATATGTTTTGATGTACATAATGTCATATGTTGCTGCAAAGATCTGGTATCTCACAGTTCAGTCATCATAGAGATGTTCTTCTTCTGACTCTTTGTTGCTGATCCTCAACATTCAGGCCATTCATAGCTCAGAAGTGTTTAAGATATGGAGAGGATCTTGTTTGGAAACTTTTTCGTAAAATGGTACAATCCTCAACAGAATTATCGATCTATCAAGGAAACTGGAACTTAACCTAGTCAAATTCCAGTTTAGGGGAGGATTGTTGGGAATTAAGGTAAACTACTGATTCTGCCGAAGCATCTGCCGAATGGATTCTGCCGAAGTAGAATGGATTCTGCCGAAGTTATACTTCAACAGAAGTCGTAAAGCAGATATCGTGTTGCTGCTGAAAGTGTGAATCCACGTAGGAGAGATAAGCTCACTATAGAGTAAAAGTCAGCGCCGTATTGAAGATAGGTTGGCGCCGTATTATGTAGAGCTTACTCAGAATAAACAATATGATTAGCAAAACAATATGATTAGTTGCATGCTTGTCTAGATGCATGCGTTTGTATTAGGAGCGTAAATTGTCAACGCTCATTAGGGTTTCTTGCCTATATAAGAAACCATGATAGTTTGTAATCGATAAGCTTTTCTCAAGTCTTTCAAGTCTTGAAAACTATCCGAAACATAGAGTTTCTATAATCAAAAGATCCATAGAGGATCAAAGAGTTCTTAGTTATTATAACTTGTATTTATTTTCCACTACAAAATACGAGTTGTAGAGATCTTCTTTTAGTTTGCTTGTGATTACATAGGCAACACTAACGATCTCCGAGTGCTTAAGATCTATCAAGGTCTTGGTTTTCAACAGGGGTCAAAGGAACTTCCTTTTCTTCGAGCAAGTTTTATAACACCCTAGGCAGTGAACCTAATCGTTGTAGTGTAGTATTAGGGTAAGCCACGGGTATTGATATCGTTCTCTAGGGGAATAGGAATGCTAGTGAGAAGTTACTACGCTAAGGTTTGGGATTGAGGAAGATTATTTTTTATCTTTTTATGTTTTTTTTGAATTAGAAAGGTACGAATCTCGGGGTTTGGATTTGGGGGTTGGTATTTCTACCGATTACTCTACTTGTCTAATTATCTAATCTAAGGTGTATGTAGTCTATGTCTAATTATTGTGTGCTCGTATGATAGTTTAAAGATGTGTTCACTTAGGTTTTATTACTCCTTAATTATCTCCTATTGATGGTTGAATTGTCACGTCCTTATTCTTAATCGCGTTGTGTGTCTAAAGTCGTAGGATATGCATTTATCCCTAACTCTTTGAAACTACCAAAGGGTCTCGTCTACAAAATCTCTAGGAATTATAAACTCTAACTCTAAGGTACTCTTTGGATGGTTTAGCCTACAACTACTCTAGGTGTTATAGTCCAAGGTTCACAAAGATTAATCAAGCATTAACTACATAATGAATGACCTATCGCATTACTAGATCATTAACAATTAAGATAAGAGACAACTAATCAATATTCAATAATTAAGTTTCATATTCCCTAAGCAAACACATAAGTAAATTAGTCAGACATGGAGAACATGCAAGCATACACACAAATAATTGAAGACATAATTGAATTAATGAAGTAAAACACTTATCTTGTGGTAAGATAGGGTTTGGAACCCTAAAATACTGTACAAGACAGCCTTGGTTCGGTTTAGGTTTTTACTCCAAAAGACTACACACAAATAACTGAAAAATTCGGATTCTATATATAAGATTACAATCGCGACGGCGTCACCTTATGATTTGTGATGCCGTCGGGTCGCCGTCATTAGGGTTTCGTCTTGGCCACGTTAGTATTGCAACGGCGTCTCCTTATGATTGTGACGCCGTCCCCTTCAGTCTCTAACGCCGTCTGGATCAAATCTAGGCCGTCTGAGTTGCGACGGCCTACTCTTTTAAAGCCTGACACCGTCACTTGAAAATAAGAAATTTGGCTACTGAGCCGTCACAGAAGTGCTCTGACGACGTCGCAACTAACACCTGACGCCGTCCCCTTGTATTTCAGCAGCTTTAGTGTCTCGATTCTTGACTTTGGCCATTTTCTTCGTATATCCGCGCCTTTTCGTCCAAATAAGTGCCATTCCAGCAATTTGCCTTCAAGAGACCTAAAAAGTAAAAAGGAACGATATTAAGTAATAACGGATACAAAAGTGATCAAATAAGGGCTTAAACGACCCCTAAAAAAGGTACATTTTAAAACCTTATCAAATATCCCTACACTTGGTATTTGCTTGTCCTCAAGCAAATGTGCTTTTAGCCAATTAATTTATAAGTTAGGGGTCATGAAGCATTGGTTTAAAACAATCCACAACACATATAAGCCCCGCAAAATTCATAACAAACACGGAAATTACATACTAGCACCTCACATGGGGTGTTTGGATACTCACATCTCTCGGGTGTATATGAAATTTAATAAGTTGGAAATGGAAGATAAACACTCATTAACCGATCCTAGTACATAGATTACCATAGGAATGGAAGATAAACACTCATTAACCGATCCTAGTACATAGATTACCTAGTACATAGACTATCAAAGAGGTCTTTAAAGGGTTGTAATGTTAGGCTTACGGTAGGGAAACAAAGGGTTTGGTGGGATACGAAGAATGGCGTTGCTAAGCCAAGACTCGACACTCTAAACTCTAGATAACTGAAACAAACAAACATAAATTTAAAGATAGATGTAGGATGGTAGCCCGTATGTTTTTTTTTTTTTTTTTTTTTTTTTTTTTTTTTTACTCTCTATTTTTTTTCTTTTCTCTTTTTCTATTTTTTTTTCGATTTTTTTTTCATACACTTTTACTCTACCATCCTCTACGGTAACATCAAAATGATAGGAATTTATAGGCACATCCCTACACTTGAGTTTTTATTACTCTAACACTAATTTGACCCGAATTGAAAAGATCAAAACACTTGGGGTATGTTATTACGCAAATAAGGGAATTTAACGTTCCCTTCCAGTCATTTCAGAAACTTTAACTTTTCCCATGAGTCTCAATCATTCCAAAACTGTGTACAAAGGATATGACTCGACTTAGCAACTCATGCAAGCAACTAGATAATTGAACTAAGGGTTTAGGGTGATAACAATAATGCACTAAAAGTGAGTGCATACAAGGTAGGCTAAGGCGATTTGGGTGTACATTTGGGGGTGGGGTGTAAACAATGCTCTTCATTGATATTCCGAAAAACCGAAACATCACGAGAACCGCGAAAAAGATAGGCTCTGAGGGGTTAACTAGGGGTATCGTTTACTAAAGATGAGTACAACGCAAAGGTGTGGGGGAATTACTCAACCAATGTGGAAGAAGTAATTATATTACGGGTATCAAACAAGGGTTGTCCTAATGCCTCTTATCATTTAGTTATTCCTAACTACACAAGTGTAGTCTTACTAGCGATCTCGGGATGCATCACAAAACAAGTTCTAGAATCTAATATACTACCGGTTCACACTCTAAGCATTAAAGATGAATGCTTTAATTCCTACTAATCTAAGGGCGATCCTCACATTTTGGGTGGAATTTAGGTGGTAAAGGGTTTTTGTGCTAATCATATAACTTCCTATCCGTGAGACGCTTTTGTTAAGACTAATGGCCCACTCCTATATGTCATGAAAAATTTCAAATTTGGTGCCAAAATTACCCTAACCGACATTTTCTCATGGTTTATTACACAAATACAATTGGACAAAGCAAATAATCAAGGATAAGCATAGTTTCAAAGTTCCCGTTTTATTTTCCCTCCCTACACTTAAACTGAACATTGTCCCCAATGTTCCCCGAAAGTATCAAAGTTATGGTAATGGAAGGTAATTAAAAACGAAAGAAACTAATACTCCCCTGATTAGCTCGGTAGGATCCGTGTAAAGTAGTGGTTAAATCCTTTCCAAGAAAAATGTATGTGTGAAAAGCTCCTTCCAATCTTTTGTTTCTTCTTCTTGATAAATAAAACCTGCACATTAGAAGAAAACAAACGAAACCTTCGCGTAAAATCGGCGGTAATAATATATATAAGACTCTACTAGGATATAATGCTTGTGGAATGGATGTTTACAGAATTTCTGGAAAATTCCAAAATTTTATAAGTAGCTCAGAAAACGAGAAAAAAGTAATCTGTTGTTTTTACTCCTTCCTGACGCCGTCAGGTTGCGATCCTGACGCCGTCAGGTTATCCTGACAAAAACTGGTCTGCGATTTTCTGGAAAAAATTCTAGAAAATTTACATCTTTAGGATCTGGAAAAATTTCTGCAAAACATCCATTATGACTCGATACAAGAATTTGACTCGAACAAACACACATATATATCTTTTAATTAATTGCAATTCTCATGTTTACATTTCTTTTGAAAACGTGTGTAATCCTCCCTACACTTATCCTTTATGTAAAATACCTTTACATGCAATTAAGGCGAGGTTAAAAACAAAATAAAGCATTTTTACAAATTTAAACATGAGAATAAACAATCACTAAAAGATATATGACACTAACAATCAAACAATTAAGCATGGGTTGCCTCCCACGAAGCGTTTTTCTTTATTTATAAGTCTTGTAGCTAGACTCGTAGTCGTGCCCTTACGTGACTTCATTACCGTCATCTCCTTCCTTCGCTTTCCCTTCGTCGAAAGGGCGTAGACGTTGTATGCTTACCTTGGATTCCTTGCCAACGTCGTCTATTATGGTGACGGTTTTATCCTTTAGATTGGTTTCCTTTACTGTAAAGGGCCCAAACCATCTTGGTTTGTTTCTACCTTGTAATGCCCTTATCCGTGATTTGTACAGAAGTACTTTTTCTCACTTTAGAAATTCCTTAGGGTTCCTTTGTGCCTTTGGTATCGAAGTGGGATTATTTCCTAATTTCTTATCAGGCTTCCACAATGTTGCATGCAATCCTTGAACCATAAAATCTCTAAGCCCTTTTTCCCAATCATTCATTTTCTTCTTAACTATATTGCTAGGGACTTGTGGACTTTCACCCATAATCTTCTCCATGATCTTAAGAGGATATCTTGGAACGATGGGTATCCTAGCGTACCCTTTTCCGATTTTAAGTATCATGATGCCCTCTCCGCATTTGATGGTTGCCTTGGCGGTGGCCAGAAATGGTGTCCCAAGAATGAGTGGCATGTTTCTATCTTCCTCAACATCTATGATCACGAAATCCACCGGATAAATGATATTAGCTACCTCTATTAAAACATCCACCGCGATTCCTATGGGGTAGACATAGGTGTGATTAGCTAAGGACAGTCTAAGATCGGTCTTGGCTGGCTTTTCCCTAGTCAACTTATTATAAATTGATAATGGCATTATGTTCACATCAGTCCCCTGATCAGCTAAGGCATTTATATTATCAATATCACATATGCTACATGGTATCACGAGATTCCCTGTGGTGTATCGTTTTTTTGTTAATGGTTTCTTTAGAACCAACTCATACAGAGGTCCCATAGGCAGGGCGTCATACTCTTCTTCTGTTATTTTTCCTTCAAGGGCTTCCCTAAGAACCTCATTGTACCTAAAGTTGTTTACTTGGTTTGCAATGGTTTTTCTGTTAATTTCGTGCTTAAGGTAGTACTCAATGGTCTCGGGCTCATCATTAGGTTCAGAATCCTCCCTCTTGCTTTCCTCAGTTTTCTTCACTTCAACCTTTCCATTCTCAGGCATAATGGAAATGGCGTTAACAAATGAAGTGGGAGGACAATCGTTGCTTCTTACTAGTACCTTTTCGGGAACTTTTTTTTGGTATATTCATTTACCAGGTTCATCATTTCCGTCATTTTTGCTTGCATTTCATCTCTCTGCCTATAAACATCCTCTTCAAATTTGGCTAATCTCTCCATATGAGCTGCCATGTACTCCCTCATTTGTTCCTTAAAGCTTGGTGAGAGTGGTATTGGGGAAGTAGAACGGAAGCTCCTTTCGGAATTGGGGTGCTCACGACTTGGGGATTCCGAAAAAGGTGTTGGGTGGTTGGTGGAATTAGCGGAATTGACTGCTTATCGAGGGATTTGTACGGAAGCTCTTTTATGCCTTTCCATAAGATAATCAATCTTCCTCTCAATATCACTCATTTGCTCCTCGGTGATGTCGGAAGATTCAAGAGGAGTTGATATGGCATTAACCACGTTAACAGTGGTTTCAGGAGATTCATTCCAATCTTCGTAGCTTTGATCAGCAAGCTCTTCTATAATATCCCAAGATTTCTCTGCATCAAAGTCGTTGAGCCTTCCACCGGCGGCTTGATCAATGGATCGTCGAGTGATAAAATCGATATGGTCATAGAAGATTTGGATTTGCAGCCAAAGATCAATGCCATGATGAGGGAGTCTACGGAGTAGGTCCTTGAATCGAGTCCATGCTTTGTAGAGAGACTCACCTTGAAGTTGTTGAAATGTTAAGATGTCTCATCTAAGTTTAGTGGTTCTCCCCGGTGGGAAAAATTGAGCAAGGAAGCGAGAGGTGAGATCATCCCAACTTGAGATGGAGCTGGCGGGAAGTCGCTTAAGCCAATTACTAGCTTGGTCCCGTAGAGAGAATTGGAAGAGACACAGACGCGTGGTCTCCCGAGTAGAAGCATTAAGGTCAATGGAATCGACAATTTTAAGGAAATCCCTAAGATGCTGATTAGGATCTTCGGAACGAATTCCATGAAATGCACATCCATTTTGCACCAACCGGATGGTGTCGGATCGCAGGGCCATAGTTTGGGCTTGATCGGGAAGCTCAATGGTGTTCCTATAGCCTAGGTGGCTTGGTCTCGAGTATTCACCAAGAGTACGGGCTCTTGGCGGGTCATTTGGTGGTGGGTTGATGAATGGTGGTTGGTTATCACCTTCCATGATGAAAAGTGATGGGATTACGAACAAAGGTCACGAAGAAGGGGGATAGACTATGAGAAAGCTAAAAATGAGAAAAATTTACTTGATAGGAATCAAGCAAAGAAACCTAAACGAGGTGAACTACTAACTAGCTATTCTATTCCCCGGCAGCGGCGCCAAAAACTTGATACGCTTACGCTGCGGGTTCGGGATCAAAGGAACTTCCTTTTCTTCCAGCAAGTTTTATAACACCCTAGGCAGTGAACCTAATCGTTGTAGTGTAGTATTAGGGTAAGCCACGGGTATTGATATTGTTCTCTAGGGGAATAGGAATGCTAGTGAGAAGTTACTACGCTAAGGTTTGGGATTGAGGAAGATTATTTTTTATCTTTTTATGTTTTTTTGGAATTAGAAAGGTACGAATCTCGGGGTTTGGATTTGGGGGTTGGTATTTCTACCGATTACTCTACTTGTCTAATTATCTAATCTAAGGTGTATGTAGTCTATGTCTAATTATTGTGTGCTCGTATGATAGTTTAAAGATGTGTTCACTTAGGTTTTATTACTCCTTAATTATCTCCTATTGATGGTTGAATTGGCACGTCCTTATTCTTAATCGCGTTGTGTGTCTAAAGTTGTAGGGTATGCGTTTATCCCTAAATCTTTGAAACTACCAAAGGGTCTCGTCTACAAAATCTCTAGGAATTATAAACTCTAACTCTAAGATACTCTTTGGATGGTTTAGCCTACAACTACTCTAGGTGTTATAGTCCAAGGTTCACAAAGATTAATCAAGCATTAACTACACAACGAATGACCTATCGCATTACTAGATCATTAACAATTAAGATAAGAGACAACCAATCAATATTCAATAATTAAGTTTCATATTCCCTAAGCAAACACATAAGTAAATTAGCCGGACATGGAGAACATGCAAGCATACACACAAATAATTGAAGACATAATTGAATTAATGAAGTAAAACACTTATCTTGTGGTAAGATAGGGTTTGGAACCCTAAAATACTGTACAAGACAGCCTTGGTTCGGTTTAGGTTTTTACTCCAAAAGACTACACACAAATAACTGAAAAATTCAGATTCTATATATAAGATTACAATCGCGACAGCGTCACCTTATGATTTCTGACGCCGTCGGGTCGCCGTCATTAGGGTTTTGTCTTTGCCACGTTAGTCTTGCGACGGCGTCACCTTATGATTGTGACGCCGTCCCCTTCAGTCTCTAACGCCGTCTGGATCAAATCTAGGCCGTCTGAGTTGCGACGGCCTACTCTTTTAAAGCCTGACACCGTCACTTGAAAATAAGAAATTTGGCTACTAAGCCGTCACAGAAGTGCTCTGACGGCGTCGTAACTAACACCTGACGCAGTCCCCTTGTATTTCAGCAGCTTGTGTCACACCCCCAAATTACCTGTTTTATAGCAGAATGGAATACCTTGGGGAGGACTGTCATAGCATCAAAGTTACAGTTATATCGAACGACCTAAAGTGTCGTTTTGAAAATATCGTTTGATTCAGTAAAATAATTAGAGTTTACAAAACATAGGTCCCAAAAGATTTCCAAGGTACCAAAATAAGTTTGTTACAATCAAACGATGGTTAAGTGCATAAAATATAGATGAGACGCGTCGACACCGCGACTCTATGATAAGCCCACATGCATGCCATGAAGTGAATGCCTTAGATACCTGAGATAAAACATGCTAAAAGTGTCAACACAATGGTTGAGTGAGTTCATAGAGTTTGGTTAACAAGTAAAGCTTTTAAAGAGCGTTCATGCAACAAAGGCAAAGTTTTTGGTCATTTAGAATAGTCCACAAAGCAAAGGCATTGTAAATCCACTCAGTTCCAAGTTCCGCCCATACAAAACTTGCAACCTGTGTGTTCACAACCCACTGCTAAAATATGTCTAATTTATGTTCAAGCACACGTGGTCAAATGAGTTCTTAAAGCAAAGGCGTTGTAAATCCACTCAGTTCAAAGTTCCGCCCATACAAAACTTGCAACCTGTGTGTTCACAACCCACTACCAAAAGTAATATGTCTAATAGTCAAGTGTACGATGTCATAATAGTTCACAATATAGCACCATGTATATAATAATGTATGTCAGGCAAAGCCCCTAGAATAAATAATATGCGTCCCGTAACATAGTGGACGAGAGGTTGGCCGACCTCTAATAGCGCTATCCATACTACTTAGTGATAGGAGACTAACAATGCGAATGTACGAATAGTACATCATACAACTATTATATACAATTAAGAACACTCCGAACATGGGAGAATTTGCACTGCTCCGAACAGGGGAGACTTAGATTGAAAATGCTCCGTTCCCATAGGGAGACATTTTGCTCCGGACCGGGGAGGCTTTAAGTTGCTCCGAACAAGGGAGACTTTATAGTGATGCTCCGAACATGGAAGACTTTATAGTGATGCTCCGAACATGGGAGACTTTAGGTCAAGGTCATAACACGTATGGTTCAATAAGCTCAAACAAGTCATAAGTTTGTATTTAAGTTCAAGGGTTATGTTCAAAAGTTTGTAATTAAGTTCAAATGTTCCATTCAAAAGTTCGTAATTAAGTTCAAGAGTTTAAGTCGAGTTCAAAAGTTCAAAACAGTCAAAAAGCTCAAAACATATCAAAAGGTTCAAAATAGTCAAAGGGTTTAATATTATGTCAATCAAGTTCAAAATATATCAAAAGGGTCCTTTACAAGTTAAAAGAGTTTAACTATATGTCAAAAGGTTCATATCAAGTCCAAAGTGTTCACTTATATGATAATGGGTCCAAATCAATTTAAAAGAGCTCAGATATACATGTCGAAGGGTTCGAAATCAAAGAAAGTGATTCAAATAATAGCGTTCATAACTTAGTGATCAATTTAGTTCGGGCATAATCTACGTACGCGCACATAGAGTGAAACAAAAGATATTTAAGTTCATATAAGTGTAAAGTAAAAGCAAGTAGTTGAGCATGTATCTCCCCCAAAGAGTTTATAAAACAATTAAACGAGTAAAAGTGGGGCTACAAACTCACCTGTTGCAATAGTTATGATGACAAAGTGGATGCACAGAAATGAGACGCAACTCTCTAACCGCGACCTATTATGAATGATATGATCTAATATAAGTCATGAAACAATGTCGTGCATGCAAACTCATATGATATCCATACCACTTGTACACTTTTGAAAATAAAGTTTATCGTCGAAAAATAATCTTATAAAGTCTTGACAATTTATAAATTACTTTACAAGTATTTACGTTGAAACGATATCCTACGATAGTCATTTAGTGATTTATTGTGAAATTATAACTTTTCGTCGTAAAATAATGTCATTTGACAACTTATGAAAGTGACTAAACGGCCTTGAAAAGCTAGTCGTAAAATGATGCACATTGAGTGTTAGGAAACAAACTCAACGGTTTTGGAAAGCTTGTATCATTATCTCAAAGTTTTAGCATTTAAGTTTTTATCGTAGAGGTCTCGATCATGGAGAAAAACATAGGTGAAGTATGGTACTTGTGTCCAAAATATTGTTTAAGGGTGGTTTTCGGCAAAGTTTGAGTGACCGTATTTTACTCGTTACAACTCCGTTTGACGAACGGTTGGATATTTTGGAAAATAAGCTAGGCGAACTTACTTTTACTAGAAAACATCATTTTTATAAGAAAAAGTACTCCAATTTAGTTCTCCAAATTAGTTCTCCAAATTTAGTTCTCCAATTTAGTTCTCTAAATTTAGTTCTCCAAATTTAGTTCTCCAAATTTTGTTCTCCAATTTAGTTCTCTAAATTTAGTTCTCCAAATATTTTGACTACTCTACAAACATTCTTGTCCCGTTTTTGACTCGTAAAAAGTGGAAGTAATATGCTGAATTTTCTGATTATTATAGTTTCGTCGTCAAACTTGAAAAATTCATATCTTCTTCGTTACAACTCCGTTTTAACCCATTCAAGCGACCACGTTTTCGTTTTAAAGTATATTTTCCAAATATCTAGCCCAAAAATTTTTACCTACTGTCGAGAATTCCAGAATTCGAAAATATGATCAGACCTCTAAATAAAGTTGTCGAAATGAGTTTTTCTCGCGCAAAACCTATTCTAACCAATTCAAAACAACTCCGAAGCTATTCTAATCCTACCATACACCTTCTTAGGGTGTCATGGGTTCCTAGACATCACAAAAGTGATATGTTTCAAGGAGTAATTATAGGATGATGAATATATATTTATAGCACTTAAAAACAATAAAAAGTGGTATAGACATCAATATGACTTGCATGTTTTTCTCAAATATGATGAAATGAACATAATATGAATATGAAAGATGAATATGAACATGAAAAGCTTACTAGTAACTTGATGAGGTTAAATGAACAAGGTTAATCCTAACACCCTAGGTTTTTATTTCAAAACCTTACTTAAGAGTGTAACTAGATTGATATGAACTTGACTTGAAATTTTTTTATGGATTCCTTCTTGGTCTTTCAAGGTGGCCGGTTCTTAGGGGAGAAGAAGAAGAGGGAACAAATTTTTTTACACCTTTGTATCTAGATAACTATGTGTAGATTGTAAGTATAAAATGAATATATGTCTAGTGTAAGTTAGATATTTTGATATCAAATGGTGTGAGTCACCCCATATGGGTCGACATCCATAACAAAAAAAAAAGACTAAGTAGTTGTTGTAGCTAAATATTTGTGGGTATAAGTAAATGTGTAGTTATTTTAAGGATACTTGGTAACTTGTGTTAGGGATGAGCATTTCGAACCGAATCCCGGAACTGAACCGGAACCGTAGCGGTACCGTACCGAAACGGTACCGATTCTTGAAATACGGTACGGTACCGGGACTACAAAATAAGGTGAAAAAAAATTCGGTACCACTAATTCGGTATGGGATCGGTACCAAATCGGGAAATTCCCGAAAAAAAGCGGGGAAAACCCGATTTCCCAGTACCGGTACCGGTATCCGAATCCCGTTCGGTACGGTACCGGTACCACTAATTTTGCTCGGGAAAAAATCGGTACCACTAATTCGGTACGGGATCGGTACGGGACCGGTACCGTGCTCATCCCTAACTTGTGTACATATTTGAGCTTTTAGGGTAGCGTTAGCTAAAAATAAATTTTAACGGATCAAAATAAAATATATTGAAGTCATAAAAATTATAAAAATATATTTCTTGCAAGAATTGAGTGAAATAATAATTGTCGTGTAGAATTTACGAAAACCGTCGTAATTATTTATATATAACAATTTATATACACAATAAATTTAAAACACCGGGTAAACTAATAATATAATTTTTATGGTCTTAAAATGAGTATAAAAATATATCAGGATAAGTTTTGGGAAGTGTCGGATCAATTGTTCAAAATAAAAGATCGTACGATAGCGTTCATTTAATAAGAAAAAAAAATATACGTTAATGAAATATAAATTTTTCTCCGGGAATGAATAGTAAAATTTGAAAAATGACGGAAATTGAGAATTGTGACATTCTTCCCATGTCAGAGGAATCACGTCCTCGTGATTCAATTAATGATAACTATAGTCCGATCCTCGACAAGGGTTCTAAAAATTCATGCTCGTGTATAGTCTAAATGATCATGTCAATGCTCATGCATATATTGTGACTATATCCCATTCTAAAGACATGCTCTCTTATGGTTAGGTTTGATGAGGCAAGCTTTCCCATTCCCGAGCAAAACCCTCAAAAGATTTTTAGGTAACCGATTTTTACTTAATCCCACAACTCATCAAACAAGAACTGTCATACGATTAGGCTAAATCGGTTTAGGTAACAACTTGTTTCTAGCTTGATCTTTGCAACTCATCAAACAAGAACTGTCACTCGGATCAAACTGGAAACAAGTGGTTTGAAGAAAATCTTTTGAAAATTTGGCTCGATTGCGGAATTGCTTACACATATGAGACTACTACTCCCTTCATTGCATGATTCTTCCTAAATTAGACATAGGTGATCAGGCTATGTATAATTTAGGAGTAACTATGCAATGCTTGGACTAATCGACTCATATGATGTTTGGTGTTGAGTCATGAACCCGCATGTATAATCAGTATGCACTTATAATGATATGATGAGATGCTATGATGATGTAGTTATAGTCTAGGGTCAATGATGCAACCTAGTTCTCTATAACCGATGCTCTGATACCAATCTGTCACACCCCCAAATTACTTGTTTTACAGCGGAATGGAATACCTTGGGGAGGACTGTCATAGCATCAAAGTTACAGTTATATCGAACGACCTAAAGTGTCGTTTTGAAAATATCGTTTGATTCAGTAAAATAATTAGAGTTTACAAAACATAGGTCCCAAAAGATTTCCAATGTACCAAAATAAGTTTGTTACAATCAAACGATGGTTAAGTGCATAAAATATAGATGAGACGCGTCGACACCGCGACTCTATGATAAGCCCACATGCATGCCATGAAGTGAATGCCTTAGATACCTGAGATAAAACATGCTAAAAGTGTCAACACAATGGTTGAGTGAGTTCATAGAGTTTGGTTAACAAGTAAAGCTTTTAAAGAGCGTTCATGCAACAAAGGTAAAGTTTTTGGTCATTTAGAATAGCCCACAAAGCAAAGGCATTGTAAATCCACTCAGTTCCAAGTTCCGCCCATACAAAACTTGCAACCTGTGTGTTCACAACCCACTGCCAAAATATGTCTAATTTATGTTCAAGCACACGTGGTCAAATGAGTTCTTAAAGCAAAGGCGTTGTAAATCCACTCAGTTCCAAGTTCCGCCCATACAAAACTTGCAACCTGTGTGTTCACAACCCACTACCAAAAGTAATATGTCTAATAGTCAAGTGTACGATGTCATAATAGTTCACAATATAGCACCATGTATATAATAATGTATGCCAGGCAAAGCCCCTAGAATAAATAATATGCGTCCCGTAACATAGTGGACGAGAGGTTGGCTGACCTCTAATAGCGCTATCCATACTACTTAGTGATGGGAGACTAACAATGCGAATGTACGAACAGTACATCATACAACTATTATATACAATTAAGAACACTCCGAACATGGGAGAATTTGCACTGCTCCGAACAGGGGAGACTTAGATTGAAAATGCTCCGTTCCCATAAGGAGACATTTTGCTCCAGACCGGGGAGGCTTTAAGTTGCTCCGAACAAGGGAGACTTTATAGTGATGCTCCGAACATGGGAGACTTTATAGTGATGCTCCGAACATGGGAGACTTTATAGTGATGCTCCGAACATAGGAGACTTTAGGTCAAGGTCATAACATGTATGGTTCAATAAGCTCAAACAAGTCATAAGTTTGTATTTAAGTTCAAGGGTTCCGTTCAAAAGTTTGTAATAAAGTTCAAATGTTCCATTCAAAAGTTCGTAATTAATTTCAAGAGTTTAAGTTGAGTTCAAAAGTTCAAAACAGTCAAAAAGCTCAAAACATATCAAAAGGTTCAAAATAGTCAAAGGGTTTAATATTATGTCAATCAAGTTCAAAATATATCAAAAGGGTCCTTTACAAGTTAAAAGAGTTTAACTATATGTCAAAAGGTTCATATCAAGTCCAAAGTGTTCACTTATATGATAATGGGTCCAAATCAATTTAAAAGAGCTCAGATATACATGTCGAAGGGTTCGAAATCAAAGAAAGTGATTCAAATAATAGCGTTCATAACTTAGTGATCAATTTAGTTCGGGCATAATCTACGTACGCGCACATAGAGTGAAACAAAAGATATTTAAGTTCATACAAGTGTAAAGTAAAAGCAAGTAGTTGAGCATGTATCTCCCCCAAAGAGTTTATAAAACAATTAAACGAGTAAAAGTGGGGCTACAAACTCACCTGTTGCAATAGTTATGATGACAAAGTGGATGCACAGAAATGAGACGCAACTCTCTAACCGCGACCTATTATGAATGATATGATCTAATATAAGTCATGAAACAATGTCGTGCATGCAAACTCATATGATATCCATACCACTTGTACACTTTTGAAAATAAAGTTTATCGTCGAAAAATAATCTTATAAAGTCTTGACAATTTATAAATTACTTTACAAGTATTTACGTTGAAACGATATCCTACGATAGTCATTTAGTGATTTATTGTGAAATTATAACTTTTCATCGTAAAATAATGTCATTTGACAACTTATGAAAGTGACTAAACGGCCTTGAAAAGCTAGTCGTAAAATGATGCACATTGAGTGTTAGGAAACAAACTCAACGGTTTTGGAAAGCTTGTATCATTATCTCAAAGTTTTAGCATTTAAGTTTTTATCGTAGAGGTCTCGATCATGGAGAAAAACATAGGTGAAGTATGGTACTTGTGTCCAAAATATTGTTTAAGGGTGGTTTTCGGCAAAGTTTGAGTGACCGTATTTTACTCGTTACAACTCCGTTTGACGAACGGTTGGACATTTTGGAAAATAGGCTAGGCGAACTTACTTTTACTAGAAAACATCATTTTTATAAGAAAAAGTACTCCAATTTAGTTCTCCAAATTAGTTCTCCAAATTTAGTTCTCCAATTTAGTTCTCTAAATTTAGTTCTCTAAATTTAGTTCTCCAAATTTTGTTCTCCAATTTAGTTCTCTAAATTTAGTTCTCCAAATATTTTGACTACTCTACAAACATTCTTGTCCCGTTTTTGACTCGTAAAAAGTGGAAGTAATATGCTGAATTTTCTGATTTTTATAGTTTCGTCGTCAAACTTGAAAAATTCATATCTTCTTCGTTACAACTCCGTTTTAACCCATTCAAGCGACCACGTTTTCGTTTTAAAGTATATTTTCCAAATATCTAGCCCAAAAATTTTTACCTACTGTCGAGAATTCCAGAATTCGAAAATATGATCAGACCTCTAAATAAAGTTGTCGAAATGAGTTTTTCTCGCGCAAAACATATTCTAACCAATTCAAAACAACTCCGAAGCTATTCTAATCCTACCATACACCTTCTTAGGGTGTCATGGGTTCCTAGACATCACCAAAAGTGATATGTTTCAAGGAGTAATTATAGGATGATGAATATATATTTATAGCACTTAAAAACAATAAAAAGTGGTATAGACATCAATATGACTTGCATGTTTTTCTCAAATATGATGAAATGAACATAATATGAATATGAAAGATGAATATGAACATGAAAAGCTTACTAGTAACTTGATGAGGTTAAATGAACAAGGTTAATCCTAACACCCTAGGTTTTTATTTCAAAACCTTACTTAAGAGTGTAACTAGATTGATATGAACTTGACTTGAAAATTTTTTATGGATTCCTTCTTGGTCTTTCAAGGTGGCCGGTTCTTAGGGGAGAAGAAGAAGAGAGAACAAATTTTTTTACACCTTTGTATCTAGATAACTATGTGTAGATTGTAAGTATAAAATGAATATATGTCTAGTGTAAGTTAGCTATTTTGATATCAAATGGTGTGAGTCACCCCATATGGGTTGACATCCATAACAAAAAAAAAAGACTAAGTAGTTGTTGTAGCTAAATATTTGTGGGTATAAGTAAATGTGTAGTTATTTTAAGGATACTTGGTAACTTGTGTACATATTTGAGCTTTTAGGGTAGCGTTAGCTAAAAATAAATTTTAACGGATCAAAATAAAATATATTGAAGTCATAAAAATTATAAAAATATATTTCTCGCAAGAATTGAGTGAAATAATAATTGTCGTGTAGAATTTACGAAAACCGTCGTAATTATTTATATATAACAATTTATATACACAATAAATTTAAAACACCGGGTAAACTAATAATATAATTTTTATGGTCTTAAAATGAGTATAAAAATATATCAGGATAAGTTTTGAGAAATGTCGGATCAATTGTTCAAAATAAAAGATCGTACGATAGCGTACATTTAATAAGAAAAAAAAAATATACGTTAATGAAATATAAATTTTTCTCCGGGAATGAATAGTAAAATTTGAAAAATGACGGAAATTGAGAATTGTGACAGCTTGAGTGTCTCGATTCTTTACTTTGGCCATTTTCTTCGTATATCCGCGCCTTTTCGTCCAAATAAGTGCCATTCCAGCAATTTGCCTTCAAGAGACCTAAAAAGTAAAAAGGAACGATATTAAGTAATAACGGATACAAAAGTGATCAAATAAGGGCTTAAACGACCCCTCAAAAAGGTACATTTTAAAACCTTATCAGTAGTCAAGACCAAAGTCACGGCAAGGCCATGGCTAAAGCCTCAAGGCTTATTTTCCCAAGACCGTTAACTAAGGTGATCATATATATGAAACGACGAGAACTTGTAAAAACATGATAAACGTATTTATATAACAATCTTCAAACATATATTGTATCTACTAAGTGCTACAATAATAGGGAGCTTCATGTGAGGGGTTTCATTTGAGTAAAACGTATCGACGAGTTGCTGGATTTACGATTTAAAGTGACCTAGCTCCTCGAACGTATACTGCATGACCTCTGAATTATGATGGCCCGAACAGTAGTACGATATCTATAAACTAAATATGTTTTAACATATTAAAGATGTAAAACCCTAAAATCTAAAACGCATAATAAAGACTATTTTGCCCTCTGATTTAAAACTTATAAAATACGTAAAATACGTCAAGCTCCTTAAATAAATGATTGAAGAACCAAATTTATGAGATCGATTTACCCCTTGCTTCAAAATATTACATCTCATGTTTTGTTTAGCTTTGCATGGGCCAAATGTTTGCTAAGTACATAATACATTGAAATTGAATTACAAAAATATAATACTTAAAGTCAAAAGCCCATAAATGTACTAACTTGGAAAGTGGATTTCTGTTGTGAATCCCTTGATACTCGGCCACAATTACACGCCCCTTATACCTCCCCATATAATCCCATAATCTCATTATTCACTTACCTATTTACACATTCAAAACACACAAACCCTAACACACAAAAAAACAAAGTGACGGCTGCTCATTATCTCCAAGAAAACCAGGGAGTACGAAGGTTAGGAAAGATGGTGATCGACTTCTTGGTGTGCTAGTTTCAGCGTGATCATATTTGGTATATCAGTAGGTTGCTCGTGTGGTTTGATTTGAATACGGTTTGGTCCTGATTTCTTTTTGCCTCGTTGAAACTGCCTCAAGAGGTACCCCTATGTCTTGCACGTTTCTTGTTTTGTATATGTATACATATGAACAAAGAAGACTTAAACTAAACCTAACCTACATGCTAAAATATGACGCTAATGGACATGGATGAAAATATATGAATCGGGTTCAAAAACTTGTCACATAAAATCAGGAATCAAAAACTCTACACATGTCGACATTAGTTCTGATTTTGGAGTGTAGATTCTATGCCACATGAATCTTTGAATTGGTTTTCGACCATGCTTGTGATATATGCATTAAGTCAATCAGTAAGAAACCCAAAGAGATAAATAGGGGCATGCATGTAAATATTAGTGAATAAAGGGGTCGAATATATGTGTAATATTATGTAATCAGTTGCCTCGTTATTTTTGTAATTGTGTGCATGCATGTGTGAGTAATACTTATAACTACTTTGACTTGTTAAGGCTACTATGGTGTGCAAGTGTCGAGTGTATGTCTCGTTTACGTTGTAGTAAAAGGCTTGAACAAATACTTTGTTTAAAGGGTCGAATAGGTGTAAATGTGTATGGGTAATTTGGTGTGTGTACAGTGGTCGAAAAGTATGTTTGTTGGGTGAGTTGGAGTGAGTCTAAAAACTGGATTTAGCATATTCATGATCGAGTGTGACGATGGTTAAGTGTCGAGTCGTTATGTATTTTGAAAGTGCGTCGGGGAAGTTGAGGCGGGGGTTAATCATTATACATATTTACTTGGTCGTAAATGTTAGTCATTTGAACCGCGAGCGAGCTTGAATATGGATCGAAACATACATATGTAAAATTAATTGTGACATATTTTGAGCAACATTAAAAGTACCTGTATATATATATACGTTTACCATATTGAGAAGTTTTGAATAATTTAGTTTAGTTACACTTTAAACCTTAAGCTTTGGTCGTTGTTGCATGCAAACCTCAGACTTTTATAAATTGGCATAAATACACCCTAAACTATGAGATTTATAATAGTAAGCCTTGAACTTTGTTTATTTGTCTTATGAAACTCTAATCCTTGATAAATCACACTTTAAAGCCAAATTTTGGATTACTTACATTTTAAACCCTAAAATAAGATAAGTTGTTAAATTTTCTTTAATTTGACTAATTATGAATATGAACCTTAAATTACTAATTCGGGAGACGTACTCAATATGGAATGTTACCTAATTCGGAAATTTACTTATTTCGGAAAGTTTCTAAAATAGAAAGAGAGACCCTAATTAAGAAATATGAATATCGATGAACCCTAAAACTATGAAATAGCTTCTAAAATATTAAGCGATAATTAATTCGTGTAGATTCATTGAAGGAGACGTGGCGTCGTATCTTCGTGTTCGTTCATTCGTTTGCTTTTCTCTCATTTGCTTTAAGGTACAGATATTCTGACCTTTTTAGTAAAGGTTTTCTCATGATTTCTTTCCTTTGTCATATCTCTTATGCTTATTAGGATTTCCTATGCCATTGCTATGATTCCCTTCTATTTATGTGAATCTCTGTTTTTCTAAATCTCATGTTTGTTGAACTTGCTATGTTTGATTATGAACTTCTGATTATGAACATTTGATTTTGATCTTCTGATTATGAATATTTGATTATGAACTTCTGATTATGAACATCTGATTATGAACCTCTGATTATGAATGTGTGATATGTGACTGTGATATGAACCTTTGATTTCTGAACATTTGATATGAACCCTTTCTGATTTGTTTGATCCGTTGTTTATCTGAAACTTCTGTTTAGTGAACCATGAAATATCTGATTTGGACTTTATGATATGAAACCTCTGATATATATATGTGTTGACCTTTATGATGAATTATGATATGTATCATGTATGACAATCTGTTTGACCTAAGTTAGTTTGACACCCGAGCCAAATATTTCACTAGTCATGGGGGTTCCATGTCCGTGTCAGGGATGCACCTCTGACATGACTCTAGGGCAGTAGAGTGATGTTCTGCCACGTCCCTTTCTGTTATCTGTTTATGAGCTCGAATTATGGAATATGGCCGCTATCTGTCTGTTGGGGCGTATGGATGCATCCTAGATCTGATCTGTTATCTGATATGATTTCTGGTGAATGATGTCGTGTGCAATACGCGTCTTCACAAAATTCTGGGAGCTAGCTACTCCAATTAGTTTATGAGGTTACCTTCTGAAGAAGAAAGATATTTCTGATATGATATGTTCTGGGCTCGTGGTAGTTAACTAAATCTTTATCTGTTATTTCTATGTTAAGTATTCTGATTATGATTCGGAATGTTCAAGTGCTTATAATTATGTGTTAGTCTTATTATATGTTATTATATGTGTTTATGCTTTTGTATGTGTATGTGACTACCGTCTATTATGCTAGGATAGGATTTATATGTTTAAACATGTTTCGTATATCTGATATTATGTTAGTTTAACGTTATGTGAATTCGTTGATATGTGAGATGAATGTGCTAGTGTGAAAGTAGTATCATGAAAGTTTAGTATGTATGATTGTTCAGTTAATTTTGTAAACTTTGCCTATCCGTTAATTATCTGTCTGCATATATGACCTGCCATGTTAAAACTCTGCTGATGTTAAGATTTGATCTGAGAACTAGTTTAGCTTATGATATCTGTCCTGATAATTGCTAATGGCTATGTTATGTCTTTGTCTATTTAGTTATAGTTTGTCTACTGTGTTTTCTATCTGTATGTGTGACTGCCATGATTTGACTGCTATTTCCGCTGCTACAATATTGAATTAAGTGTGTTAAATGTGGATTAATTAATTTGCATGAATGCCATGATTATTTTCTAGAAAGTGTTTCCGTTAGCCTTTAGACATTCTGTTTGGCTTATATGAACTCTGCTATCTGGATGTATTGAATGTCTGGTTATTTTGATGTGTTTGAGTATGTGCCATCAATATGCTATGTGTTTGTTCTTGATTGCTATTTGTTCTTCTGGATTTCTGTATGATTGTGTTTCCGCAGAATCCTCAATGATTCATTGATCTTATTCCGTTGTGACTTTGTTATTCGTTTCTTTGTTTTATTTTGTAATTCTATTTTGTTTAGTTTCCGTTTCTGTTATATCTGTTCACTGGGCTTTGTAAGCTCAGCCGCATTTTCTTTTCCTGCGGCAGGTAGTAGGCATTCAAGATGAGCTTATGGGATGGCTGATCTGGGTTGAGAGTAGAACTGAGAGCAAGTTTTGACTATAGAGATCTTAGATTTATTTTGGTTATTAAGTTATTTATGTTCTCTTTTGATTATTTTGTAAAGGCTTCCGCTTTTGTATATTATTTAAAGTTCTGATATGAAACCGTATTGTGATATCTTTGCCCTTGTCGGGTTGGGGTGTTACAAAAGATCTTTCTATAAACATCAAATGATAATTGACTACATCATGATCAACATAGAAATATATATAGAATGGTTTATGTTTTCCTAAACATTATTCCAAACCTAAGTCGCAACATTCCATTTTAGGTTGCTCGTAGAAGTTCTCACGGCATATCCATCATTCTCATTATACATTTGATATCATTTACTCTGAGATAAGTTCATAGCCCCACTTTCTATTACTTAATTGTTTTACAAACCCTTGGGGGAGATACATGCTTTATTTTAAATCGAACACATTGCTTTCAAACTATATACTTATCTGATTGTTTTATTAGCACTAAGTTACCGCATTTGCCAAACTTAAGTCCCTTATTCATGAATCATTAATCACTAGTGAGAGTGGGCGCGAATATTGTGAATAGATCTATTGGGATTGACGAATCCCGTTTGTGTTGACCGGGTAGGCAAACAAACGCACTATATTTGAGTAACATTGGTAAAAACGACAATTTTACCTGATAGGGCACGCACCGACATTTTCTCCAATTAATTTTGGAACACGTTAACGCCTTGATTACATGATGCTTAGTCTAATAATAACTGTTTTGGTTTTCAAACCATTGGTGTGAATTTATAACTCACACTACAAACATAATGTGTTCAACCATCAAACAAACTCTATGAATTTCACTCAACCTTTGTGTTGACAGTTTTAAGCATGTATTTTAGGTCCATAATGTCGGAAACTGGCACGGAAGAGCGAGGACTAGATCAAGAAGGCTATAAATATTTTATCATTCATAAAACATCAAAGACTTTATATTGATGTATTTTGTAAACCGTGAAACCAACTGGGACCTATTTTGTAAACTCTGATATATTTGAATAATTTGAATGATAAATCTTTTTTAAACGACTCCTTTAGAGATCGTTTTCTATTGTTATGACTGTTGTGTCATGAAGTAACACCCAGTTTGAATTCCGCTGCGTATCACGAAATTGGGGGTGTTACATCTTTGATTTTATTTTAGCTTCAAAACACATATGCACACAATTTCATTGATTTTATAAGAACCATAAATCACATATTATTTCACTAATTTCATGTTAACATATATGCACACTTACGAATTACATGAAAGCACGAATGTTTTTTTAATAGAACCAAGACATATATAAATGTTAACCAAAGTGATGATCTAACATCGATCTTGCACCACGACATGAAAAAACATAAGTATAAAGATTGAAAATGCAAAAGATCATGATGAGGTATGTCCACCAAATGACCCGCCAAGAAAAAACATAAGTATAAAGTGAAGTTTGAAGTGTTGAGCTCCAATGGAAACCACCTAGCAACCTTCGATCGAGACCTTTGTCTCAATAAACTTCTAATCGAGACACTTCTCTTAGTTGAAGTCCTTACCCGCGAACCACCAAATAAACTCCGAATGAAACCTCTGGTTGAGTAGCTATACCGATCGAGAGTCTTAGTCACGAATTACCCAAGTCCTTCAAGTGAAACCCCTTTGGGTTAAGGACAATCCGATCGAAACCCACTACATGGTCTTGTAAATAAGCTCCGAACAAAACCCGCTTATTGGTCTTGTGAACATAACTACGGATGAAACTCTACTTGTGTTTGTGAATATAACTCCGGACGGAACACCACTTGTGTTTGTGAGTAAAACACCGATCGAATATTTGTAAATAAACCTTTGATCGAAAATGTAAGTAAACCTCCGGAAGAAACCTTCACATAGTGATTAGAGCCAAATTAAAAACTCTGAATGAGACCTAGGATTTGGTACCTCCGATCGAAACCTTGTAACAAAAACTCCGAAAGAAAACCCTTGGGTTTGTTAGTGAAACCTCCGAATGAAACACTCAAGTTTGTGATGCTAATAAAAGCTCCAAATGAAAACTTTGGTTCGTGAATAAAACCTCCGAACGAAAACTTCAATTTGTGAATAAAACCTTCGCAAGGAACCTTGGAGTTAATACCTTCGATCGGAACCTCCGAAAGGAACCCTGGAGTTAAGACCTCCGATCAAAACCTTGCGACCAAAACTTCGATTGAAACCCTTGACTTTTGATAGTCGAGTATAACTCAGTAGGAAACTTTTTTAGTAACACTTTTCGAATCAAATACTCAAACTCTCTGGTTGAAACCTTTAAGTGGTGAAGGTGAATCCGAACCAAATCCTCCGATCGAGACCCATAAGGTTACACCTCCAATGGAAACCCGTGAGGATCACCTCCAATGGAAACTCGTACCACCTATGGAAACCTTCGAAAACCATTCGATTGAAGTCTTATAAGACTCTGAACTAGATCCTTTAGAGTGTGATGGCATCTCCAAACGAGATCCTTTCAGTTTGGGATAAAACCTCCGAATAAAAACCCTCGATATATGAATACAACCTCTGAACGAAACCCAAGAGTTTGTGACGCTTTGGGCAACATGGGAAAACTATTCTCCGAGGAAAGGCTCCGATTGAAACCCTAGTCGTGTGCCTAAGCTCGAATACAAACTCTGATTGAAACACTAATCATGATGCCCAAGCCCACAAACTTCGATTGATACCCTACAACTGTGATGTTCACCGAATAAAGAGATTTCGTGAAACTCCGATCGAAGCCTTCTAGTTTCGATGAAACTCCGAGTGAAACCCCTTAGTTGTTATTCTAACCAAATAAAGCTCCGAATGAAACACAACGGCGGAGTATGCATGGAACTCTAACATAGACCTTTGAGCGGGAAACTCAACTAGTGAGACAAATTTTCAAAAGTCTAGTACCAACTCTTTGGTTTTTGCTCATGACTAAGTCTTCGAACGAAATCCTTCGGATTATGATTAAAACTCCGATTGAAATACTAATCGTGATGCCCAAAAAAAAAGACACCCTTCAGTTCGTGATGTTAGGTCTGAACGAGGTACTAGAGCGGGTAGACAAAGAACTATAACTTTAACCTCCGAACGAGATACTTAACTAGTGAGACACATTTTCAGAGTCTAGTATCAACTCTTTGGCAATACATTAATACTAGACTGGGGGACATGATGAGGTACATGGTCCAAAATTATTGGTAGGATCAAAAAATCTCGTAGCCTCCGAATGAAACACTCAGACGGAAGACCAGTTTTTCTAATTAAGTCCGGAAATTCATCATGGAGGTACAATATCGGTACGACCCAAATGACTGAAAACATAAGGAACATCATTTCGGAAAATGGATTCGGCTTTAGTCTCGACTACGGAGATATGGCGTACAATTCACCACCAAAATGGGGTGTGAATTACCAAGTGGCAATAATCTCCTCCATAGTAGCCGCATGAATAGCCGAACCTTCTAGAATAGGTGAGGTAGTATGGTTAGTGACGCACTCTTGTTTCGGACTTGAAAAACTAATGGTATTCTTGGAAATCTATCAACCCTGATCGAGACATTCAATCAGTCAGATAAATTTTTCGAGAGTACCAAATCTTTGGCAATTTTGACCTCTGAACCAGACAACTATTTTCTTTCGAGTCTAGTACCAACTCTTTGACAATCCATTGATACTAGACTGGGGGACATGATGAGGTATGTCCTCCTCCGGATACTCTGGAGGAGACAATCACAATTAACTCCAAATGTTTATAAGACAAAACCACCCTACGTGGGAACTGTCCTTCGGAGTAGCTAAGGTGACGAGGGTCACTTCAGGTCCTGAGGCATAGTGATGAAGCAGTGCCTGCTCAAGAAGTATATTGATGAAGCAGTGCCTGCTCAGGAAGCATAGTGTTGAAGCAGTTCCTGCTCAGGAGGTATAGTGATGAAGCAGTGCCTGCTCAGGAAGTATTGTGATGGAGCAGTGTCTGCTCAGGAGGCATAGTGATGAAGCACTACCTGCTCAGGAAGTATATTGATGAAGCAGTGTCTGCTTAGGAGACATAATGACGGAGCAGTGCCTGTATCGGAGCTAGTACACTAGTAGCTGACATACAAGTACAATGATGGACGAATAAGCACAGAGGCCCTGGTCCACAACTAGTACTTGTGGCATAACGACAACTTGGACCACGAGGACCATGCCTGGTGCTCATCAACAACTTACATGATGCACATAAATGACAAACCTGTCCCCACGGTACTTGTGTCGTAGAGCATACTCAAGGTAGTATAAATAGAACCATCCACCCTAGTGGAATAGAGGTTCACAGACTTCGCTAGACACTTTACTCCTCACTTACCTCTCTTACTATCTCTCTCTAGTTTCTCTCACTAGAACTTATGCCAAGCATATACTTACTCTTACACCGGAGCTTGGTCTCGGATTAAAAACCCGGGGCGAGCTAACGGTGTTCTTTCTTATTTCAGCCTAGAGACGAAGGAGTAACTGCAAGACCTCCACAGGAGCAGCTACAGGACCTCCTAAGGATCAGGGCTGAAGAGCACTTACGAAAATTTGCTCAAACAGATCATAAATCAAAACCCAATCTAGATAATAAATGAATTCGTATACTCTATGTAGTTTAGTTATACTCAATTACTCATCTACACTCATGTTGTTAAAAAATCATAAAGATCAATTTAGACATATAAAAATGGATGGCTCATCCACTGATCAATTAAAAACCATTGAATTAGAAAAACATAAAAATAAATTTAGACATACACAAATGAAGGGTTCATTCACCGATCCATTAAAACCCGTTAAGTAATCACAAATGAATTATACTTTGCACTAACAATAATCATTTACAATCCAAGATATCTTTTAAAGTTATACATGGCATAATAAAATATTCAATAGTAAAGAAAACTAACTTTAATCAAAACTTTTGATGGAGGTAGTTGGGGCATGGAAGAGTTAAAGTGATTTTTGATTTTTCTAACCTAATAGTAATAATTAATTATACTCCTAAATAAGTGGTAGGATTTTTTAAAAAAAAAGTAAAAGAAACTTCCTATATTACCCTTTCAACTTTTTGTTTAAATTGAATGAATAACATTTATTTTTTGTTTAATTGCAATTTAAGCACTTTTAATCTTAGCCTTTGATCAAATCATCCAATGGTCCAAATTCATTTTAAGAATACTGTAAAGTATTGCATCTAATATTGATACTGCATAAAATACAACACTATATATGATAATCATGATATCTATGATTAGTTTATTTCATGTATTCATATTATATACGAGATAAAGTGACTTTTTTGTGAGGTTAAATATTGTCTTTATATATTGTTTTTGGTCATATAGTTTGAAATTAATTAAATAGTTATTTTGATATATATGACATTAAAGTTTAGAAATTATATATATGTAATTACGAAGGTTTAGAAATAATATATATGCAATTACAAAAGTTTAGAAAGGATATATATGCAATTAGTAGTTTAAGTGTATATATATATGCAATTTTTGAGCATTTAAAAAAATATATATGCAATTATAAATTTAAGTTAGATATATACGTATTTTGAGGTTTTTGAGGAATATGTATAAAAAAAAGTAGTAGCATACTAGCATTACATGGGCTAGAAAAACAAGTTTCCCTTGCAATACGAATCTTTTAGTAATGGATTTTTTAATCATGATTCTATGTATTTTGACTTTTAGGTCATTCATCTTTGAGCTAAATGTAAGTAGTCCCAAAATAGTAGTAAGTTAAAGACACCAAAGTAGTTACAAAAACCCGGGTCAGGTAGTTTTACGTACAGATCGAGTGAGTCACAAAAACATTCATGATTTTGTGACTTACAATGGCAGTGCAAGTAATTTCCTTCACTGTACTTAATGACCCAACAATATGTATAATATCTAAAGGTCTGCAGCTTCTAATGAGCCTAACATGAGTCCAAACGTGCCAAATTGAACTGAATAAAAATGAAATGGGTGAAAAGTGTCATGGACTGCAGCTTCTAATGAGCCTAACATGGTCCAGAAAAATCATATATGATTCGATTTTTACAAATCATATATGATTTTATATGATTTGCGAAAATCATATATGATTTATGAAAATCATATATGATTTTTCTGGGCAGAATTTTGGAAAAAAAAAATGTTTGTCGAAAATATAGAAAAGTGCTTATTTATAGAAAGATAATTTAATTCTCGTCGCGATGTGTATTTTTTATAGTTCGAAGATTTACCGTTTGCAAGATATTTGTTTTCAAAAAAAAGATGAAAAATACTTTTTTTTTTTTTTTTTAATTAATTTTGATAAAAAATAGATGGCTAAGATTGATTTATTGGATCTATGGTAAATATGAGATCTATATTGACCTTATTTGATTATAGCTTACATTTTATAAGCCCCAATTTTTTAGTTGATTTTGGGACTTATGGGTTTATATAAGCTTATTATGATAGTAACATGTTTATATAACCCCTTAAATGTTAAATAAGTTGTGACTTATAAGATATATGCCGAAATCAAATAAGCTCATAAGCTGACGTATAATCTTATCTTAAATCTTAAATACTTATAATGGAGGAAGACACTTCCCTCCTATTTATTATTTTAAGACTACCATAAATAGAAGTTTAAGCAAATACTACCTTATAAGCATTATTTACAAGTATTTAAAGCACACATAGAACTAAAAACACACTTCTCATATAATACAATTAATACACTATTAAAAACACCCCTTCATCCAAAAATACAAGTTTTTAACCACAAAGTACAATATAATTAAGCTTGCACACATGAATAAATTAAAAGTAGATTTTTATATGCAAATACAAGTAAATAAGCATAATTTACAAGTATTTAAAACACAAATAAAACTAAAAAATCACTATTCAACACATACAATTAACACTATTAAAAACACTCATTCATCAAAATATACAACTATTTAACCAGAATGTACAATCTAATTAAGCTTCCAAATCATAAATCTAAAATCCGGCAGTCCAAAACAAAATACCATTTGTTCTCCAAAAAATTTAGTCACAGGGTGCCCGCAGCCGCATCGCGCGGGTACCTTGCTAGTATAACCTTAAACAAACACGCCCTAAACCAAATCAATGTTAACAAAAGAAAAAGGCTAATAAAGTGTACCAACAATTCAATATATAACAGATCTCTTAGATCACGGAAATTAGTCACCATAAAGTTGATGCATGTAGTAGTGATCGGTAGATATATTAGTTCTTGCGACAGGTAGGTGCTGCAGCACATGTCAAGATGTTCATCTGATGTACCTTATGCTCCATGTACATTTTATTAATAAAGTTCGAACTTCGCTTAAATGTAGACAACCGCCTTCCCAACTCATCCTTACGCTGTTCCAATACATCAGCACGCCGTCCCAATGCATCAGCCTGTCCCAAGTTTTCAGCCTGTTCCAAGTCCTTAGCCCGTGCTAATAAATCAGCCAGCTGGGTGAGTAATGTCATATGTTTGTTCACTACAGCATACTGATGGTACAAAACATAACCCAACTTCTTAGAGTCTTCGGCGTGCATCTTCTCTGTATCAACACGCCGTAACCTTTCATGTTCCCTAAATTCTCTTATACCCTGTTTGGTGAGTGGAAAGTGTCTAGTTGACGATATCTGCATGAATTATTGCAACGGTTAGTGGCCCGTTTTGGTTTTCGTAATTAAACTTTTTCTTAGTCTTGTTTTCCTAGTTTTTATAATTACATTTGGTGGGTTAAATTGGTAGTTCACTAGTTCAGTCAATAACATAACCGATTAAATTGTCTGGCATGGTATACTTTATACTCAAGTGTTGACATATTTGGTTGATGTGTAGGTTGATCCTCACGATTTAGTTTAAAAGATAATGGAGATACTAAGGTGTGAAGTAATGACTGAGTTGTGAGTATATCATTAGCAAAATTTATGTAAATCATTAGATAACTTAATCAGCCATGTGTCTCAGTTTAATGAGAAAAGTATGACAATAACCCTAAAAAGAACGCAAGGTTAGTTTTTAACAGTTACGTCGATTACCTTTTGGTAAGCACTAGAGTGAGACATGTAAAGAAGTATAACATCCTTGTATGCGCATGGGGTGTTGCATTGAGCGCACTGTTGATAAAAAGGTAATGAAGACACAAATAATGGTAACATTGATATAATTATGCTCGACAAAGTGGAAAACTACACCTACCTTCCCACCAGATGAAGTTTGAAGCCATTTCTTTATACAAGGGAATCCATACAAATGCCCACAAGGAAGACAACTGCAGACAAAAAAAAAGTGTAAATATAACAATATCGCCTGAATCAATTACATTCATTGACTGTAGCAACATAACTAAAAAGAACTCATACATATACTACTGCCACATTCTGTGATGAAACGCAAGAAAAATTTAAGCAGGCAAACTGATTTTAGTTAAGGTAGTCCAGTAACTTATTGATAATGTAACATATAGTCAAAAAATCTTTGGTAAAATTCATTCCCATAAATAAAAAGATAAATTCATTCCAATAATACAAACAAGAATATGGAAATTAGTCACCATAGTGCTGATGCATGATGGTAGCGTCATTAAGAGGTATGTGCCGCACATGGCTCGGTGTTCTTCTGTTGTGCCAGATGCTTCTTGTACATTGCATTAAAAAACTTCAAATTTGGCTCATATGCATTATACCGCTGTGCCAATACATTAGTCCGCTGTTTCAGTGCATCAGTATGCCGTCCCAATGCATTATACCGCTTTTCCAATGATCCATTCAGCCTTGTTAATGCACGAATCTGCTGTTTGAATGCATCAGCCCCTTCCAGTTCATCAAACCATTGTCCCAATTTCTCCGCCCGCTGGTTCATTTCCACACTCCGTGCTACTAAATCATCCCACTGTGGCTTCATTGCAGCCTGCTGCTTCGCAAGATCACACTGCTGTTCCACAATATCAACCATCCGCATATAGTCATCAGTATACCTCTTCTGTGCGTCAAGATGCCGTGACCATTCGTGCTCCTTAAATTCAATGAAACCCTGTTCGGTGAATGGAAAGTATCTAGCGGATGTTGCCTGCATGAATGATACAGTAAAATTATTTCAAACAGTTAATAAAGACCAACTGCTTTCTGACAGTACGTCTAAAACGAAATCCAGATTGATTTTTAACAAAGCGGTTGATTACCTTTTGATGAGCATGAATGCAAAGGGTCGACGCATGAAGAAGTACAACATCCTTGTATGCGCATATGAAGTTGCATTGAGGGCACTGTTGATAAGAGATTATTCATTAAGACAAACATTAATGGTAAAAGTGGATTTATTATAGTAGAAGAAAAGGACCTACCTTCCCACTAAAGGAACTTTGAAGAAGCCATTTCTTTATACAAGAAAATCCATACAAATGGCCACAAGGAAGACAACTGCAGCAGTCATCACTCAAAAATTAAAAGCTATAAGTGTAAACTTAATAATATAGACTGAATCAATCACATTCATTGACTAAATATGAAAAAACATTCATGCTTAATTGTCAGTCAAACGAGAACAATAAATTTCAAGTGTTTCTTCTTCTATATACAAATACTAATGCTGATTTAGATGGCCCATCAACCAACAGGCTATGGTTCGACATATCTGAGGTATTAGGTGTGAACATCCTGTAAAATGGCCAAAGTTGTAAAACAAAAGTATCAGGTGTAAGGACCTGTAAAGGGGGTATCTTGATTAACAAGTGTAACTATTGATGAACAAAAGTTGTGTTTCAGTGAACAAAATCATTTTACTAATGTTCATCAAATAAGGTTGTTAAGACGTTTTACAGCTTAAAAAACAAGTTGTTCATCAGCATAAAAACGATTAAAATTTTCATTCATCAAGATGTGCACACTTTTATTTAATAAGAATTCCACTCAGTTACATAGGTTCGTCAAAACTTCTACGACTAGAGTCTGAACCTATCCATATATGGTGATAAGTATAAGTAATATAACCGCATACATGATGTAGAACCAGATAGCGTCACGTGGCAACATTTTGATGCATAAACGACAAACTTAATCACAAGAAAACTATTCAAGTCAAAACAAGATCTTTTGATGTAACAAGCTTTCAATAGAGAAGTACTGTCGTTTGATGCATAAACACACACTTTTGATGCACAAAATATTGCCACGTGTCACCATTTTGTTCTATTCAACCTAGTTTATATTAGCAAGCTTTTGTGATTTCTTGAAATATTTAATAGGAACCCAAAGCTAATTGATTCGGACCAGGTTTGGTATCTAGTCACAATGGCTAAAAAATCCTGAAACCGTGAAACGATAACAATCTATCCACATAAAAAAAAAATACAAATCTTGTGCAATTAGAAATCAACTATTCAATCGTACTCAAAGCTTAGAACTTTTTTTTCCAAAAGAAAATCAAATATTTTTGGAATATTAAATCACAAGTATGTATGTATGTACGACTCTTAGAGCATCTAAAAAGAACAGGCACTCAAATCTTTAGACCTTTTTCCCCTGTATTTCCTAAACAAAATAAAATCTTAATGGTAAATTAATCATCTTTAGCAAAGATAAAATCACAAGTATGCATAACGAGCCTTAGAACAACTAAAAAATATATATATATATATATCAACTTTTTAGTTGCGCTAAAGCTTAGAACCTTTTTTTTCCTTTAATCTTTGTATGAAGGTTGTAATTTGACTAGCTGTTGTCTCTTTCCCGTGCTCGCTAACTTTTTCATCCGTGATAATTGACTAAATTCTGTCAGGTGCTATCTACGAACACCAAAAGCCAATGAATCGTAGAGCATCTGAAAAAGAACAACTTATCAAAGGCACTCAAACCTTCCACAAAAGGTGTAGATTGGCGGGAACACCCTGACCCAGGTACCTTTTGGCACCAACCATTGTCCACCCCACAAGGAATAGCTCCGGCAACTCTCCTGGCCTATTGGGGCACCAACTGGAGTGAGTACGAGCCAAGACTCGGACCCCTGAGCTCTTATTCCACAAAGTCTCTCCAGTGTGCCCATAGGTTTTGCGGAGGTGGGTACCTATATGAAGCAAATGCCAAGGATGGGACTTGAACTTGGGTCAATTGACTCAAGCACAAGTACTCCAACCATTGGACTAATGCTTTATTGGTATTGCACTCAAACCTTAACCTTTGTATTCCTTAACAAAAACCTAATCTTTTTAATAAATTAATCATCTTTAGTAAAGATGAAATCACAAGTATATGCATATACAAGACTTGAAACAGGTAAAGATAAGTCTTAAACCATACCAAAGTCGATGTTTTCCGCGAATATTCATTGGTTGATAGCAAATACTGCAATCATCATATTGACATTTATTCCCAATATCATCATCAACCACCATAACCCCTTGATATGTTTTACCATCTGCACCAAGCCAACATGATATCCTAGGTGACGTCATCTCCTCTAACTCCTCAATTATTTCCTCTTCTTCTTGTTGTTTTTCTTCTTCTTCGTATTCCAATTCAATTTCCATCGATCTCTCATTCTCATCACCCATTATTTATTATTATAAATTAACTATGATAATAACTATAAGGACAAGGAGATGAAGTAGGGGCTTTGAAATTTGAAACACACAGCCGACCGAACATCATATGACATACTTGGAGCACAAGGTGGGTGAGGATAGTTTTAGTTTTTGTGAGATAAAATGGATAGAGATCTTAAAATTCTACTATAATATTATTTTTTTAATAGTTTTTTAATATTATTCAAATCTATAAATTATTATATATTTGAATACAAAATTATATGAATGTTTCATGAAAATATTATTTTAAATTATGAATATAAAATGTTTAAAAAAATTAACAAATTTTTTTTTTTTTAATTCTATAAAATATGATCCATAACCTTTTAGTTTTTTAGTTTGCGGATTCGATAAAAATAAGATCGGATCGGATTAGATATTAATATCCTATTGTTAAGATCGAGATCTTATAAGATTTTAAGTGTGCTAAGATCCTACATAAGATCCGGATCGTTTTTGTTTTGTAGTATCGTAAGATCCTAAGATCATAATCGGGATCCTGACAACTATGGTGAGGAGATTAATCTTCTCATTTAGTTACTCCTTTTCACAACTAGCCACAACTTACTCATTTGGTCCCACCACTTTCTATTTTATTTTTTTATTCAATTTTTCAATTAACATAAAATTCTTTCATTAAAATTAGGGTCAGTTGCATATATAACCACTAAAACTTACATATTTGCATATATGCCCAAAACAAGCTTAACTTATATTGTACATCATGCATTGAAAACTTGTATTTTGAAAAAATATGCAAGTTTTTAAGTTTTAGTGGGTATATATGCAATTCTCCCTTAAAATTAAAAATACAATAGACCATATTAAAACACATACAAAACTTAAAATAAAAATACGAAAAACAAAAAACAATACAAAAAAAACACGATACGACAAAAAATAAACACAATACGAAAAACAAATCATACAACATAGTTAAGCATTTCATTCGTCCCATTTGGGGTGGTTTCTCAAAACCTCCCACACGTGAACATATTGGAAGCTTCTCCCATCAAAGCGTTGTTCAAAAATGGTCTTTGCATTCTCGAGATGATCATTGTTATTTTCCGCGCTTGTACGCTGCAACTGTTTGTAAATAGCGTTGAATTTTTGACATTCACCGTTAAGTCTTGTCCATTTTCTCGTGACCATATTTTGTTACGATTGTCACCGTTAGACTGATTGTTGAACATGTCTACAACCTGGTTCCAAAAGGAGTATTCATTTCCATTGTCTATGTCTTGGGAAACTGCAACCCAAACTTCAGCTAGCAAGTTTTTTTCTTCTTTGACTAATGACTATGCATTTATGATGTTTGGACTTTGAAACAATTTTGTAAAATGGTTAGATATAAAAGTGTGTGAAAAATAGTGTGTTATGGTATGTTATTTATAATGGAAAATAGTCGTTTGAAACAGTACGAGCGAGAGGATTCAAAATTGAATTTAAAATTTAAAATTTAAATTCAAATTCTATTTCCGAATTCAAATTCAAATTAAAGGTCAAGATTCAAAGTAGGAGGATTCAAAATTCAAATTCAAATTGTATTTCAAATTAAAAAATTTGGCTATATATACCCACACTCATACACACAACTTACACACAGATTCTCAACAATGTCTCACAAAGACTTCTCCTAACAATTTCCCAGTGAACACAACTTCTCACAACAATTTCCAGCAACACAACTTCTCACAATAATTTCCTAGTGAACAAAACATGGTTAACACTCCACCGGCAGATATCTTTCCGGTATTCCCAACGGAAGAGGAACCGGTTGTAGAACACGATGCCAATCCAGTACGACTTACTGAGGAAGAACTCTGACAACTTGAGCAACATGAGGAAGCACTGAGAGAAATACAAGAAAACAAAGCACGTGAGGAAGCTGCTTGTATGGAGCAGGAAGCAAGGGAAGCACAATCTACTTACGACGAGGGTTATAACTCAAACTTGTTTGACATTCTAGAAAGAGAGTATGAAGAGGGCAGGTTTGCGGATGCAAAGTCTCCTTACGACGAGGGTTATAACTCAGACTTTTCATTGTAATTTACGTATCGTATCGTAGTTTGTATTTTCATTATCATTTACGTATCGTAGTTTGTATTTTCAATTCAATGTTTAATGTATTTTCATTTCCTAATTTATAAAACATTACAAGTTTTATAAAACATTACAAGTTTATGTATTTTCAATTCCTAAACATTACCAAATATATAAGCATTACAATTTTATGATTATTGAAAAAAGGAAAAAAAATGGTCCACTAATAAAACAGTACCAAAAGGACGTAAATTTGCTTCGTCGTGCAGAAGAAGAAGTGTAAAGTGGTGAAGGGTGGCGGTGCGGCGAGGGTGCCAGCGTGGAGTGGCGAGGGATGGCGAGCTCCACACCCATCGCTCTTATGTGTTGTTTTAAAAAGGCTATGGATTAGATATTATGGGCCTTGTAGTTTAGACCCAACAAACTTAAGTTTTATTTTATGGTAACAAAGTTTCAAGAGTGTTAAGTTACTAAATTAAAGTCAACCATAAAAAGAGTAAACCCTAAATAATTAATGTGATTTGTCAAATTTCACGGCTTATATTTTTAGTAGAAAGTTGGTTACATCCTTCCGTCAATAAATGTTAAACAATATACATATCAAAAGACGAACGAGACAAACTTTTTACCGTTATTTGTCAAACATGAAGTGTATTAATTTTATTTTTTATTACATTATTTTTAAAATTTATAAATTTTTTATATTTAATTTATTATTATTACATATTTAAAATATTTACTATTATTATTATTATTATTATTATTATTATTATTATTATTATTATTATTATTAAAACCCACTTACCATCTTTTTCAACTTATATTTGTTTGTTTCATCTTTTTCAAAACAAAAACACATGCAAATCACTTTTTAACATTATCATTTTTATCATACCCAATTCATCACTAAAGATGATTTTGGGTGAGATAAAAATGAAAAAATAACATATAAGTTGAAAAAGATGAGAAGCAGATAATAATAATAATAATAATAATAATAATAATAATAATAATAATAATAATTCTTTTGAGTTTCTAATAAAGTGATGTTTAAAAAATAATAATAATAATAATAATAATAATAATAATAATAATAATAATAATAATAATAATAATAATAATAATAATAATAATGTCCCGGGTTTTAATGAAGTGATAATAAGCTTTTGCATTCAGAAAGGAGTGGAAGCCCAACTAGTGTCCTGGCTTCCCACCAATTTCTTGTAATTTCCCTTATGGTTTCTAATGAAGTGATAATAATAATAATAATAATAATAATAATAATAATAATAATAATAATAATAATAATAACAAAAATAGTAATAATAAAATTAATGATAACAAAAACTAAAAATTAAAATTGTTGGGCCGAATACCAAATTAGGTTGCATTTTGCTTTTTAGATGTTTTATGTCTAATATGCTAAATCATGTCTGCGAGAGAAGAGGTGGATTTGAAGTTTTTAAGATACAAGAAGTGTTGTTCCCTATTCACTATAGTATAAAAACAGTTTAAGTATTGTAAACAAGTTAATAGTGAATCAATGACTGAAAAGATATAAGTAAAACACAAAGTGTAATTTTTAACATCATATTCTTATTAGAAATGAATCAAAAGAATACGTTACCCTAGTACTTGCGGAACAGTACTAGGGATTGAAATGACAAAGTGTTGTAACTCCTCACTAAGCTCAGGCTAAGTCTGAGCACAACTACACAGAACCACTGAGCTATCTCAGGGACAAAGTTGTATTTGGAGGAGTGAAAGATGCCTTGTGTGTGTGTGTTTTTACAATTCACAAGCTTAATCTTTCACTTTATCTCTTATGCTATTTATACAAGTATGAGTTTTAACTCTTTCCTAAGTGACAAACTGACAATTTGCAGAAGACAAAATACTGATGTAGTTTGTCTCTGTTTACAAAGACTATATTAGGTAAAGGGACCAAGTCACTTTCTTCATGTCAGTACTGATGCTGATTCTAAAATGGAAACTTTCAGGATAAGTACTCCATCTTATTCGTTTCCAATGTAACCGTTTTATCCCGCCCATTCTTCAGTCTTCATAGTCTTCAGTATTCAGGTTCAGTTTGTCTTCAGTGTAAGTAGTTGGTGAGGAGTTTAGGAATTCAGTGAGTTATTGTCATCACTCACTGAATCCACCACCTTCTTCTTGACTCAGTCATCACTCTTAAAGTTCCGCCTTACTGAGTGAAGAGACTTCTTCTTCGCCTCATACTGAGTATCCTGAAGATGGCTCACTGAGAGACTATGCACTCAGTGACCTGTTAGTGTTTAACGGACTAAGCACTTAGGTTATTTTCTATTCAAATCCTAGATTAAGGGGTTTAGGTATTTACTGAACCCAACAGTCTCCCCCTATTTGGATATACAAATAGCCTAAGTGTTTGATCAGTGTAAGTGAGCAAATGGCTACTTCTTACACTGAATGTATAATGAATACAATAAGAAACACTGAGTATTTTAACATAACATACATCTTTTATTGATCACATTACATGGTTCCTAACACTAGTACAAAATGATGTCAGTTTAGATGAATTCCCAGTGCTTCAAGCTTGACTTTCTTAGTGATGAGTGTTTCCCTGTCAGGATGCTCTATTATCTTGGCGTTTAAGTCAGCACAGAACCTGATGTTTGCAGGAGTCTGGATTTGAGAGGCCACTGGTATGTAGCTCAGCGTTGTAGCCACTTCTGCTTGATCAATATCACTCCACCTTTGGAATGCTAGGTTTCCATAGACATCAATGAAAAATAGCCCTCTTTCAGGCTTTTCAATCACCAGACAGTTCACGAACTTTACACCTTCAGGAAGCTCCCTGTTGCATTCGAGTCCATGCACTTTGATCTCAGGCTGGAACTCAACCCTTTTTTTTTTGCCCTTGTGATGACTGAGGTTGAGATCCTTGTGGTGCAGTTAAGGCAGGCTGAATCCCCAGTTGTGTTGGTGCATCCCTCAGTCTTTCATACCTTTTACTGAGCATCTTCATCAGCTCCTTAACCACCGCATTCTGCTTCTTTTCAATTAATGGACCAAGTTCATCGAGTTCAGTGATACCAAAGTCAGTGAATTTTAGGGGATCATTGATGAGTGTCTAAATACTCATCATTTTTATACAATATAAACTGCAAAATCATCTGAAAACACTCAGAAACACATCAAAATGATCAAAATATCACAAATCAGTGTTTTATGTGTTTTAAATGCAAAAATATCAAAATCAGATGAAAAACATATCAAATTTGCAAAAATTGCAGTTTTAGTCCCCCAAGTTTCAAAAGTTGTCAAAAACAGTCCCTGAGCACATAATTTCAAAAGTAAAATCACCAAAGGTCCTTTTAATATCATAACTTGTCAAAATTAGTCCTTTGGTGAAAAATATAAAAAGTTTGAGGAAATTACAAATTGGTCCTTCAAGTTTAAGAATTGGCAGAATTGGCCCCCGGAAAATTGGAAAATGGCAAAGTTAGTCCTTATACTTTTGAAGGTTGTCACTTGTGGTCCCTTGGAATATCTTTGCATGATTGACAGGATTGACCCTTGATCTTTCAGATTTTACAAAACAAGTCCTTGTTATATTAAGACCTTTCACCCTTTTTGGACCCTTGTACCCCTTGGACCCCTGTCAAATAAGCACTTTTGAACCCCCTGCCTATAACTAATACTCTGGTCAACCATGGCAGTCAAACCCACCCCAACTTGGCGCCTAAAGTTATCCCCTCTCAACTGCTTCCCCTGAAACACTCTCCACACACCATCCCCCCAGCTCACCTTTATATCCCCTTGTCCCCCCACCTCAACACAACTCCAAAAGCCATTAAATGCATCCTTTCTCCATTCACTCTACCCCTCCAGCTGTTAAAAAGGAATTTGGCACCAAAAATACAATCTATGGCCATGATTCATTCAAGTCATCCAAGGGTTATTATTATTAGTGGGAAATGCTAAAGTCAAGGAGGAGAAGCAGTTGGCATATAAAAAGGAGAAGAGTGAAGCAGTTTAGAGGAGTAGCTAGTTTCATTTTTTCTTTCTTTAATGTCGTTTTTTATTTAAATTTCTTAGTTTTAGTTTAAATGTTGTAATTTCAGCTTTTATGTATAACAATTAAGTTAAGACAGCTTTGTATCTTACTTTTGAGCATCAATTTCAAGTTTTCATATAAGTTCCAACTTTCAAGTTACTGTTGCAAAATTTCAGTTTCTAAATTCTCTTGTCCAAGATTCTAGTGTTTGTTTTTAAGTTCAAAATGGTTTAGATAAGTTGTTTACAGCTTTTTGTAAGCTTAAAAATCAGTTTCAAACAAGTTTTATTGCTGGTCAACAAAAGTCAAAACGGGTCAAGGTTTTGAAAGACAAATTGGTTTGGGTTGATTTATGGTTCCAATCTGTTTAATAGCTTAATCATATGTTAATTAGTAAGTTTGAATTACTTGTGGTAAGCTTTCATCTAGATTAGTGGTTTTATGCATTTTCATGAATTTAAAGGGGTGTTTGGTTTAAGCTTATTTGAGGTCAAAACCCATTTTTTTACCCACTTTGACTCTCAAAGTCAAAGTGGTTTCAAGGTTTAAACAAGTTTCTAAAGTGGTGTTTAGTTTAGATTACAAAGTGTACAAGTTTTGGCTAAAAAAAATCCCACATCTGTCTCTGTCCTGCTGTTTAAACAGCAGCTGTACCTGCTGTTTCGAGCCTTCTCCACGGCTTATTTTGGGTCCAAATCTCCTCCAAATTGCTTTTCTTGCAACCTCACATACCCCTCTCAATATAGTGTTAGTCTATTTGCACTTAGTTTAGCTTTAGGTTAGTCAAAATTGCTCTCAAAATCTGTCAAAAACCCACATCGGGTCTGTTACTGCAGCAGCCTGCAGCCCACTTTACAGCTTATTTTTGTGTTTTTTTTGTGCTCCTTTTAGCTTATTTAGGACCCCTTAGTGCTTATTAGGTGACATAGACTAGGTGTACCAGATTTTAGCTTATGTGATGCTTATTTAGTGCTTATTTAGACTCTTAGAATAGCTTATCAATTCCTTGAATGCCCATTTCCCTTTTAGCTTAAGACTTCCCCCAAACTGCTTATTACTCCCCTATTCTAGTGCTTATATCCTGTACATCTAGCTTATCATTGTTTCAAAACATTACAAATGCTTATTTACAAGATTCTTAGTGCTATTCATAGTTCCTTTGTGCTTAAATCTGAAAAGGGTGTTTGTTTTGGGCCACTGTCCTAACTGTTGGACATAAGCAGTTGTGAAACTGCTTATTCCAAGTTTTTATAAAAAGTTTTTTCACAAAAAGTTCTTATTTTAGTCTTATAAAAAAGTTGCAAAAAGAAAATTTGAAAAAAAAAATAGTTTGCAAAAAGGTGCAGGGGTGGGATTCGACCCCCTGACCTCTTGCTCAAACACACAACACCACACTCATTAACCAACTGCCCTAGGGTCTTTTCATGTTTAACTTTGCAATACTTTATATTTAACTAGCAGTTTCAGTTTTAAAGCTTACTAGCTTATTAGCTTATTAGTTGCTTATTTCATATAGTAGTGTACCTCTTTTTTATTTTTCTCAAAACCAGTTTTACTTAAAGTATTTTCTGAGAAAATTTCAGATTTTTCTAAAATCATTTAGTATTTTTTATAATTAAATTAGATTAAAATAGTTTTTAAATCATAATAAATATTTTAAAAGTCGAAAAAATACCCGGCTTTTTCCTAAAATTTTCTTTTATCATATAGTACGTAATAAAATTAGTTTTACATTCGTAGGCCTTTTATTTCATAAATTTTACGTTTTTGCTTGCGCTCCAGCGCCATTTTCGTAAATAACGCTCGTTTCCGTTTTAAGTAACGTTTTTAAATATTTTGAGTTTACGTTTTAGTTAATATAGTTTATTTAAGTCATTTTATTTTATAAAATCACATAAACGTTCATCGATCTGTAAATATAGTGATAGTGTTTATTTAATATCTTTTAACTTTTTAATTTTCTTAATTTGCATTTAAGTCGCTTTTATTTATAAACCTTTTTCAGTAGTGTAGTATTCAATCCTAATCCTTTCTGATCGCTATCATTAGTGATCAATCTATCGTCTGATCAAGTGTTTAACACACCATTGAGTCTCCGTGGGACTTAACGACCTGGGAATCCATTGTATTCTCCTGATCTTCATTGTATTTGTGTCTGAGCTGTTTTAAGTCTGTTTAGACTTGACTGTTTTGCACAGATCAAAATTTTGGCGCCGCTGCCGGGGAGGCTTTAGCGTGTGTTTAGCCTTTTTCAGATCCATTCTTGCACATACCCCATCTTTTGTAAAAAGTTTTTTGTAAAGTTTTCAAAAATCCAAAAAGTTCATTAACACTTTTCCTAAAGTGTTAAAAACGCCAAAAATATTTTCATTCTTTGTTTTTATCATCATGTTTTTCAAAAATCCAAAAATATCCATCCTTCATCCTCCAACCTGTTTAATTCTCCATTCCTTATCCTCTATAACCGTTTAATTCTTCATCTCTTATCCCTCTTATCCGTTTAATTCTTCATGTCATGGTTTTCGACATGTTCCTGGTGTGGAGGTCCATTTAACGGTGGAAATTGTCGGCAATGTACCAATGTGGGTTTCGGAGACAAGTTTTTCGGTAATCCCGATCCCATTTCAAATAATGAAACACCCGATTTTTCCTACCTACCTCCACAACCCCAATACGAATCCTACTCATGCGAGTATTGTGGGAATGATTCTCATTATGGTTTTGATTGTCCACCACGGGTCCCGCTTGTCTATGAGCCGGAACCGTGTTACAATCAGAACTTTGGTGAAAGTTATTTTCCCAATTATCTCTGTTGTGAGAATTGCGAGGGTCCTCATACGACTTTTGAATGTCAACCGATGAATCAAAATTTTCAAAATTCCAATTCTCCCGGTTTTGACAATTTCCAACCCCCACAGTATTCCATCAGTCATCAGACTTCCGAGCCTTCACATCATTTCAATGATTACGAGGAGTGTAATCTTCCTCAAAGTTCTGAAGAAATACGCATTCGAAAGAAACTGCTAATGAAAAGAATGGTGTGTAAACTTCAGCAGATGAATATAAGAATCAGATATGATGACGATGATGATGAGGATAGTATTCAAATGCAGGAATACTATAAGGACGACGAGGAGAGTGTTACTCAATTGAACGATCTTATTTCTCGACTCCCTCAGTCTATTGCTATCACACCTATCTTACCTGTTATTGCTTCCAAAGACTCTCTCATAATGGAGGATGATCATCTCAGCACTATTTCGGAAACGGAATCATCAAGTGTTGAGGATCTTGTCCCAATCCCAAGTGAGTCTGAGGATATATCCGATAGTGATTGTGATTTGCCTTTTTGTGATTCTCTCGACATTTCTGAGGTTACTTCCGGGATTTTCTCAAATCCTCTTTTTGAATTTAATAATGACTACACGTTTGAGAAAGTAAATCCTCTTTTCGATGAAATGTCTGAGGCCGATACAGAGACCATCACGGAAGTGGTGGAAATTGCTAGCTCTCAGAGCACACCACTTGTCCCACCTCTGTATTCTATCTTATCTCTTCCATCATGTGATGATGATTCTATCCTCACTGATGAGATTCATGATCCAAAAATCATGAATTCTCCTTCTGATAATGAGGAGTTAGTCATGATCATTATCATAATTCTCCTTCTTTTCTTCACCTACCCGGTGACTTCCTCTCTTCTTCACTCCTTCGGGAATGAGGACACCATCTTTGACCCCGGCATTTTCGTTTATCATTTGTGAGCCGGGTCGGTCTCTGTATATCTCATCGGTGTGGAACTTTCACATGCTTCAATGTTTATCCAAACATCTTGAATGAAAGTCCGATTGAGATTGTTTCTTCCACCTTGCTTCCCCATGAACCAATGAATTCGGGGTCGAGTCAAGCTAGCGACTCGGTAATAAAAAACAGTAGCTGAACATGGGTTTTCACCCGTGTGTACCACCTAAGTGTGGGGGAGTTACCCCACATGTTATATATATACATATATCTAAAAAAAAAAAAAAAAATCTTTCTAAATAATGGCCGTAGTATTTTCCTTTTACGTTCTTTGTTTCGGCATAACCGCCGGTACTTTGAATATCGAGGGCGATATTCATTTCTAAGTGTGGGGGGAATTCTCACGAATTTCATATGTATTATCCGCCCAATTCCCCCGTTTTTGGCCAAAATTTTTTTTGGAGTAAGTGTTTTACACTTACTCAATTGGTTATCAGTCCGCCTTGTCTGTAAGACAAAAGGATTGGCTAATCCAGGAGCAAACGACTCTTGGTAAAGATATATCAAATCCGTTTATATGGCTTGCAATTTGCCCAAAATTGTATGGTATTCAGCTCACCATATCCTAAAAAGTGAAGAGTTGGCTAGCCCGCAAGATTATGGCTTGTGGTAAAGGCAGTGGAAAAACCATAATTGGTAATCAGCTCACCAAAGATAATTCTGATAATTTATCTAAGAGTTGGCTAGTCCAGAAGGGTACGGCTTCTGGTAAAGACTAATCAAATCCGTTTACAGCTTATGATTTGCTCAAAATCATTTGGTTATCAGTGTACCAAGGTTCTTACTTGAACTGAAACATTTGGCTACTCCAGAAGTAATGGCTTTTGGTAAAGAGTTTAAAATCCATTATGTTTTCTCAAATCATTGCTAGGGACTAGCAATATCTCAGTGTGGGGGATTGATGAGTGTCTAAATACTCATCATTTTTATACAATATAAACTGCAAAATCATCTGAAAACACTCAGAAACACATCAAAATGATCAAAATATCACAAATCAGTGTTTTATGTGTTTTAAATGCAAAAATATCAAAATCAGATGAAAAACATATCAAATTTGCAAAAATTGCAGTTTTAGTCCCCCAAGTTTCAAAAGTTGTCAAAAACAGTCCCTGAGCACATAATTTCAAAAGTAAAATCACCAAAGGTCCTTTTAATATCATAAATTGTCAAAATTAGTCCTTTGGTGAAAAATATAAAAAGTTTGAGGAAATTACAAATTGGTCCTTCAAGTTTAAGAATTGGCAGAATTGGCCCCCGGAAAATTGGAAAATGGCAAAGTTAGTCCTTATACTTTTGAAGGTTGTCACTTGTGGTCCCTTGGAATATCTTTGCATGATTGACAGGATTGACCCTTGATCTTTCAGATTTTACAAAACAAGTCCTTGTTATATTAAGACCTTTCACCCTTTTTGGACCCTTGTACCCCTTGGACCCCTGTCAAATAAGCACTTTTGAACCCCCTGCCTATAACTAATACTCTGGTCAACCATGGCAGTCAAACCCACCCCAACTTGGCGCCTAAAGTTATCCCCTCTCAACTGCTTCCCCTGAAACACTCTCCACACACCATCCCCCCAGCTCACCTTTATATCCCCTTGTCCCCCCACCTCAACACAACTCCAAAAGCCATTAAATGCATCCTTTCTCCATTCACTCTACCCCTCCAGCTGTTAAAAAGGAATTTGGCGCCAAAAATACAATCTATGGCCATGATTCATTCAAGTCATCCAAGGGTTATTATTATTAGTGGGAAATGCTAAAGTCAAGGAGGAGAAGCAGTTGGCATATAAAAAGGAGAAGAGTGAAGCAGTTTAGAGGAGTAGCTAGTTTCATTTTTTCTTTCTTTAATGTCGTTTTTTATTTAAATTTCTTAGTTTTAGTTTAAATGTTGTAATTTCAGCTTTTATGTATAACAATTAAGTTAAGACAGCTTTGTATCTTACTTTTGAGCATCAATTTCAAGTTTTCATATAAGTTCCAACTTTCAAGTTACTGTTGCAAAATTTCAGTTTCTAAATTCTCTTGTCCAAGATTCTAGTGTTTGTTTTTAAGTTCAAAATGGTTTACATAAGTTGTTTACAGCTTTTTGTAAGCTTAAAAATCAGTTTCAAACAAGTTTTATTGCTGGTCAACAAAAGTCAAAACGGGTCAAGGTTTTGAAAGACAAATTGGTTTGGGTTGATTTATGGTTCCAATCTGTTTAATAGCTTAATCATATGTTAATTAGTAAGTTTGAATTACTTGTGGTAAGCTTTCATCTAGATTAGTGGTTTTATGCATTTTCATGAATTTAAAGGGGTGTTTGGTTTAAGCTTATTTGAGGTCAAAACCCATTTTTTTACCCACTTTGACTCTCAAAGTCAAAGTGGTTTCAAGGTTTAAACAAGTTTCTAAAGTGGTGTTTAGTTTAGATTACAAAGTGTACAAGTTTTGGCTAAAAAAAATCCCACATCTGTCTCTGTCCTGCTGTTTAAACAGCAGCTGTACCTGCTGTTTCGAGCCTTCTCCACGGCTTATTTTGGGTCCAAATCTCCTCCAAATTGCTTTTCTTGCAACCTCACATACCCCTCTCAATATAGTGTTAGTCTATTTGCACTTAGTTTAGCTTTAGGTTAGTCAAAATTGCTCTCAAAATCTGTCAAAAACCCACATCGGGTCTGTTACTGCAGCAGCCTGCAGCCCACTTTACAGCTTATTTTTGTGTTTTTTTTGTGCTCCTTTTAGCTTATTTAGGACCCCTTAGTGCTTATTAGGTGACATAGACTAGGTGTACCAGATTTTAGCTTATGTGATGCTTATTTAGTGCTTATTTAGACTCTTAGAATAGCTTATCAATTCCTTGAATGCCCATTTCCCTTTTAGCTTAAGACTTCCCCCAAACTGCTTATTACTCCCCTATTCTAGTGCTTATATCCTGTACATCTAGCTTATCATTGTTTCAAAACATTACAAATGCTTATTTACAAGATTCTTAGTGCTATTCATAGTTCCTTTGTGCTTAAATCTGAAAAGGGTGTTTGTTTTGGGCCACTGTCCTAACTGTTGGACATAAGCAGTTGTGAAACTGCTTATTCCAAGTTTTTATAAAAAGTTTTTTCACAAAAAGTTCTTATTTTAGTCTTATAAAAAAGTTGCAAAAAGAAAATTTGAAAAAAAAATAGTTTGCAAAAAGGTGCAAGGGTGGGATTCGACCCCCTGACCTCTTGCTCAAACACACAACACCACACTCATTAACCAACTGCCCTAGGGTCTTTTCATGTTTAACTTTGCAATACTTTATATTTAACTAGCAGTTTCAGTTTTAAAGCTTACTAGCTTATTAGCTTATTAGTTGCTTATTTCATATAGTAGTGTACCTCTTTTTTATTTTTCTCAAAACCAGTTTTACTTAAAGTATTTTCTGAGAAAATTTCAGATTTTTCTAAAATCATTTAGTATTTTTTATAATTAAATTAGATTAAAATAGTTTTTAAATCATAATAAATATTTTAAAAGTCGAAAAAATACCCGGCTTTTTCCTAAAATTTTCTTTTATCATATAGTACGTAATAAAATTAGTTTTACATTCGTAGGCCTTTTATTTCATAAATTTTACGTTTTTGCTTGCGCTCCAGCGCCATTTTCGTAAATAACGCTCGTTTCCGTTTTAAGTAACGTTTTTAAATATTTTGAGTTTACGTTTTAGTTAATATAGTTTATTTAAGTCATTTTATTTTATAAAATCACATAAACGTTCATCGATCTGTAAATATAGTGATAGCGTTTATTTAATATCTTTTAACTTTTTAATTTTCTTAATTTGCATTTAAGTCGCTTTTATTTATAAACCTTTTTCAGTAGTGTAGTATTCAATCCTAATCCTTTCTGATCGCTATCATTAGTGATCAATCTATCGTCTGATCAAGTGTTTAACACACCATTGAGTCTCCGTGGGACTTAACGACCTGGGAATCCATTGTATTCTCCTGATCTTCATTGTATTTGTGTCTGAGCTGTTTTAAGTCTGTTTAGACTTGACTGTTTTGCACAGATCAATCATGAACCTCGAAGTGTCTTTTATCATCCCCCATTTAGACATTCATTGCCAGTGGTTTAGACTTGGGGATGATTTTGACATGAGTGATCTTCTCAGGCAGCCTTCTGCTTGTCATTATCCAGTTGTAATGATCAATTCTTGCTTGCCTGATGGCTGCAGTTCTTTTGTTCTTTTCTTCCAACTGCTTTCTCATTTCAGCCATCTTAGCAGCCTGAGCATCCTTAACCTTTTGTCCTGCCTGACCCTTCTGAAGCTTCTTTGGATCAATTCCCAAATTCTCAGCTTCTTCAGCGACAAATTTTATCAGTGCTTCTTTGCTCTTCCTTTCCTCCTCAGCTAGTTTATGTTTCCTTTCTTCTTTTGCAAGATAGGAACTTAGCTGTTGTGGTGTGAGCAGGTATTCAGTTTCGCCGATCTTGTAGGGAATCTTCTCAGGCTCAGGAGTTTGTATTATGCCTTTTCCTTTGTCCTGGCCTAAGGAAGATGACGATGCTACCAGTGGTGGTTGATAACGCTACACGCGTCGTTCGGGGTCAAGGAAACTTCCTTTTCTTCGAGCAAGTTTTATAACACCCTAGGCAGTGAACCTAATCGTTGTAGTGTAGTAATTAGGGTAAGCCACGGGTATTGATATCGTTCTCTAGGGGAATAGGAATGCTAGTGAGAAGTTACTACGCTAAGGTTGAGGTTGATGAAGATTATTTTTTATCTTTTTATGTTTTTTAGAAAATGAAAAGGTACGAATCTCGGGTATTGGATTTGGGGGGTTGGTATTGCTACCGATTACTCTACTATTATCTAATTATCTAAGCTAAGGTTGTGATAGTCTATGTCTAATTGATTTGTACTCGTATGATAGTTTAAAGATGTGTTTACTTAGGTTTTACTACTCCTTAATTATCTCCTATTGATGGTTGATTTGTCACGTCCTTATTCCTAGTTGCGTTGTGATTCTAAGGCTATAGGGCGTGCTTGTTTCCCTAACTCTTTGAAATTACCAAAGGGTCTTGTTTACAAATCCTCTAGTGATTTATAGACGCCTACTCTACGGTTGTCCTTGAATACTTTATCCTACAATTACCTAGATAATTATATTCTAAAGTTCACAAAGAAAAGTCAAGCATTAAGTACACAACGAATAATCTAGCGCACTCTAGATCATTAGTCAACTAAGATAAGTATCAACCAATCAATATTCAATAATTAAGTTTCATATTCCCTAAGCAAACACACAAATAAATTAGCCGGACATGGAGAACATGCAAGCATACACACAAATAATCAAAGACATAATTAAATTAATGAAGTAAATACTTATCTTGATGTATAATAGGGTTTAGAACCCTAAAATACTGCACAAGAAAGCCTTGGTTCGGTTTTAGGTTTTTACTCCAAAAGACTACACACAAAAACTGAAAAAATTCGGATTCTATATATAAGATTACATCTGCGACGGCGTCACCTTATGTTTCGTGACGCCGTCGTGTCGCCGTCATTAGGGTTTCGTCTTGGCCACGTAAACCTTGCGACGGCGTCACCTTATGACTGTGACGCCGTCCCCTTCAGCTCTGACGCCGTCTTGGCTGCATCTAGGCCGTCTGAGTAGCGACGGCCTATTCCTTTAGAACCTGACGTCGTCCCTTGAAAACATGCAATTTCGCCTCTGAGCCGTCGCAAAATGCCTTCCCGACGGCGTCGCAGATATGCAGTGACGCCGTCGCCTTATGTTTCAGCAGCTTTGAGTGTCTCGATTCTGACTTTGGCCATTTTCTTCGTATATTCGCGCCTTTTCGTCCAAATAAGCATCATTCCAGCATTTTGCCTTCAAGAGACCTAAAAAGTGAAAAGGAACGATATTAAGCAATAATGGATACAAAAGTGATCGAATAAGGGCTTAAATGACCCCTCAAAAAGGTACCTTTTAAAACCTTATCAAATATCCCTACACTTGGTATTTGCTTGTCCTCAAGCAAATGTGCTTTTAGCCAATTAATTTATAAGTTAGGGGTCATGAAGCATCCATTCAAAATGGTCCACAACACATATAAGCCCCGCAAAAGTCATAACAAGCACGGAAATTACATACTAGCACCTCACATGGGGTGTTTGGATACTCACATCTCTCTCGGGTGTATATATGAAATATAACAAATCGGAAATGGAAGATAAACACTCATTAACCGGTCCTAGTACATAGATTACCATAGGCTTGAGAATAGATCAAACCTCCGTCGCTTTGGCGTAAGCACCTAGGAAAGACTATCAAAGAGGTCTTTTAAAGGGTTGTAACGTTAGGCTTACGGTAAGGAAATGAAGGGTTTGGTGGGATAGGCTATTTAGTGGTGGATAGTCAAAAATCTCTATGTTGCAAGTATACGAAGAATGGCGTTGCTAAGCCAAGACTCGACACTCTAAAACTCTAGGCAACGAAAATAAACAAACATAATTTAAAAGATGGATGTAGGATGGTAGCCCGTATGGTTTTTTTTTTTTTTTTTTTTTTTTTTTTTTTTTTTTTTATATATATTTTTTTTTCGGATTTTTTTTTTTTTTTTTTTTTTTTTTTTTTTTTTTTTTTTTTTTTATCATACACTTTTACTCTACCATCCTCTACGGTACATCAAAATGATAGGGATTTATAGACACATCCCTACACTTGAGTTTTTATTACTCTAACACTAATTTGACCCGAATTGAAAAGATCAAAACACTTGGAGTACATTATTATGCAAACAAAGGGAATTTGAGTTTAACGTTCTCTTCCCTATGTTTCATAAACTTTAACTTTTCCCATGAATCCCAATCATCCCAAAACTGTATACAAAGGATATGACTCGACTTAGCAACTCATGCAAGCAACCAGATAATTGAACTAAGGGTTTTGGGTGATAACATAAATTTGCACTAAAAGTGAGTGCAATAAAGGTAGGCTAAGGCGATTTGGGTGTATATTAGGGGGTGGGGTGTAAACAATGCTCTTCATTGATATTCCGGAAAAACCGAAACATCACGAGAACCGCGAAAAGGATAGGCTCTGAGGGGTTAACTAGGGGTATCGTGTACTAAAGATGAGTACAACGCAAAGGGTGTGGGGGAATTACTCAACCGATATGGAGGAAGTAATTATATTACAGGTATTAAACAAGGGTTTATCCTAATGCCTCTTATCATTTAGTTATTCCTAACTACACAAGTGTAGTCTCACTAGCGATCTCGGAATGCATCACAAAACAAGTTCTAGAATCTAATATACTACCGGTTCACACTCTAAGCATTAAAGATGAATGCTTTAATTCCTACTAATCTAAGGGCAATCCTCACATTTTGGGTGGAATTTAGGTGGTAAAGGGTTTTTGTGCTAGTCATGCAACTTCCTATCCATGAGACGCTTTTGTTAAGACTAATGGCCCACTCTTATACGTCATGAAAAAATTTTAAATTTGGCCAAAATTACCCTAACCTACATTTTCTCATGGTTTATTACACAAATACACTTGGACAAAGCAAACAGTCAAGGATAAGCATAGTTTCAAAGTTCCCGTTTATTTTCCCTCCCTACACTTAAACTGAACATTGTCCCCAATGTTCCCCGAAAGTATCAAAGTTATGATAATAGAAGGTAATTAAAAACGAAAGAAACTAATACTCCCCTGATTAGCTCGGTAGGATCCGTAAAAAGTGGTGGTTAAATCTTTTCCAAGAAGAGTTTTTGCGTGAAAGGCTCCTTCCAAACTTGTGTAACTTCTTCTTGACAAACTAAACCTGCACACTAGAAGAAAACAAACGAAACCTTCGCGTAAAATCGGCGGTAATAATATACATAAGACTCGATTTAAACTAGGATATAATGCTTGTGGAATGGATGTTTACAGAATTTGTTTTGAAAGTTAAGATCTGGAAAATTCCAAAATTTTACAAGTAGCTCAGAAAACGAGAAAAAGTAAGCTGATGTTTTTATTCCTTCCTGACGCCGTCAGGTTGCAATCCTGACGCCGTCAGGTTATCCTGACAAAAACTGGTCTGCGATTTTCTGGAAAAAATTCTGGAAAATTTACATCTTTAGAATCTGGAAAAATTTCTGCAAAAACATCCATTATGACTCGATACAAGCATTTGACTCGAACAAACAAACATATATATCTTTTAATTAATTGTTATTCTCATGTTCACGTTTCTTATGAAAACGTGTGTAATCCTCCCTACACTTATCCTTTATGTAAAATACCTTTATATGTAATTAAGACGAGGTTAAAAACAAAATAAAGCATTTTTACAAATCTAAACATGAGGACAAACAATTAATAAAAGATATATGACACTAACAAGCAAACAATTAAGCATGGGTTGCCTCCCACGAAGCGCTTTTCTTTATTTAAGAGTCTTGTAGCTAGACTCGTAGTCCTACTCCTACGTTTTTGCATCACCGCCCTCTTGACGGTCTCTATCGGGGGGTTCCATGTTGTAGAAGTGTCCCATGATACTCCTTTCTAAGAGTTCACCCTCTCCCCACTCGGTCCTATATTTCGGTCCTAAATTCAAACAATCTTTATAGAACCCGAAAAGCTTAGCCATAACATAATCTACTCCCTTTTCCCTATCCTCATCATTCCTGTAATAGACCGACAGTTTAAGTTCCTTTTCATCATTGGAGAGTGATGAAAACTTCTCAATCTTAAACGGCATTTGGTAGGCTACGTCGTCGGTCTCATCCTTGAATCGCACTACTCCTAACGATGGGTCATAGGTCATCCCGGTGCTTTCTACGAAAGGTTTTCCTAGAATAACGTGGGACAAGCTAGGGTCTATGGCCGTGCTAATATCTTCCACAATTATGAAGTCCGTAGGGAATGTGAAACTACCTACATAGACGGGCAATCCCTTAACTCTACCAAGAAAATTACACTTATCACTAGGATTATCGAGGTCTTGCCTAGTTGGGATAGGCTTCTTCATTATCCAATTGTAATAGGTGCTAGTCATTATGTTAATTGGGGATTTACGATCAATGTAAGCCTTTGCCACAAAAAGGTGTCCTATGCAACATGGTATGTTAAGATTCCAAGGGTTCCCAAACTTGATTCTAGGGCTTTTTCTAACATACATGTGACGGAGGTCACACACTAAATGAGGGTGGCGGGATAATTCCTCTTCCGTAGGAAATTTGTTGAAATAGTCATTGTCTACTTCATCTTCTTCCTCGGGTGTTTCATCATCAACAAATGTTTGGTCTTCTTCGTCATCGGTTTCATCCGGTTCCACTAAGGCGATGGCATTGACGAATTGGACGTGCTTAATAAGCTTGCTTGGATCCTTAATTTCTACACCTGGAGGCTCGGGAGTCGAGATAGCACTAACCTTCCTATCACTATTTATGGCTTTCAACAGGTTGTCTATCTTCCTATCCATCTCGGCTTGTTGATGGTTAAAGCGGTCCGAGAGCTTAGCCATTTGGGTTTCTTGGGACGCAACTATGTTTTGCAACATCCCTTCGATACTCTGTTGGTTAGGACCGTTAGGTGGGGGCCACGAAAAATCATTGGAGGTGAATTCTTTAGTTTGTCCCCAGTAAAAGTCGGGCTTGTTTTTCCATGCCTCCCGGGTTTCATTGAAATTCCTAGGTCCGGGCGTTGTAGGGAATCTTCCTCCCGTTCCATTATTACGCGAGGATGCGTATTCAACGGAAGCATGTTCGGGGGATAGGGTGCTAGTGCGCGTGTTATGAGGATCACAAAACGGCTCGCACGAAGAGGAAACTTTGTTTATATGGCGCGAGGACTTAGGATTCTCGTAGGAACTCATGAGGAATTTGACTTGATCTTCAAGTTCGATCATCCTACGGTCGGGAGGAGGCAAGGAGATTGCCTTGACGGTTTTGGGAAGTTCACGGGGGTCATCCCAACTTTCGTTGTCATAGAGGGCAAGGTCCTCTATTATTTCCCATGATTCTTCCGCGGTGAGATCACTAAGTTTTCCACCGGCCGCTTGGTCAATGGATCGCTTAGTGGGAAAGTTGACATGATCATAAAAGATTTGGACTTGGAGCCAAAGATCAATGCCGTGATGAGGGACTTTATGAAGTAAGTCCTTGAATCGGGTCCATGCTTCGTAGAGAGATTCACCTTGACGTTGTTGGAACATCAAGATGTCATTCCTAAGCTTAGTGGTTCTCCCCGGTGGGAAAAATTGAGCAAGGAAGCGAGAAGTAAGATCATCCCAACTTGAGATGGAGCCGGGGGGAAGTCGCTCAAGCCAATTACTAGCTTGGTCCCGTAGAGAGAATTGGAAGAGACGCAAGCGCGTGGTCTCCCGAGTAGTAGCATCAAGGTCGATGGAATCGACAATTTTGAGGAAATCCCTCAGATGCTGATTTGGATCTTCGGAACGAAGTCCATGGAATGCACATCCGTTTTGCACCAACCGGATGGTGTCGGATCGCAGGGCCGTAGTTTGGGCTTGGTCGGGAAGCTCAATGGTGTTCCTATAACCTAGGTGGTTTGGTCTCGAGTACTCACCAAGAGTACGGGCTCTTGGCGGGTCGTTTGGTGGTGGGTTGATGAGTGGTGGTTGGTTGTCACCTTCCATGGTGAAAAGTGATGGGTGTTACGAACAAAGGTCACGAAGAAGGGGGATAGACTAAGAGAAAGCTAAAAAATGAGAAAAATTTACTTGATAGGAATCATGCAAAGAAACCTAAACGAGGTGGACTACTAACTAGCTATTCTATTCCCCGGCAGCGGCGCCAAAAACTTGATAACGCTACACGCGTCGTTCGGGGTCAAGGAAACTTCCTTTTCTTCGAGCAAGTTTTATAACACCCTAGGCAGTGAACCTAATCGTTGTAGTGTAGTAATTAGGGTAAGCCACGGGTATTGATATCGTTCTCTAGGGGAATAGGAATGCTAGTGAGAAGTTACTACGCTAAGGTTGAGGTTGATGAAGATTATTTTTTATCTTTTTATGTTTTTTAGAAAATGAAAAGGTACGAATCTCGGGTATTGGATTTGGGGGGTTGGTATTGCTACCGATTACTCTACTATTATCTAATTATCTAAGCTAAGGTTGTGATAGTCTATGTCTAATTGATTTGTACTCGTATGATAGTTTAAAGATGTGTTTACTTAGGTTTTACTACTCCTTAATTATCTCCTATTGATGGTTGATTTGTCACGTCCTTATTCCTAGTTGCGTTGTGATTCTAAGGCTATAGGGCGTGCTTGTTTCCCTAACTCTTTGAAATTACCAAAGGGTCTTGTTTACAAATCCTCTAGTGATTTATAGACGCCTACTCTACGGTTGTCCTTGAATACTTTATCCTACAATTACCTAGATAATTATATTCTAAAGTTCACAAAGAAAAGTCAAGCATTAAGTACACAATGAATAATCTAGCGCACTCTAGATCATTAGTCAACTAAGATAAGTATCAACCAATCAATATTCAATAATTAAGTTTCATATTCCCTAAGCAAACACACAAATAAATTAGCCGGACATGGAGAACATGCAAGCATACACACAAATAATCAAAGACATAATTAAATTAATGAAGTAAATACTTATCTTGATGTATAATAGGGTTTAGAACCCTAAAATACTGCACAAGAAAGCCTTGGTTCGGTTTTAGGTTTTTACTCCAAAAGACTACACACAAAAACTGAAAAAATTCGGATTCTATATATAAGATTACATCTGCGACGGCGTCACCTTATGTTTCGTGACGCCGTCGTGTCGCCGTCATTAGGGTTTCGTCTTGGCCACGTAAACCTTGCGACGGCGTCACCTTATGACTGTGACGCCGTCCCCTTCAGCTCTGACGCCGTCTTGGCTGCATCTAGGCCGTCTGAGTAGCGACGGCCTATTCCTTTAGAACCTGACGTCGTCCCTTGAAAACATGCAATTTCGCCTCTAAGCCGTCGCAAAATGCCTTCCCGACGGCGTCGCAGATATGCAGTGACGCCGTCGCCTTATGTTTCAGCAGCTTTGAGTGTCTCGATTCTGACTTTGGCCATTTTCTTCGTATATTCGCGCCTTTTCGTCCAAATAAGCATCATTCCAGCATTTTGCCTTCAAGAGACCTAAAAAGTGAAAAGGAACGATATTAAGCAATAACGGATACAAAAGTGATCGAATAAGGGCTTAAATGACCCCTCAAAAAGGTACCTTTTAAAGACCATAGCCTTGATATCAGATGTATCCTTTTGAAGACCAGTGACCTTTGTTTCCAGATTAGCTTGAGAAAGTTCCAAGGCAGTCATGCGTGGCCTAAGATTCCAAGCCATTGATGAGGAAGCCTTAGCTAAGTTGGTCACTTGAGCATCCAAAGAGCCCAATGTTTCCTGAAGAGACTGAACCGAAGATTGAAGACCCTGAACATTGGCAGACTTTAGCATAGTGATCAGTTCAGTGAGGTCTGAGGAATTCTTCAAGTACACCTCAGTAGCCTCCAGCACTTTTGAGTTGAGTGTTGGGTCTTCTTTGACCGAGTCCCTGATTTCATCAATTTTTGTTCCACAACCCTGAAGATGTTTGAGAAACTTAGCCAGGTTATCATCCAATCTATGAAGCTGCTCGTACATAATATCTTTGTGCTCATCAGTGTTAGCATTGAAGGTGAGCACATCGGATCTTAGATCAGCATAACTTGCAGCAGCTTTAGTATGTTGATCCTACAGTGTGTCAGTGACCCCAGAATATATCTTTCTTGAAGCTTTGGTGATCCACATAACTAGCTGCCTTTTAGTGATTGGAAGAATATTATCAAACTGGCTGAATTCATTAGAACTGGATGAAGAGGAGTCAGAGTCATTGTCTGCAGGCTGGAAAGGTGACTCTTTAGGCTCTTTTGGATCAGGATGATGCTCTTGTTCAGGTTGAACATCAGCGTCCACTTCTTCCCCTGCTGATAAAATTTCATCTTCACTTTTAGCCTGCTTTTCATCAGAAAATAGTATCTCAGCAACATCAGCAACAGTTAACAAGGTGGTGGTGATGGGTTCCATATCAGCGGGTGGTATATTTCCCTCTGAGTCTTTGTCCCCCGTTGACCCCTCAGACACTGGTGGGTGATTCCCAGTGCCTTCTCTGGAGTCAGGATTGGTGGTGGGTTTCGTATCGGCGGGTTGTTTCTTTCCCTCCGAGTCTTTGTCCCCTGAGACCCCTGAGACATTGATGGGTTTTTCCTAGTGCCTTTGGCGGAGTCAATGACAGTTATATCCCTATCAGCGGGTTGTTTAGTTCCCTCTGAGTCTTTGGGATCAATCAGTGTGCCCTCAGACAAAGGCTGTGATTTGCTAATGTCATCCTTGGGCGAAGTGGAAGGCGCTCCCCTACCAGCGGGTTGTATGTTTCCCTCTGGATCTTGGGGAGTAGTAGTTGGGACCAAGGGCACTGATTGTGATGTATCAGTTTCTTTCGTTGTCACCGGGGTGGATGATGATTGGGCTCCAGTGGGTGTCAGATCAGTCTTGGGTCTTCTTTGCCTTTTGGCCAGTGTTCCTGAAGCCTCAGGGCCCTAAGACTTGGGTTTGGTCTTAGTCCCAGTCTGAGACTTCCCCTTTCTCTTTTTAGGAGCAGGGTTAGGAGACACTGAGTCCCTCTGGTTGTTTACAGCAACCATATGGGCCGTCAATTCAATATTAGTGACAAGGGATGGGTCTTTTTGAAAATTAGATTGACTCAGGATGCCAGGTAAAGCACAATATTTTTGTTCCTGAGGATAATTGCAACCCAGTAACACTTGTAAAGCACATGAGACAAACCTAGGGTACGAAACGTATTTCGCCCTAGTTTTGCTCAGTAGCTTGGTTACGAGATCACTGTAAATGATCCCCCCAATGTCGACATTGACTCCATTCATCAAACAGTATGCCATCATCAACTGAATAGAATTAACTTGTTCAGTGGATGAGTGGTTCCCGCCGAGGACCTGAATCACAAAAGAGAATAGGATCCTTCAAGCCATGGGAAATGAACTTTTGGTGACTGGGGTCTTGTCCAAAAAATGTGGATCCAAAACGATTTGTTTTAACCCATCCTTCACTGTGGAGGGTTCAGGATGGGCGACATAAACACCCTTATTGTAGTCTAACCCTGTTGAGGTGCAAAAAGTTTTGTAATCCAGGGTGATTGATCTTTCCCCATTAAACAGACTGAACTTAATGAGATACTCCCTAAGTGGTCGTAGGTCTGTCTCATTAGTTGAGGGTGTCGGGTCATAGGCCACTGCAGTAGCCCAAAACTCCCTGAGGAGATTTTGGTATACAATTGAGGGACACTGAACAAAGGCCATTTTCAGTGGGCAGTTAAACAAAAATTTCATAATGTCCTTATAGGCTGGGACAATTTGAGGGTATTCAAAATTGCCTATGACATTATTTGTTTCAAATTAAACATGGCTAAGATCACATGCCCACTGTGATGCAAACTGAAGAGATTGTGTTCTTGCCTTTTCCATTAAAATGTTTTAGGGTTTTGAGAAAAATATCTTGACAAGAACAATTAAAAGGGTTTTGAATCTCTCAAGTTGTGATGAAAAACTTTTGTAAAGGTTTACAGAGAAGGTTTTTCAGAAAAAGATTTGAAGAACACAAAGATTTCTGGGTTTGAAAGAGGCTTTGACAGAGTTTTGTTAGCAGAAATTCTTTGTGTATGTTTTAAGGATTTTGTAAGGGGTATTTATAGAGTGATGAGAGGGGTAGTTTGTGCACTAAAGTGGATTTGTTAAGTCGGTTTTTGAAAATGTTTTGAATTTCCACATTTAATGCCACCACTCCACTACCCGCTGTAAAATCCCATTTTTCAAGGAAACAGTTGCAGTGTACAGTAAAAGTGCACTTTTGCAGTAATAAAATATCCACATGATATTTTATGTGAGAGGAGGCATTTAATGCCAAGTGGGATGAGGTAAGTATTAGGGACCCCTGACAGTAAGATACAAAGACATATATTCCTATATTTAATTGGTGTGACTTCCAATCTAGGACATTTAAGTAACTAATACTTAGATGCATTTAGTTACTCATTCAATGCTCAATATCTAGAGTCAGGGTCCCTGAATGAGTCTTACTCATTCAGTGAGAGGATAGAATTGGGATTTGTTCAGGGAGGATGAGCCATTTCAGTGAAAACTTACTGAGATTGGGATTGGTTTTCAGGTTGCTGACTTTCAATGTCTAGCATTCCCAATTCAGCTTTCAGTCTCCTGAAGGTAGGTTCATCTAAGGGTTTTGTGAAGATATCATCAAGTTGATATTCAGTTGGAATGAAATGAAGTCTATGTCTCCTTTCATTATGTGGTCCCTGATAAAATGATATCTGATATCAATGTGTTTGGTTCTTTGGTGAAGGACAGGGTTGTTGGAGATAGCAATGGCACTAGTGTTATCACAGAAGATGGGTACCATTTTGTAGTGGATGTCATAGTCACTGAGTTGACTTTTCATCCATAATACATTGGCACAGCATCCTGCAGCAACAACATACTCAGCTTCGGCTGAAGACATAGCCACTAATTGTTGTTTTTTAGCACTCCAACAAACCAGTTTTCCTCCAAGAAATTGACAGGACCCTAAGGTACTTTTTTTGTCCATGTTGCAGCCAGCATAATCAGATTCAGAGTACCCTTTGAGATCAAACCCTGAGCATTTTGGATAATAGAGTCCAAGGTTTGGGGTTCCCTTCAGGTACCTGAGTATTCTTTTGGCTGCAGTGAGCTAGGATTCTTTGGGATTGGACTGATATCTTGCTATTAGATAGACTGAGAATTGTATGTCTGGTCTGGAAGCAGTAAGATACATCAATGAGCCAACAATCCCTCTGAAATGAGTTTGGTTGACTGATTTGCCAGTGAGATCAGGTCCAAGGTTGTTAGGAGGGACCATTGGTGTCTTCACTAAGGCGCAGTCAGATATCTCATATTTCTTCAAGAGATTTCTGGTGTACTTCTCTTGCCTGATGGAGATTCCTTTTTCAGTTTTCCTGATTTGTAGTCCAAGGAAGTATGTGAGTTCACCCATCATGCTCATTTCAAACTTCTTTGTCATCAGTTTTTCAAACTGTTTGCAAAGAGTGTAGTTTGTTGAGCCAAAGATGATGTCATCAACATATACTTGGACTAGTATCATATCTTGTTTTCTCCTATAGATAAACAATGTGTTGTCTATCTTTCCTGTGACAAACTTGTTTTGAATCAGGAGGCTGAGAGAGTTTCATACCATGCTCTGGGAGCTTGTTTCAGTCCATAAAGGGCTTTATCAAGCTTGCAGACATAGACAGGGAATTCACTACTCTCAAAGCCAGAAGGTTGCTGAACATACACATCTTCCTTGAGTTCACCATTCAGGAATGCACTTTTTACATCCATCTGGTAAACTTTGAAGTTCATGTAGGTAGCAAATGCAAGGAAGATCCTGATGGCTTCCATTCTTGCAACAGGAGCAAATGTCTCATCATAGTCAATGCCTTCTTGTTGACTGTAACCTTTGGCTACAAGTCTGGCTTTATTTTTAATGACAGTGCCATTTTCATCAGTTTTGTTCCTGAAAACCCACTTCATTCCTATGTCATGAGGACATTTGATCAAGGTCATGACCTTGTTTTTATCAAACTGTTGAAGTTCTTCTTGCATAGCCTGAACCCAGCTAGGATGTTTTAGAGCCTCAGTGACACTCTTAGGTTCTATATCTGATAGGAAATCATCATATAGACATTCATTGGCTGAAGCTGCAGTTAAGTTAGCAGCCATGCTTCTCGTGAGCATGCCTTCAGTGGGTTCACCAATGATGTTTACAAGTTCAATATCCTGAGATTTTGTCCACTTACACTGTGGTCTAGGATCTGAGCTTGAAGAGGTCACTGGAAACTCAGGAGTGAGTTCAGGTGTAGGAGCCATAGAATCATTAAGAACATCTGTTGAGATGTCTTGTTCAGGTTGGGGTTCTTGAATCACAGGTTCCTGAACATTTGGTTCAGTGTTACCTATCCCAGCAGGGACTGATTGATTATCAATGAATTCACTGATAGTTGGTTGTGAAAGGTTGTGAGGCAAGACATAATATGAGATGTCAGCATCAGCTTGGTATGAGGAATTCATTTCAGTTTTATACTCATTAGGAGGATATTTTGATGAGTTATCAATTCCTATTTCCTCCACTGAGGTGTTGGTGAACCAGATGCTTTCTGAACTCTCATCAAAGGTGACATGAAAGGTTTCCTCAACTTGTTGTCTCCTTGTGTTAAATACCCTAAAGACTTTGGAGATCAGTGAGTAACCTAGAAAGTATCAGTCATCAGCTTTTGCATCAAACTTGCCTAGATGATCCTTGTGGTTATGGATAAACACAGGACATCCAAACATATGAAAGTAGCTGATATCAGGAAGTCTACCTTTGAATATCTCATATGGTGTTTTGTTATGTCTTTTGACAATGATTGACCTGTTTTGAGTGTAACAGGCTGTTTTGATTGCTTCAGTCCAGAAATGTTTTGATAGAGCTGAGCCATTTAACATAGTTCTAGCAGCCTCAATGAGAGTTCTATTTTTCCTTTCAGCTACCCCATTTTGTTCAGGGGTGTAAGGAGATGAAATTTTTTGGGAGATTCCCTTTTCATCACAGAAATTCTCAAGCTCTTCATTTCTGAACTCAGTACCATTGTCAGTTCTGATTTGTTTAACTGTAATGTCATTCTGGTTTTCAATGTTCCTGATGAATGACATTATAGTGTCAACTGCCTGACTCTTTTTGGAAAGAAAGTATACCCAAGTGTATCTTGAGAACTCATCAACAATGACAAGTGTATACTTCTCATGCTGGATTGATCTAGGACTAACTGGTCCAAAGAGATCCATATGCAGGAGGTGAAGGCAACTTTTGATTGAGAAATTTTGTTTTGTTTTGAAAGATGCTCTTTGATGTTTGCCTTTTTCACAGGCTGAGCATGGTTTGTCTTTTGCAAAAACCACTGATGGTAAGCCAAGGACCTTGTTTTGTTTTGCCAAGTTGTTGATATTTTTGAAGTTTAAGTGAGAGAGTCTCTTATGCCACATCCAGTTGACAGTTTCAGTGGCTTTGGCAAAAAGACAACTTCCATTTTTAGAGAGTGTTGACATGTCTAAGACATAGACATCATCCCTTCTAGGAGCTATCAAAACAACTTCTTTGTTGGCATTGAAAATGATACCTTGTTTGTCATTGAATTGCACAATGTACTTATGCATCACAGAGTTGACTGACACTGATGAGATTGTATTTTAGACGATTGACATAATCTATTCTAGAGAAAACTATTCCATTACAGTATACTGAACCATAACCTTCAGTGGGACATGATGAGTTATCACCAAATACAACCTTGGGTCCTGGTTCCTTTACATACTTGTGCAGATACTCCTTAACATCAGTCATGCTTCTTGAGCATCCACTATCTAGATGCCAGATAGGCTCCCTGGCGTGTCTCTGCACAAGTAGTAAAGTGGATTAGTTTCTCTTACTGACCCACTTACTAGTGGGCTTGGGTCTAATGGTCTGCTTGAATTTAGCAATCGACTCATGGTCAGTGGTTGAGTGCATTGTGCTACCACATGTTTTGCATTTAGAGACTGAGGATGACTCAGTGATTCTTGGTTGCTTTGAACTTCTCCTTGCATTGATGACACTGTCATGCTGGGATGTCTCATGCGCTGGATTTCCGCAAATATCACAGCACGTGTTCATGAGACAATCATCAGGATGATGATCATTAAAGCCACAGTGTGGGCAAGGAGAAAAGGGTTTTGCTCTAAACTTTTGAGCAGATTTTGAGGTTGAAGCATACTGATGACCAACTTTGGTATAGTTTGCTTTACTGAGAGAACTTACATATTGTAAGTGATCATAAGTTCTGTGATCCTCCTTTTTGCAGATCATACAAAAAAGGATTCTATAACAGTTGTCAGTTGTATGACTGGTATAGTGGCATAGATCACACTTCTGCTTGGATTTTGTGGTGGCTTTTGACTTTGAGGAAGTAGAGGAAGCTGACTTTGTTTCCTTGATTGATTCAGGGACTTTTTCGATGGATTCCATCTTATCAGTTAGCTTCCTCACAAGTTCAGTCAGTTGCTGAATTTGGTCAGCTTCAGTGGGGACAGAGGATGTGGAAGTCTCAGTGGGGGTAGATTCTTGTTGAGTTGGTTTTATTGGTCTTTTAAGGATGGTTCTACCAAGTCCAGATCTTTCTTTTGGTGAGTGTGGATTGAATTGTAATGGAGTAAGCTCAGAGCTAGGAGCAGCACCCTGAAGAGGTTCCAAGGGTGGAAGCGGTGCTTGAGATTCTAATTCAGACTCAGAGATGTGTTCAGTACTACTGGGCACATCAGGGAGTCCAAGCATGCTCTTTAGAGCTTGACTTTCAGGCTCTAGAATTCTCCCAGAATCGAAATTTGGAAGCTTACTCTCAGGATTAACCCGTTCAATCCAATCACTAGGCTTGGGAATAGTCAACACATTGGTAATCATGCCACCAGACACAAATGGTTTGGGAGACTGGTCTTTGTCGTGAGAGTCAGGGAGATAATCTTCACCTATGACTCTCTTTTTGCTACTGGGGGCTCCCACAGCATCAAAGACTTTTGGATTCTTAGCAGTCCAACTAGCAATGATATCCTTTTCTTTCTTAAGTTCATCTTGAAGAGCCTGATTTCTTTTAACTAATTCAGTGTTTTGAATTTTCAAGGTGATAGCCTCAAGCTTATTTTGTTTTAAAAGGAGTAGTTCATCCCTACACTTGTTTAGTTCAAAACTTAGCTTGTTATATTTTGAAAAAAGATTTAATCATTGCTCTTCTACAAACTTAAGATCGACATTGATATAGTTCATATAGGACTGCCAATCAGAGTCATCATCCATAGAAAGTAAAATATTTACCTTCTTCATTGTAATGTTGACCCATTCTCCATTTCTGGCATGATTGTTTCCCACATCCAGCTTGTCCTCTTCGGAGAGAGCCATCAGTGCACTGACTTGCACCATTTCGTCATCAGATAAGACAGGCTCTTCATCCCAATCAAAGACTTCAGCAACAAGACCTTTGTTTTTACCCTGCACAGATTTACCAGTGTGTGTTGTTTCTGAGGGTGTGGCCTCAAGCAATGCTAGCTTAGCTTTGGCTTTCTTGTATTTAGCTTCAAAATCCACAGTTTTGTTTTGTTCAGATTTGTTTTGAAAATTTTGATGAGACTGATAGATTTTTGGTTGAAATTTGCTAAAGCCTGAAGACTGATTAGACCCTGATGGTTTGTAAAAGGGTTCAGAAATTGTTTTTGAAAAACAATCTTTTGCAAAATGACCTCTTTTATGACACTTAAAGCATTCAGTGTCTTCAGTTGCTTTAGCAGTTGAAAAACCTTTATTTCTTTTTATAAACCTTCGAGAGTTAGCAAGGAGTGCCCTTTCCTGAAATTCAACGTTCAGGTCATTTAGGTACTCCTCACTTGATCTCTCATCAGGCTCATCATCTGAATTTTCTTGGAAATCTTGAACCACATTGTTAGAAAAGAAAGCAATTAATATTGGTGATGAAGTGGTGGTCAGGGACTTCTTGACTTCCTGAGACTTCTTTAAGTCAGGGTATCGTCTGTTGATGAGGTTTTCCTCATAGACAAATTTCCCATAAATTTCAGGAAGCTCAAGATTTTGGATATGATTATCATTCCTAAGTCCCTGAGAGAAATTCAACCACTTCTCAGGGAGACTATTGACAAAACCAACATTGATTTCATGTTTGGACAACTTAACACCATCATTTGACAGTTCATTTAAAAGAGTTTTGTACCGGGTGTAAGTTTGAGACAGAGTTTCTGAGTCCTTAGCCCTGAAGGTGTTATACTCAAGTTTCAGGTCTATTATCCTGTTTTCCTTTGTATCAGATGGGCCTTCATGACTATGAACTAGGTCATCCCAGGTTTGTTTAGCTGTACTACAGCTTATAACTGACTCCATAATATCATCAGGAAGACATGATATGATGATACTTTTGAGTCTTTGGTCCTGGTTGACCAGTCTCCTCTCATCCTGAGTCCAATGAGCTTCAGGTTTAGGCAAACCTTCAGCAGTCTTTGGGATAAATGGACCTTCATTTATACACTTGATATAATAAGGTTCCATCCCAATCAAATAGCAAAGCATACGCTTTTTCCATTTGCTGAATTTACCAACTTCAAGTCTAGGGGCAACAGCTGAATAAGCTCCACCCTTTTTATCGACTAGTTGGGGTACATCAATTTTAGACATTTTAGGATCCTGATTTAAAAACGTTTAGAGCGGGTTAAAAAACAGTTTTATAATCAGCCTTGCTCTGATACCACTTGTTGTTCCCTATTCACTATAGTATAAAAACAGTTTAAGTATTGTAAACAAGTTAATAGTGAATCAATGACTGAAAAGATATAAGTAAAACACAAAGTGTAATTTTCAACATCATATTCTTATTAGAAATGAATCAAAAGAATACGTTACCCTAGTACTTGCGGAACAGTACTAGGGATTGAAATGACAAAGTGTTGTAACTCCTCACTAAGCTCAGGCTAAGTCTGAGCACAACTACACAGAACCACTGAGCTATCTCAGGGACAAAGTTGTATTTGGAGGAGTGAAAGATGGCTTGTGTGTGTGTGTGTCTTTTTACAATTCACAAGCTTAATCTTTCACTCCGTCTCTTATGCTATTTATACAAGTATGAGTTTTAACTCTTTCTTAAGTGACAAACTGACAATTTGCAGAAGACAAAATACTGATGTATTTTGTGTCTGTTTACAAAGACTATATTAGGTAAAGGGACCAAGTCACTTTCTTCATGTCAGTACTGATGCTGATTCTAAAAGGGAAACTTTCAGGATAAGTACTCCGTCTTATTCGTTTCCAATGTAACCGTTTTATCCCGCCCATTCTTCAGTCTTCATAGTCTTCAGTCTCCAGGTTCAGTTTGTCTTCACTGTAAGTAGTTGGTGAGGAGTTTAGGAATTCAGTGAGTTATTGTCATCACTCATTGAATTCACCATCTTCTTCTTGACTCAGTCTTCACTCTTTAAGTTACGCCTTACTGAGTGGAGAGACTTCTTCTTCGCCTCATATTGAGTATCCTGAAGATGGCTCACTGAGAGACTATGCACTCAGTGACCTGTTAGTGTTTAACGGACTAAGCACTTAGGTTATTTTCTATTCAAATCCTAGATTAAGGGGTTTGGGTATTTACTGAACCCAACAAGAAGTGATAATCAGACAAAAAAATAATCCACAAATTTGAAGAGGAAAAAAGTCGATTTTCATTTCCTTTCATTTCCTCTTCTCACTGGCAGGCATAAGAGGAAAAAAAACAAACGCACTTATTTGATTTCCTCTTCACACTTGGAGACAAACAGGGCCGGTTTTAGGGGAGTGCAAGAGGTGTGATTGCACAGGGCCACCGCTTGATGAGGGCCACCAAATTTCATGCACTTCTATTATATATATGAACACAATACGAGACTCGAGCTTAATTAATTCATGCACTACTTATACATATGTATATTACTAGCATGATACCCGCGCAAAGCAGCGGTTTACCAAAATATGTAGTTTTTGTCGTATCTTGATCATTTAGTGGTATGCAATGATAGTTGATAGTTCTAAAAAATAAATGTGTGTTTAAATTTTCGTAAAATATATTAATACAAATATAGATTTTCATTATTATATCTATTTGAACTTAGTAAAAATTGAATGTATATGATAAAATTTAGAACTTTAAACTTGTATTATTGTAGGTTTGTAACATCCATTTTAATATTAAAATTTAATGTGTCATTAGTGTACATTATAACGCAAATAGTGTAGTATAGTATTTAATTATATGAATTACTAAATATAGTAACATGCGTAAGTTTAAAAAATTAAGACTTTTATTTATAAAAGTCCCAAATCCATTATAGATAATTATAGATGTGTGTGTTTGAGAGCCTCTTTGTGGTAATAGCACGGGGCTACTGAAATTCACGAGACGGCCCTGCAGACAAAAGTGAAAATAAATGCTTATTTTAAAAAACAAACTCGGCCTTAAACTTGCTTAAGCGTCCATTATGCAACACTCAACCTGATTCTCAAATGCATTTGTTCTTTGAATGTCTTTTTACTATGAACGTTTTGGACTTGGTGAAACCATGATTGGATAATCCAAACGTTTCATCAAGGTGGGATGACATTGTAGCTAGCTTGGATTCAGCCTATGGCACATAGAAGAGCGTTTCTAAGTATAGTTGCGACTTATGATTGCTGCATCCTCATACTTCTTATGGCAAGAAAGGAACAATCGGATTTTTAAGAGAAGGGGAAAGTGTAACCACCGGTAAATTTCACCTCGTATTAAACTAATATAATATTCTAACGAAAGAATACTTATGCATTTTCTACGTCCAATTTTTTTTTTAGAAACGATATCCATTTATTTGATCACAACAACTACCCAATGTGATAAACATCTTTATATGTTAAGCTATAAAAATTCTCAACTTTTATTTACCACTTTACGTTAACGTACGATTATTAAAATTTCGAACTAAACGTTAGCCATTTATTAGAATTTTCACGAAGCCCTAATTTATTTTAGCTATGATTTTACACAACTAAATCATAATTCCTAAAGTACAACATTTTATACCTAGAGTACAAGTCATTAAAGCACGAAACCTAGCTATACTTTAATTTCCGTTACAAGCCCTAATATACAACTCTATGATTTTATGTACATGATATATTTTCAAAATATTAATGTACAAGTCTTTCAAGCTTACGTACAAGTCTTTAATGCATAAAGCTTAATGTTTACATAAAATCACATTATAAACCTCAATGTACCTACCTTAACACACATGATACAAAACCTATATTGCACAAGCCCTTAAAAATTGACTTTCCTAAATTTTCAAACCTAATGTACAACTCTCTAATGCTTGTGGTACAAGTATCCTATGCATAAAGGTTACTTATTTAATATACATAAGCTACAATTCATTATAAATCTTAATGTACTTAATTTCAAACACATTGTACAAATCTTTCAAAGCACAAGTCTTAAATATATATTTCATTTTTAGTAAAGTACAATAAAACAATGCAAAGGTATACACCATAGTGCACTAAACTTAAGTCTTTATTTTTATTAATTACATGTATATTGACCTAAACTAGTTTTTACCTAAAATAAATTAACTACTTAACTAAGTACTTTTACCATTTCTACAATAGGTACAAACTAAAAAGCCTTAAGTACTACCCACTAAAGCCTACGCCCCCCCCCCCCCCCCCCCCCCCCGCCCCCCATTTACCCTAGTTAACATTGAACTAATCTAGTTACTACTTAGTTACTTGGTGTTACTTGTTTAAACCCTAGCCACAAACTATTTACTTGCATATAAAAGTTACACAACACCCTTTTTACCTTAAAGACTTACCAAGGTCAAACATTAGGGGCATAGTTCATGGTTGTAATACATGCCACCCCACGCCATCTTTAAGTTTCACCACATGCAATCTTGTTAACTCCTATACACACCTCATCATGTCCCATTGATTTCACTTACACCATTCAAGTGTAATTGAACACATCACAATGTCTCTTGTCTTGTGAGACAAGGTGATGTAGCACTTGGGAAACCATGCATGCATTGCCTATAAATAACGCCCATATACACCTTCCACTTGAGTCCCATGCAAACACACACAAGATACCATATCACCCATATATCCTACGCCCCATATAACCACTTATATAGTCACAAACATTCTGAAAATTTATCTTAAGAAGTGAAGGAAAAAGGGTAAACAAAAGCTTAAGGAAAAGTGAAGTACTTGAGGAAAATAGCAGCTCTAGGGAGGATTTTTCTTGTGGTTAAGCATCATATTAATTGTAAGTACACTCACACTCTTTTCTTTAGTCATTTTAAACATCCAATAAAACATATAAATAACTATAGATTAGTGTTTTGTAGAAAAACAAAGTTAAAATCATGTTTCATGTTCTTACTGTAATCTTTCTGTAAGTGTTGCGCTCCATAGACAAACACCTATTTGGAATGCGTTTTACTTAAATGTTAGAACATGTTAGGAGTCTATTTAACAAGCACAATAAACATCTAATCTAGTTACCAACACCCTATAGGTTTATACTAAATAAAATACAAGTTTTATTTTTCTCCTACTGAATTTACGCCAAAAACAGGCCTTACCCCCTACTTGCCCCGCGTTTATCTACTTCATGTTAGAGGTACTAGGGTCATCCAAGGTACCGTTGTAAAGACCACCTGGGATACTACAAAAAGCCCCCATAACCCGGTTAAAAAGCCTAGTCGTTATCTTTAAAAACAGCCATCATTTTGGGCAAAAGTCATAAATGCTAAAAAGCTTTTTACAACAAATAGATGGGAAAACATGGGATTTTTGATAAATTTGATTAGGAAATGTATTGGAAACATTGGAAATGGGTAAAATAATATTTCACAAGGTCGCATGCAAAAGGTATAGTCTAAAACTGAAATTTTCATAAAACACAACGTGGCCAAGTAGCCATGTTCGTGGACTTGTATCTTTCTAATCAAAGACGACTAGGACATGAGACTTATGCCATTTAAGAGAGCTTACAGCAAATGGTTTGAAGGGTCAAACGCGCTGTAGAAACCCTAGCTGGAATTGTGTAAAATCTGCCCTCTTTTAGCCCCGTTATTGCTCAAAAACAACAAAAAGCACATAACCCCCCTACTTTGTGAAGTCATTGCGACCAAACCGTAAGAGCTTAATACCTCTAGTTTGAGCCATTAGAAAGACCACCAGAAAAACTCTTGAAAGGATCAAGAACGTAGTAAAAACCTATTGAGGCCTCGCTTTTATCCACCCGTACTTTTAGGCCAAAAACTAGTAAATTTCTCTTATAAAATTTTAAGCATAAAAATTTTAATTTTTGTAAAATAAAGTTTCCTTGGACTAAAAAGGTAATTTCTGTAAAGTTAGTCATATAAGGGCTTATTTTGTCAATAACCCATAGTTGAGGGTTTAAAGTGTCATTTTTGAAAGTACAAGGGTAAAAACTGTAAATATTTAAAATTGTAAAATACAACATTTCGGAAACATAAATTATTTAAAAACTTTGGTTTTGATAAAAACTTATTATTAATCATTTAAGTCATAACAATAAGTATGATAAGCATATTTAATTTTTGTAGAGACTTCATGTTATCTACAGAACATTTCCGTCGCATAAACTTGAATACAAATACTAAATACATGATATACTAACTCAGGTCGAGAGTTGGAGTAGTTTGTTCATATTATCTAATTTGTTTTCCATCCAGAATACAATAACACCGAGGTGAGTTCGTAGCCCCGTTTTTATACTTGTTTATTAATGCTTTGAGGGAGATACATGCTCAACTACATGCTTTCACTTTTATAAAGTACTCTAAAAACTTTTACATATTACTGTGAGTTCATAGTCCCACTTTTACACATTTGTTTTCTAAACTCGTGGGGAGATACATGCTACAAAAACCGAACACAAGTATTTTTCTGTATGCTATCCTGATTGATATTGCCTAAGTTACCTATTGTTGCCACTAAAAGCCCCTCATATCATGAACCATTAATCACTTGCGAGTGAACGCGAATATAGTGAATAGATCTATTGGCAGTTGACGCCCCACTTGTGTTGCTAGATAAGTAGCCAAGTGCACTTTATTTGAGAACCACATAGGAAGTTGGCAAACTCCTACCCGAGGGCCTTGTTACTTACATCATCTCTATGATGTCAGTAACTTACATCATTAGTTCATTACTATGATGCCGTACTGTTAAGTTTTGCGTTCATGAGACTTAAGGCAATATATACTGTGTTGCAATGATACAAATGCTGCAACTACTGAATTTATGGGTGCAACAACATGGCCCGACCTTGAAACTTGTGTTCAACTGATTACTAAACAAACGAACTATGGGTGTATAACAACATAGCCCACTACTTATTTCATTGATATTTGTATTTATGACAATAATCACTCAAACTCAAGACTAATGAACTCAACTGTTTTTGTCTATAAACTCTATGAACTCACCAACCTTTGTGTTTACACTTTTTAGCATGTTTATCTCAGGTTCATAATTTACGAGGATGGCACGGAAGGGCACGGATACTCAAGAAGGCTATATTATCATTCAAAAACTTATTTAATAAACTGTAAAACCACTGGGACCTCATTTTGTAAACTCTGATATTTATATAAATCGAATGATAAATCTTTTAAAAACGACTCAATTAGGGTTCGTTTTCTATTGATATAACTGTTGTGCCATGAAGTAACACCCAGCTTGAATTCCGCTGCGTATCACGAAATTGGGGGTGTTACAGAAAGCGTGTAGCAAGTTAGAGGTGTGATAGTTGAATTAGCGAGACTTAAGTTTCTCACGATTCGGTTCAAAAAGATTGCTTATGTTGCTAGATTGATCGAAGACTCGTTGGAAGTTGCCTATTGATCTTGGCGAGGAAGATAGAAGAAGCACAATTAACGTAGCTGTGTTGGTGAATGAGAATAAAAGACTTGCATTTCTTATCTTATTTTTATTTTATGTCTCGTATTGTTTAGTGAAAGTCATGTTTTGGATACGTCAAGCATGTAGTTTAGCTTTTGTGCTTTGGTTTGAGAGTGGCTCATCCCACTCTTCTCTTTGTAATAAACGTTTTATTGCATTTATAATATTCACCGGGGTAAAACTCTTTACCCAAAAAAAGCAGTTATTCCAGTCGAGGCACCCGCACCTCCTCTTGGTGAACCAATGGATATCATGACCGCATTGCAGCTTGTGCTAAGAAAGTCATGCTCTTGTGAACCAATGGATATCATGACCGCACCTGCTCTTGGTGAACAATGGATATCATGACCATACTGTGAGCTTAGTTACGGTTCCTGCTGCAAAGACTTTTGGTGAGTGGGCTGGCCGGTGTAAGTTTTTTCATCATGCATTTTCACTTAACCATTCATCCCCAATGACAACTTTTCAGGTAAGGTATTTTCATCCAATTTTATTAACGCCATGGTTGTGATATAATATTACTTTCATATATGTGACTTGGAGCCTCACAGAGTCCATTTGAACCATGACAACAGAAGCTTCTCGAGTATCAGAATGGGGTTGGTATGAAGGAACCGAAGGAATCAGTGTACCAGATATGCGTGGAATGGGGGTGGGTATCAGGGTATGGATGCTGAGGGTTTGGCAACTGGTGGAAGTGGTGCAAATCCCACGACTGAAGACATGTAGATTAACTTGTATATTTTTTGTGATTGTTTTTGTGCGCAATACAATTAGTTTCTCTTAGTAGTTAGTTATTATGGTATTTTTTATGTTAGTAACTATTCATTATGATTAGGAATAGCTAATTGTTCTAAGAACCCATTGGCCGGAAACTGGAGTTTTCCTTTGTTCTTGATGATGCCGTCATGCATGTATTGAAATCCTTGGCTAATGGTGTGAGGTTGGAGTCTGCTTCATTAATCAGTGGATAGTAGATACATTGAATGGAAATGTAGTCAAGGCTCCATGGTGCATTTGCTAAGACAGTGTGTGCAAATGAATGAATGGTGTGTAAGCTGAATGTTCAGTAGTTCTGAATTTTTGTTTCATTTTGAACTGATACTTTGAGGATTTATGGGCCTGTCCATAATTCCAAATGCATTCATTTGTAAGTTGTCATATGAGCTTGGTGCTAATTAATATATTTCACCTTTCACCAAAATAAAAATGTTTGCGTGACCAAGCCATAGTAACATGGGATAATTGGGGAGGGAGACGTGACCAAGCCATACTTGACATCGTTTGTTTTTGTAGGTTGTGGATAATTATTTTAGCTTTGAGTACTTTTATTTCTTTTTTTTTAGATACTAATGATTAGTGATGACCATTTTACCCTTCTAAACTACATAAATGGTCCCGGTGGGCTAGTGAAATTTGCATCCACCGTCCCTACGGTAAATTACATAAATGGTCCTCTTCATTTGGAGAAATTTGCATCCACTGTTCCTAAACCTTTTTTTGTCCATTTTATATAAGTTTTCGTCTGTATTACACGTTATACGTTTTTATATGATTTAGTTCGTTTTTATCCGCTTATATATGTTTTCGTTCGTTTTCAAACGTTTTCATCCATTTTTATCAGTTTTCCTTCGTTTTTATACGTTTTCATCCGTCTTTATCAGTTTTCGTCAGTTTTTATACGTTTTCGTCTGTTTTTATTTCTTTTCGTCCGTTGTTTTTCTAATTTCGTCTGTTTTTCCTACATTTTCGTCCGTTCTTATCTATTTTCGTTCGTTTTTATACGTTTTCGTCTGTTTTTATCTGCATTTATACGTTTTAAACGTTTTCATCTATTTTTATACGTTTTCATCCATTTTTATACATTTTCATTGATTTTTCTTATGTTTCTATCCATTTTCGTACGTTCTTCTACGTTTTTTATGGTTTTGTATGTTTTTATACATTTCCGTCCGTTTTTATTCGCTTTTATACGTTTTCGTCCGTTTTTCTACGTTTTCATCAGTTTTATGAATTTTGGTCCATTTAAATACGTTTTCATCCGTTTTATATGTTTTTATACGTTTTCTTCCATTTTCATGTATTTTCTAAGGTTTTATACGTATTTATGTGTTTTATATGTTTTGTACGTTCTCATATGTTTTTTAACAGTTAGCAACCATTATTATCCTTTTCATATATATAAAAACGTATAAAATCAACAAAAAAAGCAAGGTTGTCAAGATCGGGATCCTACCCAGGATCGTTTTCGTCTTTGCAAGATCGTGATCGTAAGATCGGATCGGGATCTTAAGATCCTACTCTAATGTTATTTCTTAATAGTTTATGTAATTTTATACAAATATACAAATTCTAATACATTATAACCACAAAATACTCTGAAGGTTTCATATAAATGTTGTCCTAAATTATAATTATAAAATGTTTAAAAAGATTAACATGTTGTTTTTTGAATTCTACAAACAAACAACCCATAAATTTGTAGTTTTTTAGTTTGTAATCCGAGAAAAGTAAGATCGGATCGGATTAGATCGTAAGATCGTATGGTCAAATCGGGATCCTATAAGATCTTAAGCTTGCAAAGATCCTATGTAGGATCCGGATCGTTTTTGCTTTGCAGTATCGCAAAATCGTAAGATCCTAAGATCAGGATCGGGATCCTGACAACTATGAAAAAAAACGTACAAAAGCATACGAAAACGTATAAAAACGGATGAAAACGGACCAAGACTGATAAAAGCGAACGAAAAAGTATAAAAACGGATGAAAACTTATGAAAACGTATAAAAACGGACGAAAACGTATAAAAACGAATGAAAACGTATAAAAACAGTCGAAAACGTATAAAAACGGACGAAAACTGATAAAAACGGATGAAAACGTATAAAAATGGACGAAAACTGATAGAAATAGATGAAAACGTATAAAAACGGATGAAAACGGATGTAAACCTATTTAAACGGGTAAAATGTATGAAACCTAAGAAAACGGATGAAAACGTATAAAAATAGACAAAAATGTAGTAAAACGGACAAAAACGTATGAAAGCGTAAGAAAACGTATGAAAAAGTATGAAAACTAACGAAAAAGTTTAAAAAAAGACGAAAAAAATGTTTAGGGACGGTGGATGCAATTTTCGGTAAACCACAAGTACCATTTATGTAATTTACCCTGGGGATGGTGGATGCAATTTTCGTAAATTCACATGGCAAAATGGACATCACAAATTTTCACTACCTAAAAAAAAAAGAAAAAAAAATTGTACTTAAAAGCTAAAAAATTTGTTCTACCTAAAATTAAACGATATCAAATATGATACTTTTTAAAAACATTTGTAGTACCAGCTTGAGTTCAGGTGACATTTCGTTCGATTCAACTACAATAAATAAACAAAGAAATAATATACATGCAAAACAAAAATAACAAACAAAGGTTGAACAATTATTTTATCTTCAGGGCTTTTTAAGAAATCATGAAGAAACGAGGTAAAAAAACTTAAAAGAAGAATCGCCAGTTTTCCCTTACATCAGGGAGAAGAAGAGGGAAAAGGGAAGAAAAAGATAAAAGAAAGAAAAGAACAAATAATATTTTTTGCGGTATTCGTGATATTGATAGTCTTGAAACGGAGCAGTTAAACAAAATACAGTCTTGAAATGAATCGCAGATTTTTAAAGAATGAGATTGAAAATGCGATACAATTTGGTAGCATTCATTCCCATAAACTAAAAGATAATCGTATAAATAGTAAGCAAAGTACTGATAATACATTAATACAAGCAGTAACATGGAAATTAGTTACCATAAAGTTGATGCATGATACTAGTGATCGATAGATATATTAGTTCTTGTGAAGGGTAGGTGCTGCAGTACATGGCTCGATTTTCATCTGATGTACCTTATGCTCCATGTACATTTTATTAATAAAGTTCGAACTTTGCCTAAATGCAGAAAACCGCCTTTCCAACTCATCCTTACGCTGTTTCAATACATCAGCACGCAGTCCCAATGCATCATACCTATGTCCCAAGACATCAGCAAGCCGTTTCAATGCACCAGCCTGCCGTCGCAATGCATCAGCCTGTCCCAAGTTTTCAGCCCGCTGTTCCAACTCCTCAGCCCGTGCTAATAAATCATCCAACTGGGTCAGTAATGTCATACGTTTGTTCACTACAGCATACCCATGGTCCAAAACATCAACCAGCTTCTTAGAGTCTTCGGCGTGCATCTTCTCTGTATCAGCATGCCGTAACCTTACATGTTCCCTAAATTCTCTTATACCCTGTTTGGTGAGTGGAAAGTGTCTAGTTGATGATGTCTGCATGAATGATTGCAACAGTTATTGATGTGCAACTTAAAGACAAAGGCTATTGTCAAAACAAATTCATCTACTTTTCTTAGTGGCGCCGTTTTGTTTTTGGCAATTATACATTTATACCTTTTTTTATGTCAGTTTTGGTTTTACCCTTGCATTTAGTGGGTTGATTTGGTACTTTAGTCAACCGAGAGCAGCAATTGATCAAATTGATATGGCATTATTTATACTCAAGGGCCAAGGCATTGACATATTTGGTTGACGTGAAGATTGATCCTTACAATTTAGTTTGATAAAGATGCTAGCGTTCGATGGAATTACTAAATTGGGAGGATTGACCTTCACATCAGTAAAATATGTCACGTTAGTCGTTGGATAACTTGATCAGTTATGTGGCTTGCTTGACTAAATTACCATATTAGCCCACCCAAGGCAAGTATAATACCCAAAACGGAACAACAAAAAGTATAATTATCATAAAGGGCCATTGAGAAAACTATGACAATGACCCTAGAAAGAACTCAGGTTAGTTTATAACAATTACGCCGATTACCTTTTGATAAGCACTAGAGCGAGACATGTAAAGAAGTATAACATCCTTGTATGCGCATGGGGTGTTGCATTGAGGGCACTGCTGATAAAACGGCAATGAAGACACAAATAATGGTAACATTGATGTAATTATGGTCGACAAAGTGGAAAACTACACCTACCTTCCCACCAGATGAAATTTGAAGCCATTTCTTTATACAAGAGAATCCATACAAATGCCCACAAGGAAGACAACTGCAGACAAAAAAAGTGTAAATATAACAATATAGCGTGAATATGGAAAAGATGTATGCTTTAATGATTATCAATCAAACAAGAATGTCAAATTATAAGTGTCCAATACATATCAAACTAACACCTTTTTTCCAGTTATCTCTCTGAAATAACAAACAAATCTCACGGGGAATTATGTTTAATCTTTAATAGAAAAGATATCACAAGTAGTATATAACCACTAATAAGGTGGCCTAGTGGTAAGGCACAAGAGGTCTCTAGGTTTGAACGTCACTAGGTAAACATTACAGGGGTGGCCAGGGAAAGAATTTGGAAATGGTCACGGGGATACCCCTCTTAGGCCGCATATATGTGAGTAAACGACTTGCCTTCACCCGGGGAAAACCTCATCCGTTTACCCGTTTATCACAACTATTTATGAGTCTTAGAGCAGTAACAAAAACAAACGTTTTACGCTGTGAACTCTAAGAACCCAAAGCTAATTGATCTATCTATCACGGTCACAAATGGGTCAAACCATGAAACGATTACAATTTACCCATATCCGAAAGAATGGACTTGTGAGCTTTTCCAAATTCAAATAAGCTATTTAAATATTAAACCTTTTAGGTGAAGATCAAAATTTTGAAGTAAATAAATCTGTAATCTTTACTATAGAATCACACATATGTGTGTCGAAATCAAATCTTTAAGCAAAATTAATGTAAAACTAACACCAATGTAAAAGGTTAAAAAAGTTATACCAAATTTGATGGTTTCCTTGGGTAGAAAAAGGTAGATAACAAATGGAGCAAGGCTCGATCATCTCCAATATATTCTTAAAAACATTTAAATCATCATTAATACAAACCAATATCTCATGATGTTTTTTACCATCTGCACTAACCCAACATGACAACCTAGGAGACATCATCTCCTCCAATTCTTCCAACTCGTCTTCATCTTCATCATCTTCGATTTCAATAACTTCGTTTCCTTCTAAATCCAGTTCCATATCCATTATTATTACTGTATTACTATTATCATTCGATAACAATTCTAGTGTCGAACAAGTAAAAGAAACATAAACAGTATTTATATTTTAAGAATTGCCGCCAACTGTTATATGGGCTTAATGGCTTATGGCCTAATTTGTAAGCCTCGACATGAGTCCCCATGGGCTAGTTATGGCTAGGGGTGTTCACGGATTGGGTAATATCCACAGTAACCGAAAACCGAAACCGAACCGAACCGAAAATAACTGAACCGAATTCGTAACCGAACCGAATTGGTCAAAACCGAACCGAACCGAACTAAATATTTGGTTATCGGTTTGAATATGGTTTTGGCAATGAAAACCGAAAACCGAACCGAAAACCGAATTCTTATAAAATATATATTTTTTCTATGCATAAATATGAAAAAAAAAACCACTAAAACTCCTTTTTAGTATAAATATAACATGATTTAAGCTTGAAAAAAAATATTTTGTGCTAAAAATATATATAATTAAATAAAATAATAATTAAAATTATGTAATTCGGATAATTCGGTTCGGTTTTTGGTTATAGGGGTTCGGTTTTCGGTTATTCGGTTAGGTTTTCGGTTCGGTTGAAACAAATTTAAATTCGGTTCGGTTCGGTTTTCGGTTATACCCAGAAAAAAAAATTAACCGAACTAACCGAACCGAATAACCCGATAACCGAACCGATGAACACCCCTAGTTATGGCCCAATATATTTTATAGTAAATAATGTTTACTCACTAAACTTTCATTCAAATTATAGTGTGGGCCGTGGCGTGACGACATGGTCATGCCTTGCGCTTTATAAGTGATTGTACAAAAAGATGCACATATCAGGCCGTCAATGGTGATTGACGGAGTTAGGGGTGATGGTGATGATGCCGAGTGCAAGATAACTTGAGAATAAGAAATACGAAGACACTACGTTAAGTGATTACGCAGGGGTAAGACCCTGCGAATCACCTCCGGCGTGAGAGTAATTATGAGTTATGGTTATGTAAGTGTGTGTAAGTAAAGAGATGAGTCTTGAATGAACTTACCATAATTCTCTGCCCGTCCAACCTATTTATGTGGAAGAAATAGGGTTAGGGGTACCTCTGCGCAAATGTAGGAGAACATGGGGGCGTCCCATGTTTGTGGGTAACCGCTAGGGCTTAGTGACCCACGTTCCCTAACTTGGCGGGGAAGCCAGGAAAGAGAGGGAGATCGTGGGTTTGACCAAGTCAGGAGACCTAACTTGGGCCTTCGAATAGAAGGGCTTCGATACGTCTCGGAGGAGGTTCAGTCAAGCTGTTTGGAGGGGGCTCCGAACAGTGACGGAGGCCTTGACAAAGGGGGCTCCGTACAGTGATGGAGGCCTTGACGGAGGGGGCTCCGTACAGTGACGGAGGCCTTGATGGAGGGGGCTCCGTACAGTGACGGAGGGGGCTCCGTACAGTGAAGGAGGCCAGGCTCTGAACCGTGACGGAGGCCTTGATAGAGGGGGCTCCGTACAGTGATGGAGGCCTTGACGGAGGGGGCTCCGTACAGTGATGGAGGGGGCTCCGTACAGTGACGGAGGGGGCTCCGTACAGTGAAGGAGGCCAGGCTCCGAACCGTGACGGAGGCCTTGATGGAGGCCAGGCTCCGAACCTCAACAGAGGTTAGACACTATGAGTGCTTTGGGTGCAGGTCGAAGGCATATGCTTCTTCCTTTAGGAGGGTACATCATACCCTCTATACAAATGGTAAGCTAAGTACCAGAGTAACGGTAACGCTCGTTAGCAGAGCGGGGGGGGGGGGGGGGGGGGGGGTACGTCATCAAGCCCCCTAGTCTAATGTTATGCATGCGAAGAGTGCATGGCTTTAGACTTATCATTGCTTTGTTAAAAAGACTTGGTAATAATTTCTACTACTTTTGTTTTGTTAAATCAAATATAAAAGTAGCTATACTTGTTTCTAATAGTCTACGTTTGACTCTACCGTGGTGGATACCCTCATTAAGCCCCCAGTCTAATGTTATGACTTCGTAGGAGGCATGGGATTAGACTTAAGTAGTTCAGAAACCCTTTGTTATACAAGGAGCGTGTGTATTAGGTTTTGCCATATAACTTTCGCTTTTAGTTATAAGCGAGTTTTATCGGAACCTATTTGCTGCGTTGTCGAAAGGTACCAAGGTTTGTGTATAAACTTGGCTTTGTTTTATAATGCATGACATAATGGCATTTTATCGCGAATCTTAGGTTCTGGCATGCTCACCTACCTGATGCGAGGATCATGGGGTGTCTCACGATCCCTATCTTGCCGGGAAGGCCTTGATAAGGTTGTGAACATGGGTTTGAATTGGTCTTATGAAACCTCTGCATTAATATCTTCGAAGAGCATACCCCGAAGGGCTTAGGCCTTCGATTGGCGAATTCCCAACTGGTAACCATATCAAAGATGAATGGTTTTACGCCAAAGAAGATTTTTTAGAGGTTTGCCAAGTATTTCGGAATGTAGCTCCGAAGTGAGTATGAATGGGAGACCTTCAAATTGAATGGAGGGTATATCATCAAGCCCCTCGGTCGAAAGTGATGCGTACACTTTGAATGTAATGCTTTTGACTTAAAAGAAATACTTCCTTGTGATAAATCGAACAAGGATTAATCTTTAAGTAGTATAGACCTAGAAGGTCGTATATTTTGTATGTATACGAAGCTTATGGACTTCATTTAAGCAAAGTAGTAGTCTTTGGACAATTTACTATTCTGCGTGGTATGTGGCTTCGGCCAAAGACAATATTGAATGGGCTTCGGCCGTATGATGCAGGTACAAGGGTTAAGGCCCTAGTTTAAATGGAATCAAGTAGGGAAATATCCCTACCTACTTTTAAATATGTTTCTTGTACACTTCTCGTACGCCATTTTTCCGACGCTTAAATTTTACAACCTAAGGTGTAATAACCTCATTGTGTGTAAATTTCACCACCAAGAATATAATGACCAATTTTGATCCTTGACAGAGGGTCGCGACCCACTCCATCTTTATCCTTTGGGTAACATAAGGCTTGGAATACCTTAAGACCACTTAGGAAAGTTAATGTGAAGTGTAATGGATGTTTTATATGTATTCAAGACTTATAGTTGTCTTGTTTCATCCCTTCGACATTGAAACTTATAAACGACTTGGCTGAACAAATCTTTGTGTTTAAGAAACGAAGCAAGAGATTTGTGGGAAATATATTATATCATTGAATTGGTAGAGAGGATTACATCATTTTGAAATGAACACTAAGACAACTACCAATAATGCTTGCTTTCCCATGAGAAGCTTTCAGTATATTGATTTTAAGCAAAATAAAGTAAGTTTTACATCTATGAGGTTATGTAATTATACTTGCAGAGTCGAGGCTCTATAATTGTGTCTACATAGACACACATAAATCATGTGAACATAGGCTATGCTATGTAATCGTCTCGACAGAGACACCTGTATATTATGTGAACAGAGCCGAAGCTCTGCAATCGTGTCGAAGGAGACACCTATGAATCAGAGACTATGCTCTGTAGTTGTATCGACAGAGGCTTATGTAGGCATATGTGATGCTGCGTAGTCATATCAGAGACTTATGTCAACATGTGTGAGGCTCCGTCATCTCAATAGAGCTTGTGTGAAATGCCTTGTCAAAAGAGGCTTTGTCAGCAGTGGACTTATCATCACGAGTGACATAATAAAGCTTAGTATAAAATTACTTAAGGCTTATTTACGTACATCACGTATCTAACATGTGTGGATTATGTTTTATGCTAAAAACAACATGAAAGCTCTAACAGAGGTTCTAAGAACATAGGGTATCCTATGTCAATGTTGTACTATCTCTAATGATCATTGTGTCATAAGCAGAGGCTCAATAAAAGATGATTTATAGTGCTCTTAATAAACATCAACAGTTTCATATGTAGATAATCTGATTTGTAGTGAAACATAGGCAATATAGCGTATTAGTTTTGTAGAAAACATACCAGATTGACAAAGGGTATCCTCCGTCATTAATGTACGGTCTATGTTCACCTTGTGGTAAACATTCTGCGAAGGAAGATTCTGGCCCTACTTGAGTGTACCATTATGTTCCCCCATTTCCTTCTTCTTAGGAAAACCCATGACGAAGACTACAACATAGACTTCTTCTCAAAATGAACCCGAACAGAGGCTCCTACGAAGGTTTTTGAACCTTCTTCATAAAACGAACCCAAACAGAGGCTCCTACGAAGTCTGCAACGGAGGCTCTTATGAAGGCTCCTACGAAATCTACAACGGAGGCTCTTATGAAGGCTCCTACGAAGTCTGCAACGGAGGCTGTTACGAACAGAGGCCCCTACGAAGGTTATTGAATTTGAACCTTCTTCATAAAACGAACCCAAACAGAGGGTGCTACGGAGTCTGCAACGGAGGTTCCTACGAAGGTTGTTGAGTTTGAACCTTCTTCATAAAACGAACCCAAACAGAGGCTGCTACGGAGTCTGCAATGGAGGGCCCTACGAAGGTTGTTGAGTTTGAACCTTCTTCATAATACGAACCCAAACAGAGGCTGCTGCGGAGTCAGCAATGGAGAGCCCTACGAAGGTTGTTGAGTTTGAACCTTCTTCATAAAACGAACCCAAACAGAGGGTGCTACGGAGGGCCCTACGAAGGTTGTTGAGTTTGAACCTTCTTCATAATACGAACCCAAACAGAGGTTGCTACAGAGTCAGCAATGGAGGGCCCTACGAACAGAACAGAGGCCGTAACAAAGACTGCTCCATTTAAACCCGACCAAGGATGTTGAAAGGGTAAACGTAAAGTTTGTGGTTGGTGGAAAATCTCGTGATTAGAGACAAAAGTGGAGATTTCAGTGGTGCTACCATGAGGTAACAAGGATGTAGGGAATTACGGTTGAATTCGACCGTTATTTATGGAAAATGGTTATTTGACTCGGAAAACGGGACTTATTGTTGCGGGTCCCACGGATGGCGCCACTGATTGTACAAAAAGATGCACATACCAGGCCGTCAATGGTGATTGACGGAGTTAGGGGTGATGGTGATGATGCCGAGTGCAAGATAACCTGAGAATAAGAAATACGAAGACACTACGTTAAGTGATTACGCAGGGGTAGGACCCTGCGAACCACCTCCGGCGTGAGAGTAAGTATGAGTTATGGGTATGTAAGTGTGTGTAAGTAAAGAGATGAGTCTTGAATGAACTTACCATAATTCTTTGCCCGTCCAACCTATTTATAGTGGAAGAAATAGGGTTAGGGGCACTGATCTGTGCCAAACCGTCAAGTTTTATCACTCAAGCCGGCCACTTGTGAATGGCCGACCGTAACAAACTTAAAACAGTTCAAGCACAAACTCAATGAAGATCTGGAGAGTATAGTGTTTCCCCGGGTCGTTATGTCCCAGCGAGCTATGCAATGAATCACCAAACGTATAGTGATCGAGAGATTTGAACAGAAAAAGGGATTTGTGATTATTATAACTAAAGAAAAAGCAAACAAATTACAGAGGCTTAAATGCAAATTAAAGGAAATTTAAAAAGATAAAAAAATATTAAATAAACGCTATCACTATTTGCAAAATGATGTTTTTGATTTTTCTGTTTTTATAAAACTGAATTAAAAAACTACGTAACGTACAAATGAAAATGTGAAACTTACACAATATAAATCTTAAAAATATAAAAATCACATTTTTACAATCCTTATGATAAAAGAAAATTTATAGAAAAAGAAAATTATTTTTATAACTATTTATCTAATTATTATTAATTAAAAACTATTTTAACTATTTAATATTAGCCTAAAATACAAGAAAATATGAAATAAAGCTAGAAAAATAAAATTATGACTTAGAAAAATCTAAAATATCAAAAGAGAATTTTCAAAACTATTTTTGTATTTTTCTGATTATTTTTCTATTTTCTAGGAATTAAAAACTATTTAAAACTACTTAAATTATTTAAAAATACAAATTTAACTAAGAAAAATCTAGAAAAATATTTTTTTGTCTTTTTATATTTATCTTAACTTAAGAAAAATGAAAACTTATTTTTTTGAGACTTTTCTTAATTAATTGGATTAAAAGCTATTTAAAAAGTACTAAAAATTGATTTAAATCAAGAAAAATAGCAAACTAACTTAGAAAAATCTGAAAAATTCAAGATAAGCTTAAAATAATATTATGAAACTAGGAAAAATAGAAAAACAGGGTGTTGTGTGAAGGAATATGAAACTGATGTGCAAAGTGCTTATAGATAAGCACTTAAGATAAGCTAAAAGGACCAAATGAGCACCAAAATGATTCAGAAGCTACAATATGCTAAAAGTGACCAAATGCAACAATTATCAACTGCTTTTAACCTCTAAAACACAAAATGCACTTATATGATGATTTGAGCTTATAGGCTAAAAAACAGTTTTGGGTGCTTCTTTTGGACTTAAGCACAAGCTACAAAATAAGCTGAAAGTGAAAACAAAAAGATGGAACCTAAACTAGACCTGGGTGATTGCTTGTAAACCAAAAACCAAGCTTAGACAAGCTCTTGTGAGCTATGTGCAAGGGCTGCAAGAACTGCACAAAACCTGTGCAGTTCATTTACCTGTGCACAGGGCATATGTAGCCATCTAGACAAGCTAATTTGGGGCATCTAAAAATTTGATAAAAATCTGAAAAAATGCTAATAAGAAACAAGACCAGCTGAAGTTAATGAACCCATAATTTGACATGATTTGGCCCAAAACTGAGCTCATGAAAATTCATCCCATTTGGGCTCAAAACTGATTTTGTGCAATTTGACTTTTTAAGCAATTATGAAAAGTTGACTAACTTGAACTTTGATCTAGATTTAAGGACTGAAATTGATGTTAAGTGATGAAATAGACCTAACGCAATCTAACTCTATGTATTTTAAACACAAAACAAGAATTTGCTTTATTAAAATTCCAACAGTGAATCAGTTAAGACATTTAAGATGTAATTTTGACTTTCACTTACTTGATGTACAAATAACTGACTCAAATGAGTCTAATGTGCCTAAAGGGGACTTACCAAACTGAGTTTAACCACTTTTAAACACTGCAAATCCAAAAATCAGCTTAAACCAAACACCACTGTATTGACAGATATGCAATCAAAACTGAGCTACATACTAAACTAGCTAAAGCTATAGATCAAACTGAGCTTAACTATCCTAAATACAACTAAATAAACACATTTCAACTATTTAAAACTACAAATACAAGTACACACAAAATATGCACTGATATTGAAATGAAAATGAGTTATCTTACTCACATGTGTCCAACTAGTTTGCAGGCTAAAACCAGACCCAAGATCACTGCACTAAGCCATTTCCAACCCAAATCCAAGTCCTGCATCAACCCATTCCATTTCCAAACTGTTTGAACCAGAATTTCACCAAGTTTGACCTTTGTTGACCAGGAATGAAAATTGCTTGAAACTGAATGTAGGCTTACTAAAAACTTATAAAGAGCTTAATTAAGCTCAGTTGAATGAGAAAATAAGCTTTTGGCAGCTTTAATATAAGAACATGAATTTGAAATTCTCAACAGTAAACACAAGAACAAGAACTTTAACCAAACTTTGAAATTGATTCTTAAAACAGATTACAATGATAACATAACTTGAGTTTGAATCATAAAAACAAAAGATTACATATTTTAAGCTGAACTAAGACATTTATTAAAAAAACGACATAAAGAAAAACTTTAAAACTAACTACTACTTTTGCTTGCTATCTCTTGCTCTTTTTATACCCCACTCTGCTTCTCTCCTCTTTCTGAGCTTATCCCACATGCTTTAAGGGCCATTGGATGGCTTCAAGTCATCTTGACCACTGATTTGGTTTTTGGCGGGAAAAAGGTTTATGCCAGTTGGAGGTTGAGTGCAAAAGGTTGAAGGTGCATTTAATGCCCTTTGGAGTTGTGTGGAGGTGGAGTGATAATAGAGGGATAAGGTGAGCTGGGGGGGGGGGTTGATTGAGTGTTGCAGGGCTTTGGCAGGGAAACAAGTGGGGAAGAAAGAAAAGCGCGCCAAGGGGGTGTTTTGACTAAACATTTGACCGGCTATTAATAATAAAGGGGGTCCAAAATGCAAAGGGGTCACAATGGGTGGCAGGGTCCAAATGGTAATGGCAGGTCCAAAAGGGTTTTAGGCTTAATAATAACATAGGGACCTTTTGTGTAAATTCTGAATTTTGAGGGACCAAAGCTGCCAAATTGCAAAGTTGTTCCAAGGGACCATAAGTGACAAGTTTTAATAATACAAGGACCAAACTTGACATTTTCAAATTTCCAAGGGCCATTTTTGCCACTTTTTAAACTTGGAGGACCAAACTTGTAATTTTCTCAAAACTTTTGGTATTTTTCACCAAAGGACTAATTTTGACAACTTATTATTTTAAAAGGACCTTTGGTGATTTTTCTTTTGAAATTATGGCTCAGGGACTATTTCTGACAATTTTTGAAACTTGGGGGACTGAAACTGCCAATTATGCAAACTTAGCTCATTTTTCATCTGATTTTGAACATTTTGCATCTGAAACATATAAAATGCAATTTTGGAATATTTTCAGTATTTTGATGCATTTCTGAGCATTTTTAAACGTTTTGCAGTTCAGATTTGACTAAAAATGATGAGTATTTACACACTCATCAATCCCCCACACTAAACTATTGCTAGTCCCTAGCAATCTTTTGAGAAAAACTTAATGTATTTGAATCTCTTTACCAAAAGCCATTACTTCTGGAGTAGCCAAATGTTTTAGTTCAAGTAAGAACCATGGTACACCGATAACCATGTGATTTTGAGCAAACCACCAGCTAGGGGTGTGCATAGGCTGAAAACCGGACCGGACCGGCCAGGACCGGACCGGACCGAAAACCGAGTTCGGCCAAAAGCCAAGACCGAGACCGGACCGAATTTGGTCGGTCCGGTCTCGGTCCGGTCGGTCCGGTCTCGGTCTTCGGTCGGTCCGGTCCAAAACGGCCCAATTCGTCGGTTTTTCATCGGTTTTGGTCCGGACCGGACCGGACCGGACCGAGGACCGATTTGCCCAAAAGCCGAGACCGCGGACCGGACCGAATGTGGTCGGTCCGGTCTCGTTCCGTGTCGGTCCGGTCGGTCCTTCGGTCGGTCCGGTCCGGCCGGTCCGTTTGCTCACCCTTACCACCAGCTTCCAACGGATTTGATTTGTCTTTACCAGAAGCCGTTTGCTCTGGACTAGCCAACTCTTAGATAAATTATCAATATTATCTTTGGTGAGTCGATTACCAATTATGGTTTTTCCACTGCCTTTACCACAAGCCATAAACTTGCGGGCTAGCCAACTCTTCACTAATTAAAGATATGGTGAGCTGAATACCATACAATTTTGGGCAAATTGCAAGCCGTCAACGGATTTGAGATATCTTTACCAAGAGCCGTTTGCTCCTGGATTAGCCAATCCTTTTGTTTATTAGACATGGCGGACTGATAACCGATTGAGTGAGTGCAAAAACACTTACTCCAAAAAAAAAATTTTGGCCAAAAACGGGGGAATTGGTATAATTATATGATAAAATTCGTGAGAATTCCCCCCCATACTTAGAAATGAATATTGCCCTCAATATTCAAAGTACCGGCGGTTATGCCAAAACAAAGAACGTAAAAGGGAAATACTACGGCCATTATTTAGAAAGATTTTTTTTTTTTTTTTTTTTTTTTTTTTTTGAAAACTTATATATATATAACATGTGGGGCAACCCCCCCCCCCCACACTAGGGTGGTACACACGGGTGAAAACCCATGTTTAGCTACTGTTTTTGATTACCGAGTCGCTAGCTTGACTCGACCCCGAATTCATTGGTTCATGGGGAAGCAAAGTGGAAGAAACAATCTCCATCGGACTTTCATTCAAGATGTTTGGACAAACATTTGAAGCACGTGAAAATTCCACACCGATGAGATATACATAGAACCGGCTCAGAAATGATAAATGAAAATGCCGGGGTCAAAGATAGTGTCTTCATTCCCGAAGGAGTGAAGATGAAGAGAAATCACAAGATATTTGAGGAAAGGAAGAAAGGTTTTGATAACAATCAAGATCCATTCTTCATCCTCAAATGTAGACATAATGGGAGGAAGGGTGAGGGTAGTATCATTAATAAGCAAACTCATATGATAGAGTACACCTTCCTCCGAGCCAATATCATCCTCAAGATCAAAATAGAAATGATCATGTTCCGGAGGAGATATGTCATGAGAAAGTTCACCGGAGAACTCTTCATGAAGAGAATCATTCACATGAAGTGAAATTGTGAACTCTTGTTCCATTGTGGGCTCATCACTATCCTCAGTCTGAGTATCAAAAAGTGGATTCTCAGAAATTGAAGTGAATTCAGAGTCGAATTCAAATAGAGGATTGGTGAAAGTAGCTTTGAATGTTTCGGGAACAAAGTGATCAACATTCTCTATTGGACTGTTAGGGTGAGAAGTGAGTGAACGATCATTGATGTGAGTGAGTTCATCGGTGAACTCCTCAAGAAGATGATCAGCATCAGACTGTGGGAGTGATGCCTCAACATACTCGATGTTTCCATAGGAAGTACAATCGTCGCTAACATCGGAGAAAGTTTCAAAATGATCTTTTGAACACTCAAGAGGGGAAAGAGAATCACACAAATGGTCAAAAGTTCCCTGTGACTCTCTCGGGATTGGGACAAGGTTCTCAACACTAGACTTTATGAATTCGTCCGATTCCTTTTCAGGACAGTGTCAAGATGCTCGTCCCCCATGTTCAGAGAGTGAGTGGGAGCTTCGGGTGTGATAGCAGTTGTTTGAGATGGAATCTCAACTGCTGGGATATCAACTGACTGAGGGAGTTGAGAAATATTATCTTTAAAAGGATAAAAACTCTCCTCGTCATCGTCATAAAGAGCTGCCTTAAGAAATTGGGAACGCCTTAGAGCTGCATGCTCTAGGACTAATAATTCTTCCCTAGATTGGCGGGCCTCTCGTTCTTCGGCAAGCAATTCTCCCATGGTCTTTTCACCACTCACTTGATTCTTAAAGTTTTGAATCATATCATCAAGTGTTTTCATTGCGGTTTCAAAATCTTGGGAGATTTCTTGAGACAACGGCTCAGGTGGAGTTTGAACCGTATGGTGCTGTGGAGGTTGGAAATTGTCAAACATGTGAGAGTCATGATTGTTACAAGGAAATGGGTTCCCTATTTGACAATCAGAGCTGAAATGGGGACCTCCACAGTTCTCACAACAGTAAAACAGTTGAGTCTGGACTGGTGAGTTATATGGATATTGGTCATAACCAAAGTTCTGAGCATCACTGGAAAACTGTTCATAGACAAACGTGTTTCCGGATTGACACTCAAATCCTTGGTGAGGACCTCCACAATATTCACAACAGTAATGTTGATTATATGAAGATAAGTCGGGCTGTGGTGGGTAATTGGAAAAGTTTGAGGGGTCGTTAAATGAGTTCGGATTAGGATCATAATCAAATGAATTCCTCGAACCACAAAACAAACAACTCCCGTTATGAATATCATTACCACATTGTACACACGTACACCAACGACAGGGTGAACCAAAAAGAGGTTCACCACAACCGACACAAGGAATAAACGATTTCATTTGAGAGTAATGAGAAGGAATTAGTTTATTCAAAGAATCAACAAAACCAACATGGTGATCCGAATGACTATTAAGACTCGAAGAACATTTTGAAAAATCCGGAGGTGGGACAAGTGGTGTGCTCTGAGAGCTAGCAATTTACACCACTTCCGTTATGGTCTCTGGTTCTGGTTCTTGAGAAACGTGAAGATTAGGCAAGTCATTCTTGCTAGCCACCGGTCTAAATTCTGCATGTTTGCTTTTAACCGTAAATCGTGAAAGTTTAGGATCAATTTTAGACGGCTTAGGAGCAATTGCGGGGTTAGAGCTTTGGATAACCGTAGGTTGGACGTATTTAGCACTTCCATTATTAGAGGGAAGTACCTGATCCTTTGTCACCCCGGTTTCTCGTTCCATTTCCCTACGCAGAATTAATGGATCATCACGAACAACACGAATTCTTGACATTTGCGATAAAGTCTGAAGTTTTTCAACTTCGTCCCAGAATTCGTCCTCGAGAGATTCCATGAGAATAGAAGAAGTTAGAATCAAATGGATAGAGGGTAAAGGGATAAAGAATCAAAAAGAGTAAGAGGGTAAAGAGGAATATTTTTGGTATTTTTGAAAAACATGATGCAAAAACAAAGAATGAAAATCTTTTTGGGTTTTTGATTTTTATAAGAAAATATAAATACATACAGATGGTATGAACAATGAGTGAATATCCAAATCACTAATCTGCTAAACGGAAGATAATCAGCACAGCTCCCCGGCAGCGGCGCCAAAAATTTGATATGTGCCAAACCGTCAAGTTTTCTCACGCAAGCCGGCCACTTGTGAATGGCCGACCGTAAGAAACTTAAAACGGTTCAGAAACAAACTCAATGCAATGAAGATCTGGAGAGTATAGTGTTTCCCCGGGTCGTTATGTCCCAGCGAGCTATGCAATAAATCACCAAACGTATAGTGATCGAGAGATTTGAACAGAAAAAGGGATTTGTGATTATTATAACTAAAGAAAAAGCAAACAAATTACAGAGGCTTAAATGCAAATTAAAGGAAATTTAAAAAGATAAAAAAATATTAAATAAACGCTATCACTATTTGCAAAATGATGTTTTTGATTTTTCTGTTTTTATAAAACTGAATTAAAAAACTACGTAACGTACAAATGAAAATGTGAAACTTACACAATATAAATCTTAAAAATATAAAAATCACATTTTTACAATCCTAATGATAAAAGAAAATTTATAGAAAAAGAAAATTATTTTTATAACTATTTATCTAATTATTATTAATTAAAAACTATTTTAACTATTTAATATTAGCCTAAAATACAAGAAAATATGAAATAAAGCTAGAAAAATAAAATTATGACTTGGAAAAATCTAAAATATCAAAAGAGAATTTTCAAAACTATTTTTGTATTTTTCTGATTATTTTTCTATTTTCTAGGAATTAAAAACTATTTAAAACTACTTAAATTATTTAAAAATACAAATTTAACTAAGAAAAATCTAGAAAAATATTTTTTTGTCTTTTTATATTTATCTTAACTTAAGAAAAATGAAAACTTATTTTTTTGAGACTTTTCTTAATTAATTGGATTAAAAGCTATTTAAAAAGTACTAAAAATTGATTTAAATCAAGAAAAATAGCAAACTAACTTAGAAAAATCTGAAAAATTCAAGATAAGCTTAAAATAATATTATGAAACTAGGAAAAATAGAAAAACAGGGTGTTGTGTGAAGGAATATGAAACTGATGTGCAAAGTGCTTATAGATAAGCACTTAAGATAAGCTAAAAGGACCAAATGAGCACCAAAATGATTCAGAAGCTACAATATGCTAAAAGTGACCAAATGCAACAATTATCAACTGCTTTTAACCTCTAAAACACAAAATGCACTTATATGATGATTTGAGCTTATAGGCTAAAAAACAGTTTTGGGTGCTTCTTTTGGACTTAAGCACAAGCTACAAAATAAGCTGAAAGTGAAAACAAAAAGATGGAACCTAAACTAGACATGGGTGATTGCTTGTAAACCAAAAACCAAGCTTAGACAAGCTCTTGTGAGCTATGTGCAAGGGCTGCAAGAACTGCACAAAACCTGTGCAGTTCATTTACCTGTGCACAGGGCATATGTAGCCATCTAGACAAGCTAATTTGGGGCATCTAAAAATTTGATAAAAATCTGAAAAAATGCTAATAAGAAACAAGACCAGCTGAAGTTAATGAACCCATAATTTGACATGATTTGGCCCAAAACTAAGCTCATGAAAATTCATCCCATTTGGGCTCAAAACTGATTTTGTGCAATTTGACTTTTTAAGCAATTATGAAAAGTTGACTAACTTGAACTTTGATCTAGATTTAAGGACTGAAATTGATGTTAAGTGATGAAATAGACCTAACGCAATCTAACTCTATGTATTTTAAACACAAAACAAGAATTTGCTTTATTAAAATTCCAACAGTGAATCAGTTAAGACATTTAAGATGTAATTTTGACTTTCACTTACTTGATGTACAAATAACTGACTCAAATGAGTCTAATGTGCCTAAAGGGGACTTACCAAACTGAGTTTAACCACTTTTAAACACTGCAAATCCAAAAATCAGCTTAAACCAAACACCACTGTATTGACAGATATGCAATCAAAACTGAGCTACATACTAAACTAGCTAAAGCTATAGATCAAACTGAGCTTAACTATCCTAAATACAACTAAATAAACACATTTCAACTATTTAAAACTACAAATACAAGTACACACAAAATATGCACTGATATTGAAATGAAAATGAGTTATCTTACTCACATGTGTCCAACTAGTTTGCAGGCTAAAACCAGACCCAAGATCACTGCACTAAGCCATTTCCAACCCAAATCCAAGTCCTGCATCAACCCATTCCATTTCCAAACTGTTTGAACCAGAATTTCACCAAGTTTGACCTTTGTTGACCAGGAATGAAAATTGCTTGAAACTGAATGTAGGCTTACTAAAAACTTATAAAGAGCTTAATTAAGCTCAGTTGAATGAGAAAATAAGCTTTTGGCAGCTTTAATATAAGAACATGAATTTGAAATTCTCAACAGTAAACACAAGAACAAGAACTTTAACCAAACTTTGAAATTGATTCTTAAAACAGATTACAATGATAACATAACTTGAGTTTGAATCATAAAAACAAAAGATTACATATTTTAAGCTGAACTAAGACATTTATTAAAAAAACGACATAAAGAAAAACTTTAAAACTAACTACTACTTTTGCTTGCTATCTCTTGCTCTTTTTATACCCCACTCTGCTTCTCTCCTCTTTCTGAGCTTATCCCACATGCTTTAAGGGCCATTGGATGGCTTCAAGTCATCTTGACCACTGATTTGGTTTTTGGCGGGAAAAAGGTTTATGCCAGTTGGAGGTTGAGTGCAAAAGGTTGAAGGTGCATTTAATGCCCTTTGGAGTTGTGTGGAGGTGGAGTGATAATAGAGGGATAAGGTGAGCTGGGGGGGGGGGTTGATTGAGTGTTGCAGGGCTTTGGCAGGGAAACAAGTGGGGAAGAAAGAAAAGCGCGCCAAGGGGGTGTTTTGACTAAACATTTGACCGGCTATTAATAATAAAGGGGGTCCAAAATGCAAAGGGGTCACAATGGGTGGCAGGGTCCAAATGGTAATGGCAGGTCCAAAAGGGTTTTAGGCTTAATAATAACATAGGGACCTTTTGTGTAAATTCTGAATTTTGAGGGACCAAAGCTGCCAAATTGCAAAGTTGTTCCAAGGGACCATAAGTGACAAGTTTTAATAATACAAGGACCAAACTTGACATTTTCAAATTTCCAAGGGCCATTTTTGCCACTTTTTAAACTTGGAGGACCAAACTTGTAATTTTCTCAAAACTTTTGGTATTTTTCACCAAAGGACTAATTTTGACAACTTATTATTTTAAAAGGACCTTTGGTGATTTTTCTTTTGAAATTATGGCTCAGGGACTATTTCTGACAATTTTTGAAACTTGGGGGACTGAAACTGCCAATTATGCAAACTTAGCTCATTTTTCATCTGATTTTAAACATTTTGCATCTGAAACATATAAAATGCAATTTTGGAATATTTTCAGTATTTTGATGCATTTCTGAGCATTTTTAAACGTTTTGCAGTTCAGATTTGACTAAAAATGATGAGTATTTACACACTCATCAATCCCCCACACTAAACTATTGCTAGTCCCTAGCAATCTTTTGAGAAAAACTTAATGGATTTGAATCTCTTTACCAAAAGCCATTACTTCTGGAGTAGCCAAATGTTTTAGTTCAAGTAAGAACCATGGTACACCGATAACCATGTGATTTTGAGCAAACCACCAGCTTCCAACGGATTTGATTTGTCTTTACCAGAAGCCGTTTGCTCTGGACTAGCCAACTCTTAGATAAATTATCAATATTATCTTTGGTGAGTCGATTACCAATTATGGTTTTTCCACTGCCTTTACCACAAGCCATAAACTTGCGGGCTAGCCAACTCTTCACTAATTAAAGATATGGTGAGCTGAATACCATACAATTTTGGGCAAATTGCAAGCCGTCAACGGATTTGAGATATCTTTACCAAGAGCCGTTTGCTCCTGGATTAGCCAATCCTTTTGTTTATTAGACATGGCGGACTGATAACCGATTGAGTGAGTGCAAAAACACTTACTCCAAAAAATATTTTGGCCAAAAACGGGGGAATTGGTATAATTATATGATAAAATTCGTGAGCATTCCCCCCCATACTTAGAAATGAATATTGCCCTCAATATTCAAAGTACCGGCGGTTATGCCGAAACAAAGAACGTAAAAGGGAAATACTACGGCCATTATTTAGAAAGATTTTTTTTTTTTTTTTTTTTTTTTTTTTTTTGAAAACTTATATATATATAACATGTGGGGCAACCCCCCCCCCCCCCCCCCCACACTAGGGTGGTACACACGGGTGAAAACCCATGTTTAGCTACTGTTTTTGATTACCGAGTCGCTAGCTTGACTCGACCCCGAATTCATTGGTTCATGGGGAAGCAAAGTGGAAGAAACAATCTCCATCGGACTTTCATTCAAGATGTTTGGACAAACATTTGAAGCACGTGAAAATTCCACACCGATGAGATATACATAGAACCGGCTCAGAAATGATAAATGAAAATGCCGGGGTCAAAGATAGTGTCTTCATTCCCGAAGGAGTGAAGATGAAGAGAAATCACAAGATATTTGAGGAAAGGAAGAAAGGTTTTGATAACAATCAAGATCCATTCTTCATCCTCAAATGTATACATAATGGGAGGAAGGGTGAGGGTAGTATCATTAATAAGCAAACTCATATGATAGAGTACACCTTCCTCCGAGCCAATATCATCCTCAAGATCAAAATAGAAATGATCATGTTCCGGAGGAGATATGTCATGAGAAAGTTCACCGGAGAACTCTTCATGAAGAGAATCATTCACATGAAGTGAAATTGTGAACTCTTGTTCCATTGTGGGCTCATCACTATCCTCAGTCTGAGTATCAAAAAGTGGATTCTCAGAAATTGAAGTGAATTCAGAGTCGAATTCAAATAGAGGATTGGTGAAAGTAGCTTTGAATGTTTCGGGAACAAAGTGATCAACATTCTCTATTGGACTGTTAGGGTGAGAAGTGAGTGAACGATCATTGATGTGAGTGAGTTCATCGGTGAACTCCTCAAGAAGATGATCAGCATCAGACTGTGGGAGTGATGCCTCAACATACTCGATGTTTCCATAGGAAGTACAATCGTCGCTAACATCGGAGAAAGTTTCAAAATGATCTTTTGAACACTCAAGAGGGGAAAGAGAATCACACAAATGGTCAAAAGTTCCTTGTGACTCTCTCGGGATTGGGACAAGGTTCTCAACACTAGACTTTATGAATTCGTCCGATTCCTTTTCAGGAACAGTGTCAAGATGCTCGTCCCCCATGTTCAGAGAGTGAGTGGGAGCTTCGGGTGTGATAGCAGTTGTTTGAGATGGAATCTCAACTGCTGGGATATCAACTGACTGAGGGAGTTGAGAAATATTATCTTTAAAAGGATAAAAACTCTCCTCGTCATCGTCATAAAGAGCTGCCTTAAGAAATTGGGAACGCCTTAGAGCTGCATGCTCTAGGACTAATAATTCTTCCCTAGATTGGCGGGCCTCTCGTTCTTCGGCAAGCAATTCTCACATGGTCTTTTCACCACTCACTTGATTCTTAAAGTTTTGAATCATATCATCAAGTGTTTTCATTGCGGTTTCAAAATCTTGGGAGATTTCTTGAGACAACGGCTCAGGTGGAGTTTGAACCGTATGGTGCTGTGGAGGTTGGAAATTGTCAAACATGTGAGAATCATGATTGTTACAAGGAAATGGGTTCCCTATTTGACAATCAGAGCTGAAATGGGGACCTCCACAGTTCTCACAACAGTAAAACTGTTGAGTCTGGACTGGAACAAGGTTTTGAAATTTATATTTTTACATTAGGCTTTGAAATTTATATTTTTACATTAGGCTTTTTATGCAATTGGAGACGCTAAAACTTTTTTGTGCAAATTTTGTATCAGAAAAATATTTTAGTATTATCCTAGAGTTGTGAATTTTCCACATATGGGTCAAATTTGTGCCACCAAAGATTGAGGGAATAATTTTATTGTTTTCTGTTAATTGAAATTAGTACAAAATACATTGTTTTTGTACTTTTAAAATGACATAAGAGATGTATGGTCAAAATGAAATATTTAATTGTTGAATGTTGAAAATTAGTTAAATGTGAGAAAAATGTATAGTGTAATTAATAATATTATTAAAATACCCTCTTATTTAAAAATAGGAGGTGATACTCACACCACATCTTTTGATGCATACACCACAATTTATGCATTACAGTATTGTATGGTACAAACTGTAATACACAAATTATGGTGCATGCATCAAAAGATGCAGTGTATGTATCAATTGCCCTTAAAAATACATTGATTTATTCATATTGTACAACCAACTAAAAGCATATTTACCAAATTAAATAACAATTAAAACACTACGTACTAAAAAGTACAATAAAATTTTTACGATATACAATTTAAACAAGCTACAACATAATCCAGAATATAAAAATAATTAAATACACTAATTAATGTTATTTTTAAAACACCCTAAAATGAAAAATACATGTTATTATGCACATTATACCAATTAATAAAACACACAAAGTTTCATACAAGCTAACAAGTTTTGAAAAGTACATGTTATTATACAAATTAATAAAACACACAAAGTTTCATACAAGCTAACAAGTTGATGGTACACATAGTTTTGAAAACCGGACCGGACCAACGGGTTCAAACCGAGAACCGGTGTCGCCACCGGTTCAACTAACCAATAAAAGCCATCCGAAAACGAACCATAGAGGACCCGTTGAAACCGATACAAACTGGTAAATCATGTCTCATCGAGATTTATTTCTACGGTTAATCGTCACAGGGTACCCCACGTATACTATATATAAATGAAAAAAACAAAAAGTGAAAGTAAAAAGTTGAAACTAAAAATAAAAATGTTCAAAACATATATTTCAAAAGGAAACTATTAATACACATCGAAAACCTGGTTGACCCGGGACGCTTCAAACCTGACGGGTTGACCCGGCTTAATTTCATTTGTGTTCAACCCAACCCGTCGGGTTGACCCGGTTTAAATCGACCCGTTTTTCGATCGGAACATGTCAACCAGTTGAACCACCCGGGTTGACCCGGGTTTCAAAACATTATGTTTAATCCTCAAATTTTCAAACTGTTATTATTTTTCGTTTTTAACCCATAAACCTTTTTTTTATCACTAAATGATATTTCGTTATAAAATCTCGTTGCTATGCACGGGTACTCGTCGAGTACTTTTAAAATGACATATAGTATTCAATTATTCGAATATGAACTTCGATAATAAGGAAATAGTTATGAAAGTTTTATCTTCACTTTCCAAAAGTCATTTAATTGATTAAAAAATAATAATAATAATAACAAAATAGAAATGTGTACGATAAATTTTAAGTAGCCGGAATGCTATATTTGTCCCAATATTAAGTATTTGCTTTTTTAGTTTGATATCTCATAAAACATGTATTTATTTCTAAATTTAACAAAATCTATATGTTTTACAAAACAAAAGTGACATTTGCTGATCTATTGTGTAATTGTATTTTATTATAATTGTTTGTATTTTATAAGTGAACATTTGATTTGAGAGAACAAAATAATAGCGATAGCCAATAGATAACACGACTCTCATGTTTTGAGGGGGCCACAATATTTTAAACTAGTTATTAAAAAAATGAAGAGCCTTTGAATGTTGTAGAATATATTTAGAAAGCTCTTTCGTTTCTTACATGGAATAGTGTGGAACAATTTTATAAAGTCACTAGCCAACTCCATGTCAAGAGTGTAGAACAATCATTTATGTGAGTGTACATACTTAGTACTAGTATAAACGAGTGTGGAAACCCGCGCGATGCAGCGGGATTGCTTTTGTTTGCCAAATTGCTATAAAGGACTTACTTTGCAGCGACACTTAAACCTTATGGACTATTTTTGCCAATTTGGACTTACTTTGCAACGACACCTAAACCTCAAGGACTATTTTTGCCAACTTGCGAAAGTTGGCAATTAATGCAAACAGTGTTTGGGAGTCACTGTTGCCCGCTCTTTAGTTAATATATATAATACGTGGTAGCCTAACATCCCCAACTTCTCTCATTTTCTCTTTATAATTTAATTTAATCAATAAAAGTAGTATTTCGATAACTAGAAATGGCATTAGGGCAGGCTTATGGCAGGTTTAAGAAGGGGCAATCATTCCCATCCTTAAACTTGATTAATAAATGTCTCTCTAAACCTGCCTCAATCACCTTCGAAGATTATGTTCTCGTCAGTGATTTTATCCGGGTGTCCTTTACATGCACAATTCTCGATCAAACCCGCACCATTTCACGTTTATTAGTATTTTTACACCATTACTAATATGATTTCATACAATAAATTGAAGAATTGATAACTTATTAATAATCAATTACATATCAACCTTATTAAATCTTCAATAATAGTATTAAATATAAATAATGATAACTTGCATTGTCACAAAGTATTACATTGAAAAAGCTTCTATGATCACAAATTATAATCATTAAAAAATAATAATAATAATAATAATAAAAAAATAAAAAATAAAATAAAAATTATTAGTCAAATATATATTTTTATTACTTTTTATTACGTAAATATATATTTTTATTACCTTTATAAATCAAATTTAATATATATTTTTTTTAATATTGATTTTAACGGGGTAATAAAAGGTAAAATGCTATGCCCCGTTAGTTAGTGTAAAAAGAGGCATACCTTCAAACGTGGTATGCTTGAATGATTATCAACATAACCTAAACTACAAGTTTAATATCAACATTCTACAAATATATATTTTTATTACCTTTACTAATCAAGTTTAATATATATAATTTTTTAATAAAGGCCTCTCCAAAAAGTTCCTAGAATTTATACATACTAACGGGGCATAACATTCTACTTTTTATTACGTAAATATCAACATCCCTGCCCCATTAGTATGTGTAAATTCTAGATACTTTTTTGTTATAAACTTAAAACGGGATTTAAACGCAACGGCTATACTTGTAAATAAACGGATACACGCATTCTAATCGAACTTAATGCATCATATATATTTATCATTCAATTAACATTAATAATGTAAAAATTAAGTATACCTAATCGCTCCTCGAAAGTTAAGTCGTACATATGATTGTCTGCACCAAATCCGCACATTCCATAGCCTCCTCTTCGATCTCAAGTATCTGCGTATCCGACGGAAGAAACGCAACGATGTAGCCTAACAGCAGTTGGAACGCCATGGAAATTGAGATTTTAGGGTTTAAAAAGAGTGAACAAAATCAAATAGTGAGCGAATTCAAAGAGTGAAGAAAATATCTTTTAGGGAAATGAATTGGCAGGTCTGAGAGACATTGTAGCCTACGTGGCCTGTGTTTGACTCGACTGCTAAAACTCAAGCTTAAAACTTGACTCGAGTTTTACTGCGCGAGATTAATAAATATTTATCATATTAGTTTAATTTTACTCGTTTTATATACATACATATAGATAGTGCAACTTTATTTTCTGAACCAATTTAAATGCGACAACTGCGCGAACTCCTCTGAACCGTTGGATATTTTGATCAATGGATAAAATGATATGTGCCATTAGTGTTGATAGCGTATCAATATTAATGACCCAAGCCCATTAATTAAACGCTCGGATCAAGCTCATCACCAAAGCCCAGTCAACACTTGATAAAGGCTCGGCTTAAATCACATGCCACGTAGACCTGGAAGGACCTCTCACACATAACTAAGTAAGAACAAAGCTATGCTCCCCAACTGTCACTAGCGGAGGGAAGAAACACATGTCCGAGAGTATCAACGAATTTTATCGCCGCTTGTGACGGAATCAACGCAGTCGCTGATGATGATGAAGATTTGGATAATTGTGGTGATTTAACAGCTTGTAGTAATGAAGGTTTGGTAGGTGAACTAGTAGTAGGTTTACTTACGAGTGACTTAGCAAGTGATGAAGGTGATGGTGAATTAGTAGGTTTAGTTACAGGTGATGAAGGTTTGGTAGGTGAATTAGCAGATGACGCCATTAAAGAAGAATTAGGGTTTAGATTTTGGGGAGATGAGTGGAGAGTGTGTGTTTTTGTGAGTGTGAGTGTGAATGTGAAAAAAAAAAGGGGGGGGGGGGGGAGGGAAGAAGATATTTGTTTGGAGTTGGGGGGGAGGGGGACTTGTGCGGTCGTTGACGGTTAGAAGGGTTTTTTTTGCAAAATTACACATGTCCTAGGCCTTTTCTATTCTTTAATGAAATTGATTTCCACACATTTTAAACTGATTGTACTTATTTTTTATTGTTTCTTTTTAATAAAAAACGTTTGATTACATATCTGTAGTTGTAGTCATAACATGTAAAAAAAAACTTCTATATTGCATCAGAAAAAATAAATAAACCTACTTGCCAAACGAGCATTAAATGTCACAATTTGTAACGCGAGGTAGTATCTTCACTTCCGTTATTGGATATTGTTATCCTTATTCTTGTATATTAGTTTAAAACAAATAACGTATTCTTTGAAATTGCACAACATTTTATAATATAAAAACCCTTGGAATTATGTAGAATTTAATCATCCTTGTTTCTATAAGATTCTTTTATTGATTAAAATTCGAAAACAAATATTTAATTTTAGAACAACAAAAAGTAGCATTTTGAACATCTAATTTGTTGATGCATAATCTGGCGTGGACTGGATTCGACAACTCTCTTTGGGCCGTTAGTCGTCTTCTCGAGCCCTAGTAGACCTGTCAACAAAGAGAACCCGTTAGGAGTGGACCCGAGGCCGTAGCCCCGGGGTCCACCTCCGACGGTCAAGTTAGTATGCGATGTAGCATATCCATCAAAGTTAGGGTTAGAGATAACATGTCATGTATTTATAGGGCATGGATTAGGGTTTAGGCGTAGAGTGGGCCGCTGTCTGCCGGGCCTGACCCATTTCTGGCCCAGTCCGGACTATACGTCCACAAGCCCCCCAAGTTTAGTATGAGATAGCGCATGGCTATGTTATGCTAGACTTAAGTTCTATTCATGGCCGCGTAGGCCCAATCAATCATGACATTGCGATTGTGAGAGTGGATCCCGTATGCTGCATCCTGGGTGAGGGCGTACCTTTTGTACCAGTAGCGACGTAGCATAGTGCGACAGAAGACGTGCTTCTGTAGCAGAAGTGCGCGCTGTGCGCGACAAAGAAGTGCGACAGAAGACGTGCTTCTGTAGCAGAAGTGCGCGCTGTGTGCGACAAAGAGGTGCGACAGAAGACGTGCTTCTGCGCGCATTACATCCGTCTTTACAACCGACAGAGGACGTCTCCCCTGCGGCAAGATGGTGCGAATATTTAAATCCGTCTTTGTACCGGGCTTGCAATACCTCTTACATACGATCTGCTTCCAAATATACATGCGTGACGCGTACGGAAACAGTAGTATATATACTCTGGTAACCCCCCAAGTTTGATGGTGCTACTCGTGTAGGAGCATTAAATTTATTTAATCTGCGAAAAACACTGAATGCAAAGATTAAAAGTATATGCCGCGAATCGCAGCATATAAAACCTAATGAATTGAAACAATAGACAGCACATAGCATGAATAATATATAATAGAAGTGGTAGTGCGCACCCGTCGTGGGATGCGTACCGACGAAATAATTAATTATGTTTTTTTTTTTTTTTTTAATGTATAAAATAAAAACTCGGATGGATGTACCGTGACCGCGACTAATAGACGCAGATGGATTTATCGTAACCGCATAGACTCGAACGTTTGTGGATGATCGCAGATGTATATACCACGGCCTTTGTCCAGTGCGCTCATGGCGATTGACTAGCATCGTGGTGTTCGCGCGTACGCGATCTCTGCGAAGATGTCTGAACGCACGGTCTTACGCGGGTAGATTTATCGTGACTGCGTTGTTCGAGCGCGAACAAGCGTACCAACCGTAAAAACAGTATCTGCGCGAATTAATTCGCGGCTAAAAAATAAAATAGCTCCGATCGTGCGGATATTTTCTTAGGTCCGATCGTGCGGACTAAAAGATAAAATAGGTCCGATCGTGCGGACTTTTTTTTTTATATGTAAAAGAAATATTATTATACCCATTCTTGTATCTTATGTAAAGAAAATCATGAATCGTATACATGTTATATTAGATTATTTATATAATAAATACATTCACGTGAAGGAATATTATGATGTTTATTCACTACATCGTCACGTGGAGTATTAGAGCATGGATACTTTAAAGCATGCACGGCAATCGATTATATTAATTGTGAATGATATTTTAAATCAATCGATTATAGGGATTTAGAGTTACCAACTTTAGAAATTGATTTCTGCTTTTCGGTAATATGAGAACACGAAACATAGTTTATTCGGGTCACACGGATGGCGCCAACTTGTTGATGCATAATCTGGCGCGGACTGGATTCGACGACTCTCCTTGGGCCGTTAGTCGTCTTCTCGAGCCCTAGTAGACTTGTCAACAAAGAGAACCCGTTAGGAGTGGACCCGAGGCCGTAGCCCCGGGGTCCACATCCGACGGTCAAGTTAGTATGCGATGTAGCATATCCATCAAAGTTAGGGTTAGAGATAACCTGTCATGTATTTATAGGGCATGGATTAGGGTTTAGGCGTAGAGTGGGCCGCTGTCTGCCGGGCCTGACCCATTCCTGGCCCAGTCCGGACTATACGTCCACATAATTTGAGACGTTTATGATACCCAAGAATAAGGCAATTGTATGCGATGACATAACAGCGAAACTTGGGTTTAAATAGATGCATATACAGGGACGGAGTCAGGGGTCCCGTGGATGATCGGGACATCTATGATTTTTTTTGATTTAGTGTTAATTTTAAGAAAAAATATTGATTTTTTCCAAATACATTTTAAATGACCCCGGTCAATCGAAATTTGTTTTAAGTATTATTTAGTTAGCATCTTAAACTTCATTATATCACGGTTAAAAAAATATGCATCCGGTCATATTTGTTTCTGACTCCGTCTCTATACATATATATAGTGAATCTTAGCTTGAAGTCCAGTTTTCAAAAACTTTCTGTTCACTGCCTAATCTCTATCATGTAACAAACTCAAATAAATTGAAACTACCATACATTTGAGATGAAATTGGCAGATCAAAATGTACCCAAAATATAGTAAGACTATGTTTATTAAGTGGGTTGGCAACCCAATTGAATGGTATATATACGATTTTTTTTTTTTTTTTTATAATAAAGCCATCCAATCTTCATATCCGACCAAGATCGTATGGCAACCCAAGTTGGCAACCTTTTGACACATGGCAGCCCACAAATGGCTAGTTGTTCTTTTTTTTCTTTTTTCTTTTTCTTTTTCCTTTTTAATACTTATTATTTTATACCTTTATATTATTAGGTTGAGTTGTTGATAAATGGTAAAAATATATAGATTGGTTGTATGTATTGGTTGTGTAGGTGGAGGAAAGAGAAAATAATATTTTAATAAGAGATTGAGTTGCGATAGATTGTTGATAAAAATAGTCTAATACAAGCAAAGATATAAAAATAAGTCGCCATAACGTTGATGCATGATAGTAGTGATCTATATATAGATAAATTAGTGATTGTGAAAGGTAGGTGCAACAACACATGGCTTAGAGCATGGGGTGTGGTACAAATCGTTTCTCGCCGAAGCTGACATGGATTCTCGCCACTTCATTTCGTGGCTCGCCACGATACCATGCCCCTTCGCCACAAGCAATCTCGTCGTTACAACGAAACACAAAACGACAACTATAAATCGAATATATCCGTTGCCTTTTCAAACGGTTTAATTTCAAAAAGAAAAAAAAAACTTTTTATTTTTAAAATAAAAACTTTACCCACCCTCTTATAAATAATACCTCATTTTCACAAAATCATCCACACTCTTTTCTTTCAAATCATTCACACACTACTCTTTCAACTCTTTACATCTTAAGCAAAAAAAACATGAGTGGTTCGGATTCCGATCTTGATGATTTAGAAGATATCAAGATGATTCTGAACGCTGCAGGTTATGGGCAATCGTTGGGAGAAGATGAAGCTGAAAGTTCACGCAGTCGTAATTACATCTGGCGTGACCGTGAAATTGCCGAAAAACGTCTTATATCAGACTATTTTTCTGATCCTCCAAAATATCCGGAGTACTATTTTAGGCGTCGATTTCGTATGAGCCGTCAACTATTCTTACAAATAGTACAATGTATTGAAATTATATTCAAACTGTTGATCCTCTTCCACCGCATTTTGATTTCTTTAGAGTCCGACCCGATGCGTGTGGTGTAATGAGTATGAGTGTAATTATGAAATGCACATCTGCCGTACGCCAATTGGCCTACGGCACCGCACCTGATGTATTTGATGAATATTTGCAAATGGGGTCACACATGGCACGCGATTGTCTAGATTTTTTTTACTATGTGTGTAATTGAATTGTTTATGCCCGAGTTTTTAAGAAAGCCTAATTTGGGTGACATTCACAATTTATATAACGCACATAACACGGTCCATGGGTTTCCAGGAATGCTTGGGAGCATTGATTGTATGCACTGGGAATGGAAAAACTGTCCCGTTGAGTGGCAAGGGCAATTTCATAGAGGTGATAAAAAATATCCAACTATTATGCTTGAAGCCATTGCATCATACGATTTATGGATTTGGCATGCATTTTTTGGGGTAACGGGTGCGAATAATGATTTAACTGTTTTGAATAATTCACCGTTATTCGACGACCTTCTTGATGACATCGCCCCCAAGGTTCCGTTTCAAGTAAACGGTGCAACATTTGAAAACGGGTATTACCTAGCTGACGGGATTTACCCAACTTGGTCATCTTTTGTCAAATCTTTCTCCACTGCATATTCGGAGAAAAATGCCTTGTTTAAACAAAAACAAGAAAGTGCTCGCAAAGACGTTGAAAGAGCTTTCGGGGTCCTTCAAGGACGTTGGCATATTATAAGCCAACCGGCGCGTGCTTGGACTATCAACAAGCTAAGAAGAATCATGTACACGTGCATCATATTGCATAACATGATTTTGAAAGATCAACAGTTTGCGATATCCGAATTGAACGATATTTATGTTTGTCCGCGAGCAAATATACAACGGACATGGATTGAGCGATGCGATCTACAACGAAAGAATGCCAAAGAACTGTGTGATAAAGCAACGCACGCAAGACTTCAACGAAATATCATTGAGCATGTTTGACATCTACATCAGCAACAACAACATTAGTTTAAATTTCTTATGTTTTTTTATTTCACAATGTATTTTAAATTTCGTATATTTTTTTTCACAGTGTATTTTTTTTTATGTTGTATTTTTATTTTAAATGAATGGAATGAATTTAATTGTGTTTGGAAAATATGGAAAAGAAATAAAATGAGAGTGGGTGGGGCCCAAATGAAGAGAAGTGAGTAAGGTTGTGTTTCTTTTTCTGTTATGGGAAAGAAATGATGGGACCTACATATTTAATAATATTACTTTTCTAACATGGACCCACAAGTGCCCCTTAATTCATCTGTGTCACTAACACAATATATACTAACCCTTCCCCATATAGAGGCTCTAACATACGTGGGGTCCATAATACTTATAAGCATCTTAATCCAAAACAAAAAAGAAACACCCCCTAAGTTGTGATTGGGGGTATTTTTTAGTTAGTGTGTTGGAGTGATGTGAGGTGACGTGGTACACGTGAGGCCCAAATGAGGAGAAGTGGTAAACCCATCATACCCCATGCTCTTAGTGTTCTTCTTATTTAGTGCTAAATGCTCCTTGTACATTTGAGTAAAAAACTTAAAAGTTGGCTTATATGCAGACAACCACCGTTCTAATACATTAGTACGTTGTTCCAATACATCAGCACGCCAGCCCAATGCATCATACTGCCTCCGCAATTCATCATACCGAAGCTTGAAAGCCTGCAGCCGCAATGCATCACGTTGTCCCAATTCATCATCACATTTTGATAAATCAACCAAGTGGGTCGCTAATGCAACCCTCCGATCCGCTACATCACTCTGATGTTCCAAAATATCAACAGCCGCTTATAGTCTTCATCGTAAATCTTCTTTGCATCAACACGTCGTAACCTTTCATGTTCCTTAAATTCAATTAAACCTTGTTTGGTGAATGGAAAGTGTCTAGTGGATGATGTATGCATAAATTATGTCAACAGTTATTGAAAACCGACTTATAATAAAAACAAGGGTTATTGTCATAAAATAATCATCTACTTTTTTCAGTGGCCCGTTTTGGTTTTGGTTTTGGTAATTAAGCTTTTCTTAGTCCCGTTGTACTGGTAATATAGTCAACATCATAACTGATTAAATTGCCTGACATGGCATAATTTATATTCGAGCGTTACCGTTGATCCTCTCAATTTAGTTAAAAGTATGATAAAGATGCTATAGTGTGTGTAGGAATGACTATATTGTGAGGATCGACCTTCACATAAGCAAAATATGCAGCGTCAGTTATGTGCCTTGGTTGAGTAAATTACTGTATTTGCCCACCCAATGCAAGTATAATACCCAAAAGCCCAAAACGGGACAGCAGAAAGTTTAATTATCAAAACGGGCTATTAAGAAAAGTATGGCAGCAAGTCTAAAAAGAGCTCGAGGTTAGTTTTTAACAAAGAGGTGGGTTACCTTTTGATGAGCACTAGCACAAGTGTGAACATGATGAAGTATAGCATCCTTGTATGTGCATAAGGTGTTTATAGAGGGCGCTGTAGACATAAAGTAATTAAGATACAAGCAATAGTGTTTATTTAATTGTGGTCGAGAAAGTGAAAACCTACACCTACCTTCCCACCGGATGCAGTTTGAAGCCATTTTTGTATACAAGAGAATCCATACAAATGCCCACAAGGAAGACAACTGCAGACATTAAAAGAAATGGTGAATGCTGAATATATGTAACAAACTTTCTCAAATTAACCGATATACATTGCTTATTTTATTCTCAACATACGTAATATCCTTTCAAATTCTTACCAATATACGTAATATTGTCAGGTTACTAGTTTTTAAAGTTATAGTAATGGCCCATGTCGTTTGTGTTAACTTTCACCTTTAGTCCTTTGACATTTTTTAACTTAAAAAAGTTGCAATAATGTTCCCTGTGGTTTGCTTTGAATTTTAGTCCTTTGACTTTCATCTTTTTTATATATTATTTTATACACATTTTTAGGTTAAAAGAGCAAATTTGCCATCTAAAACATCTCAAAAGAGTTATTTTGCCATTAATCTTTTAATCCACCTTTATTTGTCACTAAACATTTATCGTTAGTGCATGTTTGCCACTCATCCATTAAGGTCGTTAAGTAGGTATGTATAGGTCCGACTTGGCATGATATACGTAGCATCTTGTCAAATCGAAATGTCTAAATGATGTTGATTAAATTGGCAGTAACATTCTCTCTGTTATTAGGTTTGATATTTGGATTATAAATTTATAAGTTATAACCTTCTGTTTCTTAAATCAATTTAAAACTCTTCTTATGTCGTTTTTTTGGCATAAACAAATATAAAACCATACGATGAAAACCGACCATTTTGATTAGAATATTTATGCATTTTAAACACAATAATGCTTATACGAGAATTTATTTAAAGGCTTAATTTACATTGCATGTATTTTTGTAACTTTCAAAGCGTTTGTTTTTATGATTGCCTAGGTTTGTTTTGTCAAGAGTTTACTACTAAATTAATACATCTTTTCTATGAAGTATCATGTCACTCTACTCACGCGTGTTTGGGAAGAAACAACAAAAGAGCTCAAGTAAAAGTAAATAAGAACATCAAATAGACATAACAGTGAAATTCAAAAGAAAGGACTTAACGAAATATTCTTCGCGTTAAGTCACCAAGTACGCAGAAATCAAATTTGTCAAAGTTTAGTGGTAAATACACTCATTTAATTATTTTAGTGGCAAATAAAGGTAGATTAAAAAAGGAATGGCAAAATAACTCTTCTCATATGTTTTGAATGGCAAAATCGCTCTTTTAACCACATTTTTATATACGTTTTTATCCATATTTTTATACATTTTTTTATACACATTTTTTACAAACGTTTTTATATACGTTTTTATGCACATTTTATACATGTTTTTTACACATGTTTTTTACACGTTTTTATTCAATTCGACCTTTACTTATTGAACTGATCTTATTGAATCGATGGGCGGATAGGAACCTACCGATTCTGCTCCCTACTATACTAAAGGGGCCCTAAGCCAGCGGATCTTGCCCCTTTTTCCGGGTCGATACCATCCTAGGCAAAAGTTCAATATAGAACCAAAATTTACCATAGATCCAATCAACCAATAATAGCCATTCATTTTTTTATTATGATAAACTTTCACCATTTTTTAAAAATTTAAATATCTTGCAAACCGTTAATCGTTACGCGATAAAAATTATACCATCGTGACGAGAATTAAATTATCTTTCTATAGATATGCACTACTATATATTTTTAACAACTTTTTTTTTTAAATTTCGGTCAACAAAAATCATATATGATTTGTGAAAATCATATATGATTCGATTTTTACGAATCACATATGATTTTTGAGAATCATATATGATTGTAAAAATCATATATGATTCGTAAAAATCGAATCATACATGATTTTTTAAAATCATATATGATTCGTAAAAATCATATATGATTTTTTCGGACGGAATTTTTGAAAAAAAATGTTTGTCGAAAATATGTAAAAGTGCATATCTATAGAAAGATAATTTAATTCTCGTCACGATGGTGTATTTTTTATATTTTGAAGATTTATTGTTTGTAAGATATGTTGTTTTAAAAAAAAAGATGAAAAATGATTTTGTATTAATTTAGATAAAAAATGGAGGGTTATGATTGGTTCATTTGTTTTATGACAAATATGAGTTCTATATTGATCTCAACTCTACCATCCTATCTTCTAAGTGATAGACTTGAGCATTCATTTCTAAAGTTGTTGCTCATCTATGTAAAAAGGATACTTTTCTCTCGGTCTTTTTAATTAATGCCTAAAAAAGATCTGTCTTATCTCAAGCATGTGAAAAGTCCTATCCCATATAGCAGCAGGGTGGAGAGCGAGACTGACCATTAATTCGACTATTCTAGAGCCTATTCTAACTCCACTATAAAAGAAGGTCCTACTACTTGTGTGAAATCAGTCGCTTGAGAGGTTCTGTTTTGTCGAGCCTTCTTTGGTCTCTGGTTTGATGGTTGTACGTGCTAAAAATCTGGTATATTTCGTTTTGTTTCCCATCCTAGTCTTTCGCAACACTTCAGGTTTACTTCTTTTGTTAGGTCTCGACTTTTTCGCTCAGTCTGAAGGCCAAGTTTTTTTGGACCAGCTGGATCTTAACGTAACAGGCCCCATTGTTGCCATGGTGTGCAGAAAATGGGATATCAATGCTGTTACTGGCCGTTACCTAAGCACTGATTTTATGATATCTGATGAGAGGGTAAGCTGCAAGTTACCTCTCCTGAAATTAAAGGAAATGGTATTATGAAGAATTTTAATTAGTGGCATGTATGATGATTCTTTTATGGGCATGCTAACTCTTAATTCTTTATTTTTTTTACCCAGGGTATTACAATGCATTGCACCGCAAAGTCGAAGACATCACACACCTTTGTAACCAGGTTGAAAGAGGGAAACATCTATACCATTAATGACTTTGTTGTAATACCAAACACAGAAGACTACCAGATTATGAAAAAGAGTCCTTACATCATTGAATTTCATGGTGGCACCATTGCCAGAAAATCTTCGGTGAAGTCAAATGGTTTTGTGAGGCGCCCTTTTGATCTCATAGCTTTTGATAATCTGCAAGTTACAGATAACAAATTCTTCAGCCTTCTCTTTAATAGCCTTCTCCTTTACAGGCTTCTCCTTAACAACAGCCTTCTCCTTAACAGTGACCTGTGTGATTTGCATGTCACTCCCTCTTTGGGGAATAAGAAGTACTTTGTGACATTTATTGATGATGCTTCTAGGTTTTGTTATGTCTATCTGTTACATACCAAGGATGAAGCATTAGATAAATTCAAAGTGTTTAAAACTGAAGTTGAATTACAACTTGGGTCCCTGATTAAAATATTAAGGACTGATAGGGGAGGCGAGTACAAGGATACTCAATATTTTCAGTCTGTTGGTGTAATCCATGAAACGACTGCTTCCTATACTCCTCAGCAAAATGGTATTTCTAAAAGGAAAAACAGGGTGCTGAAGGAGATGGTTAATTCCATGTTGTCCTATTCAGAACTGAGTCAAGGGTTCTGGGGAGAAGCTATGTTAACAGCTTGCTATTTGTTAAATAGGGTTCCCAACAAAAGGAACATGGTTACCCCTTATGAGCTCTGGACTAAAAGGAAACCCAACCTGAACTATCTCAGGGTTTGGGGTTGTAGGGCTGTTGTAAGACTCCCTGATCCAAAGCTTAAAACTTTGGGTGAAAGAGGCATTGACTGCATCTTTGTTGGATATGCTGAGCATTCCAAGGCTTTTAGGTTATATGTTATTGAACCTAATGAATATGTTTCAATTAACTCTATAATTGAATCAAGGGATGCAATATTTGATGAGAATAGATTCTCATCACTCCCTAGACAAAGTCAGAGGATTCCTAATGCAACTCATGACACTGGTGTATCAGAGGTCCTTGATGAATTACCATCAGAGGTCCCTGATGAGGTTGTGGTTCAACAACCTGAAACTTTGCTTAGAAAGAGCAAAAGGGTCAGGACTCCAAAGTCATTTGGACCTGAGTTTCAACTATACTTTGTTGAAGGAACAAGGGATGAGGTCTCAAACCAATACTCCTATTGCTTCATTGTTGATGATGATCCCAAAACATTTGAAGAAGCAATGAAGTCCCAGGATATTTCTTTCTGGAAAGAAGCAATCAATGATGAGATGGATTCCATCATGGGCAACAACACTTGGGTGTTGGTTGATCTACCACCAGGTTGCAAACCTCTGGGTTTCAAATGGATTTTCAAAAAGAAAATGAAGGTAGATGGAACTATTGAAAAGTTCAAGGCTAGACTAGTCATTCAGGGCTTTAAACAAAAGTCGGGAATAGACTATTTTGACAGTTATGCCTCTGTGGCTCGTATCAGTACCATAAGACTGTTGATTGCCTTGGCATCAATTCACAATCTGGTTATTCATCAAATGGATGTTAAAATAGCTTTCTTGAATGGTGAACTAGATGAGGAGGTTTATATGAACCAACCTCAGGGCTTCATCTTGCCTGGCAATGAAAACAAGGTGTGTAAACTGATTAAGTCTCTTTATGGACTTAAGCAGGCACCTAAGCAATGACATCAAAAATTTGATGAAGTGGTTTTGTCTAGTGGTTATGTTCTTAACCAGTATGACAAATGTGTATATAGCAAATTTGATGATTCTGGTAAAGGAGTCATCATTTGCCTATATGTTGATGACATGCTGATCTTTGGCACTGACCAAAATCAAGTTGACCTGACAAAGGAATTTTTGTCATCAAGGTTCTCCATGAAGGACATGGGGGAGGCTGATGTTATCCTTGGTATAAGGATTAAACATGAAAGTAAAAGAATTTCTATCTCTCAGTCTCATTATATTGAGAAGGTGTTGAGGAAATTCAATTACTTTGATTGTACTCCAGTGAGTACTGTTGTTCCCTATTCACTATAGTTTAAAAACAATTAAGTACTTAAAATAAATTAATAGTGAATAATGACTGAAATTAACGTAAGTAAAACACACTAAGTAATTTTCAACATCATATTCTTATTAGAAATAAATCAAAAGAATACGTTACCCAAGTACTTGCGGAATAGTACTTGGGATTGAAATGACAAAGTTTGGGTGACTCCTCTCTAAGCTCAGGCTAAGTCTGAGCATAACTCTTAGAACCCAATGAGCTAGCTCAAGGATAAAGTTGTATTTGGAGGAGTGAAAAGTTGGCTTGTGTGTATGTGTGTTTTTACAATTCACAAGCTTAAACTTTTCACACATTCTCTTATGCTATTTATACAAGTATGATTTTAACTTTATCCTAGAAGATAAACACATTGATCACAGTAATCACGAATATAGATATATTCGATTATTGTTTACTTTGCTATTAGTAGTCAGGCGGCGAAGCTTCTTTCCTTAACAGAGAATCCTTTAGTATCGCCGCTTACTATAAATGGGAAGATATGGCTTTAGTAGATAGAGACTTAGTTTTATCTAGGTAAAGCACTTGGGGACTTAGTTTTATCTGGGTAAACTTTTCCCGCCTAGTCCCGCTCATTCTTCAGTCTTCAAAGCCTTCAGTCTCTTCCTTTAGTTTGTCTTCAGTGCTAACAGTTGGAGAGGAGTCTTAGGGATTCAGTGAGTTATTGTCATCACTCACTGAATCCACCATCTTCTTTTTGACTTAGTCTTCACCCATTAAGTTCCGCCTTGCTGAGTGGAGAGGCTTCTTCTTCGCCTCGTACTGAGTATCCTGAAGATGGCTCACTGAGAGACTATGCACTCAGTGACCTGATAGTGTTTAACGGATTAAACACTTAGGTTATTTTCTATTCAAATCATAGATTAAGGGGTTTGGGTATTTACTGAACCCAACAGTCTCCCCCTATTTGGATATACAAATAGCCTAAGTGTTTGATCAGTATAAGTGAGCAAATGGCTTCTTCTTACACTGAATGTACTAATGAATACAATATGGAACACTGAGTATTTTAACAAAAACATACATCTTTATTAATCATCTTACATGGTTCCTATCACTAGTACAAAGAAAAGATAACATGATGTCAGTCCAGATGGATTCCCAGTGCTTCAAGCTTCACTTTCTTGGTGATGAGTGTTTCCCTGTCAGGATGGTCTCTTATCTTAGCATTCAGGTCTTGACAAAACCTGATGTTTGCTGGGGATTAGATCTGAGAGGCCACTGGAATATAGCTGATCATAGTAGCTACTCCTGCCTGATCGATATCACTCCACCTTTGGAATGCTGGGTTCCCGTAGACATCAATGAAAAATAGCCCTCTTTTAGGCTTTTCAATCACTAGACAGTTCACAAATTTCACACCCTCAGGCAGCTCTCTGTTGCATTCTAAGCCAGGCACTTTGATCTCAGGCTAGAACTCAACTCTTTTCCTTTTGCCAGTGGATGCTTGTGGTTGAGATCCTTGAGGTGCAGTCAAGGCAGGCTGAATTCCCAGTTGGGCTGGTGCATCTCTCAGCCTTTCATATCTTTTGCTGAGCATCTTCATTGGGTCCTTGACCACCTTATTTTGCTTTTTTTCCATGATTGGACCAAGCTCATCGAGTTCAGTGATTCCAAAATCAACAAAAGTTAAGGGATCATGAATCTCGAAATGTCTCTTATCACCCGCCTTGTAGACATTCATTGCTAGTGGTTTGGAGTTGGGGATGATTTTGACATCAGTGATTTTCTCAGGCTTCCTTCGGCTTGTCATTGTCCAGTTGTAATGATCAATTCGTTCTTGCCTGACAGCTTCAGATTTCTTTTTCTTTGCTTCAAACTGCTTTCTCATTGCAGCCATCTGAGCAGCTTGAGCATCCTTGAACTTTTGCCCTGCCTGACCCTTTTGAAGCTTGCTTGGATCTAATCCCATGTTCTCAGCTTCTTCGGCGACAACCTTTGCTAGTGCTTCTCTGTTCCTTTTCTCTTCCTCAGCTAGTTTCAATCTTCTTTCTTCTTTAGCAAGATGTTTACTCAGCTGTTGTGGTGTGAGCAAGTATTCAGTGTCGCCGATTTTACAGGGAATCTTCTCAGGCTCAGCAGTTGACATTATGCCTTTGCCTTTGTCCTTGCCTGAGGAAGATGATGCAACTAAGGGTGGTGTTGTTGTTGTGACCGTCAGTGTTGTTGTTGTTGATGTTTGTGGTGGTAGTGAGGATATGGGTATTGCTGAGACTGGTGCAGATGATGTTGGAGCTACTGATACTGGAGGTGTTTGCTCCCCCTCAGTGTGAAGAGCAGTTTCTTCAGCAGTATTCTCCCCCTCAACTGTTGCCGAAACTTCAGTGAGGGCAAGAGTTGGAGTTGGTGCTGAGGGGGACGGAGCTGCTTGGCCCTTGAAGGCCTGATATATTTCAGTGATCATAGCCTTAATCTCTGAAGTATCTGCTTGAAGACCAGTGATCTTTGTATCCAAGTTAGCCTGAGAAAGCTCCAAAGCAGTCATCCGGGGACCAAGATTCCAGGCCATGGAAGACGAGGCCTGAGCCATAGCAGCTACCTGGGTGTTCAATGAGTCCACTGAGGTCTGAAGAGACTGAACTGAAGATTAGAGACCCTGAACATTGGCAGATTGGATCATTTCAATCAGTTCAGTTAGTAGAGATGAATTTTTCATATACACCTTAGTGGCTTCCAGTACTTTGGCATTGATTGCTGGGTCCTCTTTAACAGCATCCCTGATTTCATCAATTGTAACTCCACATGACTGAAGATGCTTGAGAAACTTAACCAGGTTTTCATCCAGTCTGATAAGGTGTTGGTACATGAGATCTTTGTGCTCATGAACATTTTCATTGAAGGTGAGCACATCAGATCGAAGATCAGCGTAGCTGGCTGCCGCTTCAGTGTGTTGATCCCAAAATTGTTCAGTAACCCCAGTGTACAGTCTCCTTGAGGCTTTAGTGATCCACTGAACCAGCTGTCTTTCAGTGACTGGAAGAATGTTGTCAAAACGGTTAAATTACCAGAGCTGGATGATGAGGAGTCTGAGTCATTATCTTCTGGATGAAATGGTGACTCAGTATGCTCCTTTAGATCAGGCTGAGGCTCTTGTTCAGATTAAACCTTAGCGTCCATTTCTTCTCCAGCTGATAAAATTTCATCTTTAATTTCAGCAAGTTCATCCTCTGAGAATAGAATACCAGTGACATCAGCAATTGTGAGTAAGAGGTTGGTGATGGGTTCCATATCAGCGGGTGGTATATATCCCTCTGAGTCTTTGTCCCCCGTTGACCCCTCAGACACTGGTGGGAGTTTCCCAGTGCCTTCTCCGGAGTCAGGATTGGTTTTGGGTTCCGTATCGGCGGGTTGTTTCTTTCCCTCCGAGTCTTTATCCCCCAGTGACCCCTGAGACACTGGTGGGTGTTTCCCAGTGCCTTTGGCGGAGTCAGTGATTGTTGTATCCCTATCAGTGGGTTGTTTGTTTCCCCTGAGTCTTTGGGATCGATCAGTGTGCCCTCAGACAAAGACTTGGATTTGTTAATGTCATCATCAGGCGTAGTGGAAGGCGCTCCCCTACCAGCGGGTTGTTTGTTTCCCTCTGGATCTTGGGGAGTAGTAGGTGTGACCAAGGGCACTGACTGTGATGTATCAGTGTCCTTCGTTGTCACGGGGGTGGTTGTTGCCTGGTCAGTGGGTGTCTGTTTAGTCTCGGGCTTTTTGTGCCTCTTAGGCTGTGCTCCTGAAGCCTCAGGGCCCTGAGACTTTGGTTTAGTCTTAGTCCCAGTCTGAGACTTCCCCTTTCTCTTTTTAGGAGCAGGGTTTAGAGACACTGATCCACTTTGATTGTTTACAGCAATCATGTGGGCCGTCAATTCAATGGGAGTGACAAGGGATGGGTCCTTTTGAAAATTTGATGGGCTCAGGATGCCAGGTAAATTTCCAAATTTTTCATCCTGAGTATAATTTGAACCCAGTAACGATTGCAAAGCACAAGAGACAAACCTAGGATACGAAACGTACTTCGTCCTAGTTTTGCTTTGTAGCTTCGTTACGAGATCACTATAAATGATCTCCCCTATGTCGACAGTGACCCCATTCATCAGGCAGTATGCCATCATCAACTGAATAGAGTTAACTTGTTCAGTGGATGAGCGGTTCCCGCCGAGGACCTGAATCACAAAAGTGAAGAGGATCCTCCAAGCCACGGGGAATGAGCTTTTAGTGACTGGGGTCTTGTCCAAAAAATTTGGATCTAAAACGATTTGTTTTAACCCATCCTTCACTGTGGAGGGTTCAGGATGGGCGACATAAATACCTTTGTTATAATCTAACCCTGTTGAAGTGCAAAACGTTTTGTAATCCAGGGTGTATTGTTGCCCCCCATTAAGACTAAACCTGATGATATACTCCCTGAGTGGTCTAAGGTTATTCTCATCAGTAGAAGGTGTCGGGTCAAAGGCTTTAGCTGTAGCCCAAAATTCCTTGAGGTAGTTTGGGTACAGTACTGAGGGACATTTTACAAAGGCCGTTTTAAGTGGGCAGTTGAATAAAAAATTTATAATGTCTTTATAGGTTGGGACATTTTCAGGGTATTCAAAATTTCCTATGACATTATTTGTTTTAAATTCAATGTTAGTAAGATCCCCTACCTACTGAGAAGCAAACTGGAGAGATTGTGTTCTAGCCATTTCTATTAAAGAAGATTTTAGGGTTAAAAAAAATGTTTTGACTAGAACAATCAAAGTATTTAGATCTCTCAAGTTTGTGATGAAAAACTTTTGTAAATGTTTACAAGGAGGGTTTTCCAAAAGAGGTTTTAAAGATTTTGAGAACACACAAATTTTTTGGATTTGAGAAAGGATTTTGACAGAGTTTAGTTGCAGAAAATAATTTGTGTGTGTTTTGTGGTTTTTGAAGAGGGTATTTATAGAGTAGTGAGAGGGGTGGTTTTTGTATAAACGTGGATATGTAAAGACCATTTTTGAAATCGTTTGATATTCCACATTTAATGCCACCCATCACTTCACGCAGTAAAATCCCGTCTTTCAAGGAAAACAGTTGCAATGCACAGTAAAAGTGCACTTTAGCAGTAATAAAATATCCATAGGATATTTTATGTGAGAGAAGGCATTTAATGCCAAGTGGGGTGAGGTAAATGATGATACTCCTGACAGTAAGACATGTATTCCTATATTAAATTGGTGGGATTACCAACCTAGGACATTTAAGTAACTAATACTTGAAGCATTTAGTTACTCATTCAATGCATTATGTCAGGGACCCTGATTGAGTCTTACTCATTCAGTGAAAGGTAGATTTTAGATGTTCAGGGAGACAAACCGTTTCACAGAACTCACTGAGATTGATTTTCAGATGCCTGACTTTCAATGTCAAGCATTCCCAATTCATCTTTCAGTCTCCTGAATGTAGGTTCATCCAAAGGTTTGGTAAAGATATCAGCAAGTTGATATTCAGTGGGGATGAAATGAAGTTCTATGTCTCCTTTCATTATGTGATCCCTGATGAAGTGATATCTGATATCAATGTGTTTGGTTCTTTGATGGAGGACAGGGTTGTTGGAGATTGCAATTGCACTGGTGTTGTCACAGAAGATGGGTACCATTTTGTAGTGGATATCATAGTCACTGAGTTGACTCTTCATCCACAAAACATTGGCACAATATCCTGCAATAGCCACATATTCAGCTTCGGCTGAAGACATAGCCACTGACTGCTGCTTTTTAGCACTCCAACAAACCAGTTTTCCTCCAAGAAATTGACAGGACCCTGAGGTGCTTTTTCTGTCCATGTTGCAGCCAACATAATCAGAATCAGAGTAACCCTTGAGATCAAACCCTGAGCATTTTGGATAATAGAGTCCAAGGTTTGGGGTTCCCTTCAGGTACCTGAGTATTCTTTTGGCTGCAGTGAGATGGGATTCTTTAGGATTGGACTGATATCTTGCTATTATACAGACTGAGAATTGGATGTCTGGTCTAGAAGCAGTTAGATACATCAGTGAGCCTACAATTCCTCTGAAATGAGTTTGATTGACTGATTTGCCAGCGAGATCAGGTCCAAGGTTGTTGGGTGGGACCATTGGAGTCTTCACTGAGGCACAGTCAGATATCTCATATTTCTTCAAGAGATTTTTGGTGTATTTCTCTTGACTGATGGATATTCCTTTATCAGTTTGCCTGATTTGTAGTCAAAGAAAATATGTGAGTTCCCCCATCATGCTCATTTCAAACTTCTTTGTCATCAGTTTTTTAAACTGTTTGCAAAGTTTGTAGTTTGTTGAGCCAAAGATGATGTCATCAACATACACTTGGACTAGAATCACATCCTGTTGAGTTCTATAGACAAACAGAGTGTTGTCTATCTTTCCTCTGAAAAACTTGTTTTGTATCAGGAAGGTTGAGAGAGTTTCATACCATGCCCTGGGAGCTTGTTTAAGTCCATAAAGGGCTTTGTCAAGCTTGCAGACATAGTCAGGGAATTCACTACTCTCAAAGCCTGGAGGTTGCTGAACATATACATCTTCCTTGAGATCACCATTTAAGAATGCACTTTTAACATCCATTTGGTAGACCCTGAAGTTCATGTATGTTGCATATGCAAGAAAGATCCTGATGGCTTCCATTCTTGCAACAGGAGCAAATGTTTCATCATAGTCAATGCCTTCTTGTTGACTGTAACCTTTGGCTACAAGTCTGGCTTTGTTTTTAATGACAGTGCCGTTTTCATCAGTTTTGTTTCTGAAAACCCACTTCATTCCTATGACTACTACATCCTGAGAACATTTGATCAAGGTCATGACCTTGTTTTTATCAAACTGTTGCAGTTCTTCTTGCATAGCCTGAACCCAGCTTGGGTATTTTAGAGCCTCAGTGACACTTTTGGGTTCTATCTCTGATAGGTAATCAGCATATAGACATTCATTGGCTGAAGCTGCAGTTAAGTTAGCAGCCATGCTTCTAGTGAGCATACCCTCAGTAGGTTCACCAATGATATTTACAAGCTCAATGTCCTGAGATCTTGTCCACTTACTTTGTGGTCTGGGATCTGAGCTTGAAGATGTCACTGGGAGTTCAGGTGTGAGTTCAGGTGTAAGAGCCATAGGATCATTTAGATCATCTGTTGAGGTGACTTGTTCTGGTAGAGGTTCTTGAGTTATAGGATCCTGATCATTTGGATCAGTGTTACCTATCCCAGTAGGGACTGACTGATTATCAATGAATTCACTGATAGTTGGTTGTGACAGGTTGTGAGGCAAGACATAATATGAGATGTCAGCATCAGCTTGGTATGAGGAATTGGTTTCAGTGTTGTACTCATCAGGAGGATATCTTGATGAGTTATCAATTCCTATTTCTTCCACTAAAGTGTTGGTGAACCTGATGCTTTCTATACTTTCATCAAAGGTGACATGATAGGTTTCCTCAACTTGTTGTCTCCTTGTGTTAAATACCCTGAAGGCTTTGGAGATCAGTGAGTAACCTAGAAAGTATCCATCATCAGCTTTAGCATCGAACTTGCCTAGATGATCCTTGTGGTTATGAATAAACACAGGACATCCAAACACATGGAAGTAGCTGATGTCAGGAAGTCTACCTTTGAATATCTCATATGGGGTTTTATTATGTCTTTTGACAATGATTGACCTGTTTTGAGTGTAACAGGCTGTTTTAACTGCTTCAGTCCAGAAATGCTTTGAAAGGGTTGAGCCATTTAACATGGTTCTTGCAGCCTCAATGAGAGTTCTGTTTTTCCTTTCAGCTACCCCATTTTGTTCAGGGGTATAAGGAGATGAGAAATTTTGGGAGATTCCCTTCTCATCACAGAAACTCTCAAGCCCAGCATTTCTAAATTCAGTACCATTGTCAGTTCTGATTTGTTTCACCGTAATGTCATTCTGGTTTTCAATGTTCCTGATAAATGACATTATAGTATCAGCTGCCTGACTCTTTTTGGAAAGAAAGTATACCCAAGTGTATCTTGAATACTCATCAACAATGACAAGTGTATACTTCTCATGCTGGATTGATCTAGGACTGACTGGTCCAAAGAGATCCATATGCAAGAGGTGAAGGCAGCTTTTGATAGAGAAGTTTTGCTTGGTTTTGAAAGATGCTCTTTTATGTTTGCCTTTTTCACAGGCAGAGCATGGTTTATCTTTTGCAAAAACTAGTGATGGTAAGCCAAGGACCTTGTTTTGTTTTGCCAAGTTGTTGATGTTTTTGATGTTTAAGTGTGAGAGTCTCTTGTGCCACAGCCAATTGATAGTTTCAGTGGCTTTGGCAAAGAGACATGTTCCATCTTTAGAGAGAGTTGACATGTCTAAGACATAAACATCGTCTCTCCTAGGAGCAATCAACACAACTTCCTTGTTGGCATTGAAAATGGTACCTTGTTTGTCATTGAATTGTATAATGTACTTAGCATCACATAGCTGACTGACACTGATGAGATTGTATTTGAGACCATTGACATAAGCAATCCTAGAGAAAACTATTCCATTGCATTTTACTAAACCATAACCTTCTGTGGGACATGATGAGTTATCACCAAATACTACCTTGGGCCTTGGTTCCTTTACATACTTGTGCAGATATTCCTTCACACCAGTCTTGCTTCTTGAGCATCCACTGTCTAGATGCCAGATAGGCTCCCTGGCATACCTCTGCACAAGTAGTAAACTGAATTAGTTTCTCTTCGTGACCCACTTACTAGTGGGCTTGGGTCTCATGGTCTCTTTGAATTGAGCAATCGATTCATGGTCATTGGTGGAGTGCAATGAGCTACCACAGGTTTTGCATTTAGAGACTGAGGATGACTCAGTGGATTTGAGTTGTTTTGAACTTCTCCTTGCATGGATTACATTGTCATGCTGAGATGTCTTATGAGCTGTGTTACCACAAATATCACAGCATATGTTCATAAGACAATCATCAGGGCGATGATCATTAAAGCCACAGTGTGGGCAAGGAAGAAAAGGCTTTGCTCTCAACTTTTGAGCTTTGGATGAAGAAGCATACTGATTACCAACTTTGGTGTAGTTTTCTTGACTGAGAGAGCTCACATATTGCAAGTGGTCAGCAATTCTGTGATCATCCTTTTTGCAGATCATGCAAAAAAGGATTCTATAACAGTTGTCAGTGGTGTGACTGGTATAGTGGCACAGATCACACTTATACTTGTTTTTTATGGTGGCTTTTGATTTTGAGGAACTAGAGGAAGCTGACTTTGTCTCCTTGATTGGTTCAGGGACCTTTTCAATAAATTCTATTTTGTTAGTTAGCTTCCTCACAAGTTCAGTCAGTTGTTGAATCTGATCAGCTTAAGTGGGGATTGAGGATGTGGAATTTTCAGTGGGGGTAGATTCTTGATGGTCTTTTCAAAATGGTTCTACCAAGTCCAGACCTTTCTTTAGGAGAGTGTGGATTGTAATGTAATGGAGTAAGCTCAGAGCTAGGATCAGCACCCTGAAGAGGTTCCAAAGGTGGAAGTGGTGCTTGAGATTCATCTTCAGACTCAGAGATGTGTTCAGTGCTACTGGGCACATCTGGGAGTCCAAGCATGCTCTTTAGAGCTTGACTTTCAGGCTCTAGAATTCTTCCAAAGTCAAAGTTAGGAAGCTTACTCTCAGGATTAAGTCTTTCAATCCAATCACTGGGCTTGGGAACAGACAACATATTGGTAATCATGCCACCAGACACAAATGGTTTCTGACTCTGGTCTTTGTTGTGAGAGTCAGAAAGATGATGTTCACCTATGACTCTCTTTTTGCTACTGGGAGCACCCACAACATCAAAGACTCTTGGATTCTTGTTGGTCCAACTATCAATGATTTCTTTTTCTTTCTTAAGTTCATCTTGAAGAGCTTGATTTCTTTTAACTAATTAAGTGTTTTGAATTTGTAAGGTGATAGCCTCAAGCTTGTTTTGTTTTAACACAAGTAACTCATCCCTAAACTTATTCAATTCAAAACTTAACTTGTTGTACTTAGAAAAAAGATTTAATATTTGCTCCTCTACAAACTTAAGATCAACATTGATATAGTTCATATAGGACTGCCAATCAGAATCATCATCCATAGAAAGTAGAATATTTACCTTCTTCATTGTGATGTTAACCCATTCTCCATTTCTGGCATGATTCTTTCCAATAGCTAGCTTGTCTTCCTCTGAGAGGGCCATCAGTGCGTTGACATGCACCATTTCATCATCTGATGAGACTGGCTCTTCATCCCAGTCGAAGGTTTCAGCAACGAAACCTTTGTTTTTACCCTGCACAGATTGAACACTTTTTGGTTCTGAGGGACTGGCCTCAAGTAATGCAAGCTTAGCTTTGATTTTCCTATACTTAGCTTCAAAATCTATTGTTTTGTTCTGGTCAGATTTATTCTGAAAGTTTTGATGAGACTGATAGATTTTAGGTTGAAATTTGCTAAAGCCTGAGGACTGATTTGACCCTGATGGTCTGTAAGAGGGTTCAGAAATTATTTTTGAAAAACAGTCCTTTGCAAAATGACCTCTTTTGTGACACTTAAAGCACTCAGTGTCCTCATTTGCTTTAGCAGTTGAAAAACCTTTGTTTCTTTTAATAAACCTTCGAGAGTTTGCAAGGAGTGCCCTTTCCTGAAATTCAACATTCAGGTCATTTAGGTACTCCTCACTTGATCTCTCATCAGGCTCATCATCAGAATTTTCTTGAAAATCTTGAACCACATTGTTAGAAAAGAAGGCAGTTGATATAGGTGAGGTGATGGTCAGGGACTTCTTGACTTCCTGAGACTTCTTTAAGTCAGGGTATCGTCTGTTGATGAGGTTTTCCTCATAGACAAATTTCCCATAAATTTCAGGAAGTTCAAGATTTTGGATGTGATTTTGCATTTCTAAGTCCCTGAGAGAAGTTCAACCATTTCTCAGGGAGACAATTAACAAAACCAACATTTATCTCATGTTTGGATAACTTAACACCATCATTAGCCAGTTCATTTAAAAGAGTTTTGTAACGGGTGTAAGTTTGAGAGAGAGTTTCAAAGTCCCTAGCCCTGAAGGTATTATACTCAAGTTTCAGGTCCATTATCATGTTTTCCTTGGTATCAGATGGACCTTCATGGCTATGGACCAGGTCATCCCAGGTTTGTTTAGCCGTGTTACAGCTTATAACTGACTCCATTATATCATCAGGAAGATATGATATGATGATACTTTTGAGTCTTTGGTCCTGGTTGACCACTCTCCTTTCATCCTGAGTCCACTGAGCTTCGGGTTTGGGCAAACCTTCAGTAGTCTTTGGGACAAATGGACCCTCATTAATACACTTGATATAATAAGGTTCCATCCCAATCAAATAGCAAAGCATACGCTTTTTCCATTTGTTGAATTTGCCAACTTCAAGTCTAGGGGCAACAGCTGAATAAGCTCCACCCTTTTTATCGACTAGTTGGGGTACATCAATTTCAGCTATAGGAATCCTAATTTAAAAACTTTTTAGAGCGGCTTAAAAGGTTTTATAATCAGCCTGGCTCTGTTACCACTTGTTGTTCCCTATTCCCTATAGTTTAAAAACAATTAAGTACCTAAAACAATTTAATAGTGAATAATGACTGAAATTAACGTAAGTAAAACACACTAAGCAATTTTCAACATCATATTCTTATTAGAAATAAATCAAAAGAATACGTTACCCAAGTACTTGCGGAATAGTACTTGGGATTGAAATGACAAAGTTTGGGTGACTCCTCTCTAAGCTCAGGCTAAGTCTGAGCACAACTCTTAGAACCCACTGAGCTAGCTCAAGGATAAAGTTGTATTTGGAGGAGTGAAAAGTTGGCTTGTATGTATGTGTATTTTTACAATTCACAAGCTTAAACTTTTCACACATTCTCTTATGCTATTTATACAAGTATGATTTTAACTTTATCCTAGAAGACAAACACATTGATCACAGTAATCACGAATATAGATATATTCGATTACTGTTTACTTTGCTATTAGTAGTCAGGCGGCGAAGCTTCTTTCCTTAACAGAGAATCCTTTAGTATCGCCGCTTACGATAAATGGGAAGATATGGCTTTAGTAGATAGGGACTTAGTTTTATCTGGGTAAAGCACTTGGGGACTTAGTTTTATCTGGGTAAACTTTTCCCGCCTAGTCCTGCTCATTCTTCAGTCTTCAAAGCCTTCAGTCTCTTCCTATAGTTTGTCTTCAGTGCTAACAGTTGGAGAGGAGTCTTAGGGATTCAGTGAGTTATTGTCATCACTCACTGAATCCACCATCTTCTTCTTGACTTAGTCTTCACCCATTAAGTTCCGCCTTGCTGAGTGGAGAGGCTTCTTCTTCGCCTTGTACTGAGTATCCTGAAGATGGCTCACTGAGAGACTATGCACTCAGTGACCTGATAGTGTTTAACGGATTAAACACTTAGGTTATTTTCTATTCAAATCCTAGATTAAGGGGTTTGGGTATTTACTGAACCCAACAAGTACACCTATGGATACTTGTGAGAAGCTGATGCCTAATAATGGCAAAGATGTATCTCAACTTGAGTATTCTAGGGTAATTGGCTGCTTGATGTATGTCATGACTTGCACAAGACCTGATATTGGTTTTGCAGTGGGAAAAGGTATACTGGTAATCCTAGTGCTCATCACTGGCAAGCTGTTCACAGGGTACTGAAGTATTTAAAGAGAACTATGGATTATAGTCTCTCATATACTGGCTATCCTTCAGTGTTGGAAGGATGCACTGATGCAAGTTGGATCAGTAACACTGAAGAAAATTCGTCTACCAATGGCTAGGTATTCCTACTTGGTGGAGGTGCAATTTCTTGGGCATCCAAGAAGCAAACTTGCATCACCAGTTCAACAATGGAATATGAATTTGTGGCCTTAGCAGCTGCTGGTAAAGAAGTTGAATGGTTGAAAAACTTGCTTCTTGAGATTCCATTGTGGCCTAGCACCTATTTTTATCCGTTGTGATAGTGCAGCTGCATTGGCTAAGGCTTATAGCCAGATGTACAATGGTAGATATTCTTATACTTGATGTTAAATCAAAAAGTATAAGAACTGCTGGTTTGAACTTTTTGTTTTTAACACGGAGGGAGATATTCTTATACTTGAAAAGTTGTTAAATCAGGACACTTCTCCTCCACTCCCTCCCATCAACCTTCATAACAAGGAAGTCAAGTCAGTTGAGAAAACTGAAGAATTTCCTGAAGTCGAACTTAAGGACTTACCGCCTCATCTCGAGTATGCATTTCTTGAGGGTGATGATAAATTGCCTGTCATTATTGCTCGAGATTTGAGTAAAGATGAAAAGACTGCTCTCATAAAGGTCTTGAAGTCACACAAGCAAGCAATTGCTTGGAAACTCTCCGACATTAAGGGTATCAACCCTGAGTTTTGTACTCACAAAATCTTAATGGAGGATGACTTCAAACCAGCAGTTCAACATCAGAGAAGGGTGAATCCAAAAATCCATGATGTTATCAAACAAGAGGTTATCAAACTTCTTGATGCAGGATTGATTTACCCAATCTCAGATAGTCCTTGGGTTAGCCCGATTCACTGTGTTCCTAAAAAGGGTGGCATAACTGTTGTCACGAATGAAGAAAACGAGTTAATTCCAACTCGGCTGGTTACGGGATGGCGTGTGTGTATTGACTATCGTAAGTTGAATGACGCCACCCGTAAAGACCATTTTCCTCTACCCTTCATGGACCAGATGCTTGAGAGATTAGCAGGGAACGAATACTATTGTTTCCTTGATGGTTTCTCGGGATACTTTCAGATCCCCATTGATCCACAGGATCAAGAGAAGACCACATTCACCTGCCCATACGGAACTTTTGCCTACAAACGTATGCCTTTTGGCTTATGTAACGCTCCTGGCACGTTCCAACGCTGTATGATGGCCATATTCCACGACATGATCGGGGAAACAATGGAGGTGTTTATGGATGACTTCTCAGTCATTGGGGATTCATTCCAGACATGTCTCTCCCATTTAGACAAAATGCTTAAAAGGTGTGAAGACACCAATCTATGTCTAAACTGGGAGAAGAGTCACTTTATGGTCAAAGAAGGCATAGTCCTTGGCCATAAGATTTTCAAAAATGGGATTGAGGTAGATAGAGCAAAAGTCGATGTTATTGCTAAACTGCCTCATCCTACTACCGTCAAAGGTATTAGGAGTTTCCTTGGTCATGCCGGGTTTTATCGCAGATTCATACAGGATTTTTCCAAAATCGCTCGGCCTATGACCCATCTTCTTGAAAAAGAAGCTCCTTTTATCTTCTCTCCTGAGTGCTTCAAAGCTTTTGAAACACTAAAGAAAAAGCTTACGTAAGCACCCATTCTAGTTGCCCCCGACTGGGATCTACCCTTTGAGCTCATGTGCGATGCAAGTGATTTTGCTATCGGTGCAGTCTTGGGGCAACGCAAAACTAAGCATTTTCAGCCTATCCACTACGCAAGTAAGACTATGACTGAAGCTCAAACCCATTACACCACTACAGAAAAAGAACTATTGGCTGTGGTGTATGCGTTTGAAAAGTTTCGGCCATACCTCATCTTGACTAAATGCGTGGTGTATACGGATCACTCGGCTCTTAAATATCTCTTTGCAAAACAAGATGCAAAGCCGAGATTGCTCCGTTGGGTTCTCCTCCTCCAGGAATTTGATATCATTATACGTGATAAAAAAAGGAGCTGAGAACCTTGTTGCTGATCATCTGTCCCGATTAGAGAACCCTCACCAAGATGTGTTCGAGAAAAAGGAAATAAATGAAACATTTCCTCTCGAGACACTCAATGCGGTTTCTTTTCGTGGAGACTCTTCTACCCCATGGTTTGCTGACTTCGCAAATTACCATGCGGGTAACTTCATAGTGAAAGGGATGTCGTCCCAACAGAAGAACAAATTCTTTAAAGATGTTAAACATTACTTCTGGGACGACCCCTACTTGTTTAAAATTTGCGCGGATCAAGTCATCAGGCGATGTGTGTATGGTCAGGAAGCTATTGACATTCTCAAAGCTTGCCATTCTGGACCTACTGGGGGACATCATAGCCCCAACTACACCGCCAAGAAGGTGTTTGATTCCGGATTCTATTGGCCCACAATCTACAAGGATGCCCATGAATTTGTCAAAGCCTGTGACGCTTGTCAAAGTCACGGGAATATCTCACAAAGGAATGAAATGCCACAAAACGCCATTCAAGTGTGTGAGATCTTTGACATCTGGGGCATTGACTTTATGGGGCCATTCCCTTCTTCTCGCGGTAATAAGTACATACTCGTGGCCGTTGACTATCTGTCAAAATGGGTTGAAGCTAAGGCTTTGCATACCAATGATGCCCGAGTTGTTGTGAAATTCTTGAAATCTCTCTTTGCTAGGTTTGGAACTCCACGAGCCATAATCAGTGATCGTGGTACGCATTTCTGCAATGACCAATTTGAAAGAGTCATGCAGAAGTATGGTGTAACTCACCGTCTCTCTACTGCGTATCACCCCCAAACTAGTGGGCAAGTGGAAGTTTCAAACCGAGGGATTAAAAGAATCTTGGAGAGGACGGTTGGCGAAAACCGTGCCTCTTGGTCGGATAAGCTAGATGACGCACTCTGGGCCTTCCATACAGCTTACAAAACACCCATCGGGTGTACTCCATACAAGCTTGTATACGGGAAGGCATGTCATCTACCTGTTGAGCTAGAGCACAAGGCATACTGGGCCTTGAAGCATGCCAACTTCGATATTCAGACTGCTGGTGATCACCGGAAAGTTCAGATGAATGAATTAAATGAACTCCGTGATCAAGCTTACGAGAACTCTTTGATCTACAAAGAAAAGACAAAGAAGATTCATGACTCTAAAATTAAGAACCGCGTTTTCAACGTTGGTGATCGAGTCCTTCTTTTCAACTCAAGATTGAAGATTTTCTCGAGAAAGCTTAAATCCCGTTGGTCTGGTCCATTCACTATCACTAAGGTTTATCCTTATGGCACCATTGAGTTATCTCAACCCGATGGTCCAAATTTTAAAGTGAATGGTCATCGAGTGAAGCATTACTTTGGAGAGGACATTCCCCCTGTGGTTGTCCCAGATCTACAAACCTTCCCCATGAACCAATGAATGCGGGGATCGAGTCAAGCTAGCGACTCGGTAATCAAAAACAGTAGCATGCCATATGGGTTGTCACCCATATTTCTGAGCTGTCTGAAGTTTGTTACGGTTAGCCATTCACAAGTGGCTAGCTTGTGTGACAAAACTTGACAGTTACTTCTTTCTACTTTCTACCACCCTAGTGTGGGGGAGTTGCCCCACATGTTGTGTATATATAAGAGTTTCAAAAAAAAAAAAAAAAAAAAAAAAAAAAATCATCTTGCTAAATAATGGCCTTAGTATTTCCCTTTTACGTTCTATGTTTCGGCATAACCGCCGGTACTTTGAATATTGAGGGCAATATTCATTTTTAAGTGTGGGGGGGAATTCTCACGAATTTTATCATGTAATTATACCACCTAATTCTCCCATTTTTGGCCAAAAATTTTTTTTTTGGAGTAAGTGTTTTACACTTACTCATTTGGTTATCAGTCCGCCTTATCTAATAAACAAAAGGATTGGCTAATCCAGGAGCAAACGGCTCTTGGTAAAGATATCTCAAAACCGTTGACGGCTTACAATTTGCCCAAAATTGTATGGTATTCAGCTCACCATATCCTTAAAAGTGAAGAGTTGGCTAGCCCGCAAGTTTATGGCTTGTGGTAAAGGCAGTTGGAAAACCATAATTGGTAATCGACTCACCAAAGATATTTTATCTAAGAGTTGGCTAGTCCAGAAGCAAACGGCTTCTGGTAAAGACAAATCAAATCCGTTGAAAGCTGGTGATTTGCTCAAAATCACTTGGTTATCGGTGTACCAAGGTTCTTACTTGAACTGAAACATTTGGCTACTCCAGAAGTAATGGCTTTTGGTAAAGAGATGAAATCCATTAATTTTTCTCAAAACATTGCTAGGGACTAGCAATATCTTAGTGTGGGGGATTGATGAGTGTCTAAATACTCATCATTTTTGTACTGTTTAAACTGCAAAAACATCTGAAAACACTCAGAAATGCATCAAAATGATAAAAATGTCACAAATAAGTGTTTTATGTGTTTTAAATGCAAAAATATCAAAATCTGGTGAAAAACGTATCAAGTTTGCATAATTGGCAGTTTTAGTCCCCCAAGTTTGAAAAGTTGTCAAAAACAGTCCCTGGTAAATCCAAATAAAGAAAAATATCATTTTGAGTCCCTAGGGATTCCTAAGTTGTCAAAATTGGTCCTTGAAACTTAAAAATTACAAATTTACAACTTAGGTCCCTGAACTTTGAAAATTGGCAAAAATGGCCCCTGGAAAATTAAAATTGTCAAGTTTGGTCCTTGCATTATTGAAACTTGTCACTTATGGTCCCTTGGAACAACTTTTCAATTTGGCAGCTTTGGTCCCTCATTTTCAGAAAATTACACAAATAGTCCTTGTCATTAAAACCCCTTTATAAACCCTTTGGACTTGTCAAATACCCAAGTGACCCCTGCCTTCCATTTGAACCCCCTGCCTAAACCCCTTTTGGCCTCCCTGTCATTAACCATTTTGGACCCTTGGTCAAATTAACTCAAAAGCAGAAATGGCGCGCCCCCACTATAACAAAATCAAAAAGTTCATTAACGCTTTTCCTAAAGTGTTAAAAACACCAAACAAAATATAAAACAACAAAACAATCGTAACGTTTTCTATCTTGTGTTTCTTTTAAGGTGATTCTTAAAGAAATACAATTTGGTTAAACGAGACGATACCAAAAATATTGTCCAAAAGTTTTTAAACCCATCAGCACAAATCTGTACCTACGTCTTTTCAGTGATACTTAATATATACATAAAAATCAACCACCGCAAATCAAGGCAGTGCACTACCTAACTGGGGGTGCGACCATAATAAGTTCCCGAACATCAGATTTAAAACTTGCCTTTGTGTCCCTGTGATTTGGTGTACCTTTTTCAAAGAAGCCATTTCACTTGTGATTATTGGTTAAGTTCACTTGTCGTTTTGCCTCGCATTTGTTTTGAAAACTGATTTTTATACTTAGTGCATGCGCACTCGTTCTTCCAGTTCTACAAGTCCATTGTCAGAACTTGGAAAGATTCCTCGTAGACGTAGAGGACGTTCTGCTCCTTCAGCCGTGACTGAGGAACGTCTACCACCACCACCACCTGCCGTAATGGCAGAAGACAAGCCGATGAATGAGCTTCTCCAAGCACCCATCGAGGGTTACGGAGATGCTATTGTTGTCCCAGCCATCGTGGCTGATACTTTTGAGCTCAAAACCGGGTTACTTAATCTGGTAACCCAAAGCCAATTTTATGGTTTTGAGCGGGATGATCCTCATGCACACATTCGATGGTTTAACAAGATTGCATCTACCATCAAGTACAAGAATGTCCCACATGAAGCTATCAAGCTTCTTCTGTTCCCATTTTCTCTAGAGGGACAAGCCCGGAATTGGCTTGAGAAACAACCCCCTCGTTCCATTGAGACATGGGAAGATCTTGTCACAAAGTTTGTGAACGAATTCTATCCTCCATCCCGAACTACAAGTCTTAAGAATGAGATAATTAAATTCTCTCAGAGATTTGAGGAATCATTCGGGGAGGCATGGGATCGTTACAAAGACTTGCTCCGCAAGTTTCCGCATCATGGTTTTACCGAGTTAATGCAAATGGATACTTTCTACAATGGTCTGAACCAGGCCAATCAAGACTCTCTAAATGCCTCAGCGGGAGGTAATTTCTTGAGCAAGACCACAAAAGAAGCCTTGCAAATAATTGAAAACAAGTCCCAGGCCCGTCCTTTCCGCACAAAGACATATCAGACTCAGTCTAATGCTGGACCTTCTACTTCATCTCCCGTGAGTACATCTAGCACCGATGCTAAGATTGACAAACTCACGGATATTGTTCAGGCTTTGGTTCTTGCTAACCAAAAGAAAGTCACTTTCACACAAGCACCATCATATGGTGAAGTGAAGAAAGTTGAAGTTTGTGTTACTTGTGGTGGTCCTCATGCATACTACAACTGTACTGCCACCGATGGTAGTCCTTTTGAAGCTAATGCTATAGCCGGTACTTCAAATCAAGGAGGTAATAAATACCGTCCTCATAATGAACCAAACTACCGTGCTAACACTTATCAGGCACCACCCGGCTTCAACCAGAATCCTAACCGGAATCAGAACCAGCCAAGAATGAACCAAGGTTATCAAAACCAAGGTAATTTCTATTCCGGACCCAATCAAGGTTTCCAACAACAAGGAAATCTTAATCAAAACACTTACAACCGAGGGAATCAATTTCAGGGGAATATGAACCCTAATCAAGGGAATTCTGGCTATAACCAGAACATACGGCCTCAAATTGTCCCTCTACCTCCTCCTGTATCAACATCTGATGAGCTTTTAAAGCAATTCATGAAGACTCAAGAGGAGACAAACAGGTTGTTGGTCAGTCAGATCGCTGAATTAAAGAAGTCTTTAAATGATCGACCCTCGGGCTCAGGTACTCTACCTAGCAACACGATCGCTAATCCGAGGGGCGATGCAAAGGCGATCACAACCAGAAGTGGTGTTTCGTATGATGGACCTGCTATTCCTACTACCTCTTCTTCTTCTCCCCCGAAGGTAGTGGAAAGTAAACCTGAGGCGACAAAGGACAAGGAACTTCCTACTAATAACGGAAGTACCAACAATGTCCATCCTCAGGATGTCCAGAAACCAAAATCCAATCCAGGAGTTGTATTTGAACCTCCTGTAGCTCCCATTGAAAAATCCAAATCTTCTATTCCTTACCCATCACGTTTACATGAGCAAAAGCTCCGCGAGAAAGCCAGTCAACAAATGGAAAAATTCTTTCAAATTTTCCAAGAACTTCATTTTGACATAAGCTTCGCGGATGCTATCATGTTGATGCCCAAGTTTGCATCAACTCTCAAACACATGTTAAGCAACAAGGAAAAGCTGTTTGAAATGGCTAAAACTCCTCTGAACGAGAACTGCTCTGCAGTTATCTTGAAGAAGCTTCCCGAGAAGCTTGGAGATCCTGGAAAGTTCCTCTTACCTTGTGTATTTCCAGGAATGGTTGAATGCTTTGCCTTAGCCGATCTTGGTGCAAGCATAAACCTGATGCCTCATTCAGTATGGAAGAAACTTTCTCTTCCGGACCTTACTCCTACATGCATGACTCTCGAGCTTGCAGATCGTACAATATCCCGTCCTCTTGGAATTGCCGAGGACGTATTTGTGAAAGTAGGAAAGTTCCAGTTTCCAGCTGACTTTGTAGTTGTTGATTTCGATGCTGATCCACGGGTTCCTCTCATTGTTGGAAGAGGATTCCTGAGAACGGGCCGTGCTCTCATTGATGTATTTGAGCAAGAAATCACATTACGTGTGGGTAATGAAGCTGTCACCTTTAACCTTGATCAAACTTCGAGGTACTCTGCAAACTATGATTCTGAGTCGGTTAACCGAATAGATATCATTGATGTTGCTTCAGAAGAGTACTCTCAAGAAGTTCTGGGTTATTCTCATAATTCTGTGAGTGGGAATCCCACCACATCTTCTCAACCTATCATAGCCAATTCTACTCCTTCTCTCACTCCGTTTGAGGGAAGCGACTTCATCTTGGAAGAGATTGAAGCGTACTTGGCTAGTGATTCTGTTCCATGGGAAATTGATCACGCTCCAATTGACGTCGAGGGGGACATACTTCTCATTGAGAAGTTGCTTAAAGATGATCAATCATCAACCCCTCGCACTAGTGATGCAATTCCAGAAGAGATTAATCACCATGAGATTAATCCGGAGGGAGATATTCTTATACTTGAAAACTTGTTAAATCAGGACACTTCTCCTCCACTCCCTCCCGTCAACCTTCATAACAAGGAAGTCAAGTCAGTTGAGAAAACTGAAGAATTTCCTGAAGTCGAACTTAAGGACTTACCGCCTCATCTCGAGTATGCATTTCTTGAGGGTGATGATAAATTGCCTGTCATTATTGCTCGAGATTTGAGTAAAGATGAAAAGACTGCTCTCATAAAGGTCTTGAAGTCACACAAGCAAGCAATTGCTTGAAAACTCTCCGACATTAAGGGTATCAACCCTGAGTTTTGTACTCACAAAATCTTAATGGAGGATGACTTCAAACCAGCAGTTCAACATCAGAGAAGGGTGAATCCAAAAATCCATGATGTTATCAAACAAGAGGTTATCAAACTTCTTGATGCAGGATTGATTTACCCAATCTCAGATAGTCCTTGGGTTAGCCCGATTCACTGTGTTCCTAAAAAGGGTGGCATAACTGTTGTCACGAATGAAGAAAACGAGTTAATTCCAACTCGGCTGGTTACGGGATGGCGTGTGTGTATTGACTATCGTAAGTTGAATGACGCCACCCGTAAAGACCATTTTCCTCTACCCTTCATGGACCAGATGCTTGAGAGATTAGCAGGGAGCGAATACTATTGTTTCCTTGATGGTTTCTCGGGATACTTTCAGATCCCCATTGATCCACAGGACTTACCAGCCCATACGGAACTTTTGCCTACAAACGTATGCCTTTTGGCTTATGTAACGCTCCTGGCACGTTCCAACGCTGTATGATGGCCATATTCCACGACATGATCGGGGAAACAATGGAGGTGTTTATGGATGACTTCTCAGTCATTGGGGATTCATTCCAGACATGTCTCTCCCATTTAGACAAAATGCTTAAAAGGTGTGAAGACACCAATCTATGTCTAAACTGGGAGAAGAGTCACTTTATGGTCAAAGAAGGCATAGTCCTTGGCCATAAGATTTCCAAAAATGGGATTGAGGTAGATAGAGCAAAAGTCGATGTTATTGCTAAACTGCCTCATCCTACTACCGTCAAAGGTATTAGGAGTTTCCTTGGTCATGCCGGGTTTTATCGCAGATTCATACAGGATTTTTCCAAAATCGCTCGGCCTATGACCCATCTTCTTGAAAAAGAAGCTCCTTTTATCTTCTCTCCTGAGTGCTTCAAAGCTTTTGAAACACTAAAGAAAAAGCTTACGGAAGCACCCATTCTAGTTGCCCCCGACTGGGATCTACCCTTTGAGCTCATGTGCGATGCAAGTGATTTTGCTATCGGTGCAGTCTTGGGGCAACGCAAAACTAAGCATTTTCAGCCTATCCACTACGCAAGTAAGACTATGACTGAAGCTCAAACCCATTACACCACTACAGAAAAAGAACTATTGGCTGTGGTGTATGCGTTTGAAAAGTTTCGGCCATACCTCATCTTGACTAAATGCGTGGTGTATACGGATCACTCGGCTCTTAAATATCTCTTTGCAAAACAAGATGCAAAGCCGAGATTGCTCCGTTGGGTTCTCCTCCTCCAGGAATTTGATATCATTATACGTGATAAAAAAGGAGCTGAGAACATTGCTGCTGATCATCTGTCCCGATTAGAGAACCCTCACCAGGATGTGTTCGAGAAAAAGGAAATAAATGAAACATTTCCTCTCGAGACACTCAATGCGGTTTCTTTTCGTGGAGACTCTTCTACCCCATGGTTTGCTGACTTCGCAAATTACCATGCGGGTAACTTCATAGTGAAAGGGATGTCGTCCCAACAGAAGAACAAATTCTTTAAAGATGTTAAACATTACTTCTGGGACGACCCCTACTTGTTTAAAATTTGCGCGGATCAAGTCATCAGGCGATGTGTGTATGGTCAGGAAGCTATTGACATTCTCAAAGCTTGCCATTCTGGACCTACTGGGGGACATCATAGCCCCAACTACACCGCCAAGAAGGTGTTTGATTCCGGATTCTATTGGCCCACAATCTACAAGGATGCCCATGAATTTGTCAAAGCCTGTGACGCTTGTCAAAGTCACGGGAATATCTCACAAAGGAATGAAATGCCACAAAACGCCATTCAAGTGTGTGAGATCTTTGACATCTGGGGCATTGACTTTATGGGGCCATTCCCTTCTTCTCGTGGTAATAAGTACATACTCGTGGCCGTTGACTATCTGTCAAAATGGGTTGAAGCTAAGGCTTTGCATACCAATGATGCCCGAGTTGTTGTGAAATTCTTGAAATCTCTCTTTGCTAGGTTTGGAACTCCACGAGCCATAATCAGTGATCGTGGTATGCATTTCTGCAATGACCAATTTGAAAGAGTCATGCAGAAGTATGGTGTAACTCACCGTCTCTCTACTGCGTATCACCCCCAAACTAGTGGGCAAGTGGAAGTTTCAAACCGAGGGATTAAAAGAATCTTGGAGAGGACGGTTGGCGAAAACCGTGCCTCTTGGTCGGATAAGCTAGATGACGCACTCTGGGCCTTCCGTACAGCTTACAAAACACCCATCGGGTGTACTCCATACAAGCTTGTATACGGGAAGGCATGTCATCTACCTGTTGAGCTAGAGCACAAGGCATACTGGGCCTTGAAGCATGCCAACTTCGATATTCAGACTGCTGGTGATCACCGGAAAGTTCAGATGAATAAATTAAATGAACTCCGTGATCAAGCTTACGAGAACTCTTTGATCTACAAAGAAAAGACAAAGAAGATTCATGACTCTAAAATTAAGAACCTCGTTTTCAACGTTGGTGATCGAGTCCTTCTTTTCAACTCAAGATTGAAGATTTTCTCGGGAAAGCTTAAATCCCGTTGGTCTGGTCCATTCACTATCACTAAGGTTTATCCTTATGGCACCATTGAGTTATCTCAACCCGATGGTCCAAATTTTAAAGTGAATGGTCATCGAGTGAAGCATTACTTTGGAGAGGACATTCCCCCTGTGGTTGTCCCAGATCTACAAACCTTCCCCATGAACCAATGAATGCGGGGATCGAGTCAAGCTAGCGACTCGGTAATCAAAAACAGTAGCATGCCATATGGGTTGTCACCCATATTTCTGAGTTGTCTGAAGTTTGTTACGGTTAGCCATTCACAAGTGGCTAGCTTGTGTGACAAAACTTGACAGTTACTTCTTTCTACTTTCTACCACCCTAGTGTGGGGGAGTTGCCCCACATGTTGTGTATATATAAGAGTTTCAAAAAAAAAAAAAAAAAAAAAAAAAAAAAAAAATCATCTTGCTAAATAATGGCCTTAGTATTTCCCTTTTACGTTCTATGTTTCGGCATAACCGCCGGTACTTTGAATATTGAGGGCAATATTCATTTTTAAGTGTGGGGGGGAATTCTCACGAATTTTATCATGTAATTATACCACCTAATTCTCCCATTTTTGGCCAAATTTTTTTTTTTGGAGTAAGTGTTTTACACTTACTCATTTGGTTATCAGTCCGCCTTGTCTAATAAACAAAAGGATTGGCTAATCCAGGAGCAAACGGCTCTTGGTAAAGATATCTCAAAACCGTTGACGGCTTACAATTTGCCCAAAATTGTATGGTATTCAGCTCACCATATCCTTAAAAGTGAAGAGTTGGCTAGCCCGCAAGTTTATGGCTTGTGGTAAAGGCAGTTGGAAAACCATAATTGGTAATCGACTCACCAAAGATATTTTATCTAAGAGTTGGCTAGTCCAGAAGCAAACGGCTTCTGGTAAAGACAAATCAAATCCGTTGAAAGCTGGTGATTTGCTCAAAATCACTTGGTTATCGGTGTACCAAGGTTCTTACTTGAACTGAAACATTTGGCTACTCCAGAAGTAATGGCTTTTGGTAAAGAGATGAAATCCATTAATTTTTCTCAAAACATTGCAAGAGACTAGCAATATCTTAGTGTGGGGGATTGATGAGTGTCTAAATACTCATCATTTTTGTACTGTTTAAACTGCAAAAACATCTGAAAACACTCAGAAATGCATCAAAATTATAAAAATATCACAAATAAGTGTTTTATGTGTTTTAAATGCAAAAATATCAAAATCTGGTGAAAAACGTATCAAGTTTGCATAATTGGCAGTTTTAGTCCCCCAAGTTTGAAAAGTTGTCAAAAACAGTCCCTGGTAAATCCAAATAAAGAAAAATATCATTTTGAGTCCCTAGGGATTCCTAAGTTGTCAAAATTGGTCCTTGAAACTTAAAAATTACAAATTTACAACTTAGGTCCCTGAACTTTGAAAATTGGCAAAAATGGCCCCTGGAAAATTAAAATTGTCAAGTTTGGTCCTTGCATTATTGAAACTTGTCACTTATGGTCCCTTGGAACAACTTTTCAATTTGGCAGCTTTGGTCCCTCATTTTCAGAAAATTACACAAATAGTCCTTGTCATTAAAACCCCTTTATAAACCCTTTGGACTTGTCAAATACCCAAGTGACCCCTGCCTTCCATTTGAACCCCCTGCCTAAACCCCTTTTGGCCTCCCTGTCATTAACCATTTTGGACCCTTGGTCAAATTAAGTCAAAAGCAGAAATGGCGCGCCCCCACTGTTTGTCTTCCCCATATCCTCTGCAACCAACTTGCAAGCCACCTCCCATCACCTTTCTCCTTATCCCTCCCCCTCATCATCACCTTACCCTCCACATTAAATGCCACCCCCCCTAGTTGATAAAACACAGCCTACAAGTCAAACCAAGCTTTCCCGCCAAAATGAGCTAACACTCATAACTCACCCATTGGTCAATTTCAGAGGTGGGATCTGTTCAGAGACACGTGGAGAGCTAGTTTTCATATAAAAAGAGGAAGAAGGAGGAGAGAAGAACCAGTAGTTAGCTGTTTTAAATTAATGTATGTCGTTTTGTAGCTTAACTTGTCTTAAAAAGTTTTAATCTGTATTTTCAAGCTTAATTGTATTAAACAAAAGTATTTAAGTGTATTCCAACTCATTTCAAGTTTGAATTCAAAGTAATGATCAGTTTCCATATTATGTGTCCACTGTTGCAATTTTAATTTTCAAACCCTTGTGATAAAGCTTTTAGCAGCTCAAGTTTAATCTCATATAAGCTTATATAAGCTTATAATAGCTTCTTGTAAGCTTATAATAGCTTCTTGTAAGCTTATAATCAAGTTTCAAGCTCTTTTGGAGTTTGGTCAATAAAAGTCAAAAAAGGGCAAGAATGTTGCAGAAATGGTAATGGATTGATTCAGACATGGATGTGGGTTGTTTTGGAAGCAATGGTTGGATAAAATAGGGTAGTGGTTCATGGTTCACTGGTTTGCAAGCCATAGTGGCTTTGGACACTTGTAAGTGTCTTTCAACAATTCTTAGCATAATCTGATTTAGAAGTTGTAAGTAGTTAAAGTTTGTCTTAATAGTAGTATCTAGGTTAACTAGATTTAGTTTGATCAAAATTTCATGTTGGATTAATAGTTAGGTCAGTTAAATTTGATTATCAGTAGTATAAAGGTGTGTTTGGTTTTACTTTGATAACTGTCTTATTGACACATTCAGTGATAGCTCTCTATTGGTTCATGTTTCTTAAGCTCATTTGAGCACATTTCAGTCTTAGTTTGGGTCTGCAACTCCACAAAAGTCAAAATCTCAGATAATCATTCTCAACTGCTCATCTGTGTGGATTTGGATTTGCTAATTTCTTGTTTTGTGTTTAGAAGTGTTAAATATTGATTGCATTAGGTTCATTACATCATATAACATCTACATCACTCACAAAAATGGAATCAAAGTTCACTTAAGTCAAAGTTCATCAATTTCTTCAAAAGTCAAAAGTGTGAAAAACCTGTTTTGGACTCAGTTAGAAGGATTTTTCATGATTTCATCTTTGGGTCTTAACAAGTGAGACTTGGCATTCTAGAAACTTCAACTGGTCTTTCTACTTATTACCATTTTAGCATAATTTTACAAATTTCTTATAAGCTTCAAACAAGCTCATCAACTTAGGCTTAGTTGCCCTGCTCACTGAACTCAGTTGATACTGAGATTTTCTCAGATTTTGTGCAAGGTGCACAGGGCTCAATAGAGCTGGTCATGGTCTGAATTCTGGTGCATTTGGTCTCACCCAGGTCTAGTCTAGATTCCAAGTTGTAGTTTTCATTTTGAGCTTATTTTTAAGCTTGTGCTTGTGTCTAAAGATAGTACTCAGAATCTGTTTTTAAGCAAATAGCTCAAACATCAAATCTGTTGTAGATTGCAATTCTGTGGTATTAGCTTGTTGATTCTCATTGCATTTTGGTTATTTTAGCTTATTATAGCTTCTTTATCAGTTTGGTAGCCTTTGGATTTCAATTGCTTATCAAAGTGCTTATTTCAATAAGCACTTACACATCAGCTCCATAATTCCACACATAAGCACTTGTTTTTCCAATTTTCCTAGCTTCCAAATATAATTTTAGACTTTTCCTGTAATTTTCAGATTTTTCTAAGTTGTTTTGCTATTTTTCTTAATTTAAATTAGTTTTTAAGCATTTTTAATTAACTTTTAATACAAAAAATTCAGAAAAGGTTCTAAAAAATAATTTTTCAATTTTCTTAGGTTTAGATAAATATAAAAAGTAGAAAAAGTAATTTTCCAGATTTTTCATAGTTTATTTTGTAATTTTTAGTAATTTAATTAGTTTTTAATAGTTTAAAATTCATAAAAAATAGAAAAATAATCAGAAAAATACAAAAATAGTTTTGAAAATTCTCTTTTGTTATTTTAGATTTTTCCAAGTCATAATTTTAATTTTATAGCTTTATTTCCTAATTTCTTGTAATTTAGGTTATTATTAATTAGTTAAAAATAGTTTTTAATTAATAATAATCAATTAATTAGTTATAAAAATAAATTTCTTTTTCTAAAAAGTTTCTTATATCATTAGGTTTGTAAAAATATCATTTTCATATTTTTAGGATTAATATTGTGTAAGTTTCACGTTTTTATTTGTACGTAACGTAGTTTTTAATTCAGTTTTATAAAAACATAAAAAACAAAAACATTAGTTTAAAAATAGTGATAGCATTTATTTAATAGAATTTAACTTTTTAATTTCCTTTAATTTGCATTTAAGTCGCTGTAATTTATTAATCTTTTCTTTAGGTATAAATATCTCAAAAACCTTATTGATCACTATCCTTAGTGATCATTCTATCATCTGATCAAGTGTTTTTATATACCAGTCATCCTCCGTGGGACTTAACGACCCGGGAATCCACTATATTCTCCTGATCTAAATTGCAATTGGTGTGTGAGCTGTTTTAAGTTCCTTACGGCTGGTCATTCACAAGTGATCAGCTCGCGTGAGAAAACTTGACGGTTTTTGATCGGTGCAAAACCGTCAAGTTTTCTCACGCGAGCTGATCACTTGTGAATGACCAGCCGTAAGGAACTTAAAACAGCTCACACACCAATTGCAATTTAGATCAGGAGAATATAGTGGATTCCCGGGTCGTTAAGTCCCACGGAGGATGACTGGTGTATAAACACTTGATCAGATGATAGAATGATCACTAAGGATAGTGATCAATAAGGTTTTTGAGATATTTATACCTAAAGAAAAGATTAATAAATTACAGCGACTTAAATGCAAATTAAAGGAAATTAAAAAGTTAAATTCTATTAAATAAATGCTATCACTATTTTTAAACTAATGTTTTTGTTTTTTATGTTTTTATAAAACTGAATTAAAAACTACGTTACGTACAAATAAAAACGTGAAACTTACACAATATTAATCCTAAAAATATGAAAATGATATTTTTACAAACCTAATGATATAAGAAACTTTTTAGAAAAAGAAAATTATTTTTATAACTAATTAATTGATTATTATTAATTAAAAACTATTTTTAACTAATTAATAATAACCTAAATTACAAGAAATTAGGAAATAAAGCTAGAAAATTAAAATTATGACTTGGAAAAATCTAAAATAACAAAAGAGAATTTTCAAAACTATTTTTGTATTTTTCTGATTATTTTTCTTTTTTTTATGAATTTTAAACTATTAAAAACTAATTAAATTACTAAAAATTACAAAATAAACTATGAAAAATCTGGAAAATTACGTTTTCTACTTTTTATATTTATCTAAAGCTAAGAAAATTGAAAAATTATTTTTTAGAACCTCTTCTGAATTTTTTGTATTAAAAGTTAATTAAAAATGCTTAAAAACTAATTTAAATTAAGAAAAATAGCAAAACAACTTAGAAAAATCTAAAAATTACAGGAAAAGTCTAAAATTATATTTGGAAGCTAGGAAAATTGGAAAAACAAGTGATTATGTGTGGAATTATGGAGCTGATGTGTAAGTGCTTATTGAAATAAGCACTTTGATAAGCAATAGAAATCCAAAGGCTACCAAACTGATAAAGAAGCTATAATAAGCTAAAATAACCAAAATGCAATGAGAATCAACAAGCTAATACCACAGAATTGCAATCTACAACTGATTTGATGTTTGAGCTATTTGCTTAAAAACAGATTCTGAGTACTATCTTTAGACACAAGCACAAGCTTAAAAATAAGCTCAAAATGAAAACTACAACTTGGAATCTAGACTAGACCTGGGTGAGACCAAATGCACCAGAATTCAGACCATGACCAGCTCTATTGAGCCCTGTGCACCTTGCACAAAATCTGAGAAAATCTCAGTATCAACTGAGTTCAGTGAGCAGGGCAACTAAGCCCAAGTTGATGAGCTTGTTTGAAGCTTATAAGAAATTTGTAAAATTATGCTAAAATGGTAATAAGTAGAAAGACCAGTTGAAGTTTCTAGAATGCCAAGTCTCACTTGTTAAGACCCAAAGATGAAAACATGAAAAATCCTTCTAACTGAGTCCAAAACAGGTTTTTCACACTTTTGACTTTTGAAGAAATTGATGAACTTTGACTTAAGTGAACTTTGATTCCATTTTTGTGACTGATGTAGATGTTATATGATGTAATGAACCTAATGCAATCAATATTTAACACTTCTAAACACAAAACAAGAAATTAGCAAATCCAAATCCACACAGATGAGCAGTTGAGAATGATTATCTGAGATTTTGACTTTTGTGGAGTTGCAGACCCAAACTAAGACTGAAATGTGCTCAAATGAGCTTAAGAAACATGAACCAATAGAGAGCTATCAATGAATGTGTCAATAAGACAATTATCAAAGTAAAACCAAACACACCTTTATACTACTGATAATCAAATTTAACTGACCTAACTATTAATCCAACATGAAATTTTGATCAAACTAAATCTAGTTAACCTAGATACTACTATTAAGACAAACTTTAACTACTTACAACTTCTAAATCAGATTATGCTAAGAATTGTTGAAAGACACTTACAAGTGTCCAAAGCCACTATGGCTTGCAAACCAGTGAACCATGAACCACTACCCTATTTTATCCAACCATTGCTTCCAAAACAACCCACATCCATGTCTGAATCAATCCATTACCATTTCTGCAACATTCTTGCCCTTTTTTGACTTTTATTGACCAAACTCCAAAAGAGCTTGAAACTTGATTATAAGCTTACAAGAAGCTATTATAAGCTTATATAAGCTTATATGAGATTAAACTTGAGCTGCTAAAAGCTTTATCACAAGGGTTTGAAAATTAAAATTGCAACAGTGGACACATAATATGGAAACTGATCATTACTTTGAATTCAAACTTGAAATGAGTTGGAATACACTTAAATACTTTTGTTTAATACAATTAAGCTTGAAAATACAGATTAAAACTTTTTAAGACAAGTTAAGCTACAAAACGACATACATTAATTTAAAACAGCTAACTACTGGTTCTTCTCTCCTCTTTCTTCCTCTTTTTATATGAAAACTAGCTCTCCACGTGTCTCTAAACAGATCCCACCTCTGAAATTGACCAATGGGTGAGTTATGAGTGTTAGCTCATTTTGGCGGGAAAGCTTGGTTTGACTTGTAGGCTGTGTTTTATCAACTAGGGGGGGGGGTGGCATTTAATGTGGAGGGTAAGGTGATGATGAGGGGGAGGGATAAGGAGAAAGGTGATTGGAGGTGGCTTGCAAGTTGGTTGCAGAGGATATGGGGAAGACAAACAGTGGGGGCGCGCCATTTCTGCTTTTGACTTAATTTGACCAAGGGTCCAAAATGGTTAATGACAGGGAGGCCAAAAGGGGTTTAGGCAGGGGGTTCAAATGGAAGGCAGGGGTCACTTGGGTATTTGACAAGTCCAAAGGGTTTATAAAGGGGTTTTAATGACAAGGACTATTTGTGTAATTTTCTGAAAATGAGGGACCAAAGCTGCCAAATTGAAAAGTTGTTCCAAGGGACCATAAGTGACAAGTTTCAATAATGCAAGGACCAAACTTGACAATTTTAATTTTCCAGGGGCCATTTTTGCCAATTTTCAAAGTTCAGGGACCTAAGTTGTAAATTTGTAATTTTTAAGTTTCAAGGACCAATTTTGACAACTTAGGAATCCCTAGGGACTCAAAATGATATTTTTCTTTATTTGGATTTACCAGGGACTGTTTTTGACAACTTTTCAAACTTGGGGGACTAAAACTGCCAATTATGCAAACTTGATACGTTTTTCACCAGATTTTGATATTTTTGCATTTAAAACACATAAAACACTTATTTGTGATATTTTTATAATTTTGATGCATTTCTGAGTGTTTTCAGATGTTTTTGCAGTTTAAACAGTACAAAAATGATGAGTATTTAGACACTCATCAGTAAGTCTAGACACTTAGGTGTCAGACATAGCATGATTCGTGAGCTTATCATGAATGGGGTGGTATCTATAGAGTTTGTTAGATCTCAACAAAATTTAGCTGATCACTTGACGAAGGGATTAGCTAGAGACTTGGTTATAAAGTCTGCTAAAGGGATGGTTTAAGTCCAACTTAGTCACTGAATGCTAGGACACCCAACTCCCTCCTGAGGAAACTTGGGAGCTGAGTTCAATGTGGAAAGCTGAACATTCAATGGACTGGAGCACATGTTTTACTTACATCCCAAGGTTGTGCTCAGAACCTGCTGAAAGGAGGATGAAGTTTTTACTTCTTAATGGTTATTTTTTCTTTGAAAAAGTGCTTGGCAGGAGCATGAATAAAGAGGAACCACCTATGTAAATGTTGAAGTTTTTCCGCTTCATGGAGCTTTAGACTTTTGGCTCTTACAACATTTATGAATTTGGATATGGACACATGGCTTGTATAGTGTCAGGAGCTTTTAAGTGTTTGTAAACTTGTTTGATGTTTGTTTTTCTTGAAAAGGGTTGAAGGGTTCAATTCTTAGAACACCCTGATTCTCAAATATTTGAATGTGTAATGTACTAAGATGAAAATTCAATCCTCATGATATTTTCGTTTATGCACATGTTTTGTTTGATGTTTGTTTTTCTTGAAAAGGAAGTGAACTAAATTTGGGGAGGATTGTTGGTAAATTTAGTGCACTTGTGGGATTAGTTCACACCTGTTTTTGGGTTAGGAGGTACGGAGTGTACACCCATGAGGTCCCTGAACACCCTGACTCGACTCAGTAGTGGTTTGTACTGCTAGTGTATTGGTTACTGTTGCTAGTGTAGTAACTGATGGTTCCTACTGGTAGTGTTATGGTTCCTGCTGCTAGTGTAATGGTTCTTGCTGCTAGTGTAATGGTTCCTGCTGATGGTTCATGTTGGTAGTGTATGGTTCCTGCTGCTAATGTAATAGTTCCTGCTGGTAGTGTTGCAGTGATTAATTTGTAACAGCTTTGACTCATTCAATTGGCTGTTATGACTGCTTTATGACCACGTTTAATTGGTCATGTAACCACTATTCCTATGATAATGGAGGCTAATTATGAGTGATTAATTGGCCGTTAATCATCCATAATGTCCATTAACTAGGAGTGAGTATTCTCTACTATAAATAGAGATGGTTTTCATCAGCATGAAGATACTGAGAAAAACATACTGAAATCAGGAGAAACAAACATAAAGCTAAACACTGATAAGCGCAAGGGTTATTGAATTGTGCCTAATTCTATAACTAACATTTGGTCTTATCCCAAGTAGATATCCGTGATACCCAGGCATTAGGGTCAAATAGTTTACTTTGGAAAGTGATCACACGATTCCAAGTGATATCCGGTAACCACTTAGTGGTATTGCAGTTGCTACTGATTGTCTTTACCCTGTTCTGGGCTATTACCACCAACAAAGAATGTTGTAAAAGTGTAAAGGTTTTAGGAAGGTCAGCAAAAACTATGTCCTATACAAATAACATGTATAGATTGGCCATTGTCAGTAGACACAAAAGAGTAAATACTTTTATTACAAACAGAAGTAAGTGTATATGTGTTGTCCACCAAGTGTGATGATGCTCCCGTATCCATATTCCATGTGGGGTTTGGTAAGGCTATCGGTTGAAAAACTTAGGAATCATGGGTGGAGGATACATATAACCTCCACTAGCAAAAAAACCAAAATACGGTGAATATGTGTATGGCATAAGTGACTGTTGGGGCTCAACTGGGTATCCGAACTGGGTTGGATGGACTTATAGGCTAGGAAACGGAGCGAGCTAATGTAGCACCGGTTGTTGGTCGAAGCATGTGTTGCAAGGTGGGCGTGTTGATAGTAGTTTTGTGGAAAACTGGTTGGGCTAGTGGATTGATAAAAATGCCCCGATCGCGTTTGTAAATAAACATAACTTACTTTAGAAGGGTTAGGGAAGCAAGCCTCTCCGTTAGCAATGGACTATGCTTGATTTGCAGGTTGTTTAGGCGGATTAGATGCGTCTCCAATCATGATGCTATGACTTGGATTTATGTGGCAGTTAAGCAAGAGCAATAAAATGTAATATTTATATTATTTAATATTTTGATTAAGTAAAATTTAACACCATACACCTATTTTAAAGCAAACAAAGATACAAAGTGAACATTCAAAGTGTTTTCAACCATTCAACATCGCTGCTCGCAAGACTTGTTTTCAAAGGACATGGCGTTATTAGATTTGATCGAAATCTTAACGTCTTGCTAGTTTCATTAATCGAACCAAGATCAGATAAAAAGAGATTTTTGAGTGAGTAAGATACAAAAGGTTTGAAGTATAACTAAAAGTCTTTAAACAAGGTTTTGAAATTTATATTTTTACATTATGCTTTTTATGCAATTGGAGACGCTAAAACTTTTTTGTGCAAAATTTGTATCAGAAGAATAATTTAGTATTATCCTAGAGTTGTGAATTTTCCACATAAGGGTCAAATTTGTGCCACCAAAGATTGAGGGAATAATTTTATTGTTTTCTGTTAATTAAAATAAGTACTAAATACACTGTTTTTTTATTTTATTATACTTTTTTTATCTATATCTATACTACATATAAAAGAAAAACGGTCAAATCTTGAAAAGTGAAATGTTGAAAGTCAAAGGTGAAAGAAATGTATGGTGTAATTAATAGTCTTATTAAAACAGCTCATTACTTAAAAGTACAATAATTTATTCACATTGTACAACCAATTATCCCGGAACTTCTTCGTAGTGGCTTCAAAAATAAGTAACAAAAACTTTCATTTCTACCAAATTAAAAACAACCAATTAAAACACTCCTTACTAAAAAGTCAATAAATTTTCACAATGTACAATTTAAATAAGCTACAACATAATCAAAAATATAAAATAATTAAACACACTAATTAATGTTATTTTTAAAACACCCTAAAATGAAAAATACATGTTCTTATACACATTATACAAATTAATAAAACACACAAAGCTTCATACAAGCTAGCAAGCTAATGGTACTTAGAGTTTTGAAAATCGGACCGGACCAACGGGTATAACCAGGAACCGGTGTCGCCACCGGTTCGGCTAACCAATAAAAGCCATCCGAAAACGAACCAGAGAAGACCCGTTGAAACCGATACAAATTGGTGAATCAGGTCTCGTCAAGATCTATTTCTTCGGTTAATCGTCACAGGGTACTCGCGGCCGCAACAATCCGGGTACCCTGCTATACTATATATAAAGGAAAAACCAAAAACAAAAAAGTGAAAAGTTGAAACTAAAAAAGGAAATGTTGAAAACATAGAGTTCAAAAGGAAACTATTAATACATATCGAAAATCGGGTTGACCCGATTTAATTTGACCCAACCCGTCGGGTTGACTCGGTTTAAATCGATCCGTTTTTTGACCGAAATGGTTCAACCGGTTGAACCACCCTGGTCGAACCAAGTTTTAAAACATTATGTTTAATCCCCAAATCTTCAAACTTTTATTATTTTTTGTTTATAACCCATAAACTTTTTTTTAACACAAAAACAATACATCGATATAAAATCTCGTTACTATGCACGGATACTCGTCTAGTACTTTTAAATTGACATATAGTATTCAATTCATTCCAATATGAAATTCGATAATAAGGAAATAGTTACAAAGTTTTATCTTCACTTTCCAAAATTCATTTAATTGATTAAAAATTAAAAAATTAATAATAATAACAAAATAGAAATGTGTACGATAAATTTGAAGTAGCCGGAATGCTATATTTGTCCCAATATTAAGTATTTGCTTTTTTTAGTTTGATATCTCATAAAACATGTATTTATTTCTAAATTTAACAAAATCTATATGTTTCTACAAAACAAAAGTGACATTTACTGATCTATTGTGTAATTGTATTTTATTATAATTGTTTGTATTTTATAGGGATGAGCATTTTGAACCGAATCTCGGAACCGTATCGAAACGGTATCGATTTTTGAAATACAGTTCGGTATCGGGACTACGAAATAAGGTGAAAAAAAATCGGGACCACTAATTCGGTACGGGATCGGTACCAAATCAGGAGATTCCCGAAAAAAAGCGGGGAAAACCCGATTTCCCGGTACTGGTACCGATATCCGAATCCCGTTCGGTACGGTACCGGTACCACTAATTTATGATTGGGAAAAAATTGGTACCACTAATTCGGTACGGGATCGGTACCGAACCGGTGCCGTGCTCATCCCTAGTATTTTATAAGTGAACATTTGATTTGAGAGAAAAATTAATAGCGATAGCCAATAGTTAACAATACTAAACTAGTTCTTAAAATTGAAGAGCCTTTGAATGTTGTAGAAGATACTTGTAAAGCTCTTTGGTTTCTTACATGGAATAGTGTGGAACACTTTTATAAAGTAACTAGCCACCTCCATATCAAGAGTGTAGAACAATCATTTATGTGTGTACATACTTAGTACTAGTATAAATATGTGGTAGCCTCCTATAGCCAAAAACATCCCCAACTTCTCTCATTTTCTCTTTATAATTTATTTTAATCAAATATAAGTAGTATTTCGATAACTAGAAATGGCATTAGGCAGGTTTAAGAAGGGGTGGTGATCCCCATCCTTAAACTTGATTAATAAAGGCTTCTTCAAACCCGCCTTAATTCCCATCGAAAATTATGTTTTTGTTAGTGATTTTATCCGGGTGTCCTTTATATGCACAATTCTCGATCAAACCCACACTATTTCACGTTTATTAGTATTTTTACACCATTAGTAATAATGATTTCATACAATAACTTGAAAAATTGATAACTTCTTAATAATCAGTTACATATCAACCTTATTAAATCTTCAATAATAGTATTAAACATAAATAATGATAACTTGCATAGTCACAAAGTGTTGATATTAAATCTTCAATAATAGTATTAAACATAAATAATGATAACTTGCATAGTCACAAAGTATTACATTGAAAAAGCTTCTACGATCACAAATTATAATCTTACCAAAAAAAAAGGAAAAAAAAACAATATTAGACAAATATATATTTTTATTACGTAAATATCAACATACTTATATATCTAACCTGCGTCCCCGTACCCCCGCGGGTTGGATGACCCGGTGGATAGCAATATGGAGTTTTGTTTTACTCGATTGATAAAACTCGAGCTTAAAACTTGACTCGAGTTTTACAACGCAAGATTAATAAATACCTATCATATTAGTTTAATTTGACTCGTTTTATATACATACATATAGATAGTGTAACTTTATTTTCATAACCAATTTAAATGCGACAACTGCGCGAACTCCTCTAAACCGTTGGATATTTTGATCAATGGATAAAATGATATATGCCATTAGTGTTGATTGCGTATCAATATTAATAACTCAAGCCCATTAATTACACGCTCGAATCAAGCTCATCACCAAGGCCCAATCAACACTTGATAAAGGCCCGACTTAAATCACCTGCCACGTAGACCTGGAAGGGCCTCTCAATGCCTAACTAAGTAAGAACAAAGCTATGCTCCCCAACTGTCACAAGTGGAGGGAAGAAACACATGTCCGAGAGTATCAACGACTTTTACCGCCGCTTGTGATGGAATCAACGCAGTCGATGATAATGATAATGATGATGAAGATTTGGATATATGTGGTGATTTAACAGCTTGTAGTGATGAAGGTTTCGTAGGTGAATTAGTAGTAGGTTTACTTACAGGTGACTTAGCAGGTGATGAAGGTGAAGGTAAATTAGTAGGTTTAGTTACATGTTATGAAGGTTTGGTAGGTGAATTAGAAGATGACGCCATTGAGGAAGAATTAGGGTTTAGATTTTGGGGAGATGAGAGGAGAGTGTGCATTTTTGTGACTGTGAATGTGAAAGTACGAAAGGGAACAAGATATTTGTTTGGATTTGGGGGGGAGAGGGAATTTTTTTTTTTGCAAAATTACACATGTCCTAGGCGTTTTCTATTCTTTATTGAAATTGATTTCCACACATTTTAAATTGATTGTACTCGTTTTTTATTTTAGTACTAGCATTTAGAAGCAGCAGTTTTTTTTTTAATAAAAAAACGTTTGATAACATATCTGATGTAGGTTTTACTGACCAGGTCTTAATATTTATAGTGTCTCGTTATACCTATGGTCTACCCTAGTGCACTAACGGGCAGTGTACCCGGTCGTGTGTAGTGTAGTAATCGGTAAAGCCGAGGTCGTCCCAAGAGCTATGTGTGTTGGATTATTACTAAGTCTAAGTGTCACAGATTTAATAATGGTTTCGATAAGGATTTAATTAATTAAACTACTAAAACAGAATAAAACAAATAAAAGCAAATAAAGGATGAAAGGAAATCAATAGAGGATAGTGGTGCTAACCTAGTTAATCCTCCTAGCTAGTTATGTCTACGTCTACTTACTTCCAATTACTTCAGGTGGGGTCAAAGTCGATAGGACAACATTTGGTCAATTCGCCCTAACCTATCAGCAAAGATGCCACCACAGGAAAAGTCAGGTGTCCCCTCATAAGTCCTGTTGTTCCTGGTCCCCTAAGCCAAGTCATTAAGTACCGCTACATGCTAGATTTATAATAGTGAATTCCCAGCCGTTAGGAACTTAGACACGCACCCCCTAATTCTTAAGTTCATCCAAACGATAGGTGATCAGTTGGTCAAATCGCACAAGTAGAAAGGGTCGTCAGTTGGTCATATCTTACCCTTCCCGTCTCAGTCCGCTCACCTAGGGTCAGTTGGTCATATCTCCTAGGAAATTGGCCTCTATCACCATTCAAAACTACCAAACCAAGGGTAGCTACCAATAAACTATGCATGCATACACTTAGAAATAATTGTACGGAAGTAAAGTAAACGCGAACAAAACAATTAAGGAATCATAAATAGGCCAGCACCAAAAGGTGCTTAGCCGCTCATATTAATCATGCAAACCAATTCAATATTCAAAGGTACGAAATACATGAATTGAAAGTAAAAGAAATATAAAACGCTAATGCTTATCGTAGGGGAGTGATTTCTCCCTTGGAGACAGCTCCGTATGCTCCTCTAGACCTGCCTTGAGCTTTTTCCCACGTTCTCTGAGTGTTGTGTGTGGAATGGAATGAATAGAAATGTTGGAATTCGTGGGGTATTTATAGGCCAGATCTGGGTTACGGCGTAACCAATATAGGAGTTACGCCGTAACCTTCTATTTCTTTGAATAATGCACTAGATCTGCTGGTTACGGCGTAACCTTATGAGTGGTTACGCCGTAGTCTTCAATAAACTTGGTTACGTCGTAAGAGATGTAGTAGTTACGGCGTAAGTATCAGCGGCGTGGAACCTCATTTGACCTAATATAGTTACGTCGTAACCTTTGGGAAGAGTTACGACGTAACCTTCTGATAAGTTGGTTTTCTGAGTCACGCAATAGTTACGGCGTAATGTGAGAGACGAGTTACGCCGTAACTTCTTCAAAGTAGCATACTGTGATAAATCTTTAGATATTTCTCCAGTTCCACGTCTCTTTAGCTCCAATGCTCGTAATTTACCTGAAAGTGGAAAACAATGGAAAACAAGCGTAAATCGATATAAATGATATAAATTACAAGCATTATCGGGGGAAATTGATACTTAACATTCAGGACTATTTGATGTTATCAAATATCCCCCCACTTGAACTCTACTTGCCCTCAAGTAGACCTTATTAGAAAGATTCCTAAAAGGATATCTCCCAGAACCTGGAAAATATAAGTTTACAAATCCCTTATGCTAGAATAAAACAAAGCCGAACACCTCACAAAAGGGGAACAAAACACTCAAATCTCTCAACTATTCTAAGTTTCAATTTCGGGGTGATCACTCAATCGCACAGTCATAGCATGTATTCTATCATAAGCTTGGCGGTTACACAAATCTCCACCACTAGAGTTAAGGGCTAAACAATTCTCGAAGGCAATATGGGTAGACACGACAAAGGTTAAGGGGTGACTCGTCATTACTAACATGTCACGGCGAAGTGGACAAAATCAATTATACATGACCAAATCCATGGCCAAGACACCAAAGATTGCTTGTTGCATCATCTAGACACGCTTCATGACTAAAGGGTAGGATAAGACATCTCCCCACATATATAATAGAGGATCATGCCAACTCACTAATGCAACTTAGCACCCTTAAATGCCATGCTGGCAACATTTAATTAGCTGGCAATGCCACCTATTTTATCACCATGCTAACTCACTAATGCCACTTAGCACCCTTAAATGCCATGCTGGCAACATTTAATTAACTGGCAATGCCACCTATTTTATCACCATGCTCTTTCCATGAGATTTGCGCCAAGAATACACGTCCTCACAAGCCGATCTCCTTCCCTGATCTTCAGCGCTCCACAATCAATTCAGAAACATATTGCCAAAAATCTCACCTACACATACGGTTCACCAAAAAAATCTATCTTAATCATAAAACAAGTCTCGATTCATCAATAAATCTCACATGCTTTGATCGGAGATATCGGCTTGGCACCACTACTACGTAAATCAATTCAGAAATAATAAAAAGAGGCTTAAAGATAATGCCTTGGAAATCATCCGTGGTCATATTAGGTTTTTTTGGTATTTCAAATTGATTCACACCACCGTGATGGAGTATACCGATGCCTAGGTATTGATTCATTGATTTTTTGTTATTTATTTATTTATCAATTTACGTTATGTTAGCATGTGGTTACTTAATTTTATTAAATTTTGATTTTAAGGATTTTTATTGAATGTGTTTTGACATAATTATAATCGAAGATTCAATTGGAGTGTTTGGGATTACTTTTTGAAATTGATCATGGATGAAAAACAATTAAAATAAGCAATCATAGAAAGCCCCTATAAGAACTATAAATAAGCAATCACAACCATGTGTTTTCTTTTTTGTGAGTTGTTTTCAAAATGTATGATCATAAAGAATATAACTTGATGTCATTTTGGTAGAGCACGACCGTGGTGTATTTGTAATGAGAGAAGGTGTTGGTGTTCTCCTTCTAAAACAACGAGAACATGCTAAGGTATATCTCGATTCTACATATATTTACCGTTTATTCTAAATGAGTCATATTGCAACTTAATTGAGAAAAAATGTTTGGTAGGCAAGACGTGCAAGATTTATGTGGAATTCTTGGGAAGAAGCTTTACATGTGAAGCATACCAGATAGCCTCATCCTTATGGTAACCCACTGCTTTACTGCTCATTTTAAATATATGTGGCATGTCATAATAACGTGCCTTTCAATGGAGGACATTTATTAGGTATCTAGACTATTTTCAAAAATTACTGACGTGCTGAATCTCATCTTTTTTGTACGTATATCAGGTATTTGGCCCTAATACAAAAACACATCATGTATATGATATTGCAGCCCATCATGTTCATGTATCGAGGTAACTTTGATACAGTTTGAGTTATTGAGTTATTTTCTTACACCATCATTTAACTATTTTATAGGTTGTAATGGTATTGTGGATTACAAAGAGGCTGTTCGTGGTAATTAGTTTTAAAAGGGTCAGTTGCATTGATACCAATAACAGGTTTATATTTTTATGATCATGATAATTTGGTCTGAATAAAAGCTAATTATGTTTATATTTAGTCTGGTATGATATCAATTACAGTTTCATGTTCTTATGATGATATGATATAAATTACAATTTGATTCTATGATGATGATTATTGTTGCTTGAAAACCGAACATCTACCTTTTGAAACCGATTCAAGTAACCGTATTTTTTATCTTTTCAAATGTATAGTCTCAAGAAAATAAAAAAAAAATCTTATTCTTATTTTTTTGTAACAAAAAAAAACGTAGCTTTTAAAACATTTCTGTAATTTTAGCTAAATTTTATATTTTTTTGAAACAGATGTATCAGTTCCCTAATCATAGTCCAATGTTATGCAATTTGGAAAACAAGTTTACTTTTTGTGAGACAATACCAAACAAGATCATATTGATAGCTTATTGTAGACATGCCTTCCACGTGTTTGATGTAAATGTATGCTTACATTTGTTAACACTTATTTGCTTTTCAATATATTGTATTGCCATTCGGTGTTATGTGATGGACTAAGTTTATTGATTCGTTTATGTTGTATATCTAAACCCATTGATTTTTTGAGCAGGAAATGGGCAAGATTGTTGAGGATAAGGAATAGTGGTAAGGATGAGACGTTAAGTTTTACCGAAGATCAAAAGTTAAAGGCTGTCATTGCACTAGAAACAGGGAATTTATTCAAAAAAGCAAAGCATGACCGAGCTCCATTCCAATGTCAATGGCTAACTGGTCTTTAATGAGGTAGGCTATTAAGATCTAAACTTCATAGTTATAAGGAGTTAGTGAGACAATACTAATAGTTTGGGAATTAGCAGATTGTTGATTATGGCATTGCTCTGTTCCGACTTGTCTTCACTGGAAGATGAGAGCTCCATTCCAATCGGTAATTATTTATTTATTTATTTTCATTTTCTGGTCTCATAGTAGGATACTTTAGAGAGGCATTAATTAGGCTCAATCATACGTTTTGTCTTTTGTTTTTTCCTTCCAACTTTGTGACTTTTATAATAACAAACATTCTTATGTTTCATCAGGGCATGGGCCTGGTATAGGAGGTATGTTAGTTGGAGGTGCAGTAGCATATGGGGCACACCAACTGACATCATCACATGGTCATGGATGCCATAACGTCTCACACGGGGCCCAGAATATGAATCCGTACATGGGTGGCATGGGACATTTCAGTGGCGGCAAACTTAGTAAGCATGGTGGGGGTAAGTTCAAGGTGGGTAAGCATAGCATAGGTGGGAAGCATGGCAATAGCCTGGTCATGACTGAGTATGTTGTTAGTCGATGGTACCGAGCACCTGAGTTGCTCTTAAACTGTTCGGAATACACAGCAGCTATTGACATTTGGTCAGTAGGTTGCATTCTTGGTGAAATCATTACCCGACAACCATTTTTTCTAGGCAAAGATTATGTTCATGAGCTCAGACTTATCACAGAGGTACCAACATTTCTAACACTCTCATGAGATGCACTATGCATTATGAACCAGTAACATCTGATGATCCGAATGAGTAAATTGTTACTCTTTAAATCATGTGTTTCTTTTTTTCGAAGTGTATTAAGATTCACTTGGTACTTAATTAGCCGTCCCGAATTATCACTCAACATCTCGAGATAAGTACTCTCGAGCGTCTTCACATCTTTTGTATTATGTTTAAATTGATTTATTGTTTAGCTGATATTAGTATATGAATTCGGAAAAATGGTTAGAACTACATTAGGGATGCATGTTTCAATTATCACCAATCAAAAGTGCTAATTCCTTCAACACATATTCTTTCCATTTACAACCATATGCTGCAATCTTCCCCATTTCTTACGGTTACCGCTGAGTGGGCTTGATCCTACAACCCATGCTAGCATAAATGATCTATATCGTCAAGCTCAGATCTATTGTCGGTTTGTATATTTTAGTTGCCTTTTTTTTGAATCCTTGAACTTTTATTATTCAGCTTGCATTGAAGGATGCAGAGCAGTTTATGAACTTACAAAATAATTCCGCAATGGCATATATCTTGAAGGCAAATTCCCTCATTTTGGTGAGACCACATCCTGTTTTTATGTTTCATGTTTCTTTGATACATTCTATTCATGTCGCTCACATTAATAATATTTGTTGACAGTTAGAAAAGTTTGAGCTAGCCCGTGATGTAATTCGTACAGGTCTTCAGATTGATGCTTCAAGGTAATTTATTATCACAATATGTCTTAACCTCGAGAGTTCCGTTTATTTTATGTTCTGAATATACTATTTTTCTCAATCATTCCATGTTCAGTATTTCCAAATAGGATGTATGATTAGATGCATTTCATATATTCTTTTTTTGGCTTGACTGTGCTGTATGTATTTGAACAAATATTAAGCAACCCAGCTTTTATTGTTTCACTTATAAATTATATAGTTTTTAGATTGTGAAACTGTTTAATTAGTCTTTTGTGGTGATTAAATTTATCAGTTAATTGTTGGGATGCTGTAAACACTGCAGACATTCAAGGAGTCATTGGTTGCTGCTGGAGCAGGCCTATCCTTGGTAGATTATGTGGTAAATTTTACCTCAAGTGCATATGAGAGGCTATAGCTTCAATGCTTCAGTTGTGTATCATGTTTCACTCTTTTATATATTTTCTTCTTTGGTTATTAGTTACGGATATCAATACCAACATGATGGGCTTTTGCTGATTCAGTTTTGCATAGGCTGGCACCCCTTTTGGTCGGTGCTAGAGGACTTGAATTCGCATAGAAATACATTCTACAAGGCCTTGAGTCAAATGCAAATCTGGTATGTTGACATCTCTTATATCTTAAAGTCCACCTCAAAGATGAATGGGTCGGGTAATGGGTTGGGGTCTTTCACCCTTCAAATTTGTTCCATTTAGCTAAATAATCTGGTTTGACCCATTTGAGATTAAACACGCCCCAACTAGAAGCAATTATAAGTAAATGGGTCAGACGCCTCTATATGTCATAAACTGGGTTCAACAAGGTTACAATTTGGGTCTTTAAAAGAATAATTTGCTGAATGTTCTGAAAGATTTAATGAGTTTAGCAATCGCAAAACTTGCATACCTGATCCTTAAATCTTTAGTTGATTTCTTGTGTGTTTTAATCAAAATTTTGAGTCTAGCACTAGCTGAATTGGGATCATTAATGTGGCTTAGGAAAAACAAGCCCAAGATGTTGATTCATGTGCAGGAATTATGGCAACAATGCCTTCCATCATAAGGTCTGTTTTCTTTTCCTTAACCACTCTTTTACAAGACATACAAAAGAAAACCATGCATACTGCTATAAACTAAAATGGAGGTGTCAGAAGGGGCGAGGAGGGTAACTGGACAAAACAGGTTCGGGTCAAGACATTTGCACTTTATGTATTTTAGTAGCTTTAAGAACAGGCTTGGTCAGGTTGACCCACTAATATCTTCTTGTCCATATTTTGCTTAAATAATTCATATGCTAATTTGTAATGAGTTCTATTACATCATTAATATAACTCTTGGAGAAAATTAATTACTAATATTAGTTATAGACATTTCACAATTTTCAACATATTTAATCAGTTCGAGTTAAGTAAAAAGATCTCATTGACAGTTATAAGATAAAACACACCCCAAATCCAATCATTCATATTGACATGTTGTATACTGAATAATGTTTTGTCATTGCAGCTATATGAGATGGTGTTTAGTATGGCGGCTTCCAAAAGCTCTAGGATTTCAACTGTTCACATCTTTGACTATCGGGGTGATGTTGTCTTAGGATGGGATCTTACCAGGTGCTTTATCTCTTACAAATCTACTAAGGGTGTGTTTGGTTTAGCTTATTATTTGAGCATATAGGCTTATTTGAAATTGGAAATGAAGAAGCTTCCTTTTTTTTGGCTTATGAGCTCATCAACTTGATCTTATTATAAGTACTGGCCAAGAGTTTGTTCGCAAAGGTTCACTACTCTCTATATATTTTAGTTTTCTAAATAAGGGTCCTTTACCATCTCCTGATTCTCTCCCTTATTGTACTTGATGTCTTTCATAGTTAGTAACAAGCAACTCTGATAGAATTAACTACTTTAGTTATTTGAAATGCAAGCAACTCCGATAGCACTAACTACTTTTAGTTTTTCGAAATTGTGTGCATCATAAGTTTGAAAGGATTTTAGGTTTATTTCATGATCTTTATTGCTAATGCACCTATGTATAATACTTACTGTTGTCAAGAGTTGGGGTTATAGAAATTATAGATTTTAAAGAAGAATAACATGAACCGTTGGCGAAAGTTATACAAAAGTTATGCCAATTTTGATGAACAATTTTACGTTGTTGTTTGGAACTTTTGCAGCACGTATATTAGACATAGGCCGCAATGATCAACCCATTAAATTTATGGCTAATAGGGTAACATGTCAGATTGTCCTTTATGGGTTGAAATCTAATGCATTAAACCTTCTAAGTTGCGTTAGAGACAAATTTGTGTTAAAAGTTTGATTACTATATCATTCTAAAGACTATTACATGATTAACAGTTAAAATATAGATAAAGAATATTATGTTCATGTAGTATGGTTTGAATTCATTTTTTGAACCTGTGAAAATTTAGATATTTATGGCTTGGGTAAGTTAGTCACATTTACTGATGTATGTAACAAACATAATTCATACTCTTACAGATCTTCCTTTTGTATAATTTAGCACATTCAAGCTTAGTTTAACTATCCTTGAACCTATGTAGTTCATGATTTCTTTATTGATATGTAATACACGTATCATATTTAGTGATGCAGACTGAGAGCATGAAAAGCCGGCACAACATGGGTGGTAACTGAATCAGGAACAAGACATTCGCAAACTGAAGCGACAACTCAATGATGTACTTGAATAAAGAGACAGGTGACTTAGATATTTAACTTTTCCAAGATAGATTTTCGAGTAACACATCTATAAATTTTGAAATGTAATGAAAATATTAATATGTAACAGATTCATTTCGGAACTACATCTGATACAATCAGATATATTTGACAGTAAAATGAAGTTCGTGCAACTACAAAATAACATGTAGCGACCCATTTTTATGTAAATAGGTACAACATGTAAGCACACATGGGAACCCAGTTCTTCAAAAAGAGAATCACACAAGGAATCCAGTTCTACAAACCAATACAAATCCATTAAATCCAGCTCTTCAAAAAGAGAATCACACAAGGAACATGATAAGCAGAGTTGTGTTGCTGAACCAACAGCTATGACAAATCCTACATCTAATCATAACCCTGGTCACAATAGAGAAAAAAATAAGGAAGATGCTTCAGAAAAACCTAAAGGTATTGTATATTTAAACATATATAACATGGTCTATCATAATTTTTATTTTCATTATGTAATATAACTTTGTTTCGATAACCACTTTTACTGGATTCATTGAAACAGATCAAACATGGTTATATTTAAACGGCACTTGGCATAAGATTAAGTCAAAGCAAAACGGCACTTGGAATAACATGATGGATAATGTAAAGAAGGCAGATGAAATAATCAAACAACTTCGTGAAGCCAAACATAACATAACCGATGATTATGTTGTTGACCACAATGTTAGCGACGATGAACATTAAATGTTCTCCTATCTGTTTATGTTAGTTGTCAACTAAAAACATATTCACTACCGATATGTTTGTTTTTCGCACTTTTTAAGTAGATATTTGTTTCATTTTGTAAAAAGTTGGCTTTTTTGCATTTTTTACAAGCGTTATCAATAATTTTAAATATCAAACCTCTTTCTACCATTGTTCAATTTACTTCTTTTGCTGGCAAGTGTAAATATATATTACTTAAACAAAATGTATTAAAACAAATCCCTCCTTCATATAAAGGAGGGTTTGTTTGAATGAGATCTCCCAAAATTCTATAAAAATGCCACGTGACATTCTTTTCCCCCAAAACTCCATGAACCGTCCGATCAAAATAATTAACTCACTCCATTCAATGCTTAACGTTTCCCCCAAATTGGATTTCTGCATCACAACCTAAATGCAATCAAATTAAATGCCTATCCCACAAAATCTGTTACCAATTTTTTACTTTCATATGATAATCAAATTCATATCACAACCTAATACAAATCCCCAAAAATTAAATCCCCCAATATGAGTATGGTTCGAACCCTAATGTTTTACAAATCCCGCAAAATAATGCTGGTTTCGTTTTGAGGATTAAAAGGGAGTGTGATCCGGTGGAATAGGTGGGTCGATTATTGTCGAAAAATTATTCCAGTGACCTAATTGACGCCTGATTCATGGTACTATGAATTACAGGTTATTAATCTTATTTTGATAATTTTTTTTTATCTCAATTACATGTTTTTATTTTAACTTGGCTCATGATAATGAATCATGTATTTATTTTTTTATCTTTTTGATGATAATAAAGAGGTTGTTTGGTATTGCATATTTTGATTTATATTTTGACTTTGATTTAATTTTATTTTCATTGTTTCTGTAAAAATATTTTAGGCTTTGAATGATCTATTTTTTTTAATAGCAGGCATGCTTAGATTGAGGATTAAACCTTCAAGAATTTCGTAATTGTTTCAGGGTTTTTTATCACCATGATTTGTTTATTGATTGAATGCATTTATTTTTTATTTGTGTTTCTTTTTAAATCATTATATGTTGTTTATTGATGGGATCTTATGCATGCGTTTAGTGTTTGATTATATTTGTATGAACACAAAGTCTGTGTCTATGATTAATTTAATTGGGTTTGAAATCATTGTTATATACCTATTGTTTGAACGCTCTAAGTGTTTGATGAAATGTCTATGAGAAAAACTATGTAACGTTATGCTAGAGTTGTTCAGGTTTTATAGTCCTATTGATAGCGTTAATTAAGAATCATGAAATGAGATTAAAATAATCATTATGCTTCGGTTCGTGTAATTTGCAATATTTGTTATGAACTTTGGCCCGATCAATTTGAGTACAAGAAAAATGGAGTAACTTTGGTAATGGTATGGTATATTCCTGGTTCATTTGGTATATTGACTCGTGATATAGCCCTAAACTCAATATCTTATATTTTGTATATTAGTCTTTTATCTATGGTATATTTGACGTATAGTGGGTGGTCACCTAATTTAGTAATTAGGCGCATATATTGTTTTCATGTTTACTAAATTCCTTTCAATATGCAGTACTTGAATTATTGTTTAAATAACTAGTATCTTTTTTCTCAGGGAAAAACACCCAACTGACACTCATTGTCACTCTCGATGTTACCCAATAAAGTGCCCCTATACGTAAGTACAATACTCCTTTGGTATGTTGCTTTTAAATACCAGTTCCACGACGCTAATTCTTGTTGTCTTATGTGCGTTGCAGCCAATACTTATATAATGACACAAACTTTAGCCCCCGACTGCGGTCCCTCTACTCAAAAGCTTGATCACTTCAAAGGGTGTAGATGCCAGCACTGGATTGGATCATATTACACGTCAATGTTCGCGAAATTATTTGTGTACGCTTTCTAATTGCCACATGTTATATCTATGTCGTTTTCAAATTATACTGAACAATGATAATTATGCTAATTTTTTAACCAGGCTGTTGTCTTTTTGTAACAGATGCTGGTAGGAACCAACAAAAAAGTAGTTGCAACTCCCATTGGAATATCGACCGTGTAAACTCTATCGCTAAAAGTAAATTTTTTCTTTAGTTGATTTGCGAAACCGCCACATCAGTGATTATGTAAAAAAAAACATTACTTTAGCCATATTTTAAATTTGTGATATTTATATTGATCTGCTTTTTTTAATCAAAGCATCTGAGTTAGAGTATCTGCTTTTTTTGTGTCGATCATGACTGCTTACAAAGGATTTTCATATACAATTAGATTACTTCTTTTTTGGGACGCCAACCAAGGAAAACAAAATAAAGAAGGTACGCCAACCAAGTGAGTTTTTCGGCTTTGCTAAGCTCAAATAAGCCCATAAAAAAACTAAATAAGCTGATCCAAATGCCCCCTATATAAGTGCATGCGTTCGAAAATAAGCTGGAAAAAGGGCTTTTCATATATAACTATATATATTCCAATGTTGTATCCAAGGAAATGATGTGTGTCATTAGCTTGGATCTTGTGGGCAACAACTGATATATGTGACATGTGTCATCTTCTGTACTTTCCCCGTTGGGCTGCTGCTTTTGTGTGGTTGGGTCAGTTGGTTTGGCTATATATACGGAGTATGCATTTTAAACCATACGACCAAAGGTCACTTGATAATTAGTTTGCTCAAAGTCTACTATTAGGTCGTAATTAGTTTGCTCAAAGTCTACAATTAGTGCACCCGGCAATCCTGACCCACACAAGCTTAATTTGGTTATATTGGGTCAATTTTTCCACAGTCATGGGTTGAATGGGTGTGACAAGGAAACACATCTCTCAGGTCCGACAGGTTAATTGTTATTTCAGATCTATATCCAACAGGTCGAATGACTAAAGTGAGCAATATGGCATACATTACGTGGATAACAAAGTATTAAGCACAATAAATAAATAATAAATTATAGTGTAGAATAAGGACAATAAATAAATAAATAAAATAATAAATAAATAAATATGTATGGAAAGAGAGGTATAATGACTAAACTGGATCCTTTTACAAAGTATATTCTCATTCTATGATATTTGCGTAACTGTTATCATATAAACCTTTAGGTATTTTACATTGAGTGAACATTTATGAATGACACCTTTTGTTACCTCCAATAATTTGATATTTGTTAATTAATGATCTTATGTTTCAGGTTAAAGGAAGGATACCTGAGTTTTCACCGAAACGAGGGTTGGATTTTGGGGCTGGTTCTGGTTTCTGGTGAGAATTTGCTACACCGATCTCATTGTTTTTATTTTTGAGATAAATTGGGTTTGTTATAGTATTTTGTTAAATTTGATAAATTTCTATTTTGTCTAAAGAAAGTAATTTAAGAAGAGCAAGTTTGTTAAAAGAACATCTTTACAATTGTTTTCTGAAGCAGAGATGTAGAGATGTGGTAATGGGTAATGTTACTAACATGGTTGTTTGCACAACAATGTGTTGAAATCATTGATTACGGCAATGCGTGAAGTATGGCCAAACTCTCTCGAAAAAGTTAATATAGTGGAGCCTTCCCAGTCTATGCAACGAGTGGGTCTCAGCCTTATAAAAGGTATTATTCATAGTAGTAGTAATCAGTTTGTTGAAATCACATGCCTTTTTAATTCGGGGCCAACTGTTCTAGCATGTACACACAATTAAGAGACCAAGAAAATAGTAATACCCATATGTTAAGTGAAGGACATTTGTGTTAAGGACCTTAATTATCTATGCTTGACCAAATCACGTCATAACAGGTGTATTAAAAAATTTGTGTCCTTAGGTAACCTAAATATATATCCTTGCTTTGTGCTTGATGAGCTTAAAAACTAGCGGAGGAAAAAAGTGCCCATGTCCATAGAATGAATATATGTTGCCAGGTATATGGTGTACGGTGTAGCCAATAAGATTTAATTGAAATAAAAGATGGTATTTCTTTTTAGGAAATTGTATATGGCTTGTGGGTTCCTCATGGCAAGCTAAAGAAATAATAGATGCATGAGCTTATATTTGATATTCAGTTTTGTCGCAAGCTAATATCAGAATACAACATACTTCTAACCAGCTTCAAGTTTTTTTGCTTTTAAACTTTTTCTAAAGAATACCTTTTGACAGGTTCATACCAGATACAAACCATGGTTAAAATTCCTTTACGAAATTACTTCTAACCAGCTTCAAGTTTTTTTGCGTTCAAACTTTTTCTAAAGAATGCACTTCGCCTATTAATATTTGCGCTATTATCGATACTGTAGAGATAGAGATGATAAATGTACGTATGATTTTCATCCTTAATCGAAGTATTGTTTATTTTCATGGAATCATATGTTGGCAATGTATCCATTTTCAGTGCAATGGAAGAACAACTCAAGCAGGTACTTGGTTGTTACAGCTATTCCATATTATATGATTGTCTTAATCCAAGTTACCATCCAATGTGCTTTTTATATGTTTACAGTAGGGTCTTCCTCTTTAGCTTAATGTCTCTTTTTTTCTAATGTTTTAAAATGATGGTTCTGTTAGGACTATTTTTTTGGCTTTTATTAGGAAGTCCATTTAGGCATTGTTTTGCACTATGTAAATATGTTTGTGGTACGAGAAATTTAATGAAGTGAAAACTTCACCTACCTAGACATGGTTTCCAGTGTGTCTCTAAGAATTTGTGAATTAAGTTTTGAAAGAAAGTTGACCTATGATTCTTGACTCTTTAAAATCCTTTTAATTTAATTTAATTTAATTTTTTCTTTATCAGTCAAGGCTACTATATGTCATTTAACTTGTCTATATTTCTTTATTGCTCAACTAATGTTGGCATTGCACCTATTTTCCTTTTTGCAACTCTTTTGTACGAGATCTTGCTTTCTTAAGAACCTAATGTTTACGTTAACCATCAGGGTGAAATTGTGATTTTCATTTCAAACCACCAATCAGAAGCAGATCCAGCTGTTATTGCCTTGGTGCTCGAAACGACAAACCTTATATTTCTGAGAACATAGTTAGGCCGATATATTTTAGAACCATGTATCATGAAAGTGCTTCCATTAGTCCAATATTTGAATGCTGTTATGCAGATCTTTGCTAGCCGTTCAGTAAGGAACTTAAGGTGCGTAACAAACTGGTCAATTTGGGTGGTTAAGTAATGGGTCGAAATAGGGTGTACTCGGGTTGGGTGTTAGGTGACATATCTACAATCTATTCGGTAGTAATTATGGGTACTTATTTCAGTTATATGTTTATATAAGGAATCATTTGAAGTCTTAAATCCCAATTAGGACCCCGACCATTAAGAAAAGTAACACAGTTAGTGAGCAAGGTTAGCATTTAAACTATTTAAAAATGGCATGTAGGTAAAACTTCAAATATACTTTGTTTTTTTTATCAATTTTACCACAAGTCTTAAGCAGAGTAAACTTCTTATGCTGATTTTTTTTTAATTGTTTTTGGTCTTAATCAGGGTGGTGACTCCATATGGGTGAGTAGGTGACTATACAAGTATGGAAGAAGATCACCACATTAAAGAGTTAAAGGGGGTTAGGCGAGCTGGTATGGGTTGAGACTTGGTTACATATTACGAATTGAAAAAAAAAGAAGGAAAAAAACTCTCGATGACTATTGCTTGCCTTAGAACAGGCGATTGATATTATCATAGCAACCTTTCGTATACTAAAGTGTAGTAATTCTTAAGGAATTTTTGTAATTATATTTGACACTGGATTTCTATATAAAATTTTAATTTTCTTTGGACAACTCTTTATCGACCCGTAAAAGAGTACCCATATTTATGGTACTTTTGATGCGCAGATCATGGATATGGTTGCACAAGCTCTCTTACTTGAGGCATTTTTAATTCAAAACGATATAGCCTGATTGCGTGCCTATGGGTTTTCAAATGGTCATCATATGGGTCTCACTTGAACCCACGTGTGTGGTTATGCAATAAACCAAGGAGGGTTATGATGCTACCTTATATCAATATGTGTAACCAATGTTAATAGGTTGACCACACTCCAATCTATGGATATCGTCGTGCAACAAACTAACATATGGGTTTTAATGGTGTTTAAAGGATAGCTAAAGGTGGATCCCGATGGCAGGTTGTGGTTTGGACATGGCTAATGGTGCAAATTTTTATATATAGTTATTTGTTTATGGTATAAACTGTGTTACTTGGTGAAGTGGTGAGTTTCATGTATTTTTCATTGTCCATTTTTATTATAGACAATTTATATGCCACGTAATAAAGTTAAGCTTTTATGATTTCATAATTGTGATCACCGACATAATATATTAGTACTGACTTTTAAAAAGAACTCACTTGAGTTCAATTAACACCTCAATTAACACCTGAGTTTAGTTAACGCATGAGTTTCTCTCATAGCTAAATACAGCTCGTGATATCTCTAGAGTTAAGAGTAAACATGGACTTAATGGATGTATGTGATAGTTTGACGCAAAATCTTTCCATGCCAAAAAAAAGGCATGAATCCCAAAAATCCATCACACCGTTGATATTCTATGTTGCCTTTTAATCGATACATATGTTTAATCTTTTAACTTAGTTTGGTACACAAACAAATTAAACGATAATGTTTTGTATTTCAATGATTTGCCATACAAACAAATTACTTAGATCAACACTCAAACGTAATGAATATTTATTACAGTATACGAAATTCTCAAATTTTAGATGGTACACAAAGCATAGGTTTGTACATGTTATCTTTAATCTATGTAATACCAAAACTATTATTTTGTTATTAATTTACAAAGTTTTTATTAACAGTTAATAGGATGAATCACCATTCTAGCCCGTTAAACTACAACTTTCATAATTATCAGATTATGAATTTTGTTTACATGTATGGTTTCGATTTTTTCACTAATTTCTTCATTGCCATACTTGATGTTACAATTATTATTTACAAGAGTTTTGCTTTATGTTTTTTGTATCGATATCCAAAAAACCCTACTACTGGAGTATTTTTTTGAAGATATATAAAAGGTAGCCGCCGAGAGGGCGGGCCTGTAGCTAGTTAGTTTATAAACAATGGTTTCTTTTTCTTTCATCTTTTTGTTTACTCCAATATTTAAAAACTCAATGTTTCTTAAGCATGGTATATTTTTTATTTAATGTTTTCTGGACACGCATGGTAATATGTTTGAATTATATATGACATTTTTTTCAAATCATAATCTGCAATAAAAAATATAAATGAACTTCATATGTTAGTATTTTCAAAAAAAAATAATGTTAATAACAATTCAACAAAACAAATTAAATTTTAATAACAAATTCATTAGAAACAAAATAAATTTAAATAATAATATTAACCAATTTACATGACACTAGCCCGGCCATCGGCCGGGTCATGAGACTAGTGGGATATATAATTGGTGTAAAATAAAAAACAAGCAGGTAGTCTAAATCTATAACCAAGTCATCACCACTTACCGTCCGCCTAAAGTTCAAGCTTTGAAGTCAAGAAACCGGATCATGAAATGCAAGGTAGATGCGTCATTAGAGGACGTCGTGATGGGCACACTACCTTTTCTCCAACTGTTGGCAAAAATACCAACTCCAATCTTCAAATGTGACCGAGGTGGCCTCCTCGATACTAAATCAGTAAAGCTCATACTACAGTGCTTATAACATTGCACTTTACATAATCAAAACAACTATTCTTTTTTTCTTTTTCGAATCACTTTTTTTTTCAACATAATAATAACATAACATAATATCCCACCACTTGAGATGAACAATGGGAATTCGGGAGGTCTTCAATGATGTTCAGAAATGTTGTCGATGAAAGCATGATTTCCGAACTTTTCCACTCGAACCTTGAACTTAGGAAAATGATGACTTCCCACTCACAAATAAAGACTACAGGGTAGGCTAAGGTGTATAGGTGTATCGAAACAATATATTGGATAAACAAACTGAAAGGAATGGCTCAGAAGGGTGTATCTAGGGGTATCTTGAACTAAAGATGAGTGCAACAAAAGGGTTTCACATGGGGGTCGAAAATTCGAGGTGACTAATCGATAGACACACAATGGTAGGCTGTTTGGGTGATAATCCTATAATATTGCCTTCTAAAACTGAAAAGTCCAAATACATCGAGCTAACTCAACATACCTCGTATATGCTCTCGAAATGATGCAAAGGCCAAGTTCTAAAGTTTACAAGCTACCGGCACACTCATAATTTGGTGGATTTGGGGTAAAATATTGGAAACGGATAAGGCTAATCTCACCATATAATATTAAGGGTTGTATGTGCTCGGCTAAGGTCTAATCTAGTTTAGGAGGATTGTTGTTGATTCTTGTGTAGAACCCAGGGGATTTTTCTCGATATCTGGGCCCGTTATTATTGTAGTTATTGAAAGGGGATTCTCTTCCATATTTAACTTCTCCGATCCTTTTAACTTCTTCGTTTGAGGAACATTCTTTAGAAGGTGAAGTCCCGTTTCGCTCTACTTGAATGGAATGCACATTTTCCTTGAGCTTCTTCATTTCTCTTTCAAGGCTTTCTAATTTGTTGTTTATTGCTGCAAGGCCTTCCATATCTCCATTCTTACTTTGGTTGCTCCCTCCATTGTGCCATTTGTGAGAGTGGTCTGCCATTTTTTGAATAGTTTCTAAACCCAGAGTGGGTGTCATATTAGGAATCGGCCTTTGAGAATCAATCATTTGTCTTGAGGAGATGTTCATACCCTTGTAGAAGACGTTCACCTTTTGTTGGTTGTTGAGATCATGAGTGGGGCATTTGTATAACAATTCGTTATATCTTTCCCAAGCTTGGTATAACGTTTCATCACCCTCTTGCTTGAAGTTATGGATTTCTTCCAATTGCTTAGCCGTCTTTGATGGAGGACAATATCTCTGAATAAAACACTTTTTTAAGATAGGCCAAGTGTTGACAGTCCCAACAGGTAATCGATCAACCCATCTTTTTGCAGCTCCCGTAATCGTAACATTATAGCATCGTGTGAGACTCTGGGAATCTTGAATAGGCTAACAATGTACTCGACGTTGTCTATGTGTTCATGGGCATCATCGGAGATGCTTCCAGAGAAGGGATTTGCACGTAATTCCCTCATGAATTGAGGTTTGATTTCGAATTGGGCATCTTCTGCTATAGCTGGCCTAACAATCCCTGGTCCTTGTTCTTCTCTTGTAATGCAAAATATTCCTCAAGAGTGAGGTTATCAATGTTAACAACTTCCATGGTACCTGAAAACTTGAAATATGATCGAGAGAAAAGTTTAAAACGAAATGAAAGACTTTATATCAATCCTAAAATAATTCCCCGGCAGCGGCGCCAAACACTTGATGCAGGTTTTACTGACCAGGTCTTAATATTTATAGTGTCTCGTTATACCTATGGTCTACCTTAGTGCACTAACGGGCAGTGTACCCGGTCGTGTGTAGTGTAGTAATTGGTAAAGTCGAGGTCGTCCCAAGAGCTATGTGTGTTGGATTATTACTAAGTCTAAGTGTCACAGATTTAATAATGGTTTCGATAAGGATTTAATTAATTAAACTACTTGTAACATCCCCAAAATACCGCAACGGGAGATTGTGTCACTTGGGTGCCACTTCATAATACAAAGTACAAGTTATTGAAAACGACCTCTAAATGAGACGTTTTGAAAAGTTACCATTCGATTAATGAAATCAGAGTTACAAATATTGAGGTCCAAAGTGATATACATAAATGTTTACAAAATGTTTTGAATGGTAAATACGAATGTATAACGTCTTTAAAACATGTCGTGAGACTCTATGCTTCAAACTCTAGCTATCGCCTTATGACCTGAGATAAACATGCTAAAAGTGTCAACACAATGGTTGGTGAGTTCATAGAGTTTGTTTAACATGTAAAACTTTTAAAGAATGTTCACACAACAAAGGCATTGTAAATCCACTCAGTTCCATGTTCTGCCCATACAAAACTTGCAACCCGTGTGTTCACAACCCACTGCCAAAATATAGTTTGCACAATACACCAGATTATATTCACCCAAGGTCATGAATCTAGTACACATGGGCGGGGGCATCTTCCCAAATAGTACTATATTACTCCCAAGGTCATGAATCTGGTACACATAGGCGGGGGCATATACCCGACTTATAGTACTATCAATATCTCTCCGACAGTATAGAGTATTGTGTACGTATGTAAATACAAATCATGTATTTAAATTAAGCGAGTAAAGTATTTCCAAGCATGTATAACGAAATCATGTATGACGCAATCAAGTATAATGTAATCATGTATAAATGCAATCAAGTATACTGCAATCAAATGCAATCAAGTATAAATGTTTTTAGTATTTGTAAAAGTAAAATCAAGTAGTTGAGCATGTATCTCCCCCAAAGAGTTTATAAAGTAATTAAATGAGTAAAAGTGGGGCTACAAACTCACCTTAATAAAGGTGATATCAAATGTATAACGAATCAATGGATAAGCCGAGAAACCTCTACGCGCAACCTAGAATATGATGTTGTGTCTGTTGGGAATTGCCGATTTGAAGATTACAAAACCACGAGCAAGAAAGAAGAAACAATGAGGGCCTAATATGTAATAGTTAGCTTAGCTTTTCTAGTAAGCTAAGATTAGGGTTTTTGTAACCACCCTCTAGTATATGAAGAGGGTAGGCGTCTAGGTTACAGATATCCTTTCATTTTATTTCATAGTAGACATCTCCTAATGAGAGTCTAAGAAAACGCATAGAGCGTAGTAGTTGTAGTAGTAGTAGTTTTTATATTTATATTCAATAAAGAAAACCTTATTAGTGATATTGATTTGATGTTATTATTCCGCTGTTTTATTCAATCAATCAATGTTACTCATACCCTAGTTGAGTCCGGATCTTGGTTTCAACAATTGGTATCAGAGCCTCGTGGCTCTCGATCTAGGGTTTATAAGGTTTTTATGTCATTAGGGTTTATGCAGCAGATGGGAGAAAAAAGGCAGTAGGAAGCGGTTTTGATTGCGGTATCACTGTTGAAGACAACCTACAATTAATGGGTAATTGATTCTTACCTCGTTATTTTTATAGGATTGAAAAAATTATGCGTGGGTAATGAATGAGTTAGTTATTGTTGATGTGGGAATTGATTAATGGTTCGAATAATACTGGGCATGAATTGTTTATATTGGTCATGAACTATCACGTGGGAAACAATTTGATCAATTCGGGTGATTGGGTAAGTTGTGATTTAATTTGGTCTCGTGTGGGTCCCTCGTATCAGCAGCAATGGTTCCCACCGATTTCATTGGTCACGACATTTTTATTTTCAATTAATGGTCACGTGATGTTGATAACTGCCCATGTGGGACAGCAGATACTGGTTTGAATATTTGTATGTGATGCTAATTCTTGTGCAAGTGAAAGGAATTTTTATACCACGTGGGACTTATTATTGATTGCCTATTTGATCTTTTAATGGATGGCGTGGTCCCCTGATGCGCGATGAGATCACATGGGTGGTGTTACTATGATTGGTCCCTCGTTTGTTGGTCTTGTGAGGTCTCATTAATTTTCATTCCTACTGATTTCATTTATTCCTACTCATTATATTATTTGTTTGGTATTGATCACTTGGGAAATGAATGATTTGATTGGTTGGGTAATGATACGTGATTTCATTTAATGCTGGTCCCCACTTGCTTTTGATTCCACTCGTTTGCACGAGATATTGTGTTGTTACTGATGGTTCGAGTGGGTCCCTCGCTTTAATTCTTTGTACTAGTCCCAATTTTACACAAAGATAGGTCTGATCATTAAAACACATGTGGTACTATTCGTAGATATGTGTGTTCACATAGGACACTTATGGACATGTTATTTTATACTGGTCATTGATTTCATTCTGGTACTAGTACTAAGCTGGATCAGGTTACTTCTGGTGGTCTTTTCATGGTTAATACTGGCAGCGTGGGAACTTAATTCTAGTCGTCTAAATTTTATAATGTTCATGATCGGTTGTTGTACATGCTTATTCTGGTCTTGACAGTTGGTCTTCAAATGTTTTACTAGTCTTTGTGAGTTGAATTTTTATTCAACGATGAACCCTAGTAATTAACATATTTTCGGTTTGATTTGATGTTTCTACTGGATGCATATTTTGATTTGTATCGGCATCTGCTGGTAGTATTCGGTTTCTTCTGATCAATTCCTGCTGGTAGATTATTTGGTTCCTGTTGGTCGGTTCCTTCTGGATTGGTTCCTGCTGGTTGGTTCCTACTGGTTATTCTAGAGTTCCTACTGGTTGATCAGGTGCGTGTCTTATCATATCTCAAAGTGAGCAACTACACTTTTGAGGTAACTTGTTCGTACATTAATGGTGTGACAAAGACTTGATAAATCTAGCGAACGGGTGAGATCTATAGATTAAATGTACCTAATGCGCACATTTGCTAACACTTTAAGGAGTTACGTTGTAGTGCTCAGTGTTAGTGAAGGGGTGTGATCTACAGATTACAGGTGCTTAATGCTCACATTTTCTAGAGTCTCATCTAAGTTTGGAGTCACATGTATAGTACAAGATATAAGACGCATGCTTTGGTGTTTCTACTGGTTCTCCGTTCCTACCGGTACTATTGGATTCTGCTGATGATTTGATTTTCTGCTGTTGTGCTTTATTTCTTTTATTAAAAAAATATATATATTTCTGACGATAGCATAGTTTCTGCTGATCGGTGGCTGCGGGTTGGTTTCTGCTGATATAGTATTTTAGGTCCGAAGACGCCCTTGGATTTTGAACAATGAAGATGTGTATGGTTTGTTTTGGAGATTCAGTGCATGATATAATTCTTGATTGGAACAGTTACATGCTCTTTACAAATATTTTGGGGGGCATATGATACCATACAGTTCATGATATGATTATTAAAATAGAATAATCATAAGCATTGAGTGGTTTCTGGTTGATCCGTCTGAGCTCGCTGAGACTATCGGCCATCGCATGTAATCGCCATGCATATATTGACTACAAGAATTATTCAAAGACATTTTATGATGTCTTTTTCGCACTGAAGGACGAAATGATCTATGCTACTGAGTTCATGATTCAAGCAGATGGTTAGTATAATTTTAAGGGGAAGCATATTGTTTATATACTTACCATCTACATGCATCACTTGAGGGGAAGCGTCTACAAGTTGCACAAGACCCCTATTAGAAAAAGGGGAAGAAGATTGATAGTGTGCCGCTTATTATTTGTGATGACATGTTTTAGCATTGTTTCTTCATACAGGTTGTTTTGTAATACCAAGAAACTGTAGTCAAATTCCAGTTTAGGGGAAGATTGTTGGGAATTGCCGATTTGAAGATTACAAAACCACGAGCAAGAATGAAGAAAGAAGAAACAATGAGGGCCTAATATGTAATAGTTAGCTTAGCTTTTCTAGTAAGCTAAGATTAGGGTTTTTGTAACCACCCTCTAGTATATAAAGAGGGTAGGCGTCTAGGTTACAAATATCCTTTCATTTTATTTCATAGTAGACATCTCCTAATGAGAGTCTAAGAAAACGCATAGAGCGTAGTAGTTGTAGTAGTAGTAGTTTTTATATTTATATTCAATAAAGAAAACCTTATTAGTGATATTGATTTGATGTTATTATTCCGCTGTTTCATTCAATCAATCAATGTTACTCATACCCTAGTTGAGTCCGGATCTTGGTTTCAAAAATTGGTATCAGAGCCTCGTGGCTCTCGATCTAGGGTTTATAAGGTTTTTATGTCATTAGGGTTTATGCAGCAGATGGGAGAAAAGAGGCAGCAGGAAGCGGTTTTGATTGCGGTATCACTGTTGAAGACAGCCTACAATTAATGGGTAATTGATTCTTACCTCGTTATTTTTATAGGATTGAAAAAATTATGCGTGGGTAATGAATGAGTTAGTTATTGTTGATGTGGGATTTGATTAATGGTTCGAATAATACTGGGCATGAATTGTTTATATTGGTCATGAACTATCACGTGGGAAACAATTTGATCAATTCGGGTGATTGGGTAAGTTGTGATTTAATTTGGTCTCGTGTGGGTCCCTCGTATCAGCAGCAATGGTTCCCACCGATTTCATTGGTCACGACATTTTTATTTTCAATTGATGGTCACGTGATGTTGATAACTGCCCATGTGGGACAGCAGATACTGGTTTGAATATTTGTATGCGATGCTAATTCTTGTGCAAGTGAAAGGAATTTTTATACCACGTGGGACTTATTATTGATTGCCTATTTGATCTTTTAATGGATGGCGTGGTCCCCTGATGCGCGATGAGATCACATGGGTGGTGTTACTATGATTGGTCCCTCGTTTGTTGGTCTTGTGAGGTCTCATTAATTTTCATTCCTACTGATTTCATTTATTCCTACTCATTATATTATTTGTTTGGTATTGATCACTTGGGAAATGAATGATTTGATTGGTTGGGTAATGATACGTGATTTCATTTAATGCTGGTCCCCACTTGCTTTTGATTCCACTCGTTTGCACGAGATATTGTGTTGTTACTGATGGTTCGAGTGGGTCCCTCGCTTTAATTCTTTGTACTGGTCCCAATTTTACACAAAGATAGGTCTGATCATTAAAACACATGTGGTACTATTCGTAGATATGTGTGTTCACATAGGACACTTATGGACATGTTATTTTATACTGGTCATTGATTTCATTCTGGTACTAGTACTAAGCTGGATCAGGTTACTTCTGGTGGTCTTTTCATGGTTAATACTGGCAGCGTGGGAACTTAATTCTAGTCGTCTAAGTTTTATAATGTTCATGATCGGTTGTTGTACATGCTTATTCTGGTCTTGACAGTTGGTCTTCAAATGTTTTACTTGTCTTTGTGAGTTGAATTTTTATTCAACGATGAACCCTAGTAATTAACATACTTTCGGTTTGATTTGATGTTTCTACTGGATGCATATTTTGATTTGTATCGGCATCTGCTGGTAGTATTCAGTTTCTGCTGATCAATTCCTGCTGGTAGATTATTTGGTTCCTGTTGGTCGGTTCCTTCTGGATTGGTTCCTGCTGGTTGGTTCCTACTGGTTATTCTAGAGTTCCTACTGGTTGATCAGGTGCGTGTCTTATCATATCTCAAAGTGAGCAACTACACTTTTGAGGTAACTTGTTCGTACATTAATGTTGTGACAAAGACTTGATAAATCTAGCGAAGGGGTGAGATCTATAGATTAAATGTACCTAATGCGCACATTTGCTAACACTTTAAGGAGTTACGTTGTAGTGCTCAGTGTTAGTGAAGGGGTGCGATCTACAGATTACAGGTGCTTAATGCTCACATTTGCTAGAGTCTCATCTAAGTTTGGAGTCACATGTATAGTACAAGATATAAGACGCATGCTTTGGTGTTTCTACTGGTTCTCCGTTCCTACCGGTACTATTGGATTTGGCTGATGATTTGATTTTCTGCTGTTGTGCTTTATTTCTTTTATTTTAAAAAAAATATATTTCTGCCAATAGCATAGTTTCTGCTGATCGGTGGCTGCGGGTTGGTTTCTGCTGATATAGTATTTTAGGTCCGAAGACGCCCTTGGATTTTGAACAATGAAGATGTGTATGGTTTGTTTTGGAGATTCCGTGCATGATATAATTCTTGATTGGAACAGTTACATGCTCTTTACAAATATTTTGGGGGGCATATGATACCATACAGTTCATGATATGATTATTAAAATAGAATAATCATAAGCATTGAGTGGTTTCTGGTTGATCCGTTTGAGCTCACTGAGACTATCGGCCATTGCATGTAATCGCCATGCATATATTGACTACAAGAATTATTCAAAGACATTTTATGATGTCTTTTTCGTACTGAAGGACGAAATGATCTATGCTACTGAGTTCATGATTCAAGCAGATGGTTAGTATAATTTTAAGGGGAAGCATATTGTTTATATACTTACCATCTACATGCATCACTTGAGGGGAAGCGTCTACAAGTTGCACAAGACCCCTATTAGAAAAAGGGGAAGAAGATTGATAGTGTGCCGCTTATTATTTGTGATGACATGTTTTAGCATTGTTTCTTCATACAGGTTGTTTTGTAATACCAAGAAACTGTAGTCAAATTCCAGTTTAGGGGAAGATTGTTGGGAATTGCCGATTTGAAGATTATAAAACCACGAGCAAGAATGAAGAAAGAAGAAATAATGAGGGCCTAATATGTAATAGTTAGCTTAGCTTTTCTAGTAAGCTAAGATTAGGGTTTTTGTAACCACCCTCTAGTATATAAAGAGGGTAGGCGTCTAGGTTACAAATGTCCTTTCATTTTATTTCGTAGTAGACATCTCCTAATGAGAGTCTAAGAAAACGCATAGAGCGTAGTAGTTGTAGACTTGTAGTAGTAGTAGTTTTTATATTACAATCAATAAAGAAAACCTTATTAGTGATATTGATTTGATGTTATTATTCCGCTGTTTCATTCAATCAATCAATGTTACTCATACCCAAGTTGAGTCCGGATCTTGGTTTCAACAGTGTCTTAGGTTCTAAAACAACTAAGTGAATATATAAACATGCCTTATATAGTTATTACATTAATTATGCTTGAATACTTAACGTTTGTAAAGTCGTATAAGTGTTTACGTTTCGTTTATTTAAGTTTTTCCCGTCTAAATCTACCCGTTATTTATAAACCGTAATTGATCATGACTCGGTTTTTATGTCCTTGGAAAGGTAATTTAATGTACTAAACAGATTAGTGGGTCCTACTGCCCCAGGAATTATTTAACTAATGTGAAATTACCAATTTATCCTTGAATGTACTAGTTATTTCAATCAGCAGCAAAATGTCTCACGGTTTTGGTCATAAGTCGAGTTCTACAACTCCGTTTAATGCACGGCCAGTGGCCACGTTCAAGCTAGGGTGTTAGCTAAATTTCTATTCTTTGACCAACATAGGGTTATATGCAATTTTTATGAGTTTTAGCCATTTAAAATCTGTTACTTAGTTTTGGACACGTTTAGCCGTTTTGGCTCTAGTTTATTCATCAGGATGAGTTACGGCACGAGCCACCCGGCGAAACGACCACAAGACATCGATATATAATCCTATATTATTACTTAAGTTTTTCAGTCCACGAATTTTACCTAGAATTTAGGTTTACAGCCCCTGTCCAGTTTCTATGTTGCAAAACTAGTCTTATCGACCATTTCTAGTGTTTTAGTTCAATTATCCAAGCACAATCAACCATAATAATCATATAAAACATATCACATACATGAAATACTAGTATATACAGTAATCAAATGATAACATAATAGTTTGCTTACAATCCTTGTGATGAATACTAACAAGAAACAAGAACTAGGACACTAAAACCTAAATCCTTCCAATATGAACCCGAGCTTCCAAATCCTTAACACACCTTGCTAACCCTTGCTAGGCTTGATCTAACCTTGTAAGAACACTTCTAACTCAGCCCTTTTTAGCTTGTGTAGCTCCTAATTCAACCATGGAATCACCAAAAGAACACTAGAACTATGTAGAGAATAACTAGGCCTTGAACTTTGATATATAACTTGTAGTTTGAAGATTAAAGAATCATGGTGCTAGATATTGTGAAGTGAACGACCAAATGAAGGAAAAGAGAGAGTTTTTGTGAGTTTATCTTGATCTTTTATGTTCTTATGAGTCATAAAACAATTATATAGTCTTGAAAAACTTAGTTGTTAAGTTTACTTACATATATAAGTCTTCCTTTGTAAGTTTCCTAGTCTTATCTTGATGACACATATACAAACACCCCATGTGGTCTAAAATTTCGTTCCATGCCTATCTTGGATGACTAGATATGATTTTTGATAATATCTTGCTTTTACGGAGTGAGTTTTGGTCCCGTTAATAGCTAACCGTAAGTCGTAAAGTCAAGAAACTTAAAACCGGGTATCCTAAAAATATGAATATTATAAATATGTTAAAACTTATAAATATACTCTATATAAGCATATTAGATGAGTGATAATTTCTATCAAGTTGCTTAAACACTGCTAAAACTGGAAACATATGTTTAAAACGCGTAAATCGCGTAAAACGCAGAACTGGAAAACGTAAATTTCCAAAACTTACGAAAATGTCACGGAAGGTGAAAAACTTATATTTATCTTATTTTTAATGTTTTCGGACATATCGAGATGCCTAAAGATCGTTCAAACCTAAACGTAAATCTCAGACACGGTTTCGTAAAATTTGCAGAAATGACCCGATGAGTGTCAAATTCTCGGATTATTACTAAAATAGGTTAACTTACAAGAATATGAAATAAAAATTTTTGGTGACGAATAGTAAAAACGAATAGTAAAAGTGAATAGTAAAAATTCGAAAATGGATAGAAATCCTGTAAATGCGAATTGTTACAGTCTCTACTCCTTAAGGGAACTTCGTCCTGAAGTTCTGTTGATGTTAACTACTTATAGTGTGTCTAAGAAAAGTGTGGTCTATAAAACAGTGAGGTTCTCTCTTATTCAACAGGAATAGTGTATGGGTTACGTTGTAATACACCCATAATGTGGTTAGGGAATCGTATCATATGCAAATAAGCCCACTTATTTATAATTCATTACTTACATAAAGAATCGTCCAAATTTATGTAATTAATGGGTTATAAACCTATGGTTCGGTGGTTTATAGCTTCTTTATTTGAATAAAGAGGCGTCCCAATCGGTTCAAATAAGGAGATTATAAATCATCCTACTTAAGATTTCCCGACACAAAACGCGCTTTCTGAGATAGATAATAAGATAACCAAATCATCAAATCCCTAAAGCTAAGTAATAATATTATTTAACTCAAATCTCATGTCTCATCAAACAAGAACTGTCACAAGATCAAGTTAAATAATTAGTTATTACTGAGCTCCATATTTTTAATGACTCGATTAAATTATAGGGTTTCCTTATTATTACTAAAGTCATATCATCCAACAACGTGGATCTAAGCAAACAACTAACAAGAAGCATATGCGCACGAAGTGTGTGTAAGGCAATCATAGTGGAGAGTCTTAACGTATAAAGCAGTTATAATCTAGGCTCTTAAATGCAACCTAGTTCTCTATAACCAATGCTCTGATACCAATCTGTAACACCCCCAAAATACCGCAACGGAAGATTGTGTCACTAGGGTGCTACTTCATAATACAAAATACAAGTTATTGAAAACGACCTCTAAATGAGACGTTTTGAAAAGTTACCATTCAATTAATGAAATCAGAGTTACAAACAATGAGGTCCCAAAGTAATATACATGAATGTTTACAAAATGTTTTGAATGGTAAATACGAATGTATAACGTCTTCAAAACATGCCGTGCGACTCTATGTTTCAAACTCTAGCTATCGCCTTATGACCTGAGATAAACATGCTAAAAGTGTCAACACAATGGTTGGTGAGTTCATAGAGTTTGTTTAACATGTAAAACTTTTAAAGAATGTTCACACAGCAAAGGCATTGTAAATCCACTCAGTTCCATGTTCTGCCCATACAAAACTTGCAACATGTGTGTTCACAACCCACTGCCAAAATATAGTTTGCACAATACACCGGATTATATTCACCCAAGGTCATGAATCTGGTACACATGGGCGGGGGCATCTTCCCAAATAGTACTCCCTCCGTCTCAAATTAATAGTCCATATTTTCTTTTTGGGATGTCTCAAAAAGATTGTCCACTTTCCCTTTTTAGTAATAAATAGGGAATTTAGTGGGAAAATATTCTATATGAGTGGTTGAAAATTGTTGTGGTCCCACTTTTATTAAACTTGGTGATTTTTGTCTCCTGACAATAATTTTGAGACGGAGGGACTACTATATTACTCCCAAGGTCATGAATCTGGTACACATAGGCGGGGGCATATACCCGACTTATAGTACTATCAATATCTCTCCGACAGTATAGAGTATTGTGTACGTATGTAAATACAAATCATGTATTTAAATTAAGCGAGTAAAGTATTTCCAAGCATGTATAATGAAATCATGTATGACACAATCAAGTATAATGTAATCATGTATAAATGCAATCAAGTATACTGCAATCAAATGCAATCAAGTATAAATGTTTTTAGTATTTGTAAAAGTAAAAGCAAGTAGTTGAGCATGTATCTCCCCCAAAGAGTTTATAAAGTAATTAAATGAGTAAAAGTGGGGCTACAAACTCACCTTAATAAAGGTGATATCAAATGTATAACGAATCGATGGATAAGCCGAGAAATCTCTACGCGCAACCTAGAATATGATGTTATGTCTTAGGTTCTAAAACAACAAAGTGAATATATAAACATGCCTTATATAGTTATTACATTAATTATGCTTGAATACTTAACGTTTGTAAAGTCGTATAAGTGTTTACGTTTCGTTTATTTAAGTTTTCCCCGTCTAAATCTACCCGTTATTTATAAACCGTAATTGATCACGACTCGGTTTTTATGTCTTTGGAAAGGTAATTTAATGTACTAAACAGATTAGTGGGTCCTACTACCCCAGAAATTATTTAACTAATGTGAAATTACCAATTTATCCTTGAATGTACTAATTATTTCAATCAGCAGCAAAATGTCTCACGGTTTTGGTCATAAGTCGAGTTCTACAACTCCGTTTAATGCACGGCCAGTGGACACGTTCAAGTTAGGGTGTTAGATAAAACTTTTATTCTTTGACTAACAAGGGGTTATATGCAATTTTTATAAGTTTTAGCCATTTAAAATCTGTTACTTAGTTTTGGACACGTTTAGCCGTTTTGGCTCTAGTTTATTCATCGGGATGAGTTACGGCACGAGCCACCCGGCGAAACGACCACAAGACATCAATCTATAATCCTATATTATTACTTAAGTTTTTCAGTCCACGAATTTTACCTATAATTTACGTTTACAGCCCCTGTCCAGTTTCTATATTGCAAAACTAGTCTTATCGACGATTTCTAGTGTTTCAGTTCAATTATCCAAGCACAATCAACCATAATAAGCATATAAAACATATCACATACATGAAATACTAGTATATACAGTAATCAAATGATAACATAAGAGTTTGCTTACAATCCTTGTGATGAATACTAACAAGAAACAAGAACTAGGACACTAAAACCTAAATCCTTCCAATATGAACCCGAGCTTCCAAATCCTTAACACACCTTGCTAACCCTTGCTAGGCTTGATCTAACCTTGTAAGAACACTTCTAACTCAGCCCTTTTTAGCTTGTGTAGCTCCTAATTCAACCATGGAATCACCAAAAGAACACTAGAACTATGTAGAGAATAACTAGGCCTTGAACTTTGATATATAACTTGTAGTTTGAAGATTAAAGAATCATGGTGCTAGAGATTGTGAAGTGAAAGACCAAATGAAGGAAAAGAGAGAGTTTTGTGAGTTTATCTTGATCTTTTATGTTCTTATGAGTCATAAAACAATTATATAGTCTTGAAATACTTAGTTGTTAAGTTTACTTACATGTATAAGTCTTCCTTTGTAAGTTTCCTAGTCTTATCTTGATGACACATATACAAACACCCCATGTGGTCTAAAATTTCGTTCCATGCCTATCTTGGATGACTAGATATGAGTTTTGATAATATCTTGCTTTTACGGAATGAATTTTGGTCCCGTTAATCGCTAACCGTAAGTCGTAAAGTCAAGAAACATAAAACCGGGTATCCTAAAAATATGAATATTATAAATATGTTAAAACTTATAAATATACTCTATATAAGCATATTAGATGAGTGATAATTTCTATCAAGTTGCTTAAACACTGCTAAAACTGGAAACATATGTTTAAAACGCGTAAATCGTGTAAAACACAGAACTGGAAAACGTAAATTTCCAAAACTTACGAAAATGTCACGGAAGGTGAAAAACTTATATTTCTCTTATTTTTAATGTTTTCGGACATATCGGGATGCCTAAAGGTCGTTTAAACCTAAACGTAAATTTCAAACACGGTTTCGTGAAATTTGCAGAAATGACCCCGATGAGTGTCAAATTCTCGGATTATTACTAAAATAGGTTAACTTACAAGAATATGAAATAAAAATTTTTGGTGACGAATAGTAAAAACGAATAGTAAAAGTGAATAGTAAAAATTCGAAAATGGATAGAAATCCTGTAAATGCGAATTGTTACAGTCTCTACTCCTTAAGGGAACTTCGTCCTGAAGTTCTGTTGATGTTAACTACTTATAGTGTGTCTAAGAAAAGTGTGGTCTATAAAACAGTGAGGTTCTCTCTTATTCAACAGGAATAGTGTATGGGTTACGTTGTAATACACCCATAATGTGGTTAGGGAATCGTATCATATGCAAATAAGCCCACTTATTTATAATTCATTACTTACATAAAGAATCGTCCAAATTTATGTAATTAATGGGTTATAAACCTATGGTTCGGTGGTTTATAGCTTCTTTATTTGAATAAAGAGGCGTCCCAATCGGTTCAAATAAGGAGATTATAAATCATCCTACTTAAGATTTCCCGACACAAAACGCGCTTTCTGAGATAGATAATAAGATAACCAAATCATCAAATCCCTAAAGCTAAGTAATAATATTATTTAACTCAAATCTCATGTCTCATCAAACAAGAACTGTCACAAGATCAAGTTAAATAATTAGTTATTACTGAGCTCCATATTTTTAATGACTCGATTAAATTATAGGGTTTCCTTATTATTACTAAAGTCATATCATCCAACAACGTGGATCTAAGCAAACAACTAACAAGAAGCATATGCGCACGAAGTGTGTGTAAGGCAATCATAGTGGAGAGTCTTAACGTATAAAGCAGTTATAATCTAGGCTCTTAAATGCAACCTAGTTCTCTATAACCAATGCTCTGATACCAATCTGTAACACCCCCAAAATACCGCAACGGAAGATTGTGTCACTAGGGTGCTACTTCATAATACAAAATACAAGTTATTGAAAACGACCTCTAAATGAGACGTTTTGAAAAGTTACCATTCAATTAATGAAATCAGAGTTACAAACAATGAGGTCCCAAAGTAATATACATGAATGTTTACAAAATGTTTTGAATGGTAAATACGAATGTATAACGTCTTCAAAACATGCCGTGCGACTCTATGTTTCAAACTCTAGCTATCGCCTTATGACCTGAGATAAACATGCTAAAAGTGTCAACACAATGGTTGGTGAGTTCATAGAGTTTGTTTAACATGTAAAACTTTTAAAGAATGTTCACACAGCAAAGGCATTGTAAATCCACTCAGTTCCATGTTCTGCCCATACAAAACTTGCAACATGTGTGTTCACAACCCACTGCCAAAATATAGTTTGCACAATACACCGGATTATATTCACCCAAGGTCATGAATCTGGTACACATGGGCGGGGGCATCTTCCCAAATAGTACTCCCTCCGTCTCAAATTAATAGTCCATATTTTCTTTTTGGGATGTCTCAAAAAGATTGTCCACTTTCCCTTTTTAGTAATAAATAGGGAATTTAGTGGGAAAATATTCTATATGAGTGGTTGAAAATTGTTGTGGTCCCACTTTTATTAAACTTGGTGATTTTTGTCTCCTGACAATAATTTTGAGACGGAGGGACTACTATATTACTCCCAAGGTCATGAATCTGGTACACATAGGCGGGGGCATATACCCGACTTATAGTACTATCAATATCTCTCCGACAGTATAGAGTATTGTGTACGTATGTAAATACAAATCATGTATTTAAATTAAGCGAGTAAAGTATTTCCAAGCATGTATAATGAAATCATGTATGACACAATCAAGTATAATGTAATCATGTATAAATGCAATCAAGTATACTGCAATCAAATGCAATCAAGTATAAATGTTTTTAGTATTTGTAAAAGTAAAAGCAAGTAGTTGAGCATGTATCTCCCCCAAAGAGTTTATAAAGTAATTAAATGAGTAAAAGTGGGGCTACAAACTCACCTTAATAAAGGTGATATCAAATGTATAACGAATCGATGGATAAGCCGAGAAATCTCTACGCGCAACCTAGAATATGATGTTATGTCTTAGGTTCTAAAACAACAAAGTGAATATATAAACATGCCTTATATAGTTATTACATTAATTATGCTTGAATACTTAACGTTTGTAAAGTCGTATAAGTGTTTACGTTTCGTTTATTTAAGTTTTCCCCGTCTAAATCTACCCGTTATTTATAAACCGTAATTGATCACGACTCGGTTTTTATGTCTTTGGAAAGGTAATTTAATGTACTAAACAGATTAGTGGGTCCTACTACCCCAGAAATTATTTAACTAATGTGAAATTACCAATTTATCCTTGAATGTACTAATTATTTCAATCAGCAGCAAAATGTCTCACGGTTTTGGTCATAAGTCGAGTTCTACAACTCCGTTTAATGCACGGCCAGTGGACACGTTCAAGTTAGGGTGTTAGATAAAACTTTTATTCTTTGACTAACAAGGGGTTATATGCAATTTTTATAAGTTTTAGCCATTTAAAATCTGTTACTTAGTTTTGGACACGTTTAGCCGTTTTGGCTCTAGTTTATTCATCGGGATGAGTTACGGCACGAGCCACCCGGCGAAACGACCACAAGACATCAATCTATAATCCTATATTATTACTTAAGTTTTTCAGTCCACGAATTTTACCTATAATTTACGTTTACAGCCCCTGTCCAGTTTCTATATTGCAAAACTAGTCTTATCGACGATTTCTAGTGTTTCAGTTCAATTATCCAAGCACAATCAACCATAATAAGCATATAAAACATATCACATACATGAAATACTAGTATATACAGTAATCAAATGATAACATAAGAGTTTGCTTACAATCCTTGTGATGAATACTAACAAGAAACAAGAACTAGGACACTAAAACCTAAATCCTTCCAATATGAACCCGAGCTTCCAAATCCTTAACACACCTTGCTAACCCTTGCTAGGCTTGATCTAACCTTGTAAGAACACTTCTAACTCAGCCCTTTTTAGCTTGTGTAGCTCCTAATTCAACCATGGAATCACCAAAAGAACACTAGAACTATGTAGAGAATAACTAGGCCTTGAACTTTGATATATAACTTGTAGTTTGAAGATTAAAGAATCATGGTGCTAGAGATTGTGAAGTGAAAGACCAAATGAAGGAAAAGAGAGAGTTTTGTGAGTTTATCTTGATCTTTTATGTTCTTATGAGTCATAAAACAATTATATAGTCTTGAAATACTTAGTTGTTAAGTTTACTTACATGTATAAGTCTTCCTTTGTAAGTTTCCTAGTCTTATCTTGATGACACATATACAAACACCCCATGTGGTCTAAAATTTCGTTCCATGCCTATCTTGGATGACTAGATATGAGTTTTGATAATATCTTGCTTTTACGGAATGAATTTTGGTCCCGTTAATCGCTAACCGTAAGTCGTAAAGTCAAGAAACATAAAACCGGGTATCCTAAAAATATGAATATTATAAATATGTTAAAACTTATAAATATACTCTATATAAGCATATTAGATGAGTGATAATTTCTATCAAGTTGCTTAAACACTGCTAAAACTGGAAACATATGTTTAAAACGCGTAAATCGTGTAAAACACAGAACTGGAAAACGTAAATTTCCAAAACTTACGAAAATGTCACGGAAGGTGAAAAACTTATATTTCTCTTATTTTTAATGTTTTCGGACATATCGGGATGCCTAAAGGTCGTTTAAACCTAAACGTAAATTTCAAACACGGTTTCGTGAAATTTGCAGAAATGACCCCGATGAGTGTCAAATTCTCGGATTATTACTAAAATTGTAACACCCCAACCTGACAAGGGTAAAGATATCACAATACGGTTTCATATCAGAACTTTAAATAATATACAATAGCGGAAGCCTTTACAAAATATTCAAAAAGAAAACATAAATAGCTAAACTTCAAAATAAATCTAAGATTTCTATGGTCAAATCTTGCTCTCAGCTCTACTCTCAACCCAGATCAGCTATTCCATAAGCTCATCTTGAATACCTAAAAACCTGCCGCAGGAAAAGAAAATGCGGATGAGCTTACAAAGCCCAGTGAACAGATATAACAGAACAAAAACTAAACAAAACAGAAATACAAAATATAAACAAAGAAACGAATAACAAAGTCGTAACGGAATGAGATTCAGTGAATCACGGAGGATTCTGCGGAAACACAATTACACAGAAATCCGGGAGAACAAATAACAAATAAGAACAAACACATAGCACATTGCTGACACAAATGCAAACACATTAAAATAACCAGACCTTAACTAAATCAGGAAATTCGAGTGCATGTAAGCCAAACGAAATATCAAAACTAACAGAAACAATTTCTATGAAGTAAACAGGACATTCACACCAATCAGATAAGTTACATTTAATAAACTTAACCAATGTCGTAGCAGCGGAAAACAATAGTCAACACATAGTAGTCACACATACCAAAGAAAACACCTTACAAAAACTATAATTAAATGAACTAGAGGCATAACATAACAGATAGTAAGTTAACAGGCCAGATATTATAAATTAAACCATTTTCCCAGATCAAACTTTAGTATAAGCAGAATTTAAACATGGCAGGTCACGCATACAGACAGAAAACACAGTAGACAAACTATAACTCAATAGACAAAGACATAACACAGCCATTAGCAATTATCATAACAGATATCATAAGCTAAACCAGTTCTCAGATCAAAGCTTAACATCAGCAGAGTTTTAACATAGCAGATCAAACATAAGCAGATAGATACCCTAAAATATAGGCAAAGTTCACCAGATTAACTGAACAATCATACTTACTAACTTTCAGGATACTTACCTTCACACTATCACATTCATCTCACAGATCAATGAATTCACATAACGATAAACTAACATAACATCAGATGACAGCATGCGAATCATATTTAAACATATTATTCTTAACCTAGCATAGTAGACAGTAGTTACATAATCATATAAAAGCATAAACACATATAATAACATATAATAAGCCTAGCACATAATCATAAACACTTGAACATACCGAATCATAATCAGAATACTTAACATAGAAATAACAGATAAAGATTTAGTTAACTACCACGAGCCCAGACCATATCATAAAAACATCATAACTATATAGAAATAATCTCATAAATAATTCGAAGTAGCTAGCTCCCAAAGTTTTGTGAAGATGCGTATTGCACACGACATCATTCATCAGACAAATCATATCGGATAACAGATCAGATCTAGGATGCATCCATACGCCCCACAAACAGATATTGGTCATATACTATAACTTGAGCTCATAATAGATAACAGATAAGGGACGTGGCAGAACTTCACTCTACTGCCCTAGAGTCATGTCAGAGGTGCATCACTGACACGGACATGGAACCCCCATGACTAGTTATTATTTTGGCTCGGGTGTCAAACTATCTTAGGTCAAACAGATTTTCATAAATGACACAGATCATAATCAAACCCAGATAACATATCAGATAACTCATATCATAAGGTTCATATTCAAATATAACAAGGTTCAAAAAATGTGCATATCAAAGTCTTCCTAACATAAAGTTCAAATCAGATATTGTATGGTTCAATAAAACAGAAGTTCAGATAAGCTACAGATCAAACAATCAGGAAAGGGTTCATAGCAATGGCATAGGAAACCCTAATAAGTAAAATAGGAAAGCTAACGAAAAGAACATCATAAGGAACCTTTACTGAAAAGGTCAGAATATCTGTACCTTAAAGCAAATGAGAGAAAAGCAAACGAACGAGTGAATCACGAAGATATAACGTCGCGTCTCCTTCAACGAATCTACACGGATTATGATTTATTTAATACTTATTAGCATCATTAAATTATAACGGATTCATCGTATTAACATTCTTAGAGTTATAAGTATATTCTCATTTTATAAGCTTCTTATGCATTTGTAAGTGTGTTACCTATTGATATCATATTTTATCTTTCAGTTTCTTAAACTCATATTCGGACCAGACTTTAGCGATTTTTATAAAATACTTACTTAGCTCAAATGAAATAAAGCAAAATTACAGGGGTTCCCATATGAGTTAAAAGACTCTCCAAAAATTGGTGGGTTCTATTTCCATGCTAAATGGCCTATGGAAAATCATAAGTCCAGACCGGTCCAGAAAGTAATCAGAAAATACACCTTAAAAGTTTACACTTATTGGACCTGTTTAGACACCTTGGAAAAATTTCCAAAACTCCCAGAAATTCATTTATATCCTAAATGTCAATCCTGTAAAAGGAGAGCTCCCAATTCCTTATGGTTTGAAAATGAAAAATCAAACAATCCAACTAAATTTCAGACCCGTTTTCTCAGCTTTGACACTTGATCTTGTAAAATTCAAAAATACGACTTAGACAACTCCAAATTCGATCAAACCACTTGGAAAACTTAACTAAGACATAAAATAAACTTTTCCCACAAAAACCCAGATTATTGCACTTATAAAATTGGATCTATAACACACACAAATTCGACATATGATGCTGTCCAGTTTTAGGGTTTATTAAAACCAATATAAGCACATGTTTAACCTACCCAAACGCACCCATGACCCATGTAAGCCGCATGACCTGTTTTAATAGCATCTTAACATGTCTAATATTTATATTTTCCAGCTTTTGAGTTTTTATACATACTCGTCTCAAGGTAACAAAGGAAAGAATTGAAAGGAGATTAACAATACAAACCCTAGATGCTCGAGTGGAATGATACGAGACCAAGGCAAACAAAACTCACGAAATCACCATCAAACCCCACGAGTAGCTTCAAAAACCCACGACCAAGGCCTCCCTTTCGAATCACAACACTCACGAATCAATCACATACGATCACGAACTTCTTTGGAACACCTTTTTGTCTTGAAAATCGAATGGAATGGGAAAAAAAAGGTGGATGCCGTCACTTTGGGTGGAGGAACTAGGGTTTCTTGTGTTATTAATTTCTTATGGAGCGTATAAAAAAAAGAAGGGGGAGGGTATACGGTTTTGTTTTAGCCGAACAAAAGAAAAGGAAAACATGGGCCATATCCAAGTTTAGTTGGGCTCTAATATTTTTAATTGTAGTATTAATTTTGTAGCTTATGAGATTTTCGGCCTAATACAATTATATATACATGTGGTGAAATTTTTAAACGTAAACGTAAATAAATCTCGTATATTAGGTTTGCCAATCATTTATAAGTTAGATTAGAATTACATTTAATGAGCATTGACGTATTTTACGTATTTTATAAGTTTTAAATCAGAGGGCAAAATAGTCTTTTCACCCGTTTTAGATTTTTTAGGGTTTTACAACTCTTCCCCTCTAAAAGAAAATTTTCGTCCTCGAAAATTGAACAAGACGGAACAGAACAACAGACAAATCGGATTTCAGAGTCTCGAGGAAAATAAAGCAAACACGGAACTCATTTTGGAGCAAACGGATTTCTTATCAGGATATTTAAACTCATACTTGTCAAGAGTCAAATCAATAGTCAAATACTTATAACAGATAATTATATACTTATTAACGTATTGGCAGAGAACAGATGGGATGCCGAAAATCAAACAACACGCTCTAACTTATTCAGATATCTAATGAGGAGAACAAACATATACATTGACAAAACGAATCCTAACGATCTCACTAGTCGCAGATAATCAAACTAAAAGGATCTAATGTTCCTCAAACACTTCACGAAATATCCAATGATCACAATAAGGGTACATGGAGACGTACACATTTAGAGTAAACATAGCAATCCATAGTTCACACAAGTCATAACAATTTCGGTCCAACGCGCACAAAACTTACACGTAACAGATATCGACGAAATCTCACAAATAGGTACAAAATTTCAAACGAACATGAGGAGTGCCAAATAACAGCTACCAGTCAAAGTCCATTCACGTATCAGCCACAGGCATTTCCCCAGACGCCATATGACTTCAATAAGTTCAAATTATATGATCTCGGTATTATCACGTTGATCAGGCGTCATAATACTTGCATCACATAACAAGTTCTTATTGTCATCATATTCTGTCCCGGGTCATGGCAAACCACATAACTAATATCATAACAAAACATATCACATACGGATAACATACAGATAGTAAGTAACATACTATAACAGACCAGATCACATACATACAACATATACGACATCAAAACAACTTACCATATTACCAAACAAACGAGGCCGCCAACTTGCGTAAAACAGCTCCTCATGACTCATTACTGACGATCCAAAAGAAAACTGGGATATTAACAAAATGCCAGACGATAAACTTCACGATTCAAACCGAGTTCCGAACAAATCAGAGAAAAGCAATACAGATCAGAATCACTTAACAGAATATCAAACCGTCTCAAAACGCATGACAAACGAATCAGAGTGACATAAGTCGCGCCCAAATCATATGAAGTAGATGAACCTTCTCAGCAACCGGTTAAATCTTGTCTCCGTCTTTTGCGCCTCTGGTTGATCCGTCCAACTCCCTCCAGCAGCATCCTGATATCTCCAGCAGCACGGCAGTCGGGCGTGGCTTCTGCTTCATGAACCTCTCCAGCTCAGAGACTGTTGCAGCAATACAGGTTCGGCACCATCATCTTCAGCTCCGCGGGTAGTCTCCATCTAACGATCGACAAACGGACGAGCGAAAACAAAATAACAAAATTCGATGCGAACAGAGGAGGGCCAATTCAGTGAAGGCAAAAGGATATCGAAGTCAAATCTGAACGACCATCAAAAGGAATCGAAAAAAAAATATCTGAACAGACGGAAACCTAATGTCTACCCAATCCTCACAGGTCATAGCCTAAGCTCTAAGGGTCCTAAAACCTAGATCTCTGATACCATAAATTGTAACACCCCAACCCGACAAGGGTAAAGATATCACAATACGGTTTCATATCAGAACTTTAAATAATATACAATAGCGGAAGCCTTTACAAAATATTCAAAAAGAAAACATAAATAGCTAAACTTCAAAATAAATCTAAGATTTCTATGGTCAAATCTTGCTCTCAGCTCTACTCTCAACCCAGATCAGCTATTCCATAAGCTCATCTTGAATACCTAAAAGCCTGCCGCAGGAAAAGAAAATGCGGCTGAGCTTGCAAAGCCCAGTGAACAGATATAACATAACAAAAACTAAACAAAACAGAAATACAAAATATAAACAAAGAAACGAATAACAAAGTCGTAACGGAATGAGATTCAGTGAATCACGGAGGATTCTGCGGAAACACAATTACACAGAAATCCGGAAGAACAAATAACAAATAAGAACAAACACATAGCACATTGCTGACAAAAATGCAAACACATTAAAATAACCAGACCTTAACTAAATCAGGAAATTCGAGTGCATGTAAGCCAAACGAAATATCAAAACTAACAGAAACAATTTCTATGAAGTAAACAGGACATTCACACCAATCAGATAAGTTACATTTAATAAACTTAACCAATGTCGTAGCAGCGGAAAACAATAGTCAACACATAGTAGTCACACATACCAAAGAAAACACCTTACAAAAACTATAATTAAATGAACTAGAGGCATAACATAACAGATAGTAAGTTAACAGGCCAGATATTATAAATTAAACCATTTTCCCAGATCAAACTTTAGTATAAGCAGAATTTAAACATGGCAGGTCACGCATACAGACAGAAAACACAGTAGACAAACTATAACTCAATAGACAAAGACATAACACAGCCATTAGCAATTATCATAACAGATATCATAAGCTAAACCAGTTCTCAGATCAAAGCTTAACATCAGCAGAGTTTTAACATAGCAGATCAAACATAAGCAGATAGATACCCTAAAATATAGGCAAAGTTCACCAGATTAACTGAACAATCATACTTACTAACTTTCAGGATACTTACCTTCACACTATCACATTCATCTCACAGATCAATGAATTCACATAACGATAAACTAACATAACATCAGATGAAATAATCTCAGAAATAATTCGAAGTAGCTAGCTCCCAGAGTTTTGTGAAGATGCGTATTGCACACGACATCATTCATCAGACAAATCATATCGGATAACAGATCAGATCTAGGATGCATCCATACGCCCCATAAACAGATATTGGTCATATACTATAACTTGAGCTCATAATAGATAACAGATAAGGGACGTGGCAGAACTTCACTCTACTGCCCTAGAGTCATGTCAGAGGTGCATCACTGACACGGACATGGAACCCCCATGACTAGTTATTATTTTGGCTCGGGTGTCAAACTATCTTAGGTCAAACAGATTTTCATAAATGACACAGATCATAATCAAACCCAGATAACATATCAGATAACTCATATCATAAGGTTCATATTCAAATATAACAAGGTTCAACAAATGTGCATATCAAAGTCTTCCTAACATAAAGTTCAAATCAGATATTGCATGGTTCAATAAAACAGAAGTTCAGATAAGCTACAGATCAAACAATCAGGAAAGGGTTCATAGCAATGGCATAGGAAACTGTTGGGAATTAAGGTAATCTTCTGTTCTTGCCGAAGTGTAAACTACTGATTCTGCCGAAGCATCTGTCGAAGTGATTCTGCCGAAGAAGAAAGGATTCTGCCGAAGTTATACTTCAGCAGAAATGATAAAGCAGATACTGTGTAGCTGCTGAAAGTGGGAAACACGTAGGAGAGATAAGCTCAGTAATAGAGTAAAAGTCAGCGCCGTATTTAATATAGGTTGGCGCCGTTTCAAGTAGAGCTTACTCAGAATAAAACACGATGATTAACAAAACAATATGATTAGTTGCATACTTGTCTAGTTGCATGCTTAGTCTAGTTAAGTAGTAGAAGCGTAATTTGTCAACGCTTATGAGGGTTTCTTGCCTATATAAGAAACCATATTAGATTGTAATAGATAAGCTTTTCAATAGTTTTCTCAAGTCTTGTATTCTATCCGAAACATAGAGTTTCTATAATCAAAGATCCATAGAGGATCAAAAGTGTTCTTAGTCACTATAACTTGTATTTATTTTCCGCTACCATACCAAGTTGTAGAGATCTTCTATTAGTTTGCTTGTGATTACATAGGCAAGGCTAACGATCCCCGAGTGCTTAAGATCTATCAAGGTCTTGTGTTTAACAAGTGGTATCAGAGCCTCGGGAAGTCTCTACGATACTAAGAACCATTCTCACCCCCATACAATCAAACATTCATTCACCATGCCTGGATCCGATAATGAAACCGAAACCACAAATACAAACAACACCAACACCACTTCCATGCAACAACTCAGTCTCACAAACAGCAATGGTAAATTTCCTTATTTAAAGAGGGAAGAATATGAACTTTGGACTATGAAGATGGAAAACTGGATTTCAAATATTGATTGGAATCTGTGGGAAGTAGTGAAGAAAGGAAATAGTCTAAAGAAGATGATTCCTGACAGAGATGGGAAATTTATCATGGCTCCACCAAAGACTGCTGAAGAAGTGCTGGCCATGCAGAGAGAGCATAAAGTGAAGACTATTCTGCTTCAAGCCATTCCTGAAGATCATCTGTGTGATTTTCACCATATGGATGATGCTAAAGACATATGGATGGCTCTCAAGGCAAGGTTCGGAGGAAATGAAGAATCAAAGAGAATGAGGAAGTCCATGCTAAGACAACAGTTTCAGGACTTCAACATATCAGAAGAAGAAGGTATCCACAAGGGATACGACAGGTTCCACAGGATCTTGAGTCAGCTGAATCAGCTAAATGCTAAACCAGACAATGAAGATTGCAACTCAAAGTTCTTGAGGTCCTTGCCACCATCATGGTTGCATGTTAGTATTGCACTCAAGGCTAAAGGAGGGTTGGACATGCTCACCTTTGATGAGCTATACAACAGACTCAGAACTCTTGAACCAGATGTCAGGACTCCCTACCGTACATCTCCTTCTAACCATGCAGCTTTTGTTGGGACATCTCATTCCAACATGATGGTACAAGCTCCTAGCTCCAACTATTTTCCATCATCTCCTAGCTCCAACTACTTTCCATCATCATCCTCAGCTCCCCCTGCACCACATAACCCCCGTCCCACTCCACCAAGTTCTCAAGCTAGGTCTAGTAGTGTGATGGAGGATGTTCTTCATTCGTTTGTTGCTGACTATGATACTCAGCAGTATCTTGCATATGAAGACTTTGATCAGGTGGACCCTCTTGATATGGAGGAAATGAAGCTGAAAATGCAGGTGGCTTTGTTGTCAGTGGACATCAAAAGGTTTGAAGAGAAGGCTGGAAGGAAGTTTGTGTTCAAAGGAAAAGAACCAGCTCGCTTTGATAGGGGGAAAGTCAGGTGCTACTCTTGTCATCAGATGGGGCATTTCTCTAGAGAATGCAAGGACAGAAAGAATGGAGATGGAGCCAAATATCTTTCCTATCAGCAGAAACAGCAGGAAGCTGGAGCTTCAGCAGCTCTCCTCACCATGGATGAACAGGTCAACTGGACTGCACATGAACCTGTTAATGAGGAAGCTCATGATACTGACAAGCTTGGACTGCTTGCAAGGTGCACTCTGGATGAAAGGCATGATCAGTTTGCCTTAATGGGACTATCTCAGGTACACAATTGTATTTTTGGCTGTAGTCTTAGATACAATGAACTTAAGGAAGAATTTGATGCTATGAAACCTAAGTTTGATGCATGTTATATTGATAATGAAGCTCATAAACTTGCATTAAAAACTGTAGAAAGACAAAAAGTATGGTTTCAGAAGAATCAAATTGCTTATGAAGAAAAGATAAAAGTGTTACAGTTTGATCTAGAAGTTGCAAATAATTACTTAAAACTGTCTGAGAAAGCAAAGGATGAAGCTGTGTCTGAGAACCAAGAACTTAAGGCAAAACTAGCTGAAGAAATTGATAGGCATAATGAATGGCAAATGTCTGGTAAAAGCTTAAATAGAATCATCTATACTAGTCAATCTCAGACATGTCCTATAGGATTAGGTTTTCAAAAATATGTAGGTCCAGAAGCTAAGTATGATGGGCGTAAACCTACATCAGCAGGATTAGCTAATTATGTTAAAGAAGGTATAATGCATGCTGTCCCTGGTCCCATTAGAGGTGAGTTCATGCCCACAGACCTATCCATCACTGTTGACTTTGATGGATCACATCACTTGTATGGCAAAAAGTCAAAAGACTTGCCAGACCCTGATACCTCATCTAATGACTTTGTCTCTTGCTCTGACAGTGACAATTCATCGGATCAAGGGTCTACTTCATATGAAAGCTGTGATTCAAATGAGAAGTCTGACCTTCCCAAGCCTGAACCAACACCCAAGCCTGCACCCCAGTCCACTTGTGAGTCCTCTAGGGAAGCTGCTGAGGAATCATCTTCCAAGACAGTTTCTCCTGAAGACTTAGCTTTTAAATGTTTGAATAATCAGTCTGTTAAAATCAAGTCCTTAAATGTATCTGTTTTAAGTACTTCTGCATGTAATCCAACATCTTCCTATTTGAATAAAACTTCTAAGAAGAAGACATGTTTTGTATGTGGCAGTAAATTTCATTTAATTAAGGATTGTGATTTTTATGAACAAAGATTGGGTGCATGTGCTACTCAACACAAACACAACTGGACCAATGTTGCTAACATTCCACCTTATGTCCCACAAGCAGCTAACACTGACTCTCATTGGAGAAGTTCAGTTACTAGACCTTATGGCCAACCAACGAGCTCATACTTTAAACATGACTATTGGCCTACACATGTTGACTCCATGTATGCTGGGATGGGATATGGGAGCACTGCTGTGAAGCCCTCAGCAGGTTGTTCTTGGACTAACAAGGGACCGAACTATCAATGGAGGACCAAGAACAATAGTGGATCCTCTAGAACTTCATGCCCTAAACCTGTGATCCACAAGGCAGGTTCAAGTCAGTAATGACTTGAGCCTCCTCTGAATACTAACTGTTTTGTATATATTTTTGTTGTTGTTTGTAGGATCATCCCCTTAAGCATAAGAATATTGGTATTGTTGATAGTGGTTGTTCCAGAAGCATGTCTGGAAACAGGGATATGATGCATAATTTTGTCCCTATAGAAGGAGGAGGCAATGTGACTTTTGGAGGAAGTGATGGAAGTATCACTGGGAAGGGCACCATAAAGACACCTCATCTGGATTTTGAAAATGTGTACTTTGTTAAGGAACTTCAACATTTCAACTTGTTCTCTGTTTCACAAATCTGTGACACTAAGAACAAAGTTCTCTTCACTGAGAATGAATGTCTTGTGCTGTCTAAAGACTTCAAACTCCCAGAAGAAACTTCAATCCTGCTGAAGGTTCCTCGAACTCACAACTTATACACATTCAACCTTAATGAAGTTCAACCAGGTGGTGATCTCACTTGCTTGGTAGCTAAAGCATCTCTAGATGAGTCCACTAAATGGCATAGAAGAATGGCGCATGTTAACTTCAAGACCATTAACAAACTCTCTAAAATGGGTCTTGTTGAAGGACTTCCCACCAAAGTATTCACAAATGATCACAATTGTGTCGCTTGCAACAAAGGAAAACAACACAGAGCTTCTTACAAAGCTATCAATGCTATGAGCATCATTACTGAACCTCTTCAGTTGCTTCACATGGATCTGTTTGGTCCAACTCAAGTCAGAAGCATTGATCATAAGTTCTTCTGTTTGGTAATCACTGATGGCTACAGCAGATTTTGTTGGGTTTTCTTTCTCAGAACCAAAGATGAAACATCTCAAGTGCTGACTGAATTCATCACCCTTGTTGAAAATCAGTTGAACAAAAAGGTTAAGGGAATTCGGTGTGATAACGGGACAGAGTTTAAAAATGCTGTTCTTATAGAACTCTGTGGGTCAAAAGGCATAAAAAGGGACTACAGTAATCCAAGAACCCCGCAACAAAATGGGGTGGCTGAAAGAAAGAATAGGACCTTAATAGAGGCTGCTAGATCCATGCTTGCAGACTCTAAACTGCCCACTATGTTCTGGACTGAAGCTGTTGGCACTGCCTGCTATGTGCTAAATAGGGTGTCCATTACCAGACCACAACTCAAAACCCCATATGAACTTCTCTTTGGAAAGGTTCCTGTCATTCACTACCTAAAACCTTTTGGTTGTCAAGTGACGATTCTAAACACAAGTGATCCGTTGGGAAAGTTTGATGAAAAGGCTGATGATGGCTATATTGTGGGTTATTCAGCTCATAGTAAGGCATACAGGGTGTACAACTTGCAAGCCAAGAAGATAGAGGAGACATTGAACCTGAGATTTTTGGAAGATAAGCTTAATGTTCAAGGACAAGGTCATTCGTGGTCCTTTGATCTTGATTACTTAACTGATTATTTGGGTTACACCAGACATTTGGCTAACCAAAATGCAGGTCCTCAAGAATCTCCAACTAACACTGCAGGTCCTTTAAATGATGACTCTGAAAATGAGTTTGAAGATGATGAGCAACCCATACTTGTGCCTTCTTTCTCTCCTAACAATATTGCAGGTACCACCTCCAAGGATGCTGCTGATTCGAGTGATGAAGATGACTCTCACTATGCTGAGGACCTCGCTAGGCTTCAGACTCAAGAATTTGCCGCCAAGCTTGAAGCAGAGAAACTGAAAGAAGGGGTAGCTAATGAAGGAGTCAGCAGAAACAATGTGTCTGCTGAAGTTGACTCTGTCACACCATCCATCCCCAAATCTGCTGAAGGCTATGCTGTTCCTTCTCGAGTATCCTTAGACTTTGGTGAACCCTATACACGCTTTCCAAAACCTTCAGATCTTGGAAATCATCAACCCAAAGCTGGCATCTTCACCTCACCCTCTTATGATGCTGAATTTGAACCAACCATCACTAATCTTGATCCATCCATTGAAGTCAACCCCACTGCTACTCAGAGGATCAATATTGCTCATCCTCAATCCAACATCATCGGTGATCTTCTGGCACCTGTCAGAACTCGAAGGGCTATCACAAGTCCTCAATTTGGACAGATTGCTTTTCTCTCTTATGTCTCCAACCAACAAAGAGATAATCACACAGACTTTAAACATTGTCTGTTTGCTTGCTTTCTCTCTCAAGTGGAACCAACCAGTGTATCTCAAGCTCTCAATGATTCAAGTTGGCTAGAAGCAATGCAAGAAGAGATGCAACAATTTCACAACCAGCAGGTTTGGATTTTGGTACCACTACCTGATGGCAAATATGCCATTGGGACAACGTGGGTTCTGAAGAATAAGAGAGATTCTCGGGGTGTTGTGATTAAAAACAAAGCAAGATTAGTAGCACAAGGCTTCAGACAGGAGGAAGGAATTGATTATGATGAAGTGTTTGCGCCTGTTGCAAGAGTTGAAGCAATTCGCATTTTCTTGGCTTATGCTTCTTATATGGGGTTCATGGTGTATCAAATGGATGTCAAAGGTGCTTTTTTGTATGGTGAGATTGAAGAAGAGGTTTATGTCTCTCAACCAAAGGGATTTGAAGACCCAGATCACCCAAATCATGTTTACAAAGTTGTTAAAGCTCTCTATGGCTTACATCAGGCTCCAAGAGCTTGGTATGCTCGGCTTTCTTCATTCCTGCTGAAGCATGGCTATAGGAGAGGAGCTATTGATAAAACTCTGTTCCTCAAGAAGAATTACTCAGACATCATTCTGGTGCAAGTGTATGTGGACGACATCATATTTGGTTCCACAAACGAAGCTTGGTGCAGGGAATTCGAGGAACTTATGAAGGGTGAATTCCAAATGAGTGCTATGGGAGAACTTACTTTCTTCTTGGGTCTTCAGGTTCAGCAGAAACAAGATGGCATCTTTATCAGTCAAGATAAATATGTGAGGGACATTCTGAAGAAGTTTGGTATGGAAGGTGTTAGGACTGCCACAACACCTTATGAAGCTCCTAAGGCTAAAGCAAATAATGAACCAGATCTACCTGTGAATGTTCATCTGTACAGGTCTATGATTGGTTCATTGATGTATTTGACAGCTTCAAGACCTGATATTACATTTGCAGTGAGTGTTTGTTCTCGACATCAAGTCACTCCTCTTGCTTCCCATCTCAATGCTGTCAAGAAGATCTTTAAGTACCTCAAAGGCCAACCTCTCTTAGGTCTTTGGTACCCAAAAGAATCTCCTTTCAAGTTGGAAGCATACAGTGACAGTGATTATGCTGGTGCAAATTTGGACAGAAGATCCACAACTGGGGGCTGCCAGTTCCTAGGCAAGAGGTTGATTTCTTGGCAATGCAAGAAACAAACCATTGTGGCCACCTCAACTACTGAAGCAGAGTACGTTGCTGCTGCAAATTGCTGTGGACAAGTCCTTTGGATTCAGAACCAACTGCTGGACTATGGGTACAACTTTATGAACACTACAATTCATATAGATAATCAAAGTACCATCTGCATAGTCAAAAATCCCGTTTTTCACAGTCGAACGAAACACATTGAAATCAGGCACCACTTTATAAGAGATGCTTATGAAAAACATTTGATAAAAGTGGCAAAAATCCATACTGATGATAATGTGGCAGACTTATTAACAAAAGCGTTTGATGGACCAAGGTTTCAACACCTCGTGGTCAATATTGGAATGCTAAACCCTTGACTGCATAGTTTAAGGGGAGGCATAGGCCTCAGGGGAGGCATATGCCTCAGGGGAGGATTTGTGCAAACTCTGCAGATTTTTGTTGTTTCGATTTTTACTCTGCAGATTTTTGTTTGGTTTTATATCTTAGTTTGTTTTGCTAACACTAACTTCTAATATTTCTCTACTTTATTTGTTTTTGTTGTTGTGTATGTTTAGTTTGTTTGTTTGCAGTTGTCTGTACTGCATTTTGTCTATTCCTTATCTGGATTGCAGTTTATATATCTCATGGTCAAGTTCAAATTCATCAAGAGTGGCTCATTAGTACATGGTCAAATAGCTGAGAGAGTGTTGCTTGTTTCTTCTGATAACAAATACTGAAGCATACAATTTGATTCTACTGAAGATAATACTGAAGAAAAGAAAATAAAGTCAAATTGTTCATTCATTCATTCAAGAAACAGTTTACAGCTTACAGCTTACATAAAGACAACCTACTTCTATTTTGCATCCTCATGATACGAGCTGTACACTTAAGCTAAGCCTAATCTAAGGTATATCTTTCATTCCGAAATCTAATGGAATGCTGGATATGCGTTAAATGCTGGCTTTGCCTTTGTGAAGTCTTGCATAACCACCCATTCAGTCTAACTGGCTGGTTGGATGTGCATGACCAGCACGACGAAGATGCTAAGGACCAAAATGGAGGGATGGATTGATGAAAACGATTGATGATGACGATGACCACGTAGGATGACGAAGAGAACTATCGTGTCCTTTGTGCTTCATCTATTCATTTCAACCAAAATACAATCGATCCACCCTCCTCAAGCCCTTCTTCTATACGATGGGTGTTTATGCACCAAAAGATGGCGCAGTGAGACCAAGAACCACCTCTCTATCTTTGGGGAGTGGCGGATTCCTGGCACGAGGTCTTTGTTGAGACCGAGGTGCTGGAGGTTGGGAGTAAGATGTTCCCTCCTTATAGGAGTCATCAGAATCATCAGCAGATTCACTTGGATTCACTACACTGTCATCTTCTGAAGAAGGAAGAAAGGGCGACTTTTTTGGTCTTGGATAGGGTTGAGGAAAGTAAGAGAACCATGGGTTTGATTCACCACTTGATGATGATGAAGAAGATGAGGAAGCTGAGGAAGTGAGATCTATGATCTCAGGTTTGGTATTCATGGTGCAATTGGGTTAATTGAGGTTATTTTGCTCCTAGGGTTTGTGGTAAATATTTGGGGATCTTGGTGAAAAGATGAGATACATTGGGATCATTTTATAGACGGATTGAGGTTCAATGAGTTTAATGCAAGTGGGTGGCACAGTAATTCTAGAAACTTACCGAAGATATTCTTATCTTTGGTGCATTCTGCTGAAGCTATAACTTCAGCAGATTGATCACGCGTTCCTGCTGAAGTGTTAGTTTGGGCTAGGTCAAAGATACTATACACGTCAGCAAAGGTCAAACAAACGGTCCATCTTTCTTTGACTATAATTTGGGCAAAAACACTCCACCCACCATCACTCGCCTCAGAACAAACCAATTCCCACTCATTCGACTTTCACAAACTCTCTCCATTTCAAGAATCCCAATCCTAAACCCTCATATCACTCATGGCTCTTGAATTTAAACATGACCACAACAAAGTTGCATTTCTGGGAAATGGCAAAGGATATGAATTGTATGAACCAATGGTGGAATTTCTGAAAAGGTCCAAAATTTATTATGCTCTAACTCACTCACCAAATGAGATTTATGAATCTCTGATCACTCAATTTTGGGAAACTGCTGAAAAGAGGAGCGAGACAGAGATTAGGGCTGTGGTTGATGAAACAGAGTACATTGTGACCGAGGACTTAATCAGGAGGAAGCTTCACCTGGAAGATGCTGAAGGAGTATTTCACTCCAATCAGGAAGATGTGCTAAATGGGCTGAGAGCTATTGGGTATCGAGGAACAAGAACAGATATGTGGCTAAAGAAGGAACTCTGCCCGAAATGGAGGTTTTTGGTTCACACACTGCTCCAATGCATAAGCAACAAGACCGGAGGATGGGACCAGTTCTCTACACGACTGGGCTATGGTATTGTATGTCTTTCACAAGGGATTACATTCAATTTTTCTAAATATATTTTTGAAAACTTGGTTGAAAATATTCAAAAGACAAAGGGAAAATTTTTAATGTACCCAAGATTTCTTCAAATAGTTTTAGACACCTCTACCAAAGCCCAAACCTTTTATCCTATAGGTGCGTTAACTGCTAAACTGTTTGCTACTATGAGAACCAACTTTCAGGGGGAACATCATCCCCTGCTTGCAGCCATGTTGCCACAAGGTAATGAGGCTGCTGATGAGGAGAATGTGGCTCTTATCCCTCCTACCTCACCTGTTGCTACTGATGGTAATCCATTGGTTAACATTGATGAGGGCCCATCTTCAACTGTTGAAGCAACTCATGTTGCTCCTGAACAACCACCTTGTCCCAGTCCTCCACCCTCACTTGATACTCATGTTGAGTCAAATCTTAATAGACCACCCACACCAAGTCCTGTGCGGGATCCTATTGATGAAGATATTCCCCACATTGAGCATGACCAGGTTACTTCTGAAAGGTCCAATGAGGCTCCCTTTACCACAGAGCAATCTGCTGGTGGAGCTGAGGACCCCATTACACTCTCATCTGTGTATGCTCTTGTCAACAGGTATGCTGCAGAGGTTAATGATCTGAAAAAGGAACTTGCAGAGACCAAATTGTCTCTTGGGGTTAAAATTGATGAGCTGCAGAATCAGGTTAAGGTCTTGGAACACCAACTAAAAGGTTCTTCCAAAAGAAAACTTGTGGCTTCCTCTGATGAAGAACAAGAAGTTCCTCCCTTTGGATCTCTAGAAATGTTGGCTGAAGTATCTCTCAATGACCCTTCATCAGTAGCTGCCACTTCATCAAAGAAGACAAAACCTGTTCTGTACACCAGAAGAAAGAGATCTGATCTTCATAAGATTTCTTCTGAAGCTTCAGAGGAACCTGGGGCTGATATGCATCTGCTGATATACAAATGGAGGATGCTTCTCCAGACCTTGGAAAATCTTCATTTGTTCAAGAACCATCAGGCCCTTCACCTTCAGCAGATCTTCCTGATGTTGCTGTCTTGACCACCTCAGTTGATAATCTACATCAACATGTTGATCTAGATACTCCAGAAGAAATTCCTATAGTTGATCTTACTGAAGAAGAGTGTGCTAAGCAGCCTAATGATAAATAAAAAATTGTCATCACTGAAGATGAGCTTGGTCCTCACCTGGTGACTGAGGAGGAAAGACTGGGTCAAGCTAGTAGATTGGCAGAGTTTGAGAAGTCAAAGGAAGATGCAGCATTGGCTAAACAATTTGAAGCAGAAGAATTCTCATCTCTAACTCCTGAGAGAAGAAAAGAACTGGATGAATTAAGGGTTCAGATGCCTGCTGCACAATGGGATGTTCTAACTCAGCATGTCATTTCAAGACCTTCTCTAGCTCAAAGTATCCTAGGTGGAGATTTTCTTAGTGACAACTATGTGGAGCGAATGAGGGCTCAGGGAAGACAAAGGAAGCAAGAAGCACTTGCACAAAAGAGGGCCATCCAAGCTCAGAAAGCCAAAAACAAACCCCCTACTAAAGATGAAATGAGAAGGGTGGTGAAAAACCAATACTCACAGTCCAACTCTGGTCTAACAATGAAGCAAGTCAAGGCTTTTCCTGATTCTGTCCTGTATCGCAAGTATAACCAAATCATGGAGGAAACAAGATTAGCTTTAGCACGTTCTTCCAACTTAAAAAGGGTTTCAGAGAATGAAGCTGTTCAAACGGCCAAAAGACTCAAGGCTGGTGATGCTCCAACCAAGGAATCCTCTCCAGTCATTCCTGCTGAAGCAACCTCTGAAGTTGCTTCCTCTGCTGACAAGGACCAATCTTCTGAATCATCCTCCATTCCTCCTGAAGCACCTGAAGCATCAGCTCCCTCTCCCTCAGCAACACCTGTTGTCACAGTAGAAGATTCTGAAGTTAAGGAAGCTGATCTCGCAGAAACCAAAACAGAAAAGGCTATAAGGATATCCCACAGGATGAAAGCACTTCGTGCTTCAACCATGTATCCATCTACTATTACATGCCCCACTACAGATGCACAAGATGAAAATGCTCCCCCTCAGAAGATCTATCTGCCTGGGAGGAGAAAGAAGACTAAGGCCAAGATTTCTCCTTTGGATCTTGAAGCTGATGACTCATCTTTTATCATAGAAGGGTCTGCTGCTGATTTTCCTGATGGAAACTCAGAAGATGGGATAGCCTGGAAATTGAAGGAAGATCAGATGAATGTTCTTCTCCGTAGGGACTCTACTTCAGTGGAATTCACCTTTCTGAAGGAAATTCTACACTTGATAGATAGAGCAGACTTACTTTCTCTGTTTACTCAAGTTTCCACCCATTATTGCAACAACGAACCTCAAGGCTCTGGAATGTACCTGCCAGGAGATTTTCAAATCTTGTTAAACTCCCACATTCCCAATAGTAAAGCATCTTCAATTTGGGAAAACTCACATCGGTGGAAGCTTACATCCTGGAGATTCTATCCTCTCCCTCGGGTGCATGTCCTTGAGACTAAGGGTGGAATCACTGTGTGCCTGTTGTCTGAAAGAAAGTATCCTCTGCCTAAAAGACTTATGGAAAAGATGTTGAGTCAGAAATTGGAAATTCCTCCAGATCCTGTGGGAAATGAAAAACAATCTGCCTTAACTCTGGTGGGATTGATCAAAACTCAACTTCAACAACAGCAATAGGCCTTTTCTTCATCCATATCAGGTCACTTGGTACTCTCTGCACCATCCTAGTTTGTTCACTTTAGTTTGCTTTGCTTATGTTATTTGTCTATTTTTGTCTAAAGTTTATAGTAAACGCTTTCATAAAAAGAAATCTCACATAAACATCATTTTAAAATAGTGATAGCGTTTATTTAATAAAAATTAGGTCTTTAATTTTCCCTTTCAAAATTTTTTATTGAGCTTATTCAGTTTTAAAAATTGTTCTTAGTCAAAAAAAAAAAAAAAAAAAAAAAAAAAAACTACTTTTCTGTAGAATTTTTTTTTTCTGATGGTCTTTAACTCACCCGATGTACCTTTTGTATATCAAAGAGTTGGCTAGTCCAAAGGGTACAGCTTTGGTAAAGACACATCAAATCTGTTGATAGCTGTAATGGTTTGCTCAAAATCATAGGGTATGCAACCACCCATGCTTCACTGCTGAGGTTTGTATGGTCATCAATTCACCATGGTCTATTCCTTTTTGGAATCCAAGAATTGGCTAGTCCACATGTATATGGTATGTGGTAAAGACAACTGAATCCATATTTGGTTTTCAATTCACCAATCCTAAGAATTGACTAGTCCTAAGCTAACGGCTACAGGTAAAGACACGACAAATCCGTTTATATGGTTGCTGGTTTGCCAATAAATCAGATGGTTATCAATGTACCATAGTTTTCGGACTCAAACATGTGGCTACTCCAGTAGTAATGGCTATTGGTAAAGAGACTTCAAATCCATTAAATTCAATGATTCACCTCTCACAGGAGTTAACACACCTGGAAGTGATGAGAATAGTATTAAACTTATCCGTTTTGATGTACATAATGTCATATGTTGCTGCAACAGACCTGGTGCTTTACAGATTAACTCATCTCATTGTTCAAACAACATTATGGTACAATCCTCAAGAAAGCCGTTACAATCCTCAACACCAGTATCGATCTATCAAGGAAACTGGAACTTAACCTAGTCAAATTCCAGTTTAGGGGAGGATTGTTGGGAATTAAGGTAATCTTCTGTTCCTGCCGAAGTGTAAACTACTGATTCTGCCGAAGCATCTGTCGAAGTGATTCTGCCGAAGAAGAAAGGATTCTGCCGAAGTTATACTTCAGCAGAAATGATAAAGCAGATACTGTGTAGCTGCTGAAAGTGGGAAACACGTAGGAGAGATAAGCTCAGTAATAGAGTAAAAGTCAGCGCCGTATTTAATATAGGTTGGCGCCGTTTCAAGTAGAGCTTACTCAGAATAAAACACGATGATTAACAAAACAATATGATTAGTTGCATACTTGTCTAGTTGCATGCTTAGTCTAGTTAAGTAGTAGAAGCGTAATTTGTCAACGCTTATGAGGGTTTCTTGCCTATATAAGAAACCATATTAGATTGTAATAGATAAGCTTTTCAATAGTTTTCTCAAGTCTTGTATTCTATCCGAAACATAGAGTTTCTATAATCAAAGATCCATAGAGGATCAAAAGTGTTCTTAGTCACTATAACTTGTATTTATTTTCCGCTACCATACCAAGTTGTAGAGATCTTCTATTAGTTTGCTTGTGATTACATAGGCAAGGCTAACGATCCCCGAGTGCTTAAGATCTATCAAGGTCTTGTGTTTAACAGAAACCCTAATAAGTAAAATAGGAAAGCTAACGAAAAGAACATCATAAGGAACCTTTACTGAAAAGGTCAGAATATCTGTACCTTAAAGCAAATGAGAGAAAAGCAAACGAACGAGTGAATCACGAAGATATAACGTCGCGTCTCCTTCAACGAATCTACACGGATTATGATTTATTTAATACTTATTAGCATCATTAAATTATAACGGATTCATCGTATTAACATTCTTAGAGTTATAAGTATATTCTCATTTTATAAGCTTCTTATGCATTTGTAAGTGTGTTACCTATTGATATCATATTTTATCTTTCAGTTTCTTAAACTCATATTCGGACCAGACTTTAGCGATTTTTATAAAATACTTACTTAGCTCAAATGAAATCAAGCAAAATTACAGGGGTTCCCATATGAGTTAAAAGACTATCCAAAAATTGGTGGGTTCTATTTCCATGCTAAATGGCCTATGGAAAATCATAAGTCCAGACCGGTCCAGAAAGTAATCAGAAAATACACCTTAAAAGTTTACACTTATTGGACCTGTTTAGACACCTTGGAAAAATTTCCAAAACTCCCAGAAATTCATTTATATCCTAAATGTCAATCCTGTGAAAGGAGAGCTCCCAATTCCTTATGGTTTGAAAATGAAAAATCAAACAATCCAACTAAATTTCAGACCCGTTTTCTCAGCTTTGACACTTGATCTTGTAAATTTCAAAAATACGACTTAGACAACTCCAAATTCGATCAAACCACTTGGAAAACTTAACTAAGACATAAAATAAACTTTTCCCACAAAAACCCAGATTATTGCACTTATAAAATTGGATCTATAACACACACAAATTCGACATATGATGTTGTCCAGTTTTAGGGTTTATTAAAACCAATATAAGCACATGTTTAACCTACCCAAACGCACCCATGACCCATGTAAGCCGCATGACCTGTTTTAATAGCATCTTAACATGTCTAATATTTATATTTTCCAGCTTATGAATTTTTATACATACTCGTCTCAAGGTAACAAAGGAAAGAATTGAAAGGAGATTAACAATACAAACCCTAGATGCTCGAGTGGAATGATACGAGACCAAGGCAAACAAAACTCACGAAATCACCATCAAACCCCACGAGTAGCTTCAAAAACCCACGACCAAGGCCTCCCTTTCGAATCACAACCCTCACGAATCAATCACATACGATCACGAACTTCTTTGGAACACCTTTTTGTCTTGAAAATCGAATGGAATGGGAAAAAAAAGGTGGATGCCGTCACTTTGGGTGGAGGAACTAGGGTTTCTTGTGTTATTAATTTCTTATGGAGCGTATAAAAAAAAAGAAGGGGGAGGGTATACGGTTTTGTTTTAGCCGAACAAAAGAAAAGGAAAACATGGGCCATATCCAAGTTTAGTTGGGCTCTAATATTTTTAATTGTAGTATTAATTTTGTAGCTTATGAGATTTTCGGCCTAATACAATTATATATACATGTGGTGAAATTTTTAAACGTAAACATAAATAAATCTCGTATATTAAGTTTGCCAATCATTTATAAGTTAGATTAGAATTACATTTAATGAGCATTGACGTATTTTACGTATTTTATAAGTTTTAAATCAGAGGGCAAAATAGTCTTTTAGGGTTTTACAACTCTTCCCCTCTAAAAGAAAATTTTCGTCCTCGAAAATTGAACAAGACGGAACAGAACAACAGACAAATCGGATTTCAGAGTCTCAAGGAAAATAAAGCAAACACGGAACTCATTTTGGAGCAAACGGATTTCTTATCAGGATATTTAAACTCATACTTGTCAAGAGTCAAATCAATAGTCAAATACTTATAACAGATAATTATATACTTATTAACGTATTGGCAGAGAACAGATGGGATGCCGAAAATCAAACAACATGCTCTAACTTATTCAGATATCTAATGAGGAGAACAAACATATACATAGACAAAATGAATCCTAACGATCTCACTAGTCGCAGATAATCAAACTAAAAGGATATAATGTTCCTCAAACACTTCACGAAATATCCAATGATCACAATAAGGGTACATGGAGACGTACACATTTAGAGTAAACATAGCAATCCATAGTTCACACAAGTCATAACAATTGGCATCTATCGCCATTCAAAACTACCAAACCAAGGGTGGCTACCAATAAAATGTGCATGCATACACTTAGAAATAATTGTACGAAAGTAAAGTAAACGCGAACAAAACAATTAAGAAATCTTAACTAGGCCAGCACCAAAAGGTGCTTAGCCGCTCATATTAATCATGCAAACCAATTCAATATTCAAAGGTACGAAATACATGAATTGAAAGTAAAAGAAATATAAAACGCTAATGCTTATCGTAGGGGAGTGATTTCTCCTTTGGAGACAGCTCCGTATGCTCCTCTAGACCTGCCTTGAGCTTTTTCCCACGTTCTCTGAGTGTCGTGTGTGGAATGGAATGAATAGAAATGCTAGAATTCGTGGGGTATTTATTGGCCAGATCTGGGTTACGGCGTAACCAATATAGGAGTTACACCGTAACCTTCTATTTCTTCGAATAATGCACTAGATGAGTGGTTACGCCATAGCCTTCAGTAAACTCGGTTACGTCGTAAGAGATGCAGTAGTTACGGCGTAAGTATCAGCGGCGTGGAACCTCATTTGACCTAATATAGTTACGTCGTAACCTTTGGGAAGAATTACGCCGTAACCTTCTGATAAGTTAGTTTTCTGAGTCACGCAATAGTTACGGCGTAATGTGAGAGACGAGTTACGCCGTAACTTCTTCAAAGTAGCATACTGTGATAAATCTTTAGATATTTATCCAGTTCCACGTCTCTTTAGCTCCAATGCTCGTAATTTACCTGAAAGTGAAAAACAATGGAAAACAAGCGTAAATCCATATAAATGATATAAATTACAAGCATTATCGGGGGAAATTGATACTTAATATTCAGGACTATTTGATGTTATGAATATCTTTTGTTGTAGTCATAATATGTAAAACAACTCATAAATTGCGTCGAAAAAAAAAGATAAAGCTACTTGCCAAACGAGCATTAAATCTCAAAATTTGTAACATGGAGCAGTATCTTTACTCCCATCTCGGGTCTTATCATCTTATAACTTGATTCTTCAGAATTGGATATTGTTGTTATTCTTGTATATTAGTTTAAAACAAATAACGTATTATTTGAAATTGCACATAACCTTTTATAAAGTACATATACTACCCTTGGAATTTTGTAGAATTTAATCATTCTGTTTCTATAAGCTTTTTTATTGATTAAAATTTGAAAACAAATACTACCTCCGTCTCAATTTAATTGTCCACATTTCCTTTTTGGGATGTCTCAAAAAAATTGTCCACTTTCCATTTTTAGTAAGAAAAAGAGAAGTTAGTGGAGGAATATTCTATATGAGTGGTTGTGAATTGTAGTGGTCCCACTTTTATTAAACTTTGTGTTTTTTGTCTAGTGACAATAATTTTGAGACGGAGGGAGTATTTAAATTTGGAACAACAAAAAGTAGCATTTTGAACATATAATTTAAGGCCAAAAGAGTTTATGATACCCAAGGATAGCGGTGATCACGGTCTAAAAACCGGACCGGACCGGCCAAGACCGGATCGGACCGAGACCGATTTCGGCAAAAATCTTAGACCGAGACCGAACCGAATGTGGTCGGTCTGGTCTCGGTCCGGTCGATCCAGTCCAACAAGGCCAAATTAGCCTAAATTAGTCGGTTTGTGGTCCGGACCTAGGACCAAATTAGCCCAAAAGCCGAGACCGAAGACCGGACCGAATGTGGTCGGTCCGGTCCGGTCCTGTCCGGTCTCGGTCGGGGTCATTTGCTCAGCCCTACCCAAGGATAAGGCAATTGTATGCAATGACATAACAGCAAAACTTGGGTTTATATATATACATATATATATCTACCTATATTATAAACAAGAAGCCTCAGGCTACTGTGGAGCTTCCAAAAAATGCCACGTAAAATGTAAATAGTTAGCCACTGTTTGCATTTAGTTTTCATCTTCTTTTACTAATGGATCAGTCAAAAAATTCATTCCCCATTTTTTATTATTTCAACAACTACTCTCCCCTCTCTAACTTCAACAATCCTCCACCCATTCCCTACTCTCAGACACCATTTTCCGACCATCGATTCTTGCTTATTCTCTCTGCAGCATATAATGAGTTAGCAAGGTAGTAACCTAACTTGATGTCTTATTTTCTTCTCGACTTTTTCTTTTCTTTTTTTAAAAATGAAATTTTTGTTTTTAGTCACTGATTCTTTTTAGGTTTGCAGGTCATGAGTGGGATTGCTTTTTCAAGTGAAAACTCTCAATCAATAAAAGGTTTTGTTTATATTAAACAATACGCCTGCTTTCTCTCAACCTTATTTTGCAAGCTATTTTTTTTAATTCTACTCCATTTATTATCTGCACCTTCAGCTAAAATATTTAACTAACATCTGCTTTGGCTTGTTGTTTTTGTTTTTGTATATGCAGCTCGATTTCTTCTTCTTTCCAAGCATTTCACTCTCTAACATGTTGGTACTTTCTCTCACTCTCTCACCCTTAATTATGTTGCAACTGTACCTAGAATATGTAAATTACATCTCGTTTGCTTTTTTGTTTATGTATTTACGGCACAAACAACTAGCCGGTGAGTTTGAGAAAGTTGAGTGGCGGCTGGAGCTAAAAAGGTGTTGGGTGCTGGTATTGTTGACGGAGGGTCATGACGCAAAAAAGGTTTTTTTTTTTTTTTTTCAATCTATTTGTTACCAGTATATATGATGTTTTCATAGAAAGACCACTACTATACATCTTTTTGAAGGCCACAATAACAGCTTAAAAGTCTTCGTATAGTTTATGATGTACTTTATTTCGAGGATATATGCTCGCTTTCCGCTAGAACTTGAAAAATGTAAAGTTTGTTGTTAAGAGTGAATGGCATTATATCATGGTTTACTATGCACTAAAACTGAAAAAGCATGAAAGGATGTTGGATTTAATTGAAACTTAAAAAACATGAAGCGTGTTGAATTTCGGTTGGTGTCATATTTTTTAGAAGTATATTTTCTACTTCAGTGTCTTTTGAAGATGAAAGTTTAGAGAAAAAAATGATTTGACCTTTAATACTTTGACTATACACTACTCGCAATTGGTCCTCGTGGATTACCAACCATCATTCTTGTTTTAGTTATAGATTTGGAGCTTGATTGTGGTTTAGTTTTGTGTGGTGCATTTGGTTACTTGGTTAGGCATCACTTTCTTCTTTTTTTTGTTACTACCAACTTTTCTTGTTCTTTTCATAATTTTGTGGTGTTTTATACATATATTTTGCCAATGTTTAGTATTGTGTTAGAAGAACTTAGAAAATAATATTTCAATTATAATGAAGCTAGAATAAGAAGTGGCACCATGCCACTGAGGTATTGTAGAAGTGTAAACGGAATTATAAGGGTGCATGCACGGTTGAGGTTATATAGATGTTCATTTCACTTTTACTTTTTGTGTTCCCAGCCACCACCACCAAGTAGTGGTTGTTTCATACTTTGATACGGTGAGTGGGATCTATGTTTGTGTCATGATTTGTACTTTATGATTTTATGAATTACAGTTACAAAGTTACTAATTAAATAATACACAGAGATTTCATGTTTTAGGAAAATATCTACTTACAGTATATCGCTTACAATTATATATTGTATTGTACTTATAATTCTAAACTGGAGTTATTCACTATACTTTTCATTATATGATATCTTCAAAGTTACTCGAATTAGATTTATAGAGGTAGTAATTCTAAGAATTTAGAGGTATTTTTCTATACTAATAATAGAAAAACAAAGAAAATGAAAAAAACTTACGTCCTTTATTTCTAGAGGCATAAAAGTCAAATGAGTATGTTCATACGTACACTATGATGGAAGAGACCTTATATTTGGGCCACACGCAACTTTTCAATTTTGTCATCATATTTACTGTATATCATCTTTCACAAATTTCGGGATCAGACATGGATGTTAAAAAAAGACATCCTTTCAACAAGCAAAATATTTTATGAGAAAGAAAAAAAAATGTGTAAAAAAATGGTGGTTGATACTCACACAATTTTTTTTATATTTACATCACACTGTACAGCACTGTAATGCATATTGTACAAGACAATAATGCATAATTATAGTGTAAGTATAAAAAAAAATTGTGTGAGTATCACAAAAAAAAAAAATAGTGTCTTTTATTGACTTTTCGTCAATGACGGTGGAGTGTCGATGTGTTACAATGGTCACTTCAAATATGTCTCATCAAACAAACAAGCAAAGAGTTGTACTTTGCACCATCATGAAGAACTGTTCAACACTTACTTTGCACCATTATGGGGAACTGTTCAACACTTATGTTTCAACAAGTTACCCACTACTAAACAATAAAAATAATTAAGTACTTTCATAGTTTCATTAGAAAAACTCATGATAAATAATTGGACATAAGTATGGTTTTAGATGACAAATGAACCAAGTGGTTAGACAAAATAAACTATAGATTCTTGTAAATAAATAAAAATTAAGAAACATATAATACCCATGCAACATATAGTCCTGCAAGAAAAATGTTTTGTCACCCATGTTGCAAGTAAAATGTTAGGTCGCTTTTAATGGCTCAATGCAAGCTAAATTCCAATTGACGCGGTTGGTGGTGACGATCTTGTAAAATTTGTCAAATGTCAGATAACGTGTACAACAAGTGAAGAAAGTTAAACACAATGAGTAAAAAAGTGTGACTTTAAACTAAAATCTATTCTTAATAATATATATCAAAACATTAAAAACTAACTTCACTTTTGGCTTCGTAATTAGATACTCGTGATATTCGTGAGTCCACTTGGGCCGTGCATATGCACGGCCAAAAATACTACCTAGTATAATTATATATAGTGAATCTTAGCTTGAAGTCCAGTTTTCAATACTTTTATGTTCAGTGCCTAATATCCATCATGTAACAAACTTAAATAAATTGAAACTACCATACATTTGAGATGAAATTGGTCGATCAAAATATACCCAAAATACAGTAATACAAGCAAGGATATAGAAATAAGTCACCATAACGTCGATGCATGATAGTAGTGATCTATATAGATATATTAGTGCTTGTGACAGGTAGGTGCATCAGCACATGGCTTAGTGTTCTTCTTCTATACTGCTAAATGCTCCATGTACATTTGAGTAAAAAACTTCAAAGTTGGCTTATATGCAAACAACCACCATTCTAATACATCACTACATTGTTTCAATACATCAACATGCCACCCCAAAGCATCATACCGAAGCCTGAAAGCCTGCAGCCGCAATGCATCACCTTGTCCCAAGTCCTCATCACGTTTTGATAAATCATCCAAATGGGTTGCTAATGCAACATGTCGATCCGCTACATCACTCTTATGTTCCAAAACATCAACCAGCCGCTTATAGTCTTGATCGTAAATCTTCTTTGCATCAACACCTCGTAACCTTTCATGTTCCTTAAATTCAATTAAACCATGTTTGGTGAATGGAAAGTGTCTAGTGGATGATGTATGCATAAATTATGTCAACAGTTATTGAAAACCGACTTATAATAAAAACAAGGGTTATTGTCATAAAATAATCATCTACTTTTTTCAGTGGCCCGTTTTGGTTTTGGTTTTGGTTTTGGTTTTGGTAATTAAGCTTTTCTTAGTCCCGTTGTACTGGTAATATAGTCAACATCATAACTGATTAAATTGTCTGACATGGCATAATTTATACTCGAGCGTTACCGTATTTTGTTAATGCGTAGGTTGATCCTCACAATTTAGTTAAAAGTATAATAAAGATGCTATAGTGTGTGTAGGAATGACTATATTGTGAGGATCGACCTTCACATCAGCAAAACATGCAACGTCTTGGTTGAGTAAATTACTATATTGTGAGGATCGACTATATTGTTAATGCCTTGGTTGAGTAAATTACTGTATTTGCCCACCCAATGCAAGTATAATACCCAAAAGCCCAAAACGGGACAGCAGAAAGTTTAATTATCAAAACGGGCCATTAAGAAAAGTATGGCAACAAGTCTAAAAGGAGCTCGAGGTTAGTTTATACTTTATGGTTAATGGTCCAAAAAATATACAAACTTGTCACATTTTACTATTGTGACAATAAACTTTTAATTTTCCTATTAAAACAAAAAACTTTCTTAATGACTCTTATTGTAACCAAAACTGACACGTGACAACATTAATTAACTCTTAAGAAAGTTTTTTGGTTACAATAAGAGTCATTAAGAAAGTTTTTTGTTTTAATAGTAAAAGATGGCAAGTTTGTATATTTTTTGGACCATTAACCTATTAATTAACCCTTAACCCAAAAAAAACATTTATACTCGTTTCATAATTCATATAGCATTAAAAACACATATTATCATATTCATATAGCGTTAAAAACTCAAATTTATAAAAGACTCGAAAAATTAGATGTAAAAATAAAACTGGAAACATGTTGTGATGCCGGGCGTTTCGGTGGTGGTGGTCTTATTCGAGGGGTTTCAGGAAGTTGTAGATCTCAGTGGTGTTGGTGGTACGGCTCTCGATGGTGGAGAGGTATTTTCGGTGATAGTTTGGTTTCGGTAGTGAGGATCTATGGAAGTGAGGTCGGGCTGTGGAGGGTCCGACGGTTGAGGGGTTCCGGCGGTGAAAGTTTTTTGTTTTAAAAGGAAAATTAAAATTTTATTGTCATAATAGTAAAAGGTGGGAAGTTTGTATATTTTTTGGACCATTAACCCTTAATTAATGTTGCCACGTGTCAGTTTTGGTTACAATAAGAGTCATTAAGAAAGTTTTTTGGTTACAATAAGAGTTATTAAGAAAGTTTTTTGTTTTAATAGAAAAATTAAAAGTTTATTGTCACAATAGTAAAAGATGGCAAGTTTGTATATTTTTTGGACCATTTACCCTATACTTTATAACAAAGAGGTGGGTTACCTTTTGATGAGCACTAGCACAAGTGTGAACATGAAGAAGTATAGCATCCTTGTATGTGCATAAGGTGTTCATAGAAGGCATTGTAGACAAAAAGTAATTAAGATACAAGTAATAGTGTTTAATTAATTGTGGTCGACAAAGTGAAAACCTACACCTACCTTCCCACCGAATGCAGTTTGAAGCCATTTTTGTATACAAGAGAATCCATACAAATGCCGACAAGGAAGACAACCGCAGACTTTAATAAAAATGGTGAATGTTGAATATATGTAACAAACTTTCTCAAATTAACCAATATACGTTACTTATTTTATTCTCAACATATGTAATATACTTTCAAATACTTACCAATATACGTAATATTGACAGGTTACTAGTTTTTAAAGTTATAGTAATGGTTCATGTCGTTTGCTTTAACTTTCACCGTTAGTCCTTTGACATTATTTAACTTAAAAAAGTTGCAATAATGTTCCATGTGGTTTGCTTTGAATTTCACCGTTAGTCCTTTAACTTTCATCTTTTTTATATATGATTTTATACACAGTTTTAGATTAAAAGAGCAAATTTGCCATCTAAAACATCTCAAAAGAGTTATTTTGCCATTAATCTTTTAATCCACCTTTATATGTCACTAAACATTTATCGTTAGTGCATGTTTGACACTCATCCATTAAGGTCGTTAAGTAGGTATGTATAGGTCCGACTTGGCATGATATACGTAGCATCTTGTCGAATCGAAATGTCTAAATGATGTTGATTAAATTGGCAATAACATTCTCTTTGTTACTAGGTTTGATATTTGGATTATAAATTTATAACCTTCTGTTTCTTAAATCAATTTAAACTCTTCTTATGTCGTTTGTGTTAACTTTCACCTTTAGTCCTTTGACATTTTTTAACTTAAAAAAGTTGCAATAATGTTCCCTGTGGTTTGCTTTGAATTTTAGTCCTTTGACTTTCATCTTTTTTATATATGATTTTATACACATTTTTAGGTTAAAAGAGCAAATTTGCCATCTAAAACATCTCAAAAGAGTTATTTTGCCATTAATCTTTTAATCCACCTTTATTTGTCACTAAACATTTATCGTTAGTGCATGTTTGCCACTCATCCATTAAGGTCGTTAAGTAGGTATGTATAGGTCCGACTTGGCATGATATACGTAGCATCTTGTCGAATCGAAATGTCTAAATGATGTTGATTAAATTGGCAATAACATTCTCTTTGTTACTAGGTTTGATATTTGGATTATAAATTTATAACCTTCTGTTTCTTAAATCAATTTAAACTCTTCTTATGTCGTTTTTTTGGCATAAACAAATATAAAACCATACGATGAAAACCGACCATTTTGATTAGAATATTTATATATACATTTTAAACACAATAATGCTTATACGAGAATTTATTTAAAGGCTTAATTTACATTGCATGTATTACGTTAAAGTCGTATAATTCTTTTGTAGCAAATTTCCATCTCGTTGACTCTATAATGCAATGTGATTGTAGTTACACAATGTTTTTTGTAACTTTCAAAGCGTTTCTTTTTATGATTGTCTAGGTTTGTTTTGTTAACATTAACAACTATAACATGTAAGCGATAACGCTTAGTAAGTAATCGGCTAAGATATGGTAATGCTTCTATCATCATACAATTCACATAAGCATTTCTAACACACAAACCATAGCACATAAGGCAATAACACATACCTCAACACATCTTTAGGCAATTAACTCTATAACCATCATCAATTCTCATGATAATTCATTAGCTCAACTATAACCAATCTTTACTATAACAATCATAAACACATCATACAATAATTTCCACATTAAGCATGTAGTAACCGGATTACTTACCTTAGCAATCCAAGCTAAGCTATCACTATATCACCACCATCTTCATCAATAAAGTTCAACTTCATCCATAGCTAACATCCTTAAACACAATAATCAAAGTATACTTAAAACATCATTAATTAACTATAGCCATGGTTTACACAACCATTTGGCTTACATAAACAACCCTCTAATCATCACATAATCATATATTGATTATATGATGATCCTCCCATAAATTATCCAACTTTACCCATAATAAGCCACTTCTAAGATTACTATAACTCTTTTTAATCAAACCTTATGATCATAACATGATCATATCCAATTTACCCATTTACTTCAATTAAACAAAAGGGGTTCCACCTAATTACACTATAACATCATAATTAGTGTTTAAAACCACAATTACCCAAAACCTCCAACTTGGGTACATGAACCCTAACTCTTCAATTTATAATTAACTCATCAATTAAGTATACTTACCTTGCAATGATTAAAGATACTAGCTTGTATCATGACTAGGAACACTTATTCCTTTACAATTTGGTCATCAAGGCAATGCTCTTCTTTCCCTCCCTTTTCTAAACCGACCTTCACCAAAATTACCTGGAACTTATGAGAAGCCAGATTTTAATACATAAAGCTTCCTTCATTGCAAAGCTATTCCACTATTTGGCACTTTTGGTCCCTCAAGCTCCATTCTTTATAAATTGGCCACACTATACTTCTATAACTATTTTACAATATGACAACTTAGGTCCCCCTATTTTCTATAACTATAACACAACATGTGTTAACCATTAGTTTGACTTCCGGGTTGACTAGTCAACCCCGACAAGTCCTTAAGCCAATTCCCTCTAGGGTAGGGCCTATTTGTATTTCGGGATACGGGTGTAACATAATGCTTATATAAAATAATAAGCAACAATAAGCATCAAAAACCTTAAAAAATAAGCAACATCTACTGCTTATATCCAAAATAAGCAACATCAACAAATAATATACAAAATTAAGCAACAAAATAAGCACCAAAAAAAGAAAATGTATACCATAATTAACTTTTATAGGCTTATTTTGATCGAAAACCGGCAACGAAGACAATTGGGACAACGGCTAACCTCTAGATAGTGTTATTTCATGTCTTATGTCCATTGATTGAAGTTAATAAGATCAATTTGAAAGTTGGGGATTAGGGTATGAAGTTGGTGAAATTTTGGAAACGGTTATGAGAGAGAAGTTAGAGAAAATGAGAGGATCGGGAGAGATGTGTGAATAAATGAGGGACGAGTGAACTTACTAATGTGCCCTTGTGTTAATTCAAAATAAATACAGATATCAAATGTAGACCGTAGAATGAGATAATGATCAATGGCTCAGATCCAACGCCTTGATCTTTAAATAATTTTTGTTCTGCATTGAACTTTTGTCAAATACACCTTCAAAGCTGTAAAAAATGCGCAGCCAAAACCAAAACATTGGGCCTAAAGTAGCCCATATTCATCACTCAGTTAGTCTCAAAAGCCAATCTAAAAAGTATCCTTAAATAAACAACCTCAATGGTCGGCGGGTGTTTTTCAAACAATTTGTTTATGTTTCTTTCTTCATCTTGTTATTCTTATTCGACTTCAAATTGTCATCGGATGACAGCTTATTTAAGTATCTTAGTTAGTTAATATATCTTATAAAAGTAATAATAATGGATATGGAATTAGAATATGAAGAAATTGAAGAATTAGAGGAGATGACGTCACCAAGATTATCATGTTGGGTTGGTGCAGATGGTAAAATACATCATGAGATAGTGGTGAATATTTATGATGATTTAAATGGTTTCAAGAATAGACTGGAGATGATTGACTCTTGCTCCATTTGTTATTTACCTTTTTCTACCCAAGGAAACCATCGAATTTGGTACATTATTTAAACCTTTTTACACTGGTTTTAGTTTTACATTAATTTTGCTTGAAGATTTAATTTTGTTACTGCTCTAAGACTTATAAATAGCTGTGATAAACGGGTATAAGGATGAGGTTTTCCCCGGGTGAAGGCAAGTCGTTTACTCACATGTGTGTGGCCTAAGAGGGGTATCCCCGTGACCATTTCCGAACACTTTCTCTCTGTAATGTTTACCTATAGTGACGTTCAAACCTAGAGAGTTCTCGTGCCTACTACTAGGCCACCCTGGTAGTGGTTATTACATACTACTTGTAATATCTTCTCTATTAACGATTAAAGATAATTTACCCAAAAGATCTGTTTGTTATTTCCGAGAGATACTGGAAAAAAAGGTGTAGTAAGGTTGATATATAGGGACACTTTGAATTTATCATCTTGTTTGATTGATAATTATTAAAGCATGCATCTTTTTCATATCAAGTCAATGAATGTAATTGTTAAATTTATACACTTTTTTTTTTTTTTTTTTATGTGCAGTTGTCTTCCTTGTGGGCATTTGTATGGATTCTATTGTATAAAGAAATGGCTTCAAACTTCATCCGGTGGGAAGGTAGGTGTAGTTTTCCACTTTGTCGAGCATAATTATATCAATGTTACCATTATTTGTGTCTTAATTACCTTTTTATCAACAGTGCCCTCAATGCAACACCTCATGCGCATACAAGGATGTTATACTTCTTTACGCGTCTCGCGCAAGTGCTCATCAAAAGGTAATCGACCTCTTTTTTAAAAACTAACCTTGAGTTCTTTTCAGGGTTATTGTCATACTTTTCTTATTAAACCGTTTTGATAATTATACTTTTTGCTGTCCCGTCTTGGTTATTATATACTTGCACTTGGTGGGTTAATATTGTACTTTAGTTTAATTTCTTTTAAACTAAATTGTGAGGATGAACTTACACATCAACAAAATACGTCTACGCTTAAGCGAGAAAAGTAGATGATTTTTTTATGACAATCACCCTTGTTTTTATAATGAGTTGGTTTTCACTTTTCAATTAACTGTTGTCAATATATGCAGACGTCATCCACTAGACACTTTCCATTCACCAAACAGGGTTTAATTGAGTTTAAGGAGCATGAAAGGTTACGACGGATTGATGCAAAGAAGATGCATGCTGAAGACCATAAGCGGCTGGTTGATGTTTTGGAACATCAGAGTGATGTAGCGGATCAGCTGGTTCCATTAGAAACCCAGTTAGATGATTTATCAGAATGCTCTGAGGAATTGGAACATGATGGATTTGATGTCGCATGGAAGCGGCGGTATGATGCATTGGGGCGGCGTTATGATGCATTGGGACGGCGCGCTGATGTGTTGGAGCAACGTTTGGATGTATTAGAACGGTGGTTGTCTGCATATAAGCCAACTTTGAAGTTTTTTACTCAAATGTACAAGGAGCATTTGGCACTACAGAGGAAGAAGACCAAGCCGTGTACTGGCGTACTGCAGCACCTACCCGCACAAGCACTAAATTATCTATAGATCTTTAATATTGTGCATCTATGTTATGGTGATCAATTTCAGTATATTTTCTTGCATAAGTGTATTATTAGTACTTCACTAACTGTCTGCATCGGCCGATTCATCTCAAAGCTACATTTTGGTTGATGTTTCTTTCAAGATGCAATTTCATTTATGGTAGTTTCACTTATTTGAGTTGGTTACATGCTAGGGGTTTAGGCGGGGATCAGTTGGTTATCACGTGCTTTAAATTTCCGGTCTGCTCATGAAGTGAATTTGCTTAAAGATTGGACTTTGAACAGGAAATTTAAAGTTTTGAGGGAAAGATTCACTTAACTGAAAAGTTGTTGACTTTGGATCTCGCTGCCGAGTGATGTTTTTTGAAGGCATCTTCTAAGCTTTTATTTGGTGTTTCGTTCAGTTTTTGCTAGTTTAGTAATGGTGCCTGTTTAAGTTTTGATTCTCCCATGAATTTGCTATGTAAGCTTGAAGTGGAATTGCGATACACATTATCCCCCAGATTAAACCAATGAATTTGCTAAAAACTAGAAGTGTGGCAAAACGAGCGGGCTCAGGCAACGGGCTAAACGGGCACTGGCTTAAACGGGTTCATGTTATATAAATCCGTTTAGAAAAGACCTAAAACGACAAAAAAAATAATCAACCGTAACACCTCATTTGTATTTGAGTAACTAAATATTCTATATTTATAAGTTTTTTATTAAAAACAATTTATTATTCAAAAAAACATATGACCATTATGACCATTAGGCTGCCCCCAGTAAGGAGGGTCAATCCCTCATATTTTCCCTGCCACATCAGCTTTCTCTCTCTAGCGACCTTCAAGCGATTGGGTGCCACAGTAAAGCGACCTACACTATAAAAAATATACCCCACAAATATACGTTTTATATTAATTAACTACACACACAAACCATATTTCTCATTCGATCATGTTGTCGACCAAGTTGGTTTCCAAATCTCACTCGATCGACTAGCCACAGTAACAAGATCGAGTAGGAATCGATCGTGTGAGTCGATCGTACCTTGTTACTGCGTCCAGCCTTAAACTTCTAAATAGGCAATACATGTCTATTTAGTAGGCCCATCTAAATAGGTTAAATGTGCTTAATCTTTTAAAAAAGTTACACATTTAACCTATTTTTTTAATTTTAAGTGCAAAACTGCAAATTGACACCTCTGCTAAAAACATTGGGCCTAAAGTAGCCCATATTCATCACTCAGTTTGTCTCAAAAGCCAATCTAAAAAGTATCCTTAAATAAACAACCTCAATGGTCGGCGGGTGTTTTTCAAACAATTTGTTTATGTTTCTTCTTCATCTTGTTCTTCTTATTCGACTTCAAATTGTCATCGGATGACAGCTTATTTAAGTATCTTAGTTAGTTAATATATCTTATAAAAGTAATAAGAATGGATAATGAGAATGGGAGATCGATGGATATGGAAGAAGAAGAAGAAGAAGAAGAAGAAGTCATTGAATTCGAAAGTGATGAGGAAGAAGATGAACCTGAGGAATTAGAGGAGATGACGTCACCTAGGTTGACATCTTGGGTTGGTGAAGATGGTCAAAAACATTATGAGATATTGGTTATCGATAATGACATTAATAATAATAGTTTTAAGAATAAGTTGCAGATGATTGAGCCTTGCTCCATTTGTTATCTACCCTTTTCTACCCAAGGAAACCATCAAATTTGGTATAACCTTTTTGTATTCTTTACATTAGTTTTACTTGTGATCCTAAGGGGGTGTTTGTTTAAGCTTATATGTGAGCTTATGAGCTTATTTGTTTTTCGGCTTATATTTCATAAGCCCTATTTTTCCGGCTTATTTTGAGACTTGTGGGCAGCCGAAATCAAATAAGCTCATAAGCCCACATATAAGCTTAAACAAACATCCCCTAAACTAAAAATAATGTTGATTGATTTAGCTAAAAGGTTCAAGCTTTCAGTGCAATAATTAGCTTCTTTTTTCCTTCAGATTATGAGCATATATGAACTTGGAAAAGCTCATAAGAAAAAAAATAAAATAAATAAAATGAGATTAGTTAAAATGCTTTTTCCAAATTTGAGTAAGCCTGGAAACTATACACGCCTTAAGTCTCTCATACATAGGGGGTGTTAGGATAAGCTTATGCTTCGAATCCTATGTGTTTTCAAACAAATTCCCATATTTAAGAGATTATGCTCTATTTGCTTTTTTCCTTCCAAAAAATACATAAGCCTTTTGACATAAGCTTGACCACACCTTCATAGTGCTTAATAGCTTTTCCAAGATACAATATGCTATTAACTACTTCAAGATAAGCTTATCCAGACACCACCTATACGTCCTTGTGTTTTTATTTTATTTACTAGATGATTGATTAGTATACCTAAAAGATCCGATCATGTTACTGGAAGAAGAAAAAGAAAGGTTCCAGCTTTCAGTGCAACTCAAATGTTGATTTCCAAGTGCATAATACTAATAAGAAAAAATGAATAACTTCTATTTGCTTATTGGGTAAATTGTATACGGTTTTGCCCATTTTGTGACCTTGACAAAATATTACGCGCAGGAGACCAGGCTTTTGTTTTTTCAACTGCTATAAGACTTGTACCGTCATACGTATATATTTGTATTAAGGATTATTAACTCACCTACAAGTTTTGATTTTGTTGAGGATTACTGGGAAGAAAAAGTTCATGGCTTGAGTGCAAATTAAAAGTTGGTTCTTTTAACTGCTCTAAGACTCGTATATATTACTCGTATTTTTTTCTTTGTTAAACATTGAGGATAATTTACACACTAGATATGTTTTTTTCCCTAGAGATGCTGGAAAAAAGGGTGTAAGGTTGATATGTGTGGACACTTGAAATTGAACATTCTTGTTTGATTGATAATCATTAAAGCATGCATCTTTTCCATATTCAGGCTATATTGTTATATTTACACTTTTTATTTTTGTGTGCAGCTGTCTTCCTTGCGGGCATTTGTATGGATTCTCTTGTATAATGAAATGGCTTCAACCTGAATCCGGTGGGAAGGTAGGTGTAGTTTTTCACTTTGTCGACTATAATTAGTTAAACATTATTACTTGTATCTTAATTACTTTCTGTCTATAGTGCCCTCTATGCAACACCTTATGCGCATACAAGGATGCTATACTTCTTCATGGGCGCGGTTGTGCTAGTGCTCATCAACAGGTAATCCACCTCTAACCTCGAGCTCTTTTTAGACTTGCTGCCATACTTTTCTTAATGGCCCTTTTTGATAATTAAACTTTCTGCTGTCCCGTTTTGGGCTTTTGGGTATTATACTTGCATTTGGTGGGCTAATACGGTAATTTACTCAACCAGGCACATAACTGATTAAGTATCTAACAGTTGCATGTTTTGCTGATGTGAAGGTCGATCCTCACAATATAGTCATTCCTTCACACACACTAGCATCTTTATTATATTTTTGAGGATCAACCTACGCATTAACAAAATACGGCAACGCTCCACTATATATTATGCCATGTCAGACAATTTAATCAGTTATGCTGTTGACTAGATTATCATTACAACCCACTAAATGTAAGTATAAAAACCAAAACGGGACTAAGAAAAGCTTAATTACCAAGACCAAAACCAAAACGGGCCACTGAAAAAAGTAGATGATTATTTTATGACAATAACGCTTGTTTTTATTATAAGTTGGTTTTCAATAACTGTTGTCATAATTTATGCAGACATCATCTACTAGACAATTTCCATTCACCAAACAGGGTTTAATTGAATTTAAGGAATATGAAAGGTTACGACGTGTTGATGCAAAGAAGATGTACGATGAAGACTATAAGCGGTTGGTTGATGTTTTGGAACGTCAGAGTGATGTAGCTGATCAGCGGGTTTCATTAGCGACCCACTTGGATGATTTATCAAAACGTGAGGAGGAATTGGAACAGCCTGATGCATTGCGGCTGAAGGTTTTCAGGGTTCGGTATGATGCATTGCGGAGGCAGTATGATGCATTGGGGCGGCGTGCTGATGTATTGGAACAACGTACTGATGTATTAAAACGGTGGTTGTCTGCATATAAGGCAACTTTGAAGTTTTTTACTCAAATGTACAAGGAGCATTTAGCACTATAGAAGAACGCTAATTTATCTGTATAGATCGCTACTATCATGCATCAACGTTATGGTGACTTATCTCTATCCCTTGCTTGTATTACTGTATTTTGGGTGCATTTTGATCGGCGATTTCATCTCAAATGTATGGTAGTTTCAATTTATTTGAGTTTGTTACTTGACTTCAAGCTAATATTCACTGATTAACTGAAAAGTTGTCAACTTTAGATCTTAATGCCTGTTTAAGTTTTGGTTCTCCATCTTGGAGATCCATCAACTTGCTGTATAAGCTTGAATCGCTATTTATCCCAATATTAAACGGCTTAAGATTGTTAGCGGCCTAGAGGGTGTTTGTGTTTTGTTAAGCTCTTCAAGTTTTAAAAATAACAAAATATAAATGTTTACAATAGATTTAAGGTAGTCGGAATGCTATATTATTTCCAAATATTAAGTATGTGCTTTTTTAGTGTGACTAGACGACGACCCATGCATATCAATGTGATTTTCTAGCAGCAGATAGTTATAGTGATATTTTGGTTAAACAAAATATTACACAAAACACTTAACCAAAATATCGTTATAATTGTATGACACTATAAAATCTCGTTGATATAAACGGTTACTCGTCTAGTAATTACCAATATCATATTTTTTTCTCACCATCGCTTACTGAATCTTTTTGAGATACAAAAACATAAATTTACATCATAATAAGTGTATATGATAATAATAAATAAATCCTTTTAGATGCATTTTTTTTTCATAAACAAAATAATGATGTAAATTTATGTATTTGTATAACGATGCATTTACAATTAATTATGCATTTGTTTTCTTTTATAGATACATGAATAAACATCTAAGTGTTTATGAAATTTGAAATTGCAAGACACCCTGTATTTGATAGTATTACAAACTTGCTAAAGATAGATTAATTAAGGGTAATTTAAGTAAAATATTAATTTAAATTTTTCGCCTTCAAGAAAAGGTATTTTTACATTATAAATAGTATAAATATAAATATATCATAAAACATGTTTTTATTTCTAGATTTAACAAAATCTAGATTTTTTTTTTGCAAAACAAAAGTGGCATATATTGGTATATTGTGTTATTGTATTTTATTTTAGACTAAAATACACGGTTGGTCCCTAAACTTGTCAATCCGCTTCGCGTTGGGACAAACCAGGGCATTATCATCGTCGGAGTCCAAAACATGGGCTTTATATGCCAAACTCGTCCCTTGACCAATAACGCCGATGTCAACGTTCCGTTATACTCCAGAAAACCCCGTTATCATGTTACTGTTGAGGGTAGAAAAGTCATTTTACTTGATGTACTATAGCAGATGTCTTGTCCAATTTCCCGCCATTATGTAGAATATAACAAACAACCACCTTGGATTTACTCTATGGCGAGTAAGAGAATATCCTTTCTATGATGATCATGAAATTGATGAAAAAGCTGCAATCAGAAGATATTGTAAGTCTTTTTTGGTTAGAGCCTATTACAATCATATGTTAGTACGACTGTTTAAGTTATTCCCCTTTTAGGTAACTTCTTAACATTGTTTTTGTACATTTTTTATACAGCGGGTGAACCAGGATCCTTTAGCATGATGTTCCATTATGAAGGTACATTCAAATACTTTCCAGGTAAGATATATCAAGGGGGCAAGAAATACCTTGTTGATCTTGTGGAAATAAAAGAGGTATCCGTTGATGAAATGGATGCTCTCATGACCCAAATCGGTTATGAGACTGGACAAACCAATTATTTCTACTTTCTTATGCCTGGTTGTACATTGCACGACGGTTTGTTTTCTTTGCGTGAAGCTGCTAATGTTGAGTTGTTGAAAGATGTTGTCATAGAGCATAAGCTGATAGATGTCTATGTGAAAATAGGGAAGACAAGATTAGAACTTTCTGAAATGTCCCCACTATCAATTAAGACTGTGTTTTGGGAGATGGATGAAGATAGGAGAAAAGTTGCTACTGCGGCTATTCAATCTTGTTGTAGACGATTGGTGTTAGATGATCTTCATAATGAACCTGCCCTAGATCCTTTTATTCAACTTACACAAGTGCCTATAGACGTCAATGATATTGGTGAATATAGCAATTTGCTAAACATTGAGCCAGTATTTTCCACCTTAGACTGCTCATTTGCTAGCCAACCTATTCATAACAGTGAGCGTACTTTAGTACTTATTGATGAGGACAATGCTATTAAGGAGCCTGATAATCTTGAGGTTAATCTGTTCGGAGTGACTCAGGGGAAGCACTTAGACAAAGTTGGAAGAGCACTAGTTGATGTCAATAACATGTTTGAGGAGCCTGATAATTTTGAGGTTAATCTGTTTCAATTGACTCAGGAGAAGCACTTAGACAAACCAGGAAGAGCACTAGTTGATGTCAATAACAGGTTTGAGGAGCCTGATGTTGATGTAACTCTGTTTCAATTGACTCAGATAACATGGAAGAGGATCATGTTGTTGATGTTACTCTGTTACAAGTGAGTGACACTAGTGACTTAGGCAATGCAGTTGATGATTCAATTCAAGCAAATGAAGAGAACACTTGTCAGGAGAATGATGCATAACTTGCTATGTTCCAAGTAGGTCAGAGTAATGAGTTAGGTGAAGCAGGAACAACCAGTAATATAAGTGATGACATGCAGTTGGAAAATGATTTACCTGTGATGGTTGATGATGTCTTTTGCAGTGACTATGTTTCTTTCCAACAGGCAGACTTTGCAAATGGAGTCTATACCACATTCTTCTATTTTGGTCAGGAGTTTGCTACTGCAGGGGAAGTCAAAAACCTAGTAAGAGAGCATTCAATAGAAACTAGGAGGGAGTTGTTTTTTCTGAAGAATGACAAAACAAGAATAAGGGTCAGGTGTAGGGGTTGTGTTCCACTTTCAGGCCCAAGTGAAGGTCTTGGACTGGATATAGGCCCATCTAGAAGTCCATTAAACAGAAGGGGTATAAATGCATTGCTTTCTGGCAAAAAGGACCCTTCAGAAATACTCTGCCCATGGCTATTGTTTGTCTGCAAGAATGGTGAAACAGGTATCTGGTCAGTCAGAACATATAATGAGCAACACACTTGTTTGCAATCAAGGGAAGTCAGAGCTTTTGACCTTCGCTATATCTCACAGAAAATTACAGCACAAATTGAAACAAATCCACAACTTCCTGTCAAGTCTGTGCATAATCAACTTACCAACCAATACGAGCTTCAAGTGTCACTGCAGAACGTTTTAAGGGCCAAAAACCTAGCAATAACAGCCATCAGGGGTCAATTCAAGCTACAATTTACCATGTTGAGATATTATGTTCAAGAGTTGCAGAAGACAAACCCTAATACAACAGTGGTGATGAATGTGGAACGACCTCCAGATGAGGCTCTTCCAACCAGAGAATTCAAGAGAGTGTTTGTTTATTCGTCCGATTCATTTTTGCAGTTTATTTTGTACAAAAATGATGAGTATTTACACACTCATCAATCCCCCACACTGAGATATTGCTAGTCCCTAGCAATGATTTGAGAAAACATAATGGATTTTAATCTCTTTACCAAAAGCCATTACTTCTGGAGTAGCCAAATGTTTCAGTTCAAGTAAGAACCATGGTACACCGATAACCATGTGATTTTGAGCAAACCACCAGCTTTCAACGGATTTGATTTTGTCTTTACCAGAAGCCGTACCCTTCTGGACTAGCCAACTCTTAGATAAATTATCAGAATTATCTTTGGTGAGCTGATTACCAATTATGGTTTTTCCACTGCCTTTACCACAAGCCATAATCTTGCGGGCTAGCCAACTCTTCACTTTTTAGGATATGGTGAGTTGAGAACCATACAATTTTGGGCAAATTGCAAGCCATATAAACGGATTTGATATATCTTTACCAAGAGCCGTTTGCTCCTGGATTAGCCAATCCTTTAGTTTATCAAACATGGCGGACTGATAACCAAATGAGTAAGTGTAGAACACTTACTCCAAAAAAAAAATTTTGGCCAAAAACGGGGAAATTGGTATAATTATATGATAAAATTCGTGAGAATTCCCCCCCACACTTAGAAATGAATATTGCCCTCAATATTCAAAGTACCGGCGGTTATGCCGAAAACAAGAACGTAAAAGGGAAATACTACGGCCATTATTTAGAAAGATTTTTTTTTTTTTTTTTTTTTTTTTTTTTTTCAAAATCTTATATATATATATATCATATGTGGGGTAACTCCCCCACACTAAGGTGGTACACACGGGTGAAAACCCATGTTAAGCTACTGTTTTTGATTACCGAGTCGCTAGCTTGACTCGACCCCGAATTCATTGGTTCATGGGGAAGCAACGTGGAAAAACAATCTCCATCGGACTTTCAATCAAGATGTTTGAACAAACATTTGAAGCACGTGAAAGTTCCACACCGATGAGATATACATAGAACCGGCTCAAAAAATGGTAAATGAAAATGCCGGGGTCAAAGATAGTGTCTTCATTCCCGAAGGAGTGAAGATGAAGGGAAATCACAAGATATTTGAGGAAAGGAAGAAAGGTCTTGATAACAATCAAGATCCATTCTTCATCCTCAAATGCAGACATATCGGGAGGAAGGGTGAGGGTAGTGATAAGTAAACTCGTATGATAGAGTACACCTTCCTCCGAGCTAATATCATCCTCAAGATCAAAGTAGAAATGATCATGTTCCGGAGGAGATATGTCATGAGAGAGTTCACCGGAGAACTCTTTATGAAGAGAATCATTCACTTGAAGTGAATTTGTGAACTCTTGTTCCATTGTGGGTTCATCACTATCCTCAATCTGAGCATCAAAGAGTGGATTCTCAGAAATTAAAGTGAATTCAGAGTTGAATTCAAATAGAGGATTAGTGAAAGTAGCTTTGAATGTTTCGGGAACAAAGTGATCAACATTCTTATTTGGATTGTTGGGGTAAGAAGTGAGTGAACGATCATTATCAAGGAGACTTTCAGTCTCTCCCAGATCGGCTTCGAAATCAAAGAGTGGATTGATGTGAGTGAGTTCACCGGAGAACTCCTCAAGAAAGGGATCAGCATCAGATTGAGGAAGTGATGCCTCAACGTACTCGATGTTTCCAAAGGAAGCACAATCGTCGCTAAAATCGGAGAAAGTTTCCAAATGATCATTTGAACACTCAAGAGGGGAAGAAGAATCACACATCTGATCAGAAGTTCCCTGTGACTCTCTCGGGATTGGGACAAGGTTCTCAACACTAGACTTTATGAATTCGTCCGATTCCTTTTTAGGAACAGTGTCAAGATGCTCGTCCCCCATGTTCAGAGAGTGAGTGGGAGCTTCGGGTGTGATAGCAGTTGTTTGAGAATGAATCTCAACTGCTGGGATATCATCTGATGAACTTGATGAATATTTATAAAATTGAAGGATATCAAGTGTATCCTCATCATCACTGTCATCAGGAATGAAACGAAATCGAGAGCTAGATCTGGCTGCTTTTTGTATTTTAATTAATTCCCTAATAGAGTTTTCACTGGCGATCTGGGAATCTAATTTAGCAGCCTGTTCTTCAGCTAACAATTCTTCCATGGATTTTTCATTTGGATTATCTTGGGAGTGTTTAGATTCCTTCAAATCTTTCACTAAATCCAAAAGATTAAGGAGAAGATTTTGAGGAAGTGGGTCAGGCTGGTACTGTAGAGGTTGGTCATGATACGAAGAGTCGTAATTGTTACAAGGAAATGGGTTCCCTGTTTGACAATCCAAGCTAGAGTGAGGACCTCCACAATACTCACAACAGTAAAACTGATGTGGCTGTGAGTGGTATGTGTTGTAGTCATAATTGTTATCAGGAACCTGCTCATAGACAAGCGTGTTTCCCGATTGACAATCAGAACTGGAGTGTGAACCACCACAGTACTCACAAAAGTAAAACTGCTGAGTCTCACAGTGTGGTAGCTGATGGAATAAATCAGTGGTGTTATGGTAGGAATAGGGATCCTGGTTATAGACAGACCCGTTTCCTGATTCCACCATGCCACAACTGGGGCAATTGCCACCATTATAAGGACCACCACACCATTGACAACCAAGAGGGTGAGGATAAGACATAGAAAGAATCAAAGGTTTTCAGAGGGGTAGGGATGAAGAATCAAAGATGTGAGAGGGTAAAGATGGATATTTTTGGATTTTTGGATAAACATGATGCAAAAACAAAGACTGAAAATCTTTTTGGATTTTTGATTTTTATAAGAAAATATAAACACATACAGATGGTATAAACAAAGAGTGAATATCCAAATCACTAATCTGCTAGACGGAAGATAAGCCGCACAGCTCCCCGGCAGCGGCGCCAAAAATTTTGATGCGCGCAAAACCGTCAAGTTCTCTCACGCAAGCGCAAGAAGACTTAAAACAGCTTAAGCACGAAATCAATGAAGATCTGGGGAGTATAGTGTTTCCCCGGGTCGTTATGTCCCAGCGAGCTATGCAATGGATCATCAAACGTATAGTGATCGGGAGATTTGAATGGAAAAGGAGATTTGAGATTATGATTATAACTACAGAAAAAGCCAACAAATTACAACGGCTTAAATGCAAATTAAAGAAAGTTAAAAAGATAAAAAATATTAAATAAACGCTATCACTATTTTTAAAATGAAGTTTTTGTGATTTTATAAAACAAAATAACTTAAATAAACTATTTTAACTAAAACGTAAACTTAAATTATCTAAAAACGTGATTTAAAATAAAAACGCACGTTATATGTAAAAATTACGCGAGAGCGCAAGATAAAACGTAAAATTTGTAAAATAAAAGTCCTACGAGTGCGAAACTAATTTTCCTACGTTCTAAATGAGTAAAAATAATTTAAGGAAAAAGCGGAATATTTTTTTTGAGTTTTATTTTATTTATTACGAATTAAAAACTATATATGTAAAAATTAATTATTAAAATACTAAAACTTAATGAAAAATTACGGAACTTTTTCTAAGAATACTTTATTAAGATCTTAAGCTAGAAAAAATACTAAGTCTGAAAAAATAAGTTGGAGATAAGCTGTAATTATGCTAAACTGTATATAAAGCTAATAAAGGAAAAACAAAAAGGCCTTAAAGCAATAAATGGCGTAATATATAACACAATAAAAAGAGTAGCACAGTTGGTTGAGGGTGTTGTCTGTTTGGTGCGTGGGAAAGTGTTCAGCAGGTACCAGGTTCGAATCCCATTATGGACAGTTTTGATCTTTTTTTTTTTTTTTTCAATACTTTTCTTTGGGAAACTAAAATATAAATGAAAATAAGAATTTTACTAACACTTATACTAAAAAAAAAAAAAAACTCGAGTACAGCTGCAACCAGCTTAATGGAATGGCAGACCCTTGTAAAAGGGTGTTTGGTTGAGAAAAAGCCAAAGGATAGAATAAGCCTCACAAAACTTAAACTAAGCAAATCAATGGACAAATTAAGCCCATTACCATGATTAAATGCATGTTAGAATCAGAGAAGTAAACAAAAATAAGCAGAAAAAATGATAAGCAATTTGGGATTTAAAGCTAAACTAAAGGGAACTTAAGCTAGAAAAAGATAAAACGAAACTGACAATACTAAATGCGCTACTAACAAGCTATGAAGGGGTTCTCAAAGGAGCAAAACTAAAACACTAATAAGCCCACAAAGAGCCACAGTTGGCTGCTGCTGTGAGGGGTCTGCTGATGCAGTCCCAAACAGGCCCGATGGGGGCACTTTCTAGCTTATTTTGATTAAGCTACAGTGGGGGTTAGAACCTGAGCTTATGGGATCTTGTAGTACACCTAACTGACTCTCTTTAGCCCCCTTAATCTAGCTTACAAGGAGCTTATGATAGCTAACAAATAAGACGTGAAACTAGGGTGTTGGGGTGTGGGTGTCCTGTACACAGTCACAAACAGGCACAAGAGACACTTTTTGAGGAAATATTAGCTAATCAACTAAGCTCTAAAAACCAAATTAAGGTAAGATGGAACATGTTCATACTGCTAACTACTTAAATAATAAAAATCAAATCATAAATCTAACTACAACTGTCCTAAATCTAAGCTTAAAAGGGGGCATTGTGACAAAAAAAAGGGCTGTATTGGGACAGCAGAAATGGTTCTACTAGCTGCAAAAGCTTAATGAGCTTTCAATAAGCTAACACTAAAAATGCCAAGAATACTAAGTGCTACTCTAAAATGCTAAGGAAACTCTCAAGGAACTAAACAAGCAAGCCATAACCAAAAACAAGGGAGGTGACCTATGCTACTGTATGATGCTGAAGCAGATTCAAAACAGTCCCAACTGGTGGTTTTTGGCTTAAAGAATCAGCCACCAGATGGCATCCAGGATACAAAATGAGCAATGAAATATACTATTGATATAGCTAACTGACTTTTGCCCCAGTATCCAGCTTGTAAGAAGCTTTAAAAAGCTTGCAATAAGCTTGGCAAAAGGGGTTCATAGGGGACTGATGACAGATATCCGTTAAGCTACAAAAAGCTTCCAACAACCTACCTACAAGTTACCTAAGAGCCCTGGTCTAACCTAGTGAGCTTAATAATATGAAAAAGGAAAAAGTGAACTAAATGAAAACAAAATAAGCTAGATAAACAAACCTGAATGAGCTGTCAAGGGTGGCTTTGGGGCTGCTATATCAGTAAAAAAAAATAGAGAATGAATAAATTGCAACACAACTCCAAAAGGCATGAATGGTGAAAAAAAAGCTTTTGAAAAGCTGATTTGTAACTTGAACAAAAGATCAGAGAACTTATTCAAGCTTATAAAATCAACTGAATCGGATTAGTAAAAGGATTTGAGACAAATGAAAACCAACTACCATAAAAACTGAAACTTCAACAGGAAATTTGAATAAGCAAAATGAAATTGCATTGAACTGAAATTGAAAATTACATGAAAATTAAGGGACAGTGAAAAATAAAACTGAGCTAGAACAAGATTCTAAAATTAAGACTAAAAATGAAACTAACTCTAACTAAAACTAACTAGCTATGGACTAAAAAAAAAACTCCCTTTGCCTTATAACTTGGCTACAATACTTATACTACAAGCTCTAGGGGTCTTCTCTTGTCTCTTCTTGGTGTCTTCTTTTCCTTTTGCTACCTTTCTTGTGTGAGGTGAAAGTCAACTGGGGAGACAAGCGTGCTGGAGGTTGAGTGTGTCAGGAGAAGGAAGAAAAGTGGAGGGAAAAGGTGGGCAGGGAAAGGTTGGGATTGTCAGGTTTCTGTTTGGTATTGGGAGATGTGTGTGGCTATGGCGGGAAAAGGGTGAAGAAGAAAAAGGTGGGTTTAGGTTAACTTTTGACCGGGTTGTAGCTAGGTGGAAATGGGTAGAGATTGGACTGGGTCGGGTAGTAGAGGGTTTTGGATTGGGTTTGAGGAGTATTAGTTAATAACTTGGACTTAGGATTTGTTTTGGACCCATGGTATAGCTTAGGTACTAAACACGTAAAATCTGATTTTTCAGGGACCAAACATGTGATTCTGAAAATGTCCTCCAAGGGTTGGTTTTGACAATCTCTGAAAATTCCAAGGATCAAACTGTAAATCTCTAATATTCCAGGGACCAAATCTGTAATTTATGAAGTTGTAGGACTGAACTTGTAATTTCTCAAACTTTTGATATTTTTCACCAAAGGACTAATTTTGACAATTTTTGATTTTAAAAGGGCCTTTTGTGATTTTTTTTCTTTTGAAATTTTGACTCAGGGACTATTTTTGACAATTTTAGAAACTTGGGGGACTAAAACTGCCAATTTTGCAAACTTGATACGTTTTTCATCTGATTTTGATCTTTTTGCATTTAAAACACATAAAACACTGATTTGTGATATTTTGATCATTTTGATGTGTTTCTGAGTGTTTTCAGATGATTTTGCAGTTTATTTTGTACAAAAATGATGAGTATTTACACACTCATCATTGGGGCTGGGTGCTTTTTCAATTCGTGGTCCTTTGAATGGTCAACTGATGACAACTGTGGGAATTGATAACAACAATGGTATATACCCTTTAGCTTATGCTTTTTTTGAATCAGAAAACATAGGATCATGGACTTGGTTTCTTCATTGTTTATCCGATGATATAGTACTTGAGCCAATCTCAAGCATCACTTTTATTACTGACATGGAAAAGGTACTCCCTTAATCTGTTCATGAATTTAAGTCTCTCTGTTTTGAAACAGACAGTAAACATATTTGAATTTGTGCAGGATATAAGTAGAGCTTTAGCAGAAGTTTTTCCAGATGCAGAACACAGATTCTGTATTAGAAGCATTCATGAGAAAATGAAACTGCAATGGAAAGGTAGGGCCTACAATGAGCATCTGTGGAAATCTGCAACAGCCTCAACTGTTGTACAGTTTCAGAAAGCTATGGCTGATTTCAAGAAACTTAATCAACCAGCCCATGATTGGTTAAGTAAGATACCACCGATCCATTGGTCAAGGTCACATTTTTCATGTAAGTGATCTATCTGTTTCAGTTAATGCAGTATAAACAGTTATAATTAATACATGTTTATTACTGTTTATCTTTAGGGAGAGCTACTTATGATGTGTTACTTAATAACATGTGTCAAGTGTTTCATGACAAAATAATTGAGGGTTTAAACAAACCAATTACTACAGCCTTAGAATACATCATGGAATACTATATGAAGAGGATAATGCATGTTCTTATGGTGATTGAGAAGAGTGATGGGCCACTAACACCAACTGCACAACACATGCTAGAGGGTATTTAAGAAAGAGGCTGTTAAGTATAATGTTTTATGGAATGGGGGAACTAAGTTTCAGGTTAGTGGACCATGGGGTGACCAATGTGTAGTTAATATTGTACACAAGTCTTGTACTTGCAAAAGATGGGAGATAACAAGTTTACCATGTAAACATGATGTTGCTACCAATTAGAATATGACTTTAAATGGGCAACAAGTAGGAGCTGTAGAAACATGGGCTCATCCTTGTTACTATCTTCTCTCTTGGGAGGCAACCTACAAACACCATGTCCAGCCTATAACTAGCAGCGAACATTGGGAAAATCAACTGTGCCAACAACAATTGTTCCACCGAAATCCGAAACAAACCCGCCTAGCGCAAGAGGTAGAAAAAGAGTTAGGATAGCTCCTGAAAGTGAAGAGATTGTGAAGGATGGTAAGCTGTCAAGGGCATGGAAGAGTGTTAAGTGTAGTATTTGTGGCATTGCTGGACACAACCGGAAAACATGCCTAGGGTATGGTGGAGCTGAAAGTAGTCGAACTGCCAATAAGGGAAATGTCAAACAGGTACCTACTAAAGCTGCAGCAAAAAAGACACATCCTAAAGGTAACAAAGTAGCAGCAGATAAAGAAGCTGAAGGTACAGGTGTTGTTGAAAGTCAAGTTAGTGCAGTTCAAGGAAGTGGTGTTCAATCTGAAAATCAAGATCTAGCAACTGAAGATCCCATCATACATGATGCATCCCTGTCACAATCCCAGCAACATCAAGATGAAGCAATTATCGATCCCAGCATGCATGAGCAAGCCCAGTCTCAATCCCAGCAACATGATCAATCCCAGTCTGATTCTCAGCTGCAGTCAAGTGATGTTCAAGCAGTTTCTGCTTCAACCAAGCCTGCTACACGAAGAATGACTAGGCAGCAGGTTGCACTGGAAAGAATGATGGCCTCACCATAGGTCAATTCTGTTATGCTAATTATCTAGACAATATTTCATCTAGTTTATTTCCTATGGACAAGTTATGTACTCTAAAAACATATGTGTGTGTGTTCCTATGGACAAGTTATGTACTCTAAAAGCATATGTGTGTGTGTGTCTAACTGTAGTTCCCATGCTTTGAAAAGTATGCAATTATATGCATTTGGAATTATATCCATTTGCATTAACTATGGAACTATGTCATTATTGTGTATTTTTATAGATTGACTAAGCTTGATGTGTGAATAATTTGCATCAAAAGTAACCAAAGCTAAACAGAACCTCGTAAGAATGTTGACATTTAAAAGTCAACCCTAAACAAATTGCTAACCATCTGCATACCCATAAGGCATTGAAAATAAAAAAAACAAACCAAACTGAATACTTCATAACAACGTTACTACAATTCAAGATACTGAACATTAACCATCTCGTCTCATTACATAAAAGCTAAAAAAGTTGATAAGATCGTTTATAAGCTCTAGGGGATAACAATAACAACGATTATAATGCACAGCGGAATAAGAAAACATCGTTTGTTATTATTAACAAAGTTCTTCGTCATCATCTCTAAACTACTAATCGACTAACTAATACCCTAGCCGTTCTTTCCTAACGCCTAGGCTAAACACACACACACCTTTGGTGTTCACATCTTGACACACATTAAATCTAATTCCCTATATCTCTTTATATAATAGAGATACTAGGGTTACAAATACTACTAGGGACTATATAATAAATACTATTTTAACAAATAAGTCCCTTGTCTTCAATAGTCTTCATAAGTCTTTCATCTTTTGTCATAATCAACTCAAATATAATTCCCAACAATCTTCCCCTAGTTGATAATGACAAAACCAAATAAGCACGAACTTCCCCTGAAGTTAAGATGTCATGAAAGATAAGAACTTCCCCTTAAACATGCAATCATCAAGAATCTTCAAGTTGCAAATCTTCTATGTAATGCCTTCTTCCCCTTTTTGTCATAATCCACTAGAAGAAGCTAAGTAGAAGCAACTTTGATCTTCAAAACCATGAACCAATATCATACGACTAATCCATCTTTCCAATGCCTCAAGATACCCGCCATGAAGATCACCAAAAAGCTTGCTAAAAATGAAATTAAGGCAAAAGAAATCTGAACCAGGAGTATAAATACCAACAAGTAGTAGTAAAAATCTTCCCCTCGAATGATGCATGTAAATAACCATAAGAACTTGTCGAATAACTAACCGCCATGGTAACAAATACGTTGTAGTTCCAGCCATGAAGAACATAGTACGTCTCAAAATACTAATAAAGATGACTATAATCGCATTTGAAACCAAGTAGTAGTAACATGAAGAATAGTTCAAAGAGTAACCGGTAGAAACCATGTAAATAAATCCATATCTTCCCCTGAACATGATGCCTTTACCAATCTTCCAATCTCGTGTATGTGTATACTAATAACCAAATCCGAAAATCAAATCGATCTCGTGTGTGTGTAACTCATCCAATCTGTCCCATGTACTATCCGACATCCGATCAAGAAAAATCACATCAAATCAGATCATATGTCAATCGTATTAACCATATACACCAAACTGCCCAATACCATCATGATAGGTCAATCTATACGTATCATAATTCATCCAAAGTGTAGCAACTTGTCCAACCAATATTAAAAGTCAAATATCTCAAGCTGCCATCCAAATATGCAACATCACATATCAATATTAAAAACCTATGTAAAAACAAAAGTCCACCGCCCCATGATGTTTACAATTCACCAACTTTAATCGAATAATAACTTGTTATTAATTTGGAGCAATACAAACTTGCATGGTATACGCAACACTGATAACGCTACACGCGTCGTTCGGGGTCAAGAAAACTTCCTTTTCTTCGAGCAAGTTTTATAACACCCTAGGCAGTGAACCTAATCGTTGTAGTGTAGTAATTAGGGTAAGCCACGGGTATTGATATCGTTCTCTATGGGAATAGGAATGCTAGTAAGGAGTTACTACGCTAAGGTTAAGGTTGAGGAAGATTATTTTTTTTCTTTTTATGTTTTATGAAAGGGAAAAGTACGAATCTCGGGTATTGGATTTGGGGGGTTGGTATTTCTACCGATTACTCTACTATTATCTAATTATCTAAACTAAGGTTGTGGGAGTCTATGTCTAATTAATGTGTGCTCGTATGATAGTTTAAAGATGTGTTTACTTAGGTTGTATTACTCCTTAATTATCTCCTATTGATGGTTGAATTGTCACGTCCTTATTCTTAGTTGCGTTGTGTGTCTAAAGTTGTAGGGTATGCGTTTCTCCCTAACTCTTTGAACTTACCAAAGGGTCTTGTCTACAAACCCACTAGGGATGATAAACTCCTACTCTAAGGCGCTCTTTGGATGGTTTAGCCTACAACTACTCAGGTAATTATATTCTAAGGTTCACAAAGATGAATCAAGCATTAAGTACACAACGAATGACCTATCGCATTACTAGATCATTAATCAACTAAGATAAGAAACAACCAATCAATATTCAATAATTAAGTTTCATACTTCCTAAGCAAACACACAAATAAATTAGCCGGACATGGAGAACATGCAAGCATACACACAAATAATCAAAGACATAATTGAATTAATGAAGTAAAGACTTATCTTGATGTAAGATAGGGTTTAAAACCCTAAAATACTGTACAAGACACCTTATGTTCGGTTTTAGGTTTTCACTCCAAAAGACTCTCCCCAAAAGACTGAAAAATTCGGATTCTATATATAAGATTACATATGCGACGGCGTCACCTTATGTTTCGTGACGCCGTCGTGTCGCCGTCATTAGGGTTTCGTCTTGGCCACGTTAACCTTGCGACGACGTCACCTTATGTCCGTGACGCCGTCCTCTTCAGCTTCTGACGTCGTCTGGATTGCATCTAGGCCGTCTGAGTAGCGACGGCCTACTCATTTACAACTGGACGTCGTCACTTGAAAATACGAGTTTTGAGTTCTGAACCGTCACAAAAATCCTGGGACGGCGTCGCCATTAGCACCTGACGCCGTCGCCTTCTAATTTCAGCAACTGTGAGTGTCTCGATTTTGACTTTGGCCATTTTCTTCATATATTCGCGCCTTTTCGTCCAAATAAGTGCCATTCCAGCATTTTGCCTTCAAGAGACCTAAAAAGTGAAAAGGAACGATATTAAGCAATAACGGATACAAAAGTGATCAAATAAGGACTTAAACGACCCCTCAAAATGGTACCTTTTAAAACCTTATCAAATATCCCTACACTTGTTATTTGCTTGTCCTCAAGCAAATGTGCTTTTAGCCAATTAATTTATAAGTTAGGGGTCATGAAGCATTAATTCAAAACGGTCCACAACACATATAAGCCCCGCAAAAGTCATAACAAGCACGGAAATTACATACTAGCACCTCACATGGGGTGTTTGGATACTCACATCTCTCTCGGGTGTATATATGAAATATAACAAATAGGAAATGGAAGATAAACACTCATTAACCGGTCCTAGTACATAGATTACCATAGGCTTGAGAATAGATCAAACCTCCATCGCTTTGGCGTAAGCACCTAGGAAAGACTATCAAAGAGGTCTTTTAAAGGGTTGTAATGTTAGGCTTACGGTAGGGAAATAAAGGGTTTGGTGGGATAGGCTTTTTAGTGGTGGCAAGTCAAAAATCTCTATGTTAAATGCATATGAAGAATGGCGTTGCTAAGCCAAGACTCGACACTCTAAACTCTAGATAACTGAAATAAACAAACATAAATTCAAAGATAGATGTAGAATGGTAGCCCGTATGTTTTTTTTTTTTTTTTTTTTTTTTTTTCACACTCTATTTTTTTCTTTTCTCTTTTTCTATATATTTTTTTCGATTTTTTTTTTTTTTTTTTTTTTTTTTTTTTTTTTCATACACTTTTACTCTACCATCCTCTACGATAACATCAAAATACTAGGGATTTACAGGCATATCCCTACACTTGAGTTTTTATTACTCTAACACTAATTTGACCCGAATTGAAAAGATCAAAACACTTGGGGTACATTATTATGCAAACAAAGGGAATTTGAATTTAACGTTCCCTTCCCGTCATTTCATAAACTTTAACTTTTCCCATGAATCCCAATCGTCCCAAAACTGTATACAAAGGATATGACTCGATTTAGCAACTTATGCAAGCAACTAGATAACTGAACTAAGGGTTTAGGGTGATAAAAAACATTTGCACTAAAAGTGAGTGCATAAGGGGTAGGCTAAGGCGATTTGGGTGTATATTTGGGGGTGAGGTGTAAACAATGCTCTTCATTGATATTCCGGAAAAACCGAAACATCACGAGAACCGCGAAAAGGATAGGCTCTGAGGGGTTAACTAGGGGTATCGTGTACTAAAGATGAGTACAACGCAAAAGGTGTGGGGGGAATTACTCAACCGATATGGAAGAAGTAATTATATTATGGGTATCAAACAAGGGTTATCCTAATGCCTCTTATCATTTAGTTATTCCTAACTACACAAGTGTAGCCTCACTTGCGATCTCGGAATGCATCACAAAACAAGTTCTAGAATCTAATATACTACCGGTTCACACTCTAAGCATTAAAGATGAATGCTTTAATTCCTACTAATCTAAGGGCGATCCTCACATTTTGGTGGAATTTGGGTGGTAAAGGGTTTTTTTTTGTGCTAGTCATGCAACTTCCTATCCATGAGACGCTTTTGTTAAGACTAATGGCCCACTCCTATATGTCATAAAAAATTTCAAATTTGGTGCCAAAATTACCCTAACCGACATTTTCTCATGGTTTATTACACAATCACATTTGGACAAAGCAAATAGTCAAGGATAAGCATAGTTTCAAAGTTCCCGTTTTATTTTCCCTCCCTACACTTAAACTGAACATTGTCCCCAATGTTCCCCGAAAGTATCAAAGTTATGATAAAAGAAGGTAATTAAAAACGAAAGAAACTAGTACTCCCCTGATTTGCTCGGTAGGATCCGTGTAAAGTGGTGGTTAAATCCTTTTCAAGAAGAATTATTGCGTGAAAAGCTCCTTCCAATCTTATGTAACTTCTTCTTGACAAACTAAACCTGCACACTTGAAGAAAACAAACGAAACCTTCGCGTAAAATCGGCGGTAATAATATATATAAGACTCGATTTAAACTAGGATATAATGCTTGTGGAATGGATGTTTACAGAATTTCTAAGAAAATTAAGACCTGAAAAATTCCAAAAATTTATAAGTAGCTCAGAAAACGAGAAAAAAGTAATCTGATGTTTTTACTCCTTCCTGACGCCGTCAGGTTGCAATCCTGACGCCGTCAGGTTATCCTGACAAAAACTGGTCTGCGATTTTCTGGAAAAAATTCTTGAAAATTTACATATTTAGAATCTGAAAAAATTTCTGCAAAACATCCATTATGACTCGATACAAGCATTTGACTCGAACAAACAGACATAAATATCTTTTAGTTAATTGTTATTCTCATGTTTACGTTTCTTTTGAAAATGTGTGTAATCCTCCCTACACTTATCCCTTATGTAAAATACCTTTATATGCAATTAAGACGAGGTTAAAAACAAAATAAATCATTTTTACAAATTTAAACATGAGGATAAACAATTAATAAAAGATATATGACACTAACAAGCAAACAATTAAGCATGGGTTGCCTCCCACGAAGCGCTTTTCTTTATTTAAGAGTCTTGTAGCTAGACTCATAGTCGTGCTCCTACGTTTTCTCATTACCGCCCTCTTCACCCTTTGTTTTCCCTTCATCGAAAGGGTGTAGACGCTGTATGCTCACCGTGGATTCCTTGCCAACGCTGTCAATTATGGCGACGGTTTTATCTTTTAAATTGGTCTCCTTAACTGTGAAAGGCCCAAACCATCTTGGTTTGTTTCTTCCTCGTAATGCCCTTATCCGAGATCTATACAAGAGCACTTTTTCTCCCTTTAGAAATTCCTTAGGGTCCTTTTGTACCTTAGGTATTGAGGTGGGATTGCTTCCTAACTTTTTATCGGGTTTCCACAATGTCGCATACAATCCTTGAACCATAAAGTCTCTAAGCCCTTTTTACCAGTCATTCATCTTCTTCTTAACATTGTTGCCCGGGGCTTTTCGATTTCCACCCGTAATCATTTCCATGATCTTAAGAGGGTATCTTGGGATGATGGGTATCCTAGCGTACCCCTTCCCGCTTTTGAGTATCATGATGCCTTCTCCGCATTTGATGGTTGCCTTGGCGGTGGCCAGGAACGGTGTCCCAAGAATGAGGGGTACGTTTTTATCTTCCTCAACATCAATGATCACGAAATCCACCGGATAAACGATGTTAGCCACCTCAATTAGAACATCAACAGCGATTCCTACAGGGTGGACATAAGTATGATTAGCTAAGGAAAGTCTAAGGTCGGTTTTGGCTGGTTTCTCTTTAGTTAACTTATTATAGATTGACAATGGCATTATGTTCACATCGGTCCCTTGATCGGCCAAGGCATTTATATTGTCCATGTCACCGACACTAACTGGTATCACGAAATTCCCTGTGGTGTCTCGTTTTCTTGTTAACGGTTTTTTTATAACCAACTCATACAGAGGTTCCATAGGTAAGGCGTCGTATTCTTCTTCCGTCATTTTTCCTTCAAGAGCTTCCCTAAGAACTTCATTGTACCTAAAGTTGTTTACTTGGTTTGCAATGGTTTTCTTGTTAATTTCGTGCTTAAGGTAATACTCAATGGTCTCAGGTTCATCATTAGGCACAGACTCATCCTTCGTGCTTTCCTCAGTTTTCCACATCTCAGCCCTTGCATTCTCAGGCATAATGGAAACGGCGTTTACAAATGAAGTGGGAGGGCAATCATTGCTTCTTACGAGCACTTTTTCGGGAACCTTTGTTTTGGTAAATTCAATTACCAAATCCATCATTTCTTTCATTTTTGCTTGCATTTCCTCTCTCTGCCTATAAACCTCCTCTTCAAATCTGGCTAATCTCTCTGTATGAGCTACCATGTACTCCCTCATTTGATCCTTGAAGCTTGGTGAAAGTGGTATTGGGGAAGTAGAACGGAAGCGCCTTTCGGAACTTGGGTTTTGCTCGCGACTTGGGGATTCTGAAAGAGGTGTGGAGCGGTTGGTGGGGTGGGCGGATTTGACGACCTTTCGAGGAATTTGTACGGGTGCTCTTTTCTGCCTTTCCATAAGATAATCATTTCCTCTCTCGATGGCACTCAATTGCTCTTCGAGTGTATCGGAGGATTCAGAAGGAGTGGATATGGCATTAACCACGTTAATCGGAGTTTCGGGAGATTCACTCCAATCTTCGTAGCTTTGATCGGCAAGCTCCTCTATAATATCCCATGATTTCTCTGCATTAAAGTCGCTGAGTCTTCCACCGGCGGCTCGATCAATGGATCGTCGAGTGATGAAATTGGTATGATCATAGAAGATTTGGATTTGAAGCCAAAGATCAATGCCATGGTGTGGAAGTCTACGGAGTAGTTCCTTAAATCGAGTCCATGCTTTGTAAAGAGACTCACCTTGGAGCTGCTGGAATGTCAAGATGTCTCGCCTAAGCTTAGTGGTTCTCCCCGGTGGGAAAAATTGAGCAAGGAAGCGAGAGGTAAGTTCATCCCAACTTGAGATGGAGCCGGCGGGAAGTCGCTCAAGCCAATTACTAGCTTGGTCCCGTAGAGAAAATTGGAAGAGACGCAGGCGCGTGGTCTCCCGAGTAGTAGCATCAAGGTCGATGGAATCGACGATTTTGAGGAAATCCCTCAGATGCTGATTTGGATCTTCGGAACGAAGTCCATGGAATGCACATCCGTTTTGCACCAACCTGATGGTGTCGAATCGCAGGGCCGTAGTTTGGGCTTGGTCGGGAAGCTCAATGGTGTTCCTATAGCCTAGGTGGCTTGGTCTCGAGTATTCACCAAGAGTACGGGCTCTTGGTGGGTCAATTGGTGGTGGGTTGATGAATGGTGGGTGGTTATCACCTTCCATGATGAAAAGTGATGGGGTTACGAACAAAGGTCACGAAGAAGGGGGATAGACTAAGAGCAAGCTAAAAATGAGAAAAAATTTACTTGATAGGAATCAAGCAAAGAACCTAAACGAGGTGGACTACTAACTAGCTATTCTATTCCCCGGCAGCGGCGCCAAAAACTTGATAACGCTACACGCGTCGTTCGGGGTCAAGGAAACTTCCTTTTCTTCGAGCAAGTTTTATAACACCCTAGGCAGTGAACCTAATCGTTGTAGTGTAGTAATTAGGGTAAGCCACGGGTATTGATATCGTTCTCTAGGGGAATAGGAATGCTAGTAAGGAGTTACTACGCTAAGGTTAAGGTTGAGGAAGATTATTTTTTTTCTTTTTATGTTTTATGAAAGGGAAAAGTACGAATCTCGGGTATTGGATTTGGGGGGTTGGTATTTCTACCGATTACTCTACTATTATCTAATTATCTAAACTAAGGTTGTGGGAGTCTATGTCTAATTAATGTGTGCTCGTATGATAGTTTAAAGATGTGTTTACTTAGGTTGTATTACTCCTTAATTATCTCCTATTGATGGTTGAATTGTCACGTCCTTATTCTTAGTTGCGTTGTGTGTCTAAAGTTGTAGGGTATGCGTTTCTCCCTAACTCTTTGAACTTACCAAAGGGTCTTGTCTACAAACCCACTAGGGATGATAAACTCCTACTCTAAGGCGCTCTTTGGATGGTTTAGCCTACAACTACTCATGTAATTATATTCTAAGGTTCACAAAGATGAATCAAGCATTAAGTACACAACGAATGACCTATCGCATTACTAGATCATTAATCAACTAAGATAAGAAACAACCAATCAATATTCAATAATTAAGTTTCATACTTCCTAAGCAAACACACAAATAAATTAGCCGGACATGGAGAACATGCAAGCATACACACAAATAATCAAAGACATAATTGAATTAATGAAGTAAAGACTTATCTTGATGTAAGATAGGGTTTAAAACCCTAAAATACTGTACAAGACACCTTATGTTCGGTTTTAGGTTTTCACTCCAAAAGACTCTCCCCAAAAGACTGAAAAATTCGGATTCTATATATAAGATTACATATGCGACGGCGTCACCTTATGTTTCGTGACGCCGTCGTGTCGCCGTCATTAGGGTTTCGTCTTGGCCACGTTAACCTTGCGACGGCGTCACCTTATGTCCGTGACGCCGTCCTCTTCAGCTTCTGACGTCGTCTGGATTGCATCTAGGCCGTCTGAGTAGCGACGGCCTACTCTTTTACAACTGGACGTCGTCACTTGAAAATACGAGTTTTGAGTTCTGAACCGTCACAAAAATCCTGGGACGGCGTCGCCATTAGCACCTGACGCCGTCGCCTTCTAATTTCAGCAACTGTGAGTGTCTCGATTTTGACTTTGGCCATTTTCTTCATATATTCGCGCCTTTTCGTCCAAATAAGTGCCATTCCAGCATTTTGCCTTCAAGAGACCTAAAAAGTGAAAAGGAACGATATTAAGCAATAACGGATACAAAAGTGATCAAATAAGGACTTAAACGACCCCTCAAAATGATACCTTTTAAAACCTTATCAAACACACGAGCAGTACTTAGAGTGTATAGGCAGTATAAATGAGCAAGGAACAATACTAACTTCTTGTAAGGGCAGTACGAACTCACTCCAACAGTAGTAGTTAAGAACAGAAACATCATGGCAGTATTAACCATGTAGAATGAGCAGTACCTTGGAACGGCATAGTAACGTACATCAGTACTTTGAACTCGGGTAGCAGTACTTTCGAGTATAAACAAGCAGTACTAAACTTGTGCAACTAGCAGTACTTCGTCCAAAGAGCAGTACTTACAAACAACGACACCACCAATAGTGCCTAACAACCAAAACTGCTTTTCCATAACTTGTAATGACGACTGGCAATACTAACCAAAACCTTTGCCAGTATTAACATGTGTCGAGCAGCAATAAACTTTACTCCAACAATAGCAGCTCCAAACTTGGCCGTACAAAGTTACCATGAGCAGTAGTACAAATGGGCCATTAAATAATACATGGTAAACATATCAGTATTAACTGGAAACATGTACCTTGGCAGTACTAATGTCCAACGATCTCCTCTGTCTTCCAGTTTCAATTAGCACAAAACCACACGAGCAGACATGAGCATACATGTGAAGTACAAACAGAAAACACCCAATTTTCTTTGTTTTATGTTTTAATTCTTGCGTCAAAACAAACACAAAATACAGATCAGTAGATATCTTCTCCACAATGCCTCCTCCAAATCCAAATCATTAAAGCTATTAGGGTTCATTGTTGAATAAAAAATTTAACTCACCATGACTAGTAACCAGGTCGCCATTCAACAAAGCAAACCCTAATAAACAATTACCACGGCTTTTTACTTCATCGTGTAGAATCTGGAGTCTACAATCACGAATCGATAAACTCACAATAGCCTCAACAAACCCTAAATTGAGAAGTACCAGTTTCTTCAATAATAATTCGAAGGAAACACTTAGGGTTTGATATCGCAGCAGCAGCAGTAACAAGTTGAAACAAAACCAAGCTCTTAAACTCAGTTAGCATATAGAACTACGAAGCACCAATAACATAAAGCTATGCTACCATGATAACATGATTGGGGTATGAAGTATAAAGCCTAATAATCACCAAATATCAACTTTATAATGAATTAATGCAATAGTTAACATAATTAATGAAGTTGATAAAGGAAAACCCTAAAATTCGACCTTGAAAAACTCCTTCTGCAGCGAACTTCGACAGCCTGTAACTTTTGCATAAAGGCTTAGATCGACAATCCCTCCGGTGGAAAGTTAGATGGCTATATAGAGAACGTCCACCAAAAAGTTCGTCACGATCCAACGGTTAACGAAGAAGTTATGATCGTTTCAAAACAGTGCTGCAGAAGCATATACGAAAAATTTCAGACTCGAATTTTTTTAATCTTTCGCCATTCTTTGACCAATAGAACCTTGCAAATCCCTATATCAAGAGCTCCCCGCTCTGATACCAATTGATAAGATCGTTTATAAGCTCTAGGGGATAACAATAACAACGATTATAATGCACAGCGGAATAAGAAAACATCGTTTGTTATTATTAACAAAGTTCTTCGTCATCATCTCTAAACTACTAATCGACTAACTAATACCCTAGGCGTTCTTCCCTAACGCCTAGGCTAAACACACACACACCTTTGGTGTTCACATCTTGACACACATTAAATCTAATTCCCTATATCTCTTTATATAATAGAGATACTAGGGACTATATAATAAATACTATTTTAACAAATAAGTCCCTTGTCTTCAATAGTCTTCATAAGTCTTTCATCTTTCATATTTTGTCATAATCAACTCAAATATAATTCCCAACAAAAGTTATCCCAATGCATAAACAATCAAGAATAACATCCAACTTAGCACCAGATAAATCTTCCACTTCCACACATCACCTTCAGCATCTACTAATCTTGCCTCAAGCTCATTTCTCCCCCTCAAAAGGCCTGGTATGATCATTCTTGAACGAGCACAGATTTCAGGATCATACCATCTTATCCACCGACAAAAAGACCCATATTCATGATTATGACAAGTCATTAAACAACCACCATTGTTACAATGTACTTTGCTGCTTGCGAAAACAAACTAACACAATAAATATTAAGACGCACTTACTTCAACAGGACAACCAAGGAATCGACGCCATGGGTTGGCAGAGGTCCACGAAGTGCGAATAATAGCTTGCTTACCACACCAGCAACGTACCATCTTGAAACGATTATCGTTTTGTAGAAGAATGTTTTTATAGGATAGTTTAGGGATGGATGATAAATGTCGACCAAATCGTGTTACACATACATATACTAGCTACAAACACTGTACAACGGTTTCTATTTAGTACGCTACAGTGAAAGACGGTTTTGCCCTCACCAACATAACGTTGACAACGGCATTATTGGTCAAGGGACAAGTTTGACATATAAAGCCCATGTTTTGGACCTCCGGCGATGATAATGCCCTGGTTTGTCTCAATGCGAAGCGGATTGACAAGTTTAGAGACCAACCGTGTATTTTAGTCTTTATTTTATTATAATAATTTGGTTATTATAAGTGAACATTTGATTTGAGAGGAAAAAATAATAGCGATACGTGACACGACTCACATGTTTTGAGGCACCACAATATTTTAAACTAGTTCTTAGAAATGAAGAACCTTTGAACGTCGTAGAAGGAATTTGTAAGCTTTTGGTTTCTTACATGGAATAATGTGGAACAATTTTGTTAAGTAATTAGAGGGCTAACTCAGCTAAGTATCGTTTAGTGCCAAAGGGTGCTACTATGAGAAAAATGATGTCATCTCAGTATTTTTTTCTTTTTTCTTCATGACATAAGTTTTGGCTATAACATCAAAAATGCCCTCCTTAGCATAACACCAATTATCTAGTGCTATAGTGCATACTTCTTCTTTTTTTTCATTTTTTTAAATAAAATAATATATATTGACTAAAAATAACTTGCAATAATAAAACATATGGCGTAATTATTTTTAATACATACCCTACCCACTTTTTTATTATTGTGGGCTTGCCTCCCAACTTCTATCATGTGTCAAGTGCTCTTTGGTTAATTTTTTTAGTAGTAAATAAAAAAAACAAAATAAAAAGAAAAAACAAAAATCAAATATTGAGTCGCCTTCTTCCTTCCCACCTGCAAAACAACCAAAAAAAAAAAGAAAAATAAAAGAAACACACATCTCACTATTACACAAACACAAACGTAAAACATCACAAACACAAACAAAAGAGAAAAAACCCATCAAAACAAACAAACAAAAAAAATATTGCTCGGCGTGAGATGGTGGCCACGGCGCCATGCCTTACCAACTCAGCCCCGGTGTAGGTTGTCGCGCCAAAAGCTCGTGCCAAAAGCTATGGCTCAAACTAACGGCCATTGTACCCGGGCCTCTTAGAAAAACATGGAGAAAGTGTAGAAACATTATTTACATACTTAGTACTAGTATAAATATGTGGTAGCCTCCTGTAGCCAAAAACATCCATGTTTCTAAGGAAAATGGGGGCTTAAAGGGAGACCGGTTAAAAAGGTTGTAGTAAAAACACATGAATTTTTATAAAGATAAGTTATTTCTTTTACATATGGATGGTAATTAGATTGAGTAATTTTTTTTTTATGAATATGAATATCAATATCCATATTTATATTTGTTAAACAAATCCATATTTTTACACAAAATTACAAAAGTTTACTCTTACCAACCCAAATAACCATAATTGACATAAAAATTCCCATTAACCAAAATCGACACCGCGCTCACGAATGGAGCAAGCATCTAGCTCACTCAATAAAGACTTCCTTAGCAACAGTAGCAGCATCTAGCTCAACATCACTAAGAATGATTTTCCTCTATCGGTGGCTACTATTAGCTTGCGTGACATTTTGATATTTCTCAGAGCCACTGCCTTCGCCTTAAGAGACTTTGCAGCCGACAAACCTCGCTTTAACGCAAGCAAATCTTTATTGGCAGCTTCGTCTTCAAAAAGTAAACATTTATCATTAAAAGTACAATCATTTAATACGCATCTAAATATCTAAATATGTTAAATATAAGAGTTTTGCTATACCTTCCTACCGTTTCATCCTACAAATCCTTCTACACACACAATAATATTATATAATTTTTCTTCACTCATTCTTTTTGCATTTAAACCGTTAATTTTGCCACATAACAGGATCGTGTCAATAGGCTAATTTGTAAGATGTTTTAGAGCACTAGGTGCCATGACAAAGGTAAGTTACTCATTCGGGGCTCACCGGGTGCCACATCACAATACCAAACTTTCACAAGTAACCCCCTCACTCACAACTAACCTCAACTTACTCATTTGGGGCCCACAATTTATAAAAACATTACATATTTACACAATTAAAAAAAAAAAAAAATGAATTATACCCTCGCCGTGCAGACGACGAAGGTTGGGATGAAGAGCTATAACAAGAAGGGGGCAGTGTCATGAAGAGGTATGACAATGTGATGTGGCACCCTATGGTGAGCCACAACGAATGGCACCTTGTGCTCTTAGAGGATTAGGTGTCATAACAAGCATCTCTTCATTCGGGGTCCACGGGTGCCACATCACCTCCACATCACTATAACAAGCCTTCATAACTAACCGCAACTAACCTCCCTCACTCATAACTAACCTCAACTCACTCATTTGGGCCCACCACTTCCTAAAAATACAAAAAAAAAAAAAAAAAAAAAAAAAAAAAACTGACGAAACAACTTTGTCGTGCAGACAAAGAAGACAACAATGTCGAGCCATGAAGAGAAGGGGCGGTATCATGGCTAGCATGACAAGGCTGCCTAGTCACCACAACGAGCTACAACAAGCTCCATACCTTGTGCTTTTATACTGGATGGCAAGGGATATGTGAGAGGGTCACCTTGCATCCCCACTCACTCGCTAGTCCATGCCCAAGCTTACCACTCACGAGTGAGTCACGCTATTCAAGGCAAATTACGGTAATTTGCTCACCTTATTGATTTGTGTGAAGCAAGTGTTTTGTGTGTTTTAAAAAGAAAAAAAAAAAGAAAGAAAAGTTAAGGTGAGTGGGAGTGAGTGCTTTGTCCATAAAAAAGTGAGTGAGAGTGAGTGGACGAGAGAAGAGAAAAAAAGCTGATATGACGTTGAAATATAAAATAAGTGGGTACTCGCCTTGCCTTCCAGCTAGGGGTGTAAATGAGCTGAGTCGAGTCGAGTACTGCCAAGCTCGAACTCGACTCGATTAGTAGAACTCGAGCTCGAAACTCGACTCGAGCTCGTTCGAGCTTTGAATTTCAAGCTCGAGCTCGGCTCGTCATCTCAAACTCGAGCTCGATTATTGCCACTTTTAAAGCTCGAACTCGATGTAAAATGGGCATATCAAGCTCGACTCAACTCCAGTTTACGTAATTATATGTATATAAAAGGGTAAAAGTGTAATACCGATGAAGCTCGATAAGGGCTCGCGAGCCTCACGAGCTGAGCATATTCGAGCTCGAGCTCGGCTCGAAAGTGTACTCGAGTAGCTCGAGCTCGAGCTCGACTCGTTTATATTGAGTCGATTTCGAATAGTTTACGAGTCGATCTCGAATAGCTCGCGAGCTATCTCATCTCGTTTACACCCCTACTTCCGGCCTTAGTAGAAATATATCATTTCTCTAAACATAACCATCATATTTAACAATTTACTATTCTCAAAAGTCAAAAGAGATAATAAAACAAAACTTGGCACTACAACAACCCCATTGCTTCAAACTCTTTCATTTCACTTGTTCACCAAATTTTCGAGCCACAATACAAAAAACCCTCTTCACATATCTCACTCTTCACACTAAAAAGGTAAAAGAAAGTAAAAAAGTATGCCCTCCCTCTACCGTATTCTCTGCAATTACCTGTCACTTTTGGAAAACATACTTCTCACCAGATCCATCGCTATCACTAGTATTTATTTACAACCATCACTTAAATGCTTCACTTAAATAAATACCAAAATAATACTGTTGGATCATTTTTAATTTCTCTAACTGTAAACATAAAAACATTTTTGTTTTTATTAGCTTTCTACTAGAGTAGTAATTAATTATTGTCCCCTTTTTATATCACTATATATAATTCACTCACTCACTCCACTAGCCAGCCCTACCAAATCCCCATTATTTTTGTTAACCTTATTATATAATCTGATTTGATATATCATATGTGTTGTTAGAAATTGGTGTTTATTCATATAGATCTGATTTGCAGCTTTATAATTGCTTGTTTATGTAGAATTTATAGTAATTAGGCGTAGCGTATTAGAAGGCGATTTTGGTGGAGTAATTAGGTTGTTGAGTGGTTAAGTGAAGAGAATTTAGTACTACGAAAGCGCGTTTTATGGTTTAGTAGGGTATACGGTTAGTTAATGATCAGTTGAGTTAAATTTTTGTTTTAAAAGGCGCGGTTTAGTTAGGTTTTAGTTAAGGGGTTTGAATTGTGATGGAGGGAGGGAGAATAAGGAAGTATGGGCAAAAGCATCAGCAGTTGAGTCCGGATAGAGCGAAAGTGTGGAAGGAGAGGTCGCCTAAGTATCGGCAGAAGGAACCGGAGCCTGAGGCGGAGGTGTTGGAGAAGGATCAAAAAGTGGCGGTTGTTTATTATTTGTGTCGGAATAGGCAGCTTGAACATCCGCATTTTATTGAAGTGCCTTTAGTGTCGTCTGAAGGTCTTTTTTTGAGAGGTATATGAGAATGTATAATGTGTTACATTTGAATCGAGCTTTAGTTTGTTACGAAATTTGATTTGAAATGTTTGTTTGTAGATGTGATTGAGAAGCTTAACGGTTTGAGAGGACGGGGCATGGCTTCTATGTATTCGTGGTCTTGCAAAAGGTGAGTTTCTGCTAACGAATTGTGTTTTCTTATTGATATATCTGGCTAGAATAGTTTAGTGAATATCGATTTTGAATTGCTTGCTGATGCAGGAGTTACAAAAATGGTTTCGTATGGCATGATCTTTGTGAAGATGATTTGATTCTTCCGGCTAATGGTAACGAGTATGTTCTCAAAGGGTCTGAGCTTGTCGAAGAGTCTAATTCAGGTGCATATGTCCTTTATAAACTTTCACATTCTCGAACTTGAAATATTGAATAATTTATTGGTGTTTGAGAACTGTTAATATCAGAATGATTGGCATTAGTTAGCGATTACAGGCTTATTTGCTTGTGTAAAGTAGGTACTAGAGCCGTATTCGTGCTGTTTGAACAATGCTATGCGTCCCAATAAAATCTCTTGCCTTTTAGTTATGCTATAGGAAGATAGCAGCGTTAATTGGTTAGAAGGTCTAAAATCCTTAGGGAAGTATCGCTGATATACTGGTTGAAAGTAGGGTGATGCCCGTAAGTAGATTAACCATGCATGTAATATGTTGCAGGCCGTTTTGCTCCTGCTGCAAAATTGAACTTAAAACCGTTACCAGAACCGCCATCTGCAAGAAGTCAAGACGACTCTTCGTCATCAACAAGCATGAGCGGAGGAGAGACTAAAAACTCTCAAGAGTATGAGTTATCTCCTCCTGTTCGGCATTCTAGCTCACCTGGTCTGTCCCCGGAGTCTAGAGGTGGGAAAAGTACTGTGTCGGGTGGTTGTCTTAGCTTAACCGAATACAAAATCTACAAAAGTGATGGTCTTGCTGATGCTTCTACTCAAACAGAGGAAAATATTAGAGCTAATAAAGGTCAAGAAACCTGCACACGAGGCGTTTCAACTGATGACGTGGGAATAGAATCCTTAGATAACGTTTCTCCTCAAAACCAAGCGCCGCCTGTCAGAAATAATTCTGAAATTCAAATAGATCCCTCCCCTCCATCTTCATCCAGTTCCACTATGGGAAAAACCGATACATTGGAATCTCTAATAAAAGCTGATGCTAGTATGTTTAATGGTTTTAAAAGAATGGAAGACAGTCAAATGGCGGTCAATCCAAGGCTCAGGGCTACCGATTTGCTAATGCAGATGATCTCTTGTGGATCGATATCGGTCAAAGATCACAATTTTGGCCTAATTCCATCTTACAAGCCAAGATTCTCGGACTCGAAATTTGCATCACCTTTATACTCGACATCTGTAATGTTGGGCGAGCATGATTGCTTGCCAGATAATCCAAGGTTCATGAGCATGAGGTTAGAAGATAAGGAATACTTCAGTGGGAGTATAGTGGAGGCAAAACTACGCCAAGAAGAAGGCATGGCAACTCTAAAACGATCATCTTCCTACAATGCTGACAGGTTTGTATTTCCTTTAAGATTAAAGCTACTAAATTTAGTGTCATATCTTTTAACTCACATATGTGATAATAGTTTTATAGCGTTATGTAAAGTGGCATTCTGAATTGCAGGACCAACAATGGCGGACCAGATTTAGATAAAGAGGAAACTACAACACGTACAAGGTGTATACCGAGATCACTCAAAGTGTCGCTCAGTAAACACCCAAAAAGTGAATCAATGAGATCCCCAATGTCCGATGGACCAAGAATCTCATCCGTTTCGGTCCCCAGTTCACGAATTGTATCGCCTTGTCCGTCAAATGTTAGTAGCAAAAGAATGACGGAGTCCAAGAAACAGTCCGGTAAATTGGAGTCCTTCAGAGAGGAGAAGGAAAATGTGATCAAAATCGAAGAAAGTTAAGTTATAGCCTGTAGGTTTAAATAATATAAACTGCAAAATGCAAGATAATGCGATGTACTAATTCATTTTTTACCAATATATGCGACACACATTTTTTTCATTTGATGCAACATATCTATTAAGTCTTACCAAAGTATATAATCTGGTGCATATGATAAAAAAAGATAAGCATGTTGCATATATGGTAAAAAGTGAATGTTACTACACGTTTTCTACCGGTTTGCTTAAAAACAAAGAAAACAATCTTATTTGGTCATTGGTTGAGATATGGTATGATTTCCTCTAACAGGCTTGCTTCAGGAGCTCGGGTTATCATCCACTCGGAAGCACCTTATGATACATAAGGTACACTTGTAATATTATTATCAGTTCGTTCATATTGGTCTTAAAATCATTGTTAATCAGCCTGATTTGGGCAATTAGAATTTGTCGGTGTGCATTTTAGTAAAGTCAAAGAGAATCAAAATTATCAATGAAAAAGGTGACTAATTTGAGAATCAAGTGGGGTGTCATTTGAATACCCTTTCTTTTTTGTTCTTGGTCTGCCTTTTTATATCCTGCTTTTTTGGCTTTACAACCAATACTAATGCAATCTTGAGATTTTACTTTCATCATGAAATATATTAAATTGGCTCCTTTTGGCATCTAATAAGGCTTTAATTCACTTGCATGTATATTGCTCAACAAGATAGATAAAGTTTGGTTAGTATTAAATTCGAAAAATAACGTTACATAAAGACAATGAAAAAAGTTCCAACGACAATTTGATGCCATTAAGTAATCCATTTGTCTATTATTATTGTTAGGTTGAACATTATTGTGCATTTTGGATGTGTTATGTATCTATCTATAATCTTTAATGTGCATTTTTTGATTTCTAGCTGTTGCTAAAGTTGGTATGGCTTTGTTTTGTATGTGATTTTTGTGCCCACTTATTTGTGTGGTACCCGACTACCGGGTAAGTTTTGTTTCTAGTAAAAGACCTACTTTGACTTGGAAATTGTCAACACATAGGATTCCAAGCTAAAAGCTATAGACTCAAAGTCAAATTTTCCTAAAGTTATTGCCATTTTGGCTGTACATTGTATACTTTTTTTGGAAACAGCAAAACATTATATAAAAAATTGATGACTATACTATAATCAACTCTTATCAAATGAAACTAGCACCAAGAAATATCAAATTATTGGTTCTGTATAATAAACTAGTAAAAGAGTAATAGGGGAAATATGCTACACGACTACACCACAATTTTTAATGGTGGCCAATGTACGAATAATTGGATGACTCTATCTATAAGCTGGACCAATCTTCTTTAAGCTAGAATTTTGCTAGGTAGAAGTACTTGTGATTTAGGTTTGCATCGTGTGGACCTAAACGACCGAACAACATTTTTCTTACTAGTATCGATAGACAAATATATCCTATGGTCTAGCTCCCCTTTCCTCTCAGCTTTAGGGGTACTTTTAAGGATGGTTAGTGGGTTGGGGTTGATGCCTTCATATATGCACCTAAGTCGATATGTATGTCAAAAAGTTGTAGCGTGGCCAGGAATGTTAAATACGTAGTATAAAGGTTGTGCCAGCCCGGTCACAATTCGAGTTAAAATCAAAAGCTACACAATAAATATTAGAAAGTGAGTCCGGAAATGTTGTAAGTCGTATGGTAACTACTACTAGAGGTGGCAATTTGAGACCCATTGGTTAAACATGGGTCTAGTCGGGTAAATATCTAGTAGGGGATGGGTCTCGTTAAATATTATAGATGGGTCTAATTGTGTATTTGATAGAAAGTGCAATTATATAACCAACGGGTCTAGCGGGTCAAAAAAAAATCACTTTTAGACCCATGTTTCTAGAAGACCCATCTAGACCCAGACCAAAACTCATCTAGAGCCGGACTTATTTAGACCCATGTTTCTAGAAGATCTATCTAGACCCGTGACCTAAGCCCGACCCGACCCACATATTTTGCCACCTCTAACTACTACAGTACTACACATAAATTACTTTGAGTAAATCTTAAACATAGTCAACCTTAAAATAGTTGAGATTTCTGGAAAAAGTGTAAGTGAATTTATAATTAATGATGCTAAATATTTTAAGGTGGATTCTTAAAGGGGTTTGTGGGTGGAAAGCTCTACCCCAGCCTTTCTTAACCAAGATAGTCGGTTCGGCATATTTGTGACCCTGGTTCACTTCCTTAAGTTTGTAACTCCTTAATAATTTCTTAACTACCTCTTCTTGAGTGCGCTATATAACCATTTCTCTCCTCTTTGAAGTCAAAGTTCTCGTCAAGGTCTAAATTAGGACATTTTAAGGACCAAGGAGTTCCAGGATTCCCACATGGAAGTGCTATTGGCATCACGATAAGCAGGCACTTGCACATGTCTTTCTGTACTTGAACTTTTGTGGGTATCCAAACATTTGTCCACAAGTCGATTTGGATAATGTTTTATCTTGTCTATTTGTTGACAAGTCGATTTGGATAATGCTTTATCACCAGCAGGTTAGATATGAACTTATATTTAAGGATTAAAAATCAATTTAGGCTGCTAATATATTAACTCCCTAACAAATTAGCCATTTTGCACCAGTTAAGAAATTTTCTAATCATTAAAGAGTACTACTATTCTATCTAAATCAGGTGCATGATCATCGATTCAAATAACTGTTAACATTATATGATGTGAATTAATTATTACTGTACGTAGTATTATTTTTCTTTCTAAAACGGAGCTAAAACCCGAATTTTATGAACTTTTAAGTAATAAGGTAATAAGTACGTTTGTCAAACGAATAACAATCGACAATCCAAAAAGAGTTTTGAATTTATATCAGGGAACCAAATGCTACCTGAGTCGGCCTCAAGCTTAAATTTACAAACCTCGAGTTACACCGCATACAAACAAAAATGCAGGTTATGTAAACTATTTTGATGTTTAGATTCAACCATATTGACGATGTTTAGAATTGGTGTTTAACAACCAGAATAACAATACTATAATTCTGGTAACTTCGACTCGTCTACTACACACCCGAAACTCCGTCGTGCGAATAAACAATAATAGAATAACCTTTCTTAATCCTTATATGGTGCGAAAAGTGCCACCGAGCCTTGACATATACACCAGACTGTACTTTTTGTATTCCATAACCTATACCAGATTCATCAATTTCATCAGGGCGTGTTTGGTTTGTTGAACGGAATAGTAATGATATATGGGATTGATAGATGTGACCTTGGGTATGGATATTGTAAACATGCCTCTTGAGCCAAGTATGAGAAAACCCTCACATGTGGGTATCATCAAATCGAACCCTCTAAACCAAACTTGGGCAATACTAGTCATACCTATTCCCTTATTCCTAAACCCACAATCTAAAACGCTCCTTAAAGTGTACAACCAATTTTGTAATAATGAAGAAGAAAAATATTTGAAGGAAGCAAAGTTTTTGCTCCCCCCCCCCCCCCCCCCCCCCCCCGGCAACGAGCTCCATGAGCATAAGATCAACACGAGGCCACAATGGTGACCCCCGATCTACCTTGACCTTGGTCCTTTCCACTCCGAGCCACCCCGATACCTTTGTGAATGCTCTTTTGTGGTGCAAAAAGTGACCCAGAGCGTAGATATATAAACCGCTCTGCACTTTTCAAATTGCATAACCTACTATACTAGTTTCTATCAATTTCGTTTACATGTACAACTAAAGTTCAAAACACAATGTTTTATTCGAACCAAAAAAAATCCAAAATCCTACAATGATTACCCATAACATTTAACATGGCATGTGAAAAAAAAAAACAGAATGTACCTGTTACACATCAGCTGTCCAGAGGATGGAACGAGGAGCCAACATGATAACAACTTCGTGATGGGTTAGGAGATAACCATCAAAACTATCTTTTGTTTAGGATATTTGTTAATTAGGATAAGTGTCGAGTATGTGTTCGAGTCGTATTAGGATAAGTATTTATCTTTGTTTAGGGTTATCTTGTTATGAGTATTTAATCTCATCGTGATGAATGAAATCATTAAGTATTCGGTCTACAATTCTCTGTTCTTCTATCTTTTCTACAGGAGCCTGCACTCGCTATAAGTAGTGCTACTATCGATACGAGTAGGTCGTATCAATTGGTGCTTTCATTGAGTTACCATGAACGAACAAGCCATCCGGTTACTTTTGAAGGAACAATCTGATGCCTTCATGGGACAGATTGCAGCACTGAACCAAGAATTGCAAGCAGCCAAAGCTTTGGTTTTGTCACGTCAAGGATCAGGATCAGGTGGTGCTCAAGGTCTGCTACCGCGATCAATGCGATTAGATGTTCCCAAATTCAACGGAGTTGATCCTGAGAGTTGGATATTCGCCATTAACGAATACTTTGAACTTCTCGCAACTCCAGCTGAGCAACGTTTAAAGGTTGTGGGGTTCAATCTAGATGGGGACGCAGCGGAATGGTTTCGTTGGATGACACGCAACAAGCTAGTCACTAGCTGGGATGGGTTTTTGGAAAGTGTCAGGAATCGTTTTGGTCCTTCTAAGTATGAGGATCCTCAGGGAAACCTATCTAAGCTACTGCAAACAGGGACAGTGGCGCATTATCAAAGTGAGTTTGAAAAACTCATGAATCGAGTGACGGATATCTCAGAAGCTTTACTCATATCCTTTTATATATCGGGCCTTAAGCCGAACCTACAACGGGAACTCCTGGTCTCCAAACCCACTACTTTAGGCGAAGCCTTCTCTTTGGCCCGCATAACGGAAGCCCGTTTCGATGATCAGTGGTTTTCTACCGCCATTGCAACATCAGCGAACAGTACCACCAGCCAAGATCAAATCCAACCAGTGGTTAATCAGCTCCCTGTTACTCGATCAGAATCACCGAAACCACCATTACTTCCAACGCCAATCAACACTTCCACCAACACTAACACTAAACCGCTTGCTATCAAGTGGATTTCACCCGCTGAACGTCAAGAACGCCTGAACAAAGGGCTGTGTTTCAACTGTGATAACAAGTGGATGCGAGGTCATAAGTGTCCTGGTAAGTTCTTATTATTAATGGCAGATGATGGTGACAATTCCAGACACGTGACGATTGCGGAGGAAGATAAAGCAGTAGAAACTACCAAGTCAGATTATAACCTTGAGGACAAGGTAATTTTTGAAGGAAGGGGGAATGTTACACATCAGCTGTCCAGAGGATGGAACGAGGAGCCAACATGATAACAACTTCGTGATGGGTTAGGAGATAACCATCAAGACTATCTTTTGTTTAGGATATTTGTTAATTAGGATAAGTGTCGAGTATGTGTTCGAGTCGTATTAGGATAAGTATTTATCTTTGTTTAGGGTTATCTTGTTATGAGTATTTAATCTCATCGTGATGAATGAAATCATTAAGTATTCGGTCTACAATTCTCTGTTCTTCTATCTTTTCTACAGGAGCCTGCACTCGCTATAAGTAGTGCTACTATCGATACGAGTATGTCGTATCAGTACCACATAAAAATGACATTAGATGTGGGCCTATAATAGGACCAAGTTGTTTTGTACCAAAACTTATTTATTCTCAACGTAACAAGAGGACACTGTATTTTTTTTTTATTGACTTCAAAAAGCAAAAGGACATAGGTTTTGCGACATATTTGATTTTGCCGCTATCTAGGACTAGGAGGCACATTAACATTAAGTTGTAGATGATAGAATCAAATTTCATGTATTTAGCATGTCAAAGTTAAACATAACAGGTTAAAATTTCCATTGAACCACCTTACGATAGAATAATGATTTTTTTTGTCATACGCGGTTTGCATGTATAATTAATAGAACAACAACAATACACGATCTTGATGGAGCTGAACATGGAGAAAGTGAGATGAAGATAGTCACACTAGTATCCGATGATGGATGTATAATTTATACATTAGATGGTAATTGCATGTATTTTTCATTCACACATGATAAGCAAATGTCACATAGTCTAAGAAATACCTACATTTATACACATAATCAAAGAACAAAAATGATCTAGACACTTAGAATTAACAAGATTTTAGATTAGAAACTGTGTTCAAATTGATATCCTTTTTTGGTTTTTCTTCTCATTGTTTTGATTAAGGTTTCGGTGTAGTGGTTTGGACGTTATGGCAGTTTCGTAACAACAAAATTTTCGGGGACAAGAAGATGCTTCAAAAGGATCTATTAGATCAAATTGTCGATGTATCGTTTTTGTGGTATTCTTCTAGAAATAGAAATTGTAAGGTTTCTCGGTCCAATTGGATCCAAAACCCTCTACTTAACTCTATTTTGTAATTCCTTTTTCTAGCTTCTTGCTAGTTTTTATTTTATCCAGCCGTTCAAAAAAAAAAAAAAAAAAAGGTTACACGTTGCAACAAATTCACTTTAAGTACATATTAATCACCTTGTACCTCATGCTATAACACCTTATTGGATTTAGATTTTCTCGAGTTGATGTAAAAAAGTGACCGGTAATGGTTTTTCACAATCAGAAAAAAAAAATAATAATAATAACCACGCGTTCAAATAAGTTGAGATAGTTGGTAATTTGAAGTGTTTACAATTTCATGGTCTCGACTTCAAAACTCCAAGTCTTGTAAAAGACAATTATAAACATCATTTTATAATTTATTTTCAAGAAAATATAATCACATGTTTACGCACCGATATAAAGTAAGTGGAACATATGGTTGAGGTTTGTGTGTTTTTTTTTTTTTTTTTTTTTTTTTTTTTTTTTTTTAATTTATAACTTTTACATGGTGCATATAATATTTCAAACTTTTTTCTTAGAAAAGTATTTGAATTTCGATTTTCGATTCAGGGGCCCAAATAAAGAAGGACAGATCGACAATTGTCCAAAAATATCAAAACCCACACCACGTGAAACACAAAAAAGGGTTGTATACTAGTGTGTTAAAAAATATTTTTGAAAAACACATATCGTATGAAAATGTCCAAAAAGAAATTTCATTTCGAGAAGACGTACTTTGAGGTTTATCATTTGACAGATTTTGCGATCCGTACTCGTTTTCGTAATACATGTCAACACATAAGTGAATCTGTTTGAAGACCGGGTGTTATGGTTGTGCATCACCACACGCTAAGCACCTCCATCACACGTGAAGGTCATGATGGCTCTCATCTTGCCTCGCGAAGTCCCCATGTTTGTGTTGGTTAGGTGGTGCAGACCGGCTAACTGAAACGCACCCTTTTATTATTGTTATTATTTGTTTGTGAGTGCGTGTGAGATATATTATATGATATGTTTGTATAAAATAGAGTATTTTAATGTGTTTGATTAGGTGATGACCGCTATGCCTCTAAAAATGGTGATAAAGTGATGTATTGAAAAGTTGATGTGCCACTAACCTAGTGCTGTCTTTAGGTCTGCGAAGGCCCTGTGCAAATTTTAATTTAATTAAAAAAACGATGCCTAATAACATAAGTTAAATAATATTTCAAACCGATATAATGATAAATAATCGTTATAAAACCACTCTCACTAGCATTTTCTGCTGCAACATCTTAAATCAAACATTTGTAGTCATTTTGTAGAAAACGTATGGATATATATACATATTACGTATAAATTTGAGGCCCTAATAACTTGGAGGCTCTGTGCGACTGCACACCTCACACACCCTCAAATACGGCTCTGGACTAACCATCCCATCCAGCCTAACTGTTTTCCTTTAAGATAGATATACTCCGATCCATATCTTTGAACCGCTATGATTCTATGAACATATTGAATATTCGAAAGCCGTAAATATATATACTTGTAGTTTACCTTTGTTTTTGATGTATGTTGAATGGATTACGTTACGCAAAAAATTCTACTCCTTTTATCTCAAAATTATTATCAGAAGACACAAATTATAAAACTTAATAAAAATGATACCACTATAAATCTCAACCACTCAAATAAAATATTATCATACTAATTATCTTTTACTTATTTAAAATAATAAGTAAACAATTATTTTAAAACATAAAAAAAAAATATGAACTATAATTTTGAGAACGCAAATATTATACTTCATGAATCGTGCTGATTATGTTTTATGAGCAATGATATAGGGGCTTAACTAAAGAGGCCTAAAGTGAGACCTAATGCATAAATGACTTGTACAGTACTGTTACTGTACAAGTTATTTATGCATTAGGTCTCACTTTAAACTTCTTTAGTTAGGTCTATTTATCATTTTCCTTTATTCTATACGTCTGCTTCAATCGATCATAAGACCTCTCAATTTCCAACCACATATCTATTTGAATTATTTGCCTCGTTATTTATCACATGGCAATATGTCACAATGGGGCCAAGTGTATGAAAAGTGATAAATGATTTTTGTTTTTAATGTCTCATTCGAAATTTTTGGTTAAATTTTTTTGCGGAGGCACATTTTGGTATCCAATGAAAAATAGTACACCAATAAATCCTCACCATTTAATCACATACCATAGATAAATAAATTTCAATACCAAAAAGTGAACAACTCCACATGAAGAAAATAAGAAACTACAATTACAATGCAAACAAACATACAAACTCCAACTCATAAAGAGGAATAAAAAGTAGAAAACATAAAATTTATTAACGAGGACATAAAAGTCTTTTGACCAACTTACAAGTCCGACCCGGGCAACGCCTCATGGCTAGTACGGGTAATGAAAACGAGCTCAGGGCAACGGCTCATGGCCGGTACGGGTAATGAAAATGAGCTCATAAATAGCTCCAGCGAGACCGGCTCCAATAAATGGGCCAGCCCAGTAAATCCAGTGGCTACTCCAGGTCCAGCTAACCACGGCTGGCCCAAAGGCCACAGCTGGGTTCATTGATGCACCAGTGAATGCACCACCAGCTAGAATGTTGGCACCAACAATGAAACCAATTGCCAAAGGTGCAATTGTGCCAATCTCACCCTTTTTAGGGTCGACTGCGGTCGCGTAAACTGTGTAGACTAGACCGAATGTCATCACGATCTCGAAGACGAAAGCATTCCAGACTGATACTCCCTCGGCCAATGCGAATCCGGATGTGGTCTGTATTTTTAAACCAAAACGTTAATTTTCTCAACAGTTCATTTTGGTCAATTGGTCATGATCAATATTGTAATTTAACTATTGTCTTTGGTAAAATAAAACAATAAATTTTAGTACAGTATTTATGTTGAAAATTAACTTGAAATTGTTTAGTCTAATGTTACCGTACAAATTAACTTTTTAAAATTTCAAAAAAATTGGTCCTATTGTTGAAAAACATTTTTGTCATTTTCTTTATTTACATAAATATATAAGTAAAGCATACCTACCACCAATTATTAAATCAATCACCTTTTCTAGAAAATGTGTCGTTTTTTCAATCTATAGGAATTTTGACCTTTTTTTCACACAAATAATGTGGTGTGATTCTAGAACATTTAGTAATGAACTTACTCGCGTCATTTATATACTACGTATTAAGTACTAATTTAACGTAATAGTAAATTTTTTCACTTTAGAAATGATATTTTTTCATAAAACAACAATGTCACAAAGGTAGGTACAAGTCACACCAAATTAGTATTTTTCTCCCGTCATCGTTGAGCAAAGTTATCAAAACTATACAAAGAATATACTTATCTAGTATATATGTGTACATAACCATGAGTGATGGAACTAGAAGTAAAATTGACAAGTGCACGAATAAAAGAAAAAATATGAAAAAGAAATGTGTTATTGTTATTTATTATTATTATTATTTTTTTATCAATCTAAGCAAATGCCAGAAACACCTACCAAAGGATTAACCGAGCAACTACTAGTGATGTTTACTTGTATCTTTATAAGTTTAGTGATCCAAAAATATCATGTTTCATAAGTTAAGTAATGTTTATGTATATCTTTATAAGTTTAGTGATCCTAGAATATCATGTTTCATAAGTTCAATGATATTTACTTATATCTTTATAAGTTAAGTGTCTCAAAGTATCATGTTTCACAAGTTGAGTAACTTAAATGAACAAAATAAAATCTAAATATATTTGACACAATTTTTTTAAAAGTTTAGTAACATATAGTAGACTAGTAAGCCTTAACCAACATATAAACAACATAACCTAAGGAAAAAAAGTTTATCCAACTTACCAAACCCCCAGTGGAAAAGCTAAGTAAAAGGCAAGCAACAACAGCTCCAAGTAACTGAGCAATAATGTAAAAAATCCCACGTAACAAGGTAATATTCCCACCAATAAAGCACCCAAAAGTAACCGCAGGGTTCACATGTCCACCCGAAATATTAGCAGCTATAGCTACAGCTACAAATAGTCCAAAACCATGGGCGACAGCGGCCGCAACTAGCCCAGACGGGCTAGTTGGGCCGTTATCCGTAAGCTTTCCAAAAGCCATGCCGGACCCTTGTCCGGCAAAAACAAAAATAAGGGTACTTATAAATTCGGCTACAAATGCCTTGATGGCACTTGGGTGTGTTACTTCATCATGGTAGCTGCCTACAGCGACTCGGTCTACTAGCTGGCGAGGGTTTGGAGGCATTGTGGGTGAATGATCAAGAAAAAATGGTTAAGGAGTGTTTGGGAATGGGTTTTGTGTTTATATTATGGGGTTTGCATGGTGAGGTGAGTGTGGTTTATATTGATGAGGGTGTGTAAGTTTGGTGACTTGAGTAGCCGGTTGCCGTGTTGTTTTGGAGTTGCTTGTGGTAATAATTAATGGTGTGGTTATTTGCTTTGAAGGGCTTGAAGTTTTGGATGTGACTATATGAGCTATTTTCAATAGCAAAATTTAATATTTTTGTATATGGCTCATAAGTTGAAGCTTATTAGAAATACCCTTCATTAAGTTGTGACAAGTTTCTTTTTTCATCATAAGTATTTTACAAAGGCGTAGATTGTCGGGAACACCTTGATCTCGGGTGTCTTTTGGCACCAGCCATTATCCACACCCACAAAGAATATTCTGAGTGCCTTTTTCATCATAAGTATATAGATAAGTCATAAACGTATCTCACAAAGTCACAAGGGATTAATTAGGATATTTAGATTTAGTGTACGTGTTGCTGGCCTGATAGCAAGTTAGTATTATGTTGCGACACTGCAATGGTGTTAGTTTTCTACTTGTCATGTTTGTGTCGTATGATTTGATTTCAAATGTGTATCTCATTATCGATATGAAACAAACATGACTTCGTCATCTTCTGTTGCGATTAAATGTACTAGGTCAGAAGACTAGCTTTCACTCGATCTTAAGAAGACACCACAAAGTAAATGTCAAAGCTAACAAATGTTAACAAAAAAAGGCATACCAAATACTTCACGTCATGCTCTTTATAGAAACATAGGTAACATTACATATAACTCGGCACGAAGATGAGTTGGATGCATGAATATGAGATGATATATCTTATAAACATTGTTTACATCGAGTCCAATATATACATGTATGTATAGCTATATGTGCATGCAAATAAACTTATATAAGGACTACATCATAAACAACATATGAAGTTTCATAAACATATATTAATCACCTTCAAATAAGCATATAACATGCCATAAGACTAGATATAATGGTGTTTGGTGCCATTTTTCACCTATGGAAGGGGCTAACAACCCCTAAAGGCCATTTTCGAGAGTGGAGGTTGTGCACAAATAAAAAAGAGATATCGATGGTGAGGAATGTGATAATCATTATAGAGGTAAAGGTGATAATCGTTATGATTGATAGGTGCAGCGGTTGTTTGGCGTGTGATTGGAATTTTAGGTGCCTTATGGCATAGCCATATTGAACCGCTTGTAATATCATTGTCATGCCATTAGAACATTCGTTAGTGGGTTGGCGAGCGTTGTTATTTTTATTTTATTTTTTATTTTTTTGTGAGTGAGTGAGGTATTTTTTGGTAGTGTGTTCTAGAAACTTACATGCGTTTATAACAGTTATAGTTAGAGAACGTGTTTTAATTATTGTAGTGCTATCGGATATGTGCTGATGTGACAATCCAATAACATTTATTTGGTGCAACTTCACCTATCTCTCTTACAAATTACAACACACTAACAGATAAACGCTCAGTTCTCGAGTTATATTTTGATAGGAAAGGAAAGGAAATTGAAACTTTTTTGTGTTCTTGAGTTTTTTTAAAGAAGGGAAAGGGAAAGAGAAAGGAAAAGGGGAGGAAGTTTTGTTTATAAAATCTTCCGGCCAAAAATGGGAGGAAAGGGAAAGGAAAGGGAAATTTATGTTGTGCAAAGACTAATATACCCCTTTTTAAAAGATTTTATATTAACAACTAAAGGGCATATATGTAATTTAAACAAGTTATTTTCCTTTTCCTCCACTCAAGAACATGATTACTTTCCTTTTACTTTCCTATTTCCTCTATCTCAAAAACATATCAACTAACAATTCCTTTCCTTTTCCCTTTCTTTTCCCTTTCCTATTCTTTTCCCTTTCCCTTCGCTCAAAACTCGAGAACTGAGCGAAAGTGTGACCTACAATGTTTTGTTAAAACAACTAATTATTTTGTCCTATTAATCTCTAACTAAAACGTGCAAGATTGATGATATGATCTTGTGTTCACATTATTTGATTGATGATGATTTTGTGTTCACATTATTTGATTGTGACTGAAGCAGCCAAGTTGAAGGACTCAAATGAAATTAGTAAAAATAGAGATGATATGTGAAGAAAAAGTTGTGGTGGATCGTAGAAGTGGAGTGGAAGAGGACCAGTTTGACAGCTAAGGTTCACCTCCAAATTGGTCACAGACTGACACGTGTACGTTTTGGATTAGGCACCACGTTGTCTTGTCTCCAGCATTCATTTTTGTCACTCCTTCCCGCCACACTCTATTAAGTTGCAAGAGCCAAGAACACAAAAGTTAAATAGGGTTCTACTATTAGAACCCCTATAGTGTCACATCATAGGTTTAGGTTAAACCGTACAAGTCCGCGATGCATATTGTACAAGCCCGTCATGCATAGAAAGGGTTAATCTAAAATTATAACAACCGTTAAAATAACCCCACCCGTTAAATATGACAGTATAGTTTCGCAAAACTAGCTAAAGACTTACGTGTGTTATGTTAATGCTCGCTATGGCATCAATAACCGTTAGTTCGTTATTGGTGTAACACCTTAGCAAATACTCAATAACAACACAATAACTAAAATACCCTTTTAACAATAACTGTTATTTAAAGGTGTAAAATCATTAGGTTTCAAAAATTCATATCTACGTTAAGTAGCTTATCAAATGAGCTCTAACGCAAAACTTTATCGCTTTAGCGAATTTTGTCATTGTACAATTTTTTTTTTTATTGCTAAGATTTGGCAGCCAAGCAAAACCTTTTTTAACAGCAACTTACATCTTGAAAGGTTATGCTCCTATAACCTCACAAAAGGGGTTTAATGCAATTCCTGAAAACTTGTTGTAAATCAATAATGCATTCTTGAGGGACTAAGCATCAAACTAAAACACTAATCGAAGTTTCTAAAATGTTTGAAAATCCATCTCCAATGCAAATAGTAAGTGCTTAAAGTTTCTAACTCATTAATCATTATCAACCTCTAACTCTCTAAGAGTACTTGCAATGGTAACACAAATTAAACTTTAACACCGTGCAACGTCAGCGTCACATCAACTTTAACATTTCACATTAACTTACCAAAAAAACACCCGCAATCATAACATCCCAAAGTTAAACCTTAACTCACAAATTATTTACAAAAACAACCCCTCGTTTAGAAAAAAAAAAAAAAAAAAAAAAAAAACGTTACCAAGTTAACGTGCAAGCTTTAACACCGAACGTGAAATGGTTGACATGGGTTAACACCGGATAACATGCAAATAACTTGGATGTGGGGGGGGGGGGGGGGTTATGGTTGCGCATGCTCTAATGGTAGAATATTTTCAAGTCATTCATAACTTATAATTACTCACCGAGTAAATTTTTCAATATGTTAAGCATTGGGTTGATGTATAGCATTACTTAAATACATCATTCATAAGCTTTTATATATGCAAAAGGTATGGCAACTAACACAATATAGCCACTATGATTCTCAATTTCAACACTTACACATCAAAATACTTTTTCACTCACAACTAAACACAACTAGCAATTTGAGCCCCACCCACAACTCACACCTCAAACGGTTGATTTTTTTGTCGTTTCCTCGCTAAGGAATTGGCAAAACTCATCATGGCGAGCTAGCATGGTGTCACGGCGAAGAAACGGCAGCGCCCAAACTGTTGCCACATAGGATTCGGCGAGGGAGCTCGTCGTTTTATCGTTCGCTCTAAGAAGATTAAATCGAAAAAGCATATGATCTTAAACGTCGATTATCCTCCAGTAATTATCCATTAACACTCAAGTATACTATTTTCCAAGTTATTGACTGAAGAATAGATAAGAACAATGTAGAAGCTGGGGACATGGAATTAGACGTTGAGGATATGCTTTGCTAAAAATATCAACTTTATTATATAGGTCATTTTCATTACAACAAATAGCACATGTGAGTAGTGTATCATTTTGCTTTCATCTACAAATATATACAATTTTTAATTGGTTCATATGTACCATCATATTTCCTTTTAAAATCTTACTCCCTCCGTCTCAAATTTATTGTCAGGAGACAAAAAACACAAAGTTTAATAAAAGTGGGGCCACTACAATTTTAAACCACACAAATAGAATATTCTCTCACAAAATTACCTTTTTATTACTAAAAGTGGAAGGTGGACAATCATTTTGAGACAACCCAAAAAGAAAATATGGACAATAGATTTGAGACGGAGGGAGTATGTAATTAATGCAATCTTTGATTTAACATAAACTACCATCAATTAATTTGTTCAAACCAAAACATTCTAAAAAATCCCCACAACCTAGTAAATTACTAACAAATTATAATCTACAAGCAAAAATATGATAGTTTTGTTTGGTGAAAAAGAAAGTCTTTTTAAGCAAATTACTTTGTAATTAACAAGTCATTGAAAATAAAATTTTGTCAGTTTTTTTAGATAAACAAGCCATGTTATGATATTCATTTAAAACCATAAAAGCTCTTAAAAAAAGAAGAAGCTTATCTGACATATAAAATCATCGTATATATTATTCTAGCATGGCATTTGATATATGAGAAATTAGAAATATCAACTTTCGGTGTAAGTGTAATATATTTTGAAAAGAAGACAAAAACATCAAAGACAAGAGGATTTTCAAGGATCCATACAGTGTCGCATGACTTTTATTGACAAATGACAAAATATAATTACTTATGAGATTAGATCAAGCAATTCTATGATGAAAATATGATACAACGGGTGTGTTTGGGAGGGGCTTATGAGAGACTTACGGTGTTTGGGCTTCTAAAATAAGCCGGCTTATAAAATAAGTCTCGTTTGTCATGCGGGCTTATGAAATCATAAGCCTCTAAAAGTGGCTTAAAACTTTAACTCCATAAAAAGGGCTAAAAACTTTAACTCGGGCCTTATGAACCATAAATTACATATTTACCCACAAAAATATCTAACATATACCATAACTCATTTAATTATATTTTTTTTAGTAATTTTGCAATAATAAGCCCCAACCCCAGCCCATTTGCCAAACAAATCTACAAAAATACAAATTTTAACTTCCATTTATAATAAAAGCTCAAGCCCCAGCCCCAGCCCATTGCGCTAAACATACCTGATATGTTTTGGTCTTAAAATCAAACATTGATTAATGACTTAAAGTACAAAGTTATCTTTATTTCTATTGATGCAAATTCTTGCCGCGGAGTGTGCAGCTCCGGACCTTCCAAGGTCAGACTGGACTCCTGTACACCGTAGCTGCAATATAACATAGAACCTTGAACAATGTTGTTTAAGTTTGTATAAATAAAATGTGAATAAATATCTTTCCGGTTCAAACCAAATGAATTTTTTTTAAGATTAATTTCATATATCACCCTATTTTCAAGATAAATTTCATATATACCCAAAGTGTAAATATTGAATGCATAATGTACAATATTTTTTATGCATGTTTGGGTATATATGAAATTTTCAATAAAAAAGATGAGAGATATGAAATTGCCCCTTTTTTTAAGAAGAAATGAATTGATTAGCGCACTATTATTTTATATTGATATGCTTAACTTTATACATTATCATATAATACTAAAAAGCGTACATATTGTATGCAAAGCAAGCCAAGCAAAGCAAGCATTTAATGCAAAGTTTCCTAACTTGGTAGAAATAGTCCCTGAGGTTCAAGTGGCGCTGCAAAGTAAGTCCAAACATTAAATGAAAAGTTTCACAACTTGGCAAAAACAGTCCCTAAGGTTTAAGGGGCGTTGCAAGGTAAGTCCTGTAGAATTACTTGCTAACTATAGCAACCTAGCAAAATTAGTCCCTAAAGTTTAAGTGTCGTTACAAAGTAAGTCCTTTGAAGCCAATCCCGCTGCATCGCGCGGGTGGTTTCCACACTCGTTACATCTATAATCTGTTTTATCTATTTTATTTGTACAATTGAAGTGAACAAATATATGACAGTGGCTTTAGATAGATTGGTTTTGAGCTTTTGGTCTTGCATAAGCACCTCGATTTTGTTGCTACACTTGTTTTATATTCATACCTACCCACACATGGGATTATTATGGGAAAGTAATCGGATAGGATGACAGGAGTAATGATTTGTAACTTCGTGTAATACAAAATCCATAATAAAAATTTATGTATATATAGCACGATAATATCTCAATGATGTACCACATGGTTGTCGGATATGATTTACGTGCCTATAAGTTTAAATGGTTTCTGGTGGACAAATAAAGCTATAAGTTAGAACTAGTGGCACGTAACTAATGCATAGATAACTTTTTCTCCAAAAGCACAAGGTATGGAGAGCCATTGGTGAGCCATTGGTATGCCAACCTTACCGGCCAACATGTAAAACTTGTGCCAAATGCATTATTTTGTGTTTTGAGCCACTCCACTAGCTCAAGCCAAATGCACCTTTTGTGTGTGTGTGTGTGTTTTTTTATTGTGAGTGTGTGGTATATTTGGTGGGGTATTTTGTGAGACCTACAGGCTACAAGTGATGTTAGTGGTGTGTTATAAGAGAGAGTTGTTTGAGTTATTGGTGTATTATTGAGAGGTGTATGATGTGACGGTGAGATGACATATCAATAACGTGTTATTGGGTCATTGCATACCTTGTGCTCTAAACGAAACATTTTCACATTTTTCATGATTTTGAGACTTATAACTATTCATTAGTTCCAATCTTGTGGTCCACATCAACCTATTTATTATTGTTGAGGGGCATAGATGTTAAATTGTTCAAAAACTTGGGCAGATGATTAAAGAGTCCAAACGGGCCTACTGGGCCCCCACCCATTGTGTTTCTACAGGCTGGGGTGTCTGACCCGATTGACAGCTCCTTTAATGGTGTTATAGCCTTATAGGCATTTGTGTCTTTGATGGAGTAGGCCTGTTAATACTGTTTAGTGGGCCCACTTTAAGCCCACTAGTTTTCTTTCTTCCAAAAATTGCAGTATTATTATTCGAAGCTGCTAAGTAACATGTTATCCAACAGAATTTTACAAAAATAATAATAATAAATAAAAAAATTAATTGTTATCTTTAATGCAATAATAGAAAATCAGTTGATCGTTCTAAAAGAGTCAATTGTAAGAAGATACGAAAATGTCAATTGTAATTGATATAAAAGAGTCGATTGTTGTAGAATATTATCGAGCTCATCATATATCACCTCTAACATGATTATTTCTTATAATATTAACACATCATCACCAAATGATTTAATCGTATCTAAATGGCCATTTTTATACTTTTAGAGAATATAAACATCATTTTAGTTATTAATATATGTTGCTACTTGTAACCAAAACTTAAGTATGATTACAAACATCAATTTTTTTTTTTTTTTTTTTTTTTTTTTTTTTTTTTTGTAGCGAATGATATTAATGTAGATACTCAAATTTTGTAACAATCATTCATTTGAGTCAAAGCATTATAATAAGAGAAAAAAATTAAACAGACACTTTATGAAACTAGATTATCAAAATAAACCGCACACATCATTTTATCAAAATGAAGTTTCAAAAAACATTTGTTAGATTAATGACACATGGCACGTACAATGACTAAAACAAAAATACAAATTTTGTGCGCTTGATGCATTTGCTTTGAGCATACGATGCATAGCAATATCTGGTGCACTTGATGTTGGAATTATATAACATGACATTAAAAATTAAAACACAAAACATCAAAGCAAGTGCGGAAGCGTATAGGAACATATAATGAATAATTAATTAACTAAAGAATAAAGTATGCGTACCTTACTTGATTCTAGCCGAACAAGAATCAAATCCACAAACTAGCAATTAGGATGAACCCTAATTAGGGTTTATAGGATTATAAGAATTACCCCTTACCGTTTTGTAATTCAATCTAAGAATAATAACAAAAGTATGTTATTACCACGTTCTTGTACACACGTACTAAAACAAATTAAAGTAATGTTAGTTTTAATTAAACAAAATAATTATGTTTTGGAAAAGATGATGATCGACACCCATAAGGGTTGTACGATCGGTTTATAACACAAAAACACACAAACACCTTTTAGTTTTAGGTTATGAGTACAAGAGATGCAAAACACAAGACCCTTAGCCTTTTATATATACTTAGCAAAACTTGGAGAACAAGTTGAGTTGGATATGGATTGGGTTTCCTTGTGGCCGATTGGATGGAGTATCCCACAAGGTATTCCGAAACCTTCCAAATATTGATTTGCATTCTAGTCCTTTCCAATTACATTTAACGACCGTTAGTCCATTACAACTAATTACTTAACGTCCGTTATAATTATTTCATTTAATTAATAAATAAATATAACTATTATATTTAATTATTAACTTTAATTCTCATACGTAAAGTGTGCAATCTCGTGGTGTGACAACTCGTAATTTCAGGACAATTTATATAGACTAGATTTAGTCTACACATCATTAGTAACATCATTTCATATCAATTTATGCATGGGTTTTGCATTTTACATTAAACGTTTATTTTCTTATTAAATAAACGCTATCGCGTAAACATTATTTTGAACAATTGATCCGATACTTCCAAAAATTTTCCTAATATATTTTTATACTCATATTAAGATTATAAAAATAATATTATGAGTTTACCCGGTGTTTTAAATTATTTTTGTATATAAATTGTTATATTTATATAATTACGATGGTTTTTGTAAATACTACACGATAATTATTATTTCACTCAATTTTTGTAAGAAATGTATTTTTATAATTTTTATGGCTTCAATATATTTTATTTTGATCCGTTAAAATTTATTTTTTAGCTAACGCTATCCTAAATACTTAAATATGTACACAAATTACCAACTATACTTAAACAATTACACATTTTCTTCTACACTTATATACTTAACTACACAAAAGACACTAACTCTTTCTTTATTTCACCCTTGTCAACACACAAGGATGACTCAACATGTTGAGTACAAAATATCTTTACTTACTTATCATTTAATGATATTCTAATAATACACATACAACATAATATCTCAAGGTGAAAAAAAAAGACATATCCTCTCTTCATCTTCTCATAGAAACCGGCCATAGCATGAAGACCAAGAAAGATCCATAAAAATTTCAAGCTCAAGTGTTTATTTAGTTCTATTAGTGATCTTGTTAAGGTTTTGAAATAAAAAACCTCAAGATTATTAAACATACTTTTCTCAAAAATTCATAATCATTCAAGTAAGTTTTTCATATATTTTACCAATTTTTCTTGATCATTCATGAGTTATTTTTATTATGCTTGCAAGAAAACATGCATGTTACATATGAATTTATACCACTTTTAATGTTTTATTACATATTATTAGTTATAATTATCCTATAATTAATCCCTTGAAACATATCACTTTTGGTGATGTCTAGGAACCCATGACACCCTAAGAAGGTGTATGGTAGGTTTAGAATAGCTTCGGCGTTGGTTTGAATTGGTTAGAATAGGTTTTGCGCGAGAAAAACTCATTTCGACAAATATATTTAAGGGTCTGACCTTTTCTGTGAAATCTGGAATTTTCGACAGTTGATAAAAATATTTGGGCTAGATATTTGAAAAATATACTTTAAAACGAAAACGTGGCCGCTTGAATGGGTTAAAACGGAGTTATAACGAAGAAGTTATTCTATTTTTAAGTTTAACGGCGAAAACTATTTGTTTCAGAAAATTCAGCATGTATTCTCGACTTTTTACGAGTCAAAAATGAATCTTAAGCGTTATTAAATGTGTCGACTTATCAAAAATATATTAGTATATATTATCACGATTCCGAGGATATATGAAACGTAGAAAACGGACTTATAACGACTAAGTTATTCACATTTTAAACAAGTTGCCGTAACTATTTTATATAAGTATAATAATATATTTTCTAATAGACAAACATATCGGCCGCGAATAACCATGTTGAGGGTTGTTTTTAACATTGATAGAATACTACTCAGAAAAAGATGTCATCTAGTAAAACTAAGTTCGTCTAGCCTATTTTCCAAAATGTCCAACTGTTCGTCAAGCGGAGTTGTAACGAATAAAATACGGTCACTCAAACTTTGCCGAAAACCACCCTTAAACAATATTTTATATACAAGTACCATACTTTACCTACATTTTTCTCCATGATCGAGACCTGTATGATAAAAACTTAAAAGCTAAATCTTTGAGCTAATGATACAAGCTTTCCAAAACCGTTGAGTTTGTTTTCTAATACTCGATGTGCACCATTTTACGAGTAGCTTTTCAAGGCCGTTTAGTCACTTTCATGAAATTGTCAAATGACATTATTTTACGACAAAAAGTTATAATTTCATAATAAATCATTAAATGACTATCGTAGGATATCATTTCAACGTAAATACTTGTAAAGTATTTTATAATATGACGAGATGTCATAAACATACATTTCGACGATAAATTCTATTTTCAAAAACGTACAAGTGGTATAGATTACATGTGGATTTGCATGCACGACATTGTTTCATGATTTACATTAGAACATATCATTCATAATAGGTCGCGGTCAGAGGTTGCGCCTCATTTCAGTATTACCATTATATCATCATTAACATTGCACCAGGTGAGTTCCATAGCCCCATTTTTAATTGTTTTGAATTACTTTTTGGGGAGATACATGCTCAACTATTTTTATGACAATCATAATTATTTGCAAACTATATGTTTATCAAAACTGAATGTTTAGTCATATTCTATATCATAAATCATGGAGCTAAATGTCTTGGTATAATCATTGAGCTAAATGTCTTGGTATTATCATTGAGCTAAATGTCTTGGTATTATCATTGAGCTAAATGTCTTGGTATAATCATTGAACTAAATGTCGTGGTATAATCATTGAACTAAATGTATTGGTATAATCATTGAACTAAATGTCGTGGTATAATCATTGAACTAAATGTCTTGGTATAATCATTGAACTAAATGTCGTGGTATAATCATTGAACTAAATGTATTGGTATAATCATTGAACTAAATGTCGTGGTATAATCATTGAACTAAATGTCTTGGTATAATCATTGAACTAAATGTCGTGGTATAATCATTGAACTAAATGTCTTGGTATAATCATGGAACTAATGGTCTTTGAACAATTTGAAACAACACTCATATGTGTTATGTCAATTAACTATTAATACATTAAGTTACGCACTATTATGTGAATTCATTTGTCATCATGCGCTTGAACATAAACTATACACATTTTGGCAATGGATTGTAAACACACAGGTTGCAAGTTTTGTATGGGCGGAACTTGGAACTGAGTGGATTTACAATACCTTTGATGCATGAACATTTTCTAAAGGTTTTTCATTCTAACACAAACTCTATGAACTCACTCAACCTTTGTGTTGATACTTTTTAGCATGTTTTATCTCAGGTATCTAAGGCATTCACTTCATGGCATGCATATGGACATATCATAGAGTCGCGGTGACGACGCGTCTCAATTGGGTTTTATGCACTTTAAAAACATCGTTTGGCTTGTAACAAACTTATTTCCGCACAAGTTGATTTTCATTTGGGACCTATACTTTGTAAACTCTGATTGTTTTAATAAATTAAACGATGTGTTTTCCAAACGACACTTTAGGTCGTTCGATATAACTGTAACTTTGATGCTATGACAGTCAACCCCCAGGAATTCCATTCCGCTGCAAAACAGGTAATTTGGGGGTGTGACACATGGTCTCGAGTTCGATCCTAACACACGTCTATTAATTTATTGTGCATAAAACCAACAGCTCCCACTTGGACATATCTTAATAGAGTGATCACATCGGTTAGCGTCTAGCAACACTTCGATGCCTCTAGTACAACTCAAGCAAGGCTCCTGGAAAACCTTTTAATGATTCTCATTATTATTATCATTTTGTTTCTAATACCATGTTAAATAAAGATATGGAATTAAGTCATTCTTTATTCAACCATTCTGTTTCTCGTTATTAGTGATTGAGCAAGATTACCAAATCTTCTGAACATATTTAGGGGAGAACTTTGGGCATGGCCATGCAAACATCTTGTCAACCCTACGAGGGGCCCAACAGAATTAAACTCCAAATAACTTTGAAGGAACAAATTCTATTTTGACTACGAGAATAACCCATGAACTTTGCAACACTTCAGGAAACAACCCTTATGACTACCAGTTACGTATAGCGTTAAGTTGCCCCACATAAATGCACTACATTCATGACACTTATCTGATATCTCAAGTCTGAGGATAACTATTCATAATTTACTTAACAACAATATCCATAAAGTAAATTATGAAGTTGGGATAAGTCCAATATTCAATTCATTGAATATCATTTGAAATTGGTATGCATTCTCATCAATATACTTTCAAGTACATTCTACCATATCTCTCAGATTTGTCTTAGTTTAATGATACTCCCATATCATTAATTGACAACGGACGATTTAGAATAAATAAATTTATTCACAGATTAAACATGCAAATATAGGATACAATATATTATAAAATCAAACATACCAAGTATTTGATTTATTATAACAATTGTTTAACATCCCTTATCCAAATACCAAATAGATCAATGCATGAAAATTCCAGTTTGATGAATTATGCATCAAGTAATGACAATCATACTTATTGACAATGCATAAATCAACCAACTTGATCTATCATAATTTGAGAATACTTATTTCAAGAATTCAATTAATGAAGTCCTTGTATGTGTGCATTTAACAATCCACATAATAATTCATAAAGTGTGTGACATCCTTTATCACCAATTTATGACAATTTAAACTTTCAAACATTTTAAACTTTAAAGTATTCTTATTATGCAACTGTGCTTTTATTAGCACAACTAGTTCACATGGCTATTAACAAGTATGAAATCCTACCATGACTAGTATTGAGTGTCATCTCAATTAAACCAGCATCATTATATACAAACAACAATATGCTTATAAAAAATCCGTAAACTTTAATATCTTATTGTGTAATGTTTGATGGCTTCCAAACTTTCAAGTTTGAAGCTGATGACAATTTGCACAACAATTGACATATTGTTCATCCATAGAATCTAGGAGCAATTCCAGTCTGAGGATGTAATTCTATTAGAATTCCAGGCTGAGGATGTAATTCTATTAGAATATTTATTATTAGTTAGATATCAATGTTGTCAAATCACTTCTTATGCAAGAATGATACAACAATTTTAATATACACAACATGATGTGCATGATAAATCTACATGTCAAACTTAGACTTCATTCATGTTCTATCTTGTCAAAAGATGTTTATCAATTTCCCAAATGATATATCATGTTTTATTAGAATCATTTATTTTACTGCACATGTTTATTAATAATAAATATATATTCTAAGATTGTATGTTTTAATTCTTAAATCTTACAAGTGAAGTATTATTCCAAACTAAAACTTAACATTAAGCTTACAAGGAATGTTACTTCCTATATGTTATACAACATATAAGATTTAAAACCTTAACATAATACTCCCACTAGCTTTTAGGAATACTTAAAATTTATCTTATTTCAATTATAAATCGAAACTAGGATTTAATAATTAAACATAAGAATAATTTCATAGATGCATGCATTTATCCATTCATGAATTATTGCACTTCGTCCACTACCAAAGATTATATGAATTCAAAAAACCTTTCAATTACTTACAGTCCTCGCTCAAGTAATTTTTCAAGAAAGATTTTTGATATTTCATTGTCATATTTCATATTAATGAAAAACAAGTATAACCATTATTATCTTTATATATTTAATGTGTCTAGAAAAGAAAATTCAATCATAATTAATTGCTTAAGTATGATTAATAATCTTGTCATAAGACATGCATTAAATATGTGTACAATATTGTCCATATGATTTCTGTATAGAAATTCAAACCACTAGGGTTTTTCATCTCTTTGAAGAAACTCATTTCCATTCTCTAGTCTAACTATTAAGATAAACCAAATTTCCAAAATTGATTATCTTTATGGACAACATCTTTAACATTCATAGTATGAGTAATTTACCCAATTCAATATTTGGTAATCCATCATAATGATTATCAGGTTTACTATAATCTTGTAACTCATATTTCTTCTCAGCATATAAATCAAATATCTGAGATATCCTTGCAGATCAATGAATGAAAATTCCATCATCTTGATGTCTATCATTTACATGTCTAGCCTCATCATAATATTTACTAGTGTGTTTTAGAAGATTATGTATCTTGTAATTTTATCTTTCAAGATAAAAAACTCCCACTTGCCTTTCGTAATATATAGACTATCTATATATACTTAGCAATTAGAGCAAAACTACATTGTTCTCTTTTGGGACATTACAAATACACATTGATAATTCTTGACTTTAGTTTGTTAATAACCTATTCATAAGTAGTTTAACAAATTCAGAATCTTCAATTTTAAAACTTAATGTGATTCATCACATTCCATAATAAAATGGTGTTTTATTAATCTTCTAGGTTGGAGTCATATTGAGTATATTCAATCCATACTCAATTTTATAACCTTGTTACTTTTTAAGAAAGAAGTTATGGTTATCTTGAATCAAATAAATCAAATAGAGTTTGATTCTCCTAACTGAACATACCATCAACTTGTGGTATTTATTAGAATTTAATATTGTAAGACAATCTAACAATATATAAGATAAAGATATTCTTTTTGGCTTACCTATTTACCAACTAAGTCAACTTAATGGTATAATAGACTTTTCAAACCAATTGCATGCTTTATAACACAAGTACTTTTAACCAAGTCACTTCATATCCATGTCTCATCAAGAAAACATAAATTGTTATAATCCCATTATATGTTATAAATCATTGATCAACTCAATGACTTCTTGTATATGTCTTAATTAAAAAACATAACAAGTTAACGTCTTACTTTATTATAAGTCTTAAAAGAGTTTATGTTTACGTCTTTACAATGAATCATAAACATGTTTAACTAAAGTAATTATGAACACAACTCTTGGTTTCAATAGTAATTTCAAGTTAATTTATTTACTTCACAATAATGTAGGACTACATTATTTATTCATTTATTTATGTCATTCCAAAAATTCATAAATATACAAATTAAAGTAGTATTAGATTACTTCATTTATTTATGTCATTCTAGTAATACATAAATATTTAATTTGAAGTAGTCTTATATATCATTTTGACACATGTTCTAAATACTTGTCTAATTTAGAAACTGCAAATATGTCCATGCAAGGTCTGACTTCACATAGAGATTTACTTTGTTATTGCAATCTCGCGAAGTTCTGACATGACGTAAATTACAACACCAAGTGTTTCTTGAATTAGATATGTACAAGTTATATTCGAATGTTGGTCTCTTACCTTGTAGTCAAGAGAATCCTTTAAATCATATACCTATATGTTGTACCTTGCACACAATATAGATTTTTCCCACTTGTGCATGGAACAACATTATGTAGCAGATAAACAACACGACATATGTTTGTTTATGTGACTAATATGATTGTGTCATTGATATTAGCATAACTAGTAGATGTAGAACCACTTCATTGTCTAATAAGGAAACGTACATGACTATCCTTGAAAACATAAGTGTCTACAAGTGGAAAATAATTATCTTAAGACATTCTAGAGATAATCTGGATTACTACCAAGATGAGAAGGCTTGTAACTCCCACTGAATTAGAGATCATTACATTAATTCCTTATTCAGTAATAAGAACAAAATACTCCCACTGGATTTGACAACATTGTAAGTGTTGCATTAACCAGTGAACGAAAATAGCGTTCTATTTACTTCCATACACCTTTGAGAAAGTCCATATATAACAATTACTTATGTACTTAAAGAGTGTATTCTACTATGTAGATGATGAACTATCCACAATGCTATTAACTTGAAAAATTGGGCATGCAATTTCTTTCTTAATATTTCTACTATTCCAACAATTGTAAGTAGTACTTTTAAATGGTCAAAACAAAACAACTAGATAAAATATGCTAGTTTGTCTTTTACCAATTATACAGTAATTAGTCTAGCTTCTAATTTAATAACTCAGAAAATATGCAATTTTCTTAACTATTAAAATTTGCTTACGAGTTACGTATTTAGAATTTAGACAATTCTAATTGTCCTATCATACCTTTCTTCATTCATGAAAAGGAATAGGATTGAATCTCACTCTTTTTTATGAAAAGAGGACTAGGTTTATTCTTTTAGCAAAGTTGACTATACCAAAAACCCTTACAGGTGTAGATCAATTTACCAATACAGGAATAACCTACGTTTACGGTTTAATGTTGCATTAATACATTTAAAGAATTAGCAAAATTCAATTTTAGTATTTTCGATAATTAAACTTTTCAAGAAAATAAAATACCAAAGGTAATATTCATATAACCATATAATTTTCTCGAAAACTAGGATCCAAATTATCGTAGTTCCATTACATCAGTTGATCTGCTAGTAACGAAAACACATAATAGGGTAATCTGTCGAACAATAATTGGCAAACAATTTCCAATTCCTAGATCATTATGGGATTTATATTTTCCAATGCTATTGCAAATATAAACATGTTTCATCCCATCTTATGCCATTGAGTCAAAGTCTCACTTCCTACTCAACTTAAGTGTCTAACTTAAAGAACTGCAAATATGTCCATGTAAGGTATCACTTTACATAGAGATTTACCTCTCCATCATAATCTAGCCAAGTACTCTCATGACATAAATTGCAACTTCAAGTGTTCCTTTTAATTAGATGGCATATAACTTAATTTAAAGGGGTAGTAGTTTTGATTTTATGTGGTCAAATCAAAGATGTACAAAGATGTCATGCATTCATCTTGTAGCATAATTTTAATAAAAAACTTTTTATTACCAATTCATAAAGATCAAATTATCAAATTTTTGATTGAGGTATTTGGTTCACCAATCAAGGAATTTAGTATTAATTATCATCCATTATACCGTACTTTTGCATAAGTGTAAACACTTAGTGTTTCGGGTAATTACCACCGAAGTGGCGCATGGAATTAAAACTAATTCGCCCTTAAGATGAGTTTGTACATTTATGGCTTACTTAGTAGCTCCATTCGAACTTACAGGGGGCAGAGGACCAGGTAAGCGCAAAGCATAACATTAGACATACTTTCAGTGTGACTGTGCGCACTTCTTTATTAACCCCTTTATAGTTCATTCTCTTGGGTGAGCCGTTCAGACCATTTGTACCAAAATCACCAATCAATTAAACTATTGAAAACTTAACTCTTCCAAAACAAATCAAATTTCACCATTGTTTAGTCCGTATTATTTTTCTATTCAAAATTACCCTTTGCTTAAAACTGTCGCACATAATAAACAAAAAAGTAAACAAATAAAAAATAAACAACTAAAAACAATGTGCACATAATAAACAATTTATACGTGTAAACAAGTAGCCACATGCAACTTATTCGATAAAACCCTATTAATAATCAATGTCTAGGTTAAATTAATGTATATATTAATTTAGGGCTTTCACTCTCCCAATTGAAAATGAGCCACATACATCGACGAATCGATTGCGTAAACCCATAATTAATGATATACCAAATTGCACATAATTGATTCATTAATGTATATAATTGGAGTCTTACCCAATTCAAGATTTATCGTAAATAAACATGTGATAAAAATATCTTAACAATTAAACAATATTCAAGCAACTATCCATGACAAACATGCATGTATTATCATGGATATAACATAACAATTATTCAATGAGTCACAAGATCTCATACAATTCCATGTCACATAACACTTTATTCATGAATTTATCACGTAACAAATATATTAAATCTAGGTTTCGATATAGATAACATAACAATTAATATAAACCCTAAAAAAAAATCGACTAAAAAATTTTAGGGTTTCCACCCATAAAAAAAAATTTCGATCCATAAAAGATTTTTAAAACCAAATTAGGGCAAAAGTCCTAACCCTAAAATTAGGGTTTATATAATCATAACCAAAACCCTAGAATAAATCATATCAAACACAATACAATATCCGTTTTTTACGTGTTTAGTAATTAATCACTCATTAAAACCAAGCTCGTGATGCCACTGTTGGAATTATATAACATGACATTCAAAAATAAAACACAAAACATCAAAGCAAGTGCGGAAGCGTATAGGATCATATAATTAATAATTAATTAACTAAAGAATAAAGTATGCGTACCTTACTTGATTCTAGCCGAACAAGAATTAAATCCACAAAGTAGCAATTAGGATGAACCCTAATTAGCGTTTATAGGATTATAAGAATTACCCCTTACCGTTTTGTAATTCAATCCAAGAATAATAACAAAAGTATGTTATTACCGCGTTCTTGTACACACGTACTAAAACAAAGTAAAGTAATGCTAGTTTTAATTAAACAAAATAATTATGTTTTGGAAAAGATGATGATCGACACCCATAAGGGTTGTACGATCGGTTTCTAACACAAAAACACACAAACACCTTTTGGTTTTAGGTTATGAGTACAAGAGATGCAAAACACAAGACCCCTAGCCTTGTATATATACTTAGCAAAACTTGGAGAACAAGTTGAGTTGGATATGGATTGGGTTTCCTTGTGGCCGATCGGATGGAGTATCCCACAAGGTATTCCGAAACCTTCCAAATATTGATTTGCATTCTAGTCCTTTCCAATTAAATTTAACGACCGTTAGTCCATTACAACTAATTACTTAACGTCCGTTATAATTATTTCATTTAATTAATAAATAAATATAACTATTATATTTAATTATTAACTTTAATTCTCATACGTAAAGTGTGCAATCCCGTGGTCTCGAGTTCGATCCTAACACACGTCTATTAATTTATTGTCCATAAAACCAACACTTGATACATAGCAAATGTGCACCTACACAAAACATTGTGTGCGCCATGATGCATAAATGTTGTGCGTCGGGATGCACAAGCTTGTAAAATGTTGTGTGTGCGCCTGGATGCGTCTTTATCACTCGGTGCAAATATTTTATAAATGGTGTGTGATCTTGGATCTTGGCCGATGGATGTTGTGGAGTAAATAAATCTTTTTGTGGTGGATTTTGGCCGATGGATGTGTTTGTATGGTCAAAGAGAAAAATATAAGAGATGTTAGGCGGGTAAGTATTTAATGTGGAAGGAGATAAGGTAAGTAGTCAATGCTAGTATTTAATTTATTCAAAATACTAAGCGCACTTGAGGTAATGCGCCTGCTTTATATGCATTATGGTTCAATTTGGTAATATGAAGAAAATTGGTTCCTTTTGGTTGAAGAAGTATAATATTAAGTTTTGTACTTACTAAATTTTAAGACAAATAAGTACAATCTATATATAGGAGTAAGATTAAATGTTTTCTCATAAGTTTCAATAGAAAAAGAAAAATTGTTTACTCTTGTGAATTGCAAAATTATGTTTGCAACATGGTCATATTCTTAGTTTATTAATCAAATACGAGTAGTACCAAACTACCAATGGTAGTGAACGAGTGTTGGAAAACCCGCGCGATGCAGCGGGATTGCTTAAAGGACTTACTTTGCAACGACATTTAAACCTTAGGGGTTGTTTTTGCCAAGTTGCGAAAGATTATTAATGTTAAAGGACTTATTTTGCAGCGACACTTGAACCTCAGGGGCTGTTTTCGCCAAATTGTCAAAGTTTGCAATTAATGCAAACACTTTGGTTGCAATGGGTCCTGCCTTTTAGTATAGTTAATAATAATTGCAAGTAAAATAAAGAGTTAATTACGTTTCAAATAAGACTTCTAGCTCTTTCATTAAGAGCAGTCCCATTCATAACGGGGTAACGCCCGTTAATGGGCAAATAACGCCGTTATCGGCGTTACCCCCTTGGAAGTTATGTTGTTTCACGCCGTTGGTCCCTCCCCGTTAAACCCTTAACGCCCGTTATTGGGTTTTTTTTTTTTTTTTTTTTTTTTTTTTTTTCCTTTTCTTTTTTCATTTATGCCCCTAAATGAGGGGTTGTTTTTGTAAATTGTTGGGAATGTTATTGATGTTATTGGGATGTTATGGATGAGAGTGTTTTTTGGGGATGTTAATGTTAAATGTTAAAGCTGATGTGGCGCTGACGTGGACGGTGTTATTGGTGTTATGGATGGGAGTGCTCTAATGGATGGATGAGTGTAGCCTTGCTTTTATGCTCTATGAGTCTGCTATTCATGCATCATGTACATGCAATAAAGACAAATTTAAGGCTTAAGTCCATGTTTAATTGTTTGGGCAGAAAAAGTTTTTTTTGATAGTGATGCAAATATATCAGAAAATGTCTGTGTAAAGTTATCGAAAATAATATTTATTGATTTTTTTTTAACAAAATAATATTTATTGATGAAACCATTAAAATGTTATTCAATATTTTAAACTAAGGAAATATCACAATGCATTACACATTCAAATAGCTAGAGATGCATGTTAAGTAACTAAAGAAACTTTAATTTTGTCGTTACAAAGATATTGTGTAAATCAACTACTACCAAATAGCATAGTGATAAGTAACACAACCTCTTCACAAAAAGTTTAGCGTTCATACCTCACTATGTACACATTCGAACATGTAATAGAAAAGGTCTGAAATGATCATGATCATAACTCACGTGTATACCGTCGTTAAACATCGTACATCTAAGTCAAATATTCACCATTTTTGTTTAAAGATCGTGCAAATCAAATTGTTCAACCATTTTTGTTTGTTAGTTTTAAATAAAAAGTTCCCTACCTAACTCCGAGCTGCTTTGAAATGAGTACTTCCGAATCAGTTATAGTCAACAACTGATAAATGACATATTTATGTTTTGTAACACTACCTCTTAAAATCAATAATTGAAGTGGAGACTTCACATAGCTCATAAGTCATAAGTATAGGCTTTTATGTCATTTAATGTTATTGATTTTTTTATCTACAACTATTTTCATGAACGAGAGAAAAGATACTTGGCCTATGTCGTTACTAAGACTTCACTAGAATGCAGATATATAATCCACGTGAGTTAAATCGCATACAAGATGATTGTAAGTTTTGTAACACATTTTGTTGTGTTTGCCTAACTAGTACACTCTAATACTCTATAAGTGATCATACTTACAAAGTTGCAATTAACCACATTTTGAGGTTTATATTGGGTTGCCGGTTACAAGAAAACTTGTTCTTGAATAAGCTCATGATCATTGGTTATTTGGTTATATTCATTTTCTGGTTTTGAGTAGACCATTAATGTATTGAAGCCTGAACAAAGGCCCTGGGATGAGCCCAAGACTATGGCCACATCACATGAGAGTAAATACCAATATGGGGTGAGGAGGAACCACACTGCAGTCCGCAAACCCTAAAAAAAGACCGCAAAATTCACACCGCAAAAAGTGATCCATAACAATAACAGATGGTGCGGTTTTTGAAAATAGAATAATCGCATTTTACGGTGAGGGTTGGGTTTTTACCCAAAAACTGCACCAAAATAACCGCACTGCACCACTATATCATATTCAATTTTTTTTTTTTAAATAACAACCAAAAATTTATAATTTTTGTTATGATAAAATGCTTTTATTTATACTTTTATAATTAATTAGTTCAAACACAATTTAATAATTAATTATTATATGAGTTTCTAGGTAATATAACTTTATTTTCTTTTAATTTGTCATCGAAGTTTATAAAAATTTTCATCTCATTCGACTTTTACTATTGTATAGATTTATAATTTTATACTAATACATCACATTTTGTATATATGTATCAACCAATCATGTAACCTTATGATATATTTATTCAATAATAAATATATGCCAAAAATTATAATTTGAAAAAAAAAAACAAAATTAACCCAAAAACCCGCAAAACCAAACCGCAAAAACCGAAATCGAAAAATCGCGCGGATGTGGATTCTCATATTTTAAAAACCGCAATTGCGGATGCGGATTAATTTTTACCATAAACACCACCAACCCGTATCATGCTCACCCCTAATACTAATACATGAAACAAGAAAATTTGAAAAGTAGTTAGAGGGTGTTTGGCTGTAAAACGGAATCACTACACGCATGGATACGAGAATTGGTTTATAAACCCATCTTCTTTGATGGGTTTAGAAAATGTTTGATTTTGTGAGTTTGATAATTGATACCCATTATCAATAGCAAAACCCACTAACCAAATAATTGTATTTGGAATGAAAGTCATACCTTCATTCTCATACTCTAAAACCAAACACCCCCTTATTTCACATCAACTAGCTAGTGCAACGTTACCAAAAACAAAATATCCTATTGACCCGGATTCACTTAGAATCTAAATAAAAAGTTTCACAAATTGAAGACTGGTTGGGGCTTAAACTTGTTTGTGACCCGAAGTAAACTTTAGGCTAGTGAAGAAACCTATTTCAACTGGACGACTTGTTCATTCAAAAGCTCGGTTTGGATCAATTTAGACCAGTTGAAAGTGAGATTAGGAGAACATAAGTGAACAAGAATGGTAGTGCAAGCTTTGTAAAAGATGAATCCGATGAGGAATACGAGGGTTGACAGTTTTTGAATCTTTCGTGGGTGAAGTGTCAACACTTTCTGAAACCTTCGTAAGTGAAGTGTCGACAATTTCGAGAATAACATTTTATGTTGATATATGGATTTTGGATACCGGAGCCTCCTATCACATGATATTTGTTGGTGTTTAATAATTTTACAAAACAATTTATATATGTATTTAACATATAAGAGATTCAAATATATTAGATCAAAGATAGCGGAAGCAAGTAAAAACACCAAAAGGGAACATATGATTAATACAATTAATCACGTAATTAAATAAGTGTTACCAACCTTATTTGCTCGGTATGATCAAAGAAACCAAATAATCAATGTAAATTATCTTTACAGTTGATCCACACTACACGTTATGCAATACCCTTAAAATGATAGTCCTAACACCACCCAAAAGCGTAAGCCTTTACGTCTTAAACGTGGATGACAAAAGACGAAACCAAACCCTAAGTGGGTGTTCGGTGGACCGGTTTTAGGAGAAAGATGCAGGTTTTACTGACCAGGTTTTAATATTTATAATGTCTCGTTATACCTATGGTTTACCCTAATGCACTAACGGGCAGTGTACCCGGTCGTGTGTAGTGTAGTAATGGTAAAACCGAGGTCGTCCCAAGAGATATGTGTGTTGGATTATTACTAAGTCTAGGTGTCACAGTTTTTAATGTGATTTCGATAAGGAATTAATTAATTAACTACTAAAGCAAATAAAAGGCAACGGTTTAATCAATAGAGGAGAGTGGTGCTAACCTAGTTATTCCTCCTAGCTAGTAATGTCTACGTCTAAATACTTCCAATTACTTCAGGTGGGGTCAAATTCGAGAGGACAGTATTTGGTCAATTCGCCCTAACCTATCAGCAAAGATGCCACCACTGGAGAAGTCAGGTGTCCCTTCATAAGTCCAGTTGTTCCTGGTCCCCTAAGCCAAGTCATTAAGTACAGCTACATGCTAGATTTATAATAGTGAGTGCCCGGGCGTTAGCAACTTAAACACTCACCCCCTAATTCTTAAGTTCATCCAAACGGTAGGTGATCAGTTGGTCAAATCGCACAAGTAGAAAGGGTCTTCAGTTGGTCATATCTTACTCTTCCCGTCTCAATCTACTCACTTAGGGTCAGTTGGTCATATCTCCTAAGCAACTAGCCTCTACCGCCATTCAAAACTACCGAAACAAGGGTAGCTACCAATAAACTATGCATGCATACACTTAGAAATAATTATACGGAAGTAATATAAACGTAAACAAAACAATTAAGGAATCATAACTAGGCCAGCACCAAGAGGTGCTTAGCCGCTCATATTAACCATACAAATCAATTCAATATTCAATGTTACGAAATACATGAATCGAAAGTAAAGAAAATATAAAATGCTAATGCTTATAGTAGGGGAGTGATTTCTCCCTTGGAGACAGCTCTTTATGCTCCTCTAGACCTGCCTTTGGCTTCTTCCCATGTTCTTTGGTTGTGGTGTGTGAAATGGGATGATCTGGAATGCTGGAAATTGTGGGGTATTTATAGGCCAGATCTGGATTACGGCGTAACTAATATAATAGTTACGTCGTAATCTTCAATTTCTTCGTAATTTGCACTAGATCTGCTGGTTACGGCGTAACCTTGTAAGTGGTTACGCCGTATCTTCAATATTTCTTGGTTACGCCGGAGTTTATGCAATAGTTACGGCGTAGTTATCAGCGGCGTGGAACCTCATTTGACCTAATATAGTTACGTCATAGTCTTCTGTGAGAGTTACGCCGTAATCTTCTAATGAGTTGGCTATCTGAGTCACGCTTTAGTTACGGCGTAATGTGAGAGATGAGTTACGCCATAACTTCTTCAAAGTGAGCATACTCTGATAAATCTTTGATAATTTTCTCTAATTCCGCGTCTCTTTAGCTCCAATGCTCGTAATTTACCTGAAAGCGGAAAACAATGGAAAACAAGCGTAAATCCATATAAATGATATAAATTACAAGCATTATCGGGGGAAATTGACACTTAATATTCAGGACTATTTGATGTTATCAAATATCCCCCCACTTGAACTCTACTTGCCCTCAAATAGACCTTATTAGAAAGATTCCCAAAAAGATATCTCCCATAATCTGGAAAATATAAGTTTACAAATCCCTTATGCTAGAATAAAACAAAGCCGAACACCTCAAGAAATGAGAACGAAACACTCAAATCTCTCAACTATTCTAAGTGTCAATTTCAGGGTGATCACTCAATCGCACAGTCATAGCATGTATTCTATCATAAGCTTGGCGGTTACAAAAATCTCCACCACTAGAGTTAAGGGCTAAACAATTTTCGAAGGCAATATGGGTAGACACGACAAAGGTTAAGGGGATGACTCGTCATTACTAACATGTCACGGCGAAGTGGAAAAAATCAATGATACATGACCAAATCCATGGCCAAGACACCAAAGATTGCTCGCTGCATCACCTAGACACGCTTCATGACTAAAGGGTTGGATAAGACATGGGATATATAAATGGTGTAAAATAAAAATCAAGCAGGTGGTCTAAATCTATAACCAAGTCATCACCACTTATCGTCCGCCCAAAGTTCAAGCTTTGAATTCAAGAAACTGGATCATGAAGTACCAGGTAGATGTGTCATTAGAAAACGTCATGATGGGCACACTACCTTTTCTCCAACTGTCGGCATAATTACCAACTCCAATCTTCGAATGTGACCGAGGTGGCCTCCTCGATACTAAATCTATATAAAGCTCATAACACAGTGCTTATAACAATGCACTTTACAATAACTGAATAACATAACAATTTTTTTATTTTTTTGTTTTTTTACATAAAAATAATAACTAAACATAATATCCCCCCACTTGAGATGAACAACGGGAATTCGGGGGGTCTTCAATGATCTTCAAGAATATGTCGTCGACGAAAGCGTGATTTTCGAACCTTTCCACTTGAACCTTGAACTTTGGCAAATGTTGACTTCCCAATCACAAATAAAGACTACAGGGTAGGCTAAGGTGTATAGGTGTATCGAAACAATACATTGGGTTAACAAAATGAAAGGAATGGCTCAAAAGGGTGTATCTAGGGGTATCTTGCACTAAAGGTGAGTACAACAAAAGGGTTTCACATGGGGGTTGAGAAGTCGAGGTGACTAATCGATAGACACACAATGGTAGGCTATTTTGGTGATAATCCTATAATATTGCATTCTTAAACTGAAAAGTCCAAATACATCGAGCTAACTCAACATACCTCGTCTATTGTCTCGAAATGATGCAAAGGCCAAGTTCTAAAGTTTACAAGCTATCGGCACACTCATAATTTGGTGGATTTGGGGTAAAATATTGGAAACGGATAAGGCTGATCTCACCATATAATATCAAGGGTTGTATGTTCTCGGCTAAGGTCTAATCTAGTTAGGTTAAGAAAAACATGTCAAAATTTTAAAAATGGCATAATTTTTCAAAATAAACTAGAAAAACGAGGGCAAAATAAAGTTTAAAAGATAATTCTACTCCCGTCCCCCCACTTGAATTGTACAAAGTCCCTTTTGTACTAAGCGTTAAATAAAGGTGAAGAGATAAGTAGAATTAGAGCGAGAACTTCCCTGAAATTTGCTCCAAAAAGAAAGAAGGCCCACGAAAAAGAGACGTGCCTTCGTATAAGCATCCATGAACAAACTTCAATCCCTGAAATCATACTACCGACAAGCATAATTCTAAAAAAAATAAAAAATGAAAAATGAAAAACAAACCTAACTCACTTTCGTAGGAATCACGGTTGCATTTAGCATATGCAACATGCCTTTTAAACCACTTGGTGTCCCAAGTGGACGAGTGAAGTCTCGTGAGGGTTTACAGGGAACATACCCACAAGGTTCATTTAAAATACTAATACAAGGTTATTGTGTTTTATAATGAAAGAAGGAAAGCAGAGGAAAGTTACGTCGTAACTTCTAGAGGGAGTTACGCCGTAACTGGCAAAACCTGACATACGCTGTAAGAGTGTAGCTACGGTGTAACCACGGAGATGGTATTACGCCGTAATCGGTAATGCGTCTGAAATTCTGCTGCAAGGGGTAGGTTACGGCGTAACCACTGAGATGAGTTACGCCATAACTATGGTCAGATCATCAAGCTGCAGCAGCAATCACTCCAAGTTTCCTGCAAAAATGGTTAAAAACACAAAACCCTACAGAAATGGAAATAAAACAAAAGAAAGGGATAATTCGGGTTGTCTCCCAAAAAAGCACTTTTCTTTATTTACGAGTCTTTAAGTTAGACTCAGAGCCGCGGGGCTTTATGGGGGCCTTTGGACTTGGCCGACTTCCTCAACTAGTCGGCGGCACTCATTCTTCCATTTGTTAAAACCCTTTTTTCTTGCAGTGTTACCGATGCCATATGTTCCAAATTTTTGTGAAAGCCACTCATTACATGACTTTCCCCAGTCATCACCTTCAGCTATAAGACTGCTTGTTATACTTATGCTTGATCTCTCATCATTAGTTATTGCATTAGTAAGACGATAGTCATTGTACTTGCATTTTAATTGCTTAACCAATCCTTTATCGATTTCTGATTCTCCAAATCTTATTTTGTACCAATATTCGAACGCTAATTTCTTAAATGTAATATCATGTCTTTCAGTCTCGTGAGGGTATATCCATCCATCCGCCATTCTTTTAAAAGATTCTCGAAAAGGATTACACTAGGGCCATGCTGTTACTGATTCGTTATCCATGGTTAATATCGGGTTGCAGAAAGGTTTTTTTGGGATCGGAGCTTCCTTAATACCTTGGATCTGGACAGTCTTTTCCTGTTTCTGCTTACAATTATCAACATTCTCTCCACTATTATTAGTACTAGGATCATAATGTAAAGGAGGATCGGGTAATCGAACATTAACAACATCAACATTTTTTGAACTTTCAAATTTTGGTTTTAACTGCTCTTTCATACTAAAAGTTATTCATTCATTTTCAGTTCCCAAAAAAATTTGTTTTTCAAAAACCTTAATTTGAGCCCTACAAGTGGCCAGAAAAGGTCTTCCAACAATTAAGTTGTAAGCCTCCCGCTTCCCCGTGTCAATTACCACAAAATCAGTGGGAAAAAAGAATTTTCCAATTTTTAGGAGCACATTATTTACTACTCCCCTAGGTACAGCCTTAGAGGAATCAACCATTTCTATCATCATTGTTGTCTCTTTTAAATTTGTAAGTTTTATTTTATCAAACAAAGTGGTAGAAATAAGGTTTACCCCGGCCCCCAAATCAGCTAATGCGGGAATCTTAATATTACCAATAGTGCATGGAAGAAGAAAACTTTCCTGGTATTGTTGCTTCTCAGGGAGTTGGCTTGGCAGGATCTCGTCATCTTCTGATTTACCATCTTCTTTCAGGTAATTAATCCCGGATAGATCATTGGTGATAGAAGATGTGCACTGTTCTCTCTTTGCCTTATCTTGCGCAAATATGGCTTTGCAGGCAATAGCTTTGGCATTACTGGTCTCAAGGTTTTTAGCTAATTGCCCAATATGTGTTTCGTGGTTTTTAATTGCAGCATCTTGGTTCCGCAGGTTCATGTTGGTGTCTTTTTTCACCTTGACCATCCATTCCTTGAGCTTATCTCCCTTTTGTGTAGATTCTTCGATGTGCCTATGCATTATTTCTTCAAGGCTAGGTCTAGGAGGATTGTTGTTGATTCTTGTGTAGAATCTTGGGGACTTTTCTTGATATTTGGCCCCATTATCATAGTATCTGTTGAAAGGGCTCCCACTTACATATTTTACTTCTCCGATCCTTTTAACTTCCTCATTGGAGGAACATTCCTTAGTAGGTGGAGCTCCATTTCGTTCTACTTGAATGGAATGCACATTTTCCTTGAGCTTTTTCATGTCTCTTCCGAGGATTTCTAATTTGTTGTTTATTGCTGCAAGGCCTTCCATATTTCCATTCTTACTTCGGTTGCTCCCCCCATTGTGCCATTTATGAGAGTGGTCAGCCATCTTTTGAATAGTTTCCAATGCCAATGTTGGAGTCATCCCAGGAATCGGCCCTTGTGAATCGATCATTTGTCTCGAGGAGATGTTCAGACCTTTGTAAAAGAAGTTCACTTTTTGTTGGCTGTTGAGGTCGTGAGTAGGGCATTTATATAATAATTCGTTATACCTTTCCCATGCCTGGTACAACGTTTTATCACCCTCTTGTTTGAAATTATTGATTTCTTCTAATTGCTTAGCAGTCTTAGATGAAGGACAGTATCTCTGAATGAAATACTTCTTTAGGATAGGCCAAGTGTTGACTGTTCCGGCAGGTAATCGATCAACTCATCTTTTAGCAGCTCCGGTAAGAGAAATAGGGAATACCCGTAACATTACAGTATCGTTTGAGACTCTAGGAATTTTGAATAGGCTGACAATATATTCCACGTTGTTTATATGTTCATGAGCATCATCAGTAATGCTTCCAGAGAAGGGATTTGCATGCAATTCCCTCATGAATTGAGGTTTGATTTCGAATTGAGCATCTTCTGCGATAGCAGGCCAAACAATCCCTGGTCCTTGTTCTTCCCTTGTTACTGCTAAATATTCCTCAAGAGTGAGGTCATCAATATTAACAATTTCCATGGTACCTGAAAACTTGAATAGTGATCGTGAGAACTTAAGAAATTTTAAAACAAAACGAAAATGAAAGACTTAATAGCAATCCTAATATAACTTCCCGGCAGCGGCGCCAATAACTTGATGCAGGTTTTACTGACCAGGTTTTAATATTTATAATGTCTCGTTATACCTATGGTCTACCCTAATGCACTAACGGGCAGTGTACCCGGTCGTGTGTAGTGTAGTAATGGTAAAACCGAGGTCGTCCCAAGAGATATGTGTGTTGGATTATTACTAAGTCTAGGTGTCACAGTTTTTAATATGATTTCGATAAGGAATTAATTAATTAACTACTAAAGCAAATAAAAGGAAAAGGTTTAATCAATAGAGGAGAGTGGTGCTAACCTAGTTATTCCTCCCAGCTAGTAATGTCTACGTCTAAATACTTCCAATTACTTCAGGTGGGGTCAAATTCGAGAGGACAGTATTTGGTCAATTCGCCCTAACCTATCAGCAAAGATGCCACCACTGGAGAAGTCAGGTGTCCCTTCATAAGTCCAGTTGTTCCTGGTCCCCTAAGCCAAGTCATTAAGTACCGCTACATGCTAGATTTATAATAGTGAGTGCCTGGGCGTTAGCAACTTAAACACTCACCCCCTAATTCTTAAGTTCATCCAAATGGTAGGTGATCAGTTGGTCAAATCGCACAAGTAGAAAGGGTCGTCAGTTGGTCATATCTTACCCTTCCTGTCTCAGTCTACTCACGTAGGGTCAGCTGGTCATATCTCCTAAGCAACTAGCCTCTACCGCCATTCAAAACTACCGAAACAAAGGTAGCTACCAATAAACTATGCATGCATACACTTAGAAATAATTATACGGAAGTTATATAAACGTAAACAAAACAATTAAGGAATCATAACTAGGCCAGCACCAAGAGGTGCTTAGCCGCTCATATTAACCATACAAATCAATTCAGTATTCAATGTTACGAAATACATGAATCGAAAGTAAAGAAAAGATAAAATGCTAATGCTTATCGTAGGGGAGTGATTTCTCCCTTGGAGATAGCTCCGTATGCTCCTCTAGACCTGCCTTTGGCTTCTTCCCACGTTCTTTGGTTGTGGTGTGTGAAATGGGATGATCTGTAATGCTGGAAAACGTGGGGTATTTATAGGCCAGATCTGGGTTAAGGCGTAACTAATATAATAGTTACGTCGTAATCTTCAATTTCTTCGTAATTTGCACTAGATCTGCTGGTTACGGCGTAACCTTGTAAGTGGTTACGCCGTATCTTCAATATTTCTTGGTTACGCCGGAGTTTATGCAATAGTTAGGGGTAGTTATCAGCGGCGTGGAACCTCATTTGACCTAATATAGTTACGTCGTTGTCTTTTGTGAGAGTTACGCCGTAATCTTCTAATGAGTTGGCTATCTGAGTCACGCTTTAGTTACGGCGTAATGTGAGAGATGAGTTACGCCGTAACTTCTTCAAAGTGAGCATACTCTGATAAATCTTTGATATATCTCCAATTCCGCGTCTCTTTAGCTCCAATGCTCGTAATTTATCTGAAAGTGGAAAACAATGGAAAACAAGCGTAAATCTATATAAATGATATAAATTACAAGCATTATCGGGGGAAATTGACACTTAATATTCAGGACTATTTGATGTTATCAGAGAAGGAGAGAATGAGAGATTTAGCTTGTATGTTAAGTTATGTTATATGAATTAAGATTAAAGGCCTTATATTTATACTATCACAAGGGCTCTAAATCCTTCTTGAAATAACTTTCAACCTAAACAACTCTTTCCAACCCCCCCCCCCTTTAACCCTTGGCAGATTTTCCTAAGTGGCAAATTAGTTTTTCCCTAATTTTTTGATTTAACTAGTTTAGCTATCATACAATATCAATAATTAACTAATAGGTATTTAACCTTTATTATTAATACACTATATAAAAAATACATATGTTAAATAACTTATAAATCATTTCGGTGTTAATATAATGTAAATACACTAATTATATTATAACTTAAAGTAAATAAGTGTATTTGTGTGTGACCTCATAGGCTCACATAAAATTAGCGTATAAATATGTAATGTTCCTTGAGCATATTCCATCAATATTATCACGTGATTTTTTTTATTACTTTTAAGGAACGGGGTAGAAAGGTTAGGTTGGGTGATCATAGAGTGAGTAGTATCCAGGGTAGTGGTATTATAAAAATTGAAATATTTAATGGGACAGTAAGGACACTTGATTATTGGTATGTTCCTGACCTTAGGAAGAATCTCATTTCCTTGGGAGTGTCCGCAAAACGTGGTCTAAAGTATTTTGGTGAGGACGATTTGGTAAATGTGATGAAGGATTCTCTAGTGATAATGAGAGGTGGGTAAAACCAAGGAATCTACTTCTTCGATGGTAGCTCGATTATTGGATCGGAGGCTATTTCCCAAACCTTAGAGGATAGAAATGATAAAACAGAGTTGTGGCATCGTAGATTGGGTCATAGGAATGTACAGGGAATGTTAGATGGATGTGTGACTGAAAAAATGAAATTTAGCGAAGCTTGTATTCAAGGAAAACAACGCAAGCTAAAGATTGGTTCCGGTAAACATACTTCGAAGGAAATCCTCTAGTACATTCATTCATATTTGTGATGACCCTCCCCCGTGAAGTCTCAAGGAGGCTACATCTACTTTGTAATGTCCATTGATGATTTCTCAAGGAAGGTATGGGTGTATTTTCTGAAGTCTAAAGATGAAATGTTTGGTAAGTTCAAAAAGTAGGAGAACATGGTGGAAAAGGAGACTGGAAAATTGGTCAAGATGCTCCAAACTGACAATGGGTTAAAGTTCTTCAATGCACCATTTGAAAACTTCTATAAGTCGGAAGGTATAGTGAGACACTGTATTGTACGTTACATACCACAATAGAACGAAGTGGCAAAACGGATGAACTAAACACTCATGCAGCGTGCTCAGTGCATGCGGATATTTGCTGATCTATCAAAGAGTTTATGGAAACTACCTGCCTGGTCGTAGGATTCTTGCCAGTCGAATATTTTGATCCCATCTATCTAGGATTACTAAAATCGACTCACATAGGGTTTTGGTAAACCCATATCAGTCTTTCTTCTTCCCTAAGATATCTTGTTTACTTAATGTTTTAGTTTGGTAACCTACGGTTTTCAAATATGGTCTCAGCTTAATTTTAGTAAAGTTTTCACTTTACCAAAAATATCCAAAACCATAAATCATACAGGTAAAACATAACTGCTTGCATACAAGAAAAACAAGGTAAACCTACTTTTGCAATCAGCATGAAAAACAATCTTGGGTACCCAGTATCCTCATAAAGTCGACAACTTTAGGGTTTAGAAAAACCTAATGAATTGACTTTATGATATAAACACATAAACCCTAATTGATTACAAGAACCTAGTTTTTGCAATTCCCATGACAACACGAATTAGGGTTTTCCATGTTTGATCCCGGATACTCAGTATCCTCATAAAGTTGACACCTTTAGGATAAAAAAAAACCCCTAATGGATCGACCCTAAGTGATAAAAAACACACAAACCCTAAACTGATCACAAAAGTTATAAAACCCTAGTTGTCAATCAAAGCAAAAACCCTACAAATATTTGATTTTTTTTACAAAAGAAACACTTACTAAGAACCTTAGCTAGGTTATATATGATTATGGTGGATCTGATACCAATGTAGGGATTTGTTGGTCGCCGCATGTCCTATAAAACATGCACAACACAAAATTAACACATAAAGGCCATGCATACCAAAACCCTAATATCAAGATATCCTATTTAGAGATATAACCTAAACCTAAACATGCTGTAAGGGTACTTATAGAATACTTTCTTGTTCTTGCAAGATGTAAGCTTCAACATCAGTCTGTTGTCTGCTGGGTGCAAGGAATCACCATCTTCTTCTTGATGCTTCCATCTACGATAGACCCATAGGGTTTATAGGGAGAATCGTCACTTGGGTTGCGTCAGATATCTACTGGTACTGCACATGAAGAACTAGGGCTACGAATCTACGCAAATTAAGTGAGTACGAAATGGGTAAAGTCGATTGAAAGTCTATGGAAAACGTAGAGGGGGGGGGGGGGGTGAATACTTTTCCATTTAAAAACTTAAAACTTTTATATCAAATAACCGATCAAGTGGGGCGTAATATGAAAACTATCAACAATAGTCTTGCAACTACTAGACATAGTAGAAAGCAATAAATCAAGCATGTCATAATAGCACAAATATAGAAAAAATATAAATACCATGCCATAACACAAACATAATCGACACAATATAAGCAGCTAGCCACACAAGCATAAACGTAATGCAAATATATATGTAAAGCGGTAATGCGAAAATAACCATAAAGTGATAAGTAAAGAAAGCGCAAACCGGATACGGTGATTTATAGTGGTTCGGTCACGAAGCTTCTCTTCACCCTACTCCACTCCCCGAGTACCCAACTAGATAGTTACTTCACTAATCAACAAGCTCCTTCTCGGAGGAGAAAACCACACAACGTCACTTACGTTATTTTTCGACACTAAGCTAAATGCGAGTACTAATCAAGCTAGTACTAATCTCACACACGATCTACCCAATCTTATATGATCTACATGATCTACCCAATGTACACGATCTACCCGATCTGCCCGATCTACAAGATCTACACAATCTACCCGATCAACACGATCTACCCTATCTATACGATCTTCATGATCTACACATTATCAACACAAGCTACACAATATCTCCTCGACCTCCACAAGATCACAATTATCCACACAAACTAACTAAACAAGAGGATAGACAACTTGATGTATAACTAGATACAACAAGTATGTAGCAAATGTTACGAGTGCACTATACTAACACTACAACACTTTGTATCTTCTTGATACGATGTGTTCTTCTCTTGCACTAGTAGAGGAATGAAGGTGATCATTTGGTTGGATGATTGGATCACTCTTAAACAAACTAAAACTAACTAAATGATCAAAGAAAGTGATATAAATAAGAAGGGATTAGAACAGAGAAAACTGACTGGAAAAATCAAGTTGGAAGTGTAAAATGGTCCACTATTTATTAACAAAGAAAAAACTAGTCATCACAGACAGACGATACCATTATTTTTCAGATGGCACCACTAAATTTAACGGTGTCTTCGAGTATTTAGTGGTACTGTACGTACCAAAAATGCTCCCTTTTTTGTTTTTAATGGTGAAGGTTTATTTGAGTTGTTTGGAGCTATTTTGAGAGGGAAAATAGTAGTTACTATTTTTGAAATAATTTTCTCAAATAAAACATTTCTTTCTAATTCAAAATAATTTGTAAAAATATTTTTGAAAAAATATTTTGTCATATTTATAAAAATGTGATGTTTAGAACAAAAAATTTATTTCTTTGATCATCCTTCAAGTTTTAACTTTGTTTGTTCGTACCTTGAGTGATTTACGTCGAAATGGAAATTTACGACTGAGTTGAAGCATACTTAAGACTTCGAGAGATGTTGATGTAAGTATGCATTGATGATTTGTGTTTACAAGTAACTTGCGCATTTTACGTTATGCATTACAAGTTACATGTTTGTCATTATTAAAAATGTAAAAACCGTTTAGTTTAAATATCGTAATATTTGCACGAACAAAGTCAACTAGTAGTCTTAGGGTTTGCCAATCCTTAAGTTCGACCGATTTATGGAGAGGGGAAGGAGAATTTCGGTTAGGGATATGTGTTGGAGGAATGGGAATTAGTCTAGGGATATTCGGCCGACCATACACCCTAAGGGTTATGATTTTACTTTTTATGTACTTAGTATATTTATCCCGGATAAATATATACACCTTGGACAATTACCGTTTTACCCTCAATGAGAATACAATCATATTTTCATTTCCTCTTCATTTCCATTTCATTTCGTCATTTTTTTCTCATTTCCACTAGCGTGTTCATTTTAGTGTGCACTAGTGTTACCATTTGACATCTATATGAAGGCTAGTCATGAAAGATGTTGTTCTTTGCATATAATCCTTTCAGTTTTCAAATAACTTAATTTGTTTGAAGTACAAAAATCAAAACACTATAACTAACCTAATTCATATTTGGTGTGACAACAACGCACGCGTTTTCACAATTATTGATAATGTTTTTCAGTAGTAACAACAAAATCGTCTTCGTCAAACGACGTCAGGTAATAATACATCTTTTGTATTTATGTAACAACAAACATTTGGCCGACTCTAATATTCAATTCAAATAATTATAAACCAAAATCTTATAAAAAATATATGAACCCTTACTACGTCCGTAAAAAATAATTATAAACCAAATTAAGAAACATAATAAAACGAAAAATAAAAATTAAACTATTTGTTTTTTAATAGATAAAAATACATTATTAAAAAAAAACCCGTTCGTGCACGAATATTATAAATAGTATTACAATAGTGTAAAACATAATTAGGTTTAGCTCACCGGGTATGTAAAGTTTAAATTCATTTATAACACGAAAGCCCACTTGTAGATCCACCAATAATGTGCTTTCAGACATCAAAAATTTCACAATGATTCTTGAAGAAGTATCACTAGACGATATAAATAGCTTTGTCCATATCAAGTATAAGAGGAATGAGGTTGACAATAGAGTTAACGACATAGATTTTATCGGTGTGTTATAGGGTAGGAGGAGGGCGATTATCGTTCATCATTATGAACGAAGTTTGGTAGGACGTTAAGGTGGGGCGCGGGGAAGACTTCGACTTATAGTTGTCGAAGTGTAGGGAAAAAGTTGTCAAGTTTTAGTTGAATGAAGTTGCAAACAAAGAAAAAACGTGGAGACAATCAAGATTTAGTCGACTTAGTAGAGAAAAAGGTTTGTGACTCGACTTTTTTTCTAATTCGAATGATTACTAATCCCCAAAACGAACAAACATTTTTTCTTCATAGCTAAAAAACCTAGCTCCGATATTATGTAAGATGTGAATGATTAATTGTTAATGTGAGATTGCATATATCTCAATATTTATACCCTAACACTTGTCAAACTATATTAATCATAAACTATTACAAATATTAATCCAAATATAATACAAGCAAGTCTAGTAACTTATGTCTTTTAACATACTTACACCGCTAATAAAGGCCAACTACTTTTTAAAGTAAGCCCGCGTTGTAGGAATCAATGATTGTGAATGTGTGATGGACTTGTTTCTTAACCAAAACCGAAACGGCCCCTTTTTTTGGACCATACTGGACCCTATATATATAGGGTGATGTTCTTGTGGTGACCACCTTTAAAATAAAACAAATGAGAACTAATAACATTATGCCATGTGTCATTCTAGAAAAAATTTAAGAAATAAATGGATAATGGCAGTTTTGTAAATAACACATATATATTAGTGGCATTTTGGGAATGAAATTCTGTTGATATGTTGCTACTTTTCCATCTGACTCTTTTTGTCAACGATATTTATGCTCTTATTTATTACTAGTTATGATACCCGTGCACGCACGGGGTTTTAACTTAATTTTTTTTTATTTACGTATTAATATATTAGGATTGAAAATTGTCTTTTATTATTCAAGCAATAACATGCAGTATTATTTTTTAGTTGTGTCATAATTGATATTAAAAAAAAGTCGTATCTTTTTAGTTTTTGAACCAGTGTTATTAATTTATGATGTATTTTGCAATTGTGCTATATCTTTTACCTATATTTTTGTTAAAATATGTAACATATTTGAATATCTTTGAAGATTGATTCATCTAAAGAATAACCAACATATCATGCTTACTAATATACATTTTTGTGTAGAAAATCGTTTTTTCATAAATTTGAGCAATTTATTACTTTTGTTTGATTATAAAATTATCAAATTAACATACGTTGCTTAAACTATAGTTTCCTTATTACAAAAGGAAAAAAAAAGAAGTAATGGGTTGAACTCAAATTGAATCTTACATATATGTATAAGATTAATTTTTCTTCAAATCCGAACTCTATAAAAAATGAAAAAGAAATTACTCCATTTGTCCCATTATTTTTGTCCACAGTTTTTTTAATTTTTTAGAGATCTCTCAAATTAATTATCGGCTACTATAATTATATAAAAAAGCTGATATAGATTACCATATTACGTTAGCTTGTTTGTTTTTTGGGCTAACTTTTTCCCATAAATGAGAGAAAATGGAAGCAAAGTAAGGTTTTACATGTCAAAAGACATTATTGTCTTGATTTCTTGAACTTTAAATATTTCAAAAATGAATATAATTGTAAATGGATCAACTTTTTTCTTTCTTCGCAACTCATGAACGCAAAAACTTATTACTTTTTTTTTTCTTTTCTTTTTAACTCAAGAACACAATTTTATTTTGATCTAAAACTTTAGAGTGCAACAAAACTTTATCGATTCTTCATTTAGCCCTTGCATGTAAGATGTTTATACATGTATAGCTAATATTTTCTTTTATATGAAACGCATCCATAATTGACTCCCTTATAAATAGATATATATTCAAATTTCTGACTTTTGCTTATGGCCAGCTCATTCACTAAAACTATGTACCTAAAAGACTTACTCCAATCATCTATCTCACTATCATTCCTTGGCCAACCAACATAAACATCCTTGCATACAATACTGCTATAAACAACTATTTATAAAGGCATACATTTCCATAACTGATGTCTAAAGTCTAAACTAAACCACAGGACTGCAGAACACTCCATACGTATCCTTTATGCAATCAATAGTATAATACATATGTTACCTGATCTCATCACCAAATATAAAGGTCTGACTTTCAGTAACCCATTTTAAGGTTGTTGGTTTCCAAGCATAAACTTTTGAGTAGTACGTAGTTAACGGTCTTTCCATCTTTAAAAGCAATCTAGTACGAAGTACAATTACTCGACCACGATAAACGATCCCATTATTTGCTTTTTCTACTGGAAATAGAACATTGAAGTAGCAAAAGGCTAATGCAAGTCATATGCTTGTTTTTTCTGCTTATGCAACCTATGAGGCTCAATACTCTACATCTTTCTACATTAAGACTAATAGGAGTTAATTACATAAATGGTCCCTGTGGTTTGTCGAAAATTATGGATTTGGTCCCTAAACTTTTTTTTTGCGGATTTGCTCCCTGTGGTTTTGATTCGTTACGGATTTGGTCCCTTGACCAAATTTTCTGTCAGTTGACCGTCAAATGTGCGTTTGGATTGCTGAAATGACAAAAATACCCCCGTATGTGTTTCATGAATGGTCCCTATGGTTTGTAGGTTATCATGAATTAGTCCTTGATTTTTTATTTTTTATTTTTATTTATATAAAAAACATTATGTCGAAAATTTAATAAAAAACACCGAAAATTTATAAAAAAAATCTATAAAAAATTCCTAAAATTTTATAACAAAGTCCGAAATTTAAAAAAAAAAAAAAAAAAAAAAAAAAAAAAAAAAAAAAAAATTATAAAAATCCCGAAAATTTTATATAAAAAATTCCAAAAATTTTATAAAAAAATCCGAAAATTTTATAAAAAAATCCGGACCATTTTATAAAAAAAGTATATTAAAAATTCCAAAAATTTTATAAAAAAATTTATAAAAAATTCCAAAAATTTTATAAAAATTTCCGAAAATTTTATATAAAATTCCGATAAAATTTTTATAAAATCTTATAAAACATTCCGTCAAAAATTTTGGGAAAAAATTTCGATTTTTTTTTTCTTTTTTGAATACTTTTTGACGGAATTTTAATCCAATTCCTTAAACCTACCATTACCAGTTTCGTTAATTCTGTCATCATTAGCCTAACGTTGAGTTCAAAAAAGTTGAAATCCATGGGATTAATCTATGGGCAAAGCAACACTGATGCAAACAGCAGCCCCACATATCTGGATCAAAAAGAAAATAATTTTATAATTTACATTTGTTACTCTTCAACATTTTCTACTTTGCATTATTGATCCTCTCTTAGGGTACGTTTGGTAGAGAGAAATTCAGATAAAAGAAATGAAGTAGAGAATATAATCTCAGAGAATAGAAATCAGTAGAGAATTTTGTTCAATTATAATGTTTGGTAACAACAGAGACTTGACCCGAGAAATGAAAAAAAAATATATTTAAAAAAAAAAAAAAAATTCAAAAATAAATTTTTTTTTAAAAACTTATTTTTTAAAAAAAAACTTATTTTTTTTAAAAAATTATTTTTTAAAAACTTATTTTTTTAAAAAACTTATTTTTTAAAAAAAACTTATTTTTTTTTTAAAAAATAATTTTTTAAAAAAATAATTTTTTTAAAATAATTTTTTAAAAATAATTTTTAAAAAAATGTATTTATTTAAAAAAAACTTATTTTTTTTAAAAAAATAATTTAAAAAAAAAACATTTTTTCAAAAAAATTAATCCATTTCTCCAATTTCTCCACAAAATTAAAAGAAATGGGACTACTTAAATTACACTACTCAACTCTCTCTATTTCCCCACCAAAATCTTTTTAATTCTCCACTCTCTTTTTCTCTACGTAACCAAACAAGGGAAATGAGGTCATTTCCTTTTCTTTGCCTTCAACTCTCCCTACCAAACATACCCTTATAGCCTTGCAGAGTGTAAGATTCCTGCATCCAACATCAAGGATCATTTCCCCTTAATCTATTTACATCAATGGCCAAACATAATAAGGATGTTATGAATGATCCCTGAATTTTTTGAACCAAAAAGCCCGTAAGTGATGTGCTAAACTGATATGATTTTCCTATGGGTTTTTGTTACATGCTTTAAGACATCACGTACTAAAGCGAACTAATATTATTTATCGACAATATCACACATTGTCCAAAATAAATTTTAGTATAATGTATTGTAACTTTATTCGTTACAATAAAATTAACAGTAGATGCAGTCTAGATGCAGTCCCCACCTGTTAGGATCACGATAGATTCCCACCTAAAGACCATTGACAAAGTGTTATGTTGCTTACGGGGATAAAAGTAGCTTCTATTCCTGGTGTAGAAGTAAAACCATAACAATTAAGAAGATATTATAGTTAAATAAACAAATAAATTAACCTTTAAACTGCTTTATTATGTTTACCTCAAAATTCTATGCACCACATTCGTCCAAAAATTCAAGAATTAATTTCTCATTTGATCCAAGCTTTATGCGTACGATATATCATCAGTGCAAGGTTTTTCACCAGCCAACGCGCCTGTATTAGAATTTTTATTCTTCTTTGATATCATTGTGACCCGAACCTGAATCCAATATCTGTATGTCATTGTTACAACTTCAAAGACCAAAACCACATTTAAATCTATCTCTTACAACTATTTCCTTTACATTGATATCTGGTTCTGATTATTGTAAACCAGAAAACTTAAAAACATTCATATAATTGCCTATATATCCATATATAGAAAAGTGCTAGCATCAACATAGCAAATAAGGTGACTCACCGGAAGAAAAACCTAATGCTTTTTGATGTTTTTTTCTCTAAAATCGCCTACATTTATAGTTTTCGAGTTGTAATGGTTAGCAGAGATAGTGTCTTTGTTAGTTCGATTTAATCTCTTCTTATCTTTGCCCCCATCGACTTTCCATATTCTTCTGTAAAAAGGTTGTTGTAACCCATCATGTTTCTTTGCATTTTTTGTGATAAAAAATGCTATTAAAAACAGTCCCAAACACCCTTCTATTCACCTACAATGACAGTTCGAAACACCCCTGAATTCAACAATTAAAATATTCCCAAACACCCCTGAATTCCGCTACTAAGACAGTTCCAAGCACACCTAAATTAAGCTATCAAAAACAGTCCTAAGCACCCCTGAATCCAACTATTAAGACAGTCCCAAAACACCCTTTTAAACTTAATAAGTCTTAGAACAGTCCCAAACACCGCCGGATTAAGCAAGTCCTACTATAAGGTAACAACAACCAAAATCTTATTGGCTAGTAAAGTTGGTCACTCTTCCCACAGCAAAGCTTATTGACATGTTACCCAACCTGTCCTAACTGCCCATAAACTCGAGACTTAGGATATAAGTGATGTGCGATGATATGAAATTGAGACTTACCATGATATGTGTCGGGAGAAGCATCAGAAGCAAGTGATCATCAGTATGTTGTATATCAACATGTTGTGCATCACCACGCTCGCATAAGCGACAATTTCCAAGTTCGTTTATCTATCTCGCCGACATTATTGAGTATATGTTTAAGTAATTCCTCACATCAGGTTCTTAATCTTCAGTTGAAACAAAAAAAATGTATGGGTATGTCAAACTAAAAATTCCGATCAATTGAAGAAATAAAGGATTAAGAAAGTTGCAGGTTATTACCTGTTTGTTTGCATGCTCTTAAATGACTACATTTTCAGCAAGGTCTCCGTTATTTGATTCAAAACTCAACCGCAACCAACTGAAATGTTTTTATAGTTCGGATTTAAGCACATGCACAACCTTACAAAATATTGATTAATGACATTGAAAATAATTTTGCCCAACCTCTTGCCCGTCCTTGGCTATGTTTTTGAGAGTACCAAGTCCTCCTGCTATCACTTATGCTTGGAGTCTAAAATATCAAAGTTTAGTTAATTTCATGCATAGTAGGTTCTTAAGTTTTTCGGCCGATAAGCTCATTATTTAGGAGAGGTGTTGGGCTTAGGCGCTGATGAGCCTAAAGTTATCATGATTAGACCACCCATAATGTGTAGTTTTGATAATTTGTTGTGATCATATTGCACATAACCTATTATCTATATTAGATCACTTGCAATATTGAATGATGTATACCAATTTTAAACGTGCGTCATTTAATATTGAAGTTTTTATAAGGCTGGGATCAATACATATGTGATTAATGAGTACTTTTTTAAGTTCATGTTAAATTTTAAGTTGACCCATTTTGACTATTAATAGCATCAAGATATACTTACAGAAATGTGCATCAACCATGTAGATACGACCGAATGAGATCAACTTGCAAAGTCTAGAAATACAAATGGTAAACATGCGTTTATATAAGTCAAAACATGCTTGCTAATATGCTTTGATGATGTGACCACAAAATCTAAATATATAAGTTTTTCATACCTTTGGGGCTCTCATGGTTTCACACAAATAGTCATTTTATCACATGCATCAACAGCCCCTTAGTAATTCATCCAGTCCGGGACACCATATATGAAGGTCGTAGGCATTATTCATTCATTACACAAACAACTGAATGCGTACCTCCGGCTGCCGCTGTTCTAGTCTCAGCCTCCGTGCATTTACCATTTCATACTCACCATTTTCTAAAGGCCATGCTATTCAGCACCGACACATGACACTTCCTTTTTCTTACTCGTCCACTTCTGTTTTCGTGTTGCCATCGACCCACATATTCGTTAATTTCTAAAAAAGTTTTTAAAGTACAGAAACTTATTTAAATAAAATTTTAGTCCACAAAAGTCTGTGTTTTTGAATTACAGTTTAGTCCACTAATTTCTAAAAAAGTTTTTAAAGTACTGAAACTTATTAAAATAAAATGCAAATGTAATTAAATAAAAAACAGTATGCAAAACAAATTAAAGTCAAATCCAAAATTAATTTAGTGTTAAGAAATTACCTTCAAGCATCCGTAATCAATGAGGGCAGTATCGGAAGAAAGAATTGCATCGGCTTTTCCTTTGAGAATGAGTTTTACATATAAAGTACCTAAAAAAAGTCGGAATAGAGATCACTAATGCTTGTTCTCTTTTGCAGCTTTCTCTTCCTTCCCAAGAGTAATGACTAATTTCTTCAGAATGGCTTCCACAGGTTGGTTTGAATTCTCTACCGCTTTTGAAATCGGCTGCCACTTCTCACCGTGCTTCGGCTCCGTGGCGATACATTTCTTCAAGACTTCTTTCTGCTGTTCCTCGGTTCCATACTGAACCTCAAACTTATATAGCAGACCCCAAAAGCCCCCAACGTCCGGAGACAAAGTCACCGCCCGGTTAAGCCACCTTCGAGCTTTACCAATTTTGCGGTCATTGCAAAACAATTTGGCAATAGCAGCAATTACGTGTGAATCGTGTTCAAACCTCTTCAGAGCATCTTGACTCTTACTCTGTCTTAGTGGTCTTGGAACCACGTCAATGTTAGCAGCCCATAAAATCCCGCTATTTGGGCATTCCTGTAAAGCTTTCGCCATTAAAATCTCAGCTTCTCTTTTGGATCCATGTCTAGCCTCTGTTCGAATTGCAGCCAGCCACGGGTTCTGCGGGTTCCTTTTCCTAGCTGTGGTAAGCACAGCTCGAATCTTACTCAGCCCCCTCATTCTCTCCTCAAGATTTGCAAGTGAGAGCCAAAGCGGAGTTGAATTCGGGCACTGTTTCAAACCCAACTCGTACGCCTCTTTTGCTTGCGGTAAACGCCCCAACCTTTCCTCAAGCTGACCAAGCATCAACCATAACTTGAAAAACGAAGGGAACAATTTTAACCCTTCATTAAGCAGTTTCCTTTCCTCTTCAGTGTTCCCAAGTTCTCTCTCAACGATTGCAGACTTCATCCACACTCTTTCTCCTCCCTTTTCACGGGCTTTAGCATACAAATTTCAAGTCTCATAGCTCGGCTATGTCTTGTAGATTTTCAATTCTGGTACTCAATGTGGGGAAAACACAAAACTTACCAACTATGATGGCTTTTTCTTTAGACTCGGTTTTGATATGCATCTCAGTATTTGTGTGCCCTTTCTAATTTCCCTGCAACATCAGAACCAATTGTTATATACTTCAATAAGAAGTTTTATAAGAAGTAGAAAATGACACTGAACTGATGTATGTGGCCCCTTTGGTACAAATATACTATGGCATAGAAGATAGGGAGCAGCATCAGAATTAATATTGAAATAGCCAAGAAGAAAATAATAAAGTCTCCTTCAATGCATATGGAAAACACAACAAATCCATTAGAGGTGACAACACGGCTGGTTGGGTAACAGGTCAAATCCATTAAAGCAAATTTTTTTCCAAAAAGCCAAGTGAAATTTTATTTTAACCATTCATTCAACAAAACCACCACATCAGTAACCATTTACATATCTATACAGTCTAAATGGATTTACTTATACAATGAGATGTGGGTAATATTCAAGAAAGAACGGACAGGTGAATAACTTCTGTTCTCAAGTACTACAATTCAGCTCATCTATGTACATATGGGAGAGTGGGCTTACTGAGATCAATCAAGAGAGTGCAAGCAAAGACGGTAGACTCAACACATAAAACCGAGATACATAGAAGTAAATTCAATTTTCCGTAGGAAAAGATTAGCTAATTAACTGCTCAAAAAAATTGTTTGCTCGTGTGGCTTCCCTTACTGGCAGGTTAATAAGCCTGTTACCTTCCTATTTGTTGAAATCAGTTTAAGGTCTCTCTTAGCCTTCAACAATTCATGTAACAATTTTCTAATATGCCTTCAAGATCAGAGTGCTTCCTCTTACTCTATACTTCTACAACTACTATGTGAGTTAAAGCATTGCATATTTTCTTAGTATATGTCCAAACAATAATATATGTTAAAAACGAATGAATAATGTATTTTTTTTTTCTATTCATGGTTACCTTATTGTTACAATTAAGCTTAATTTAAATTAAACTTATATAATAACATAATCAAGTTCAAACAAATAATCTATAAACTTGTGCAAAACATAACAATTAACCTTAATTAATCTAAAGTTATATAATAACACAATCAAGTTGAAACCAATAAACTATAAACTTACAATAACAATTAACCTTGAACTTTTCCTCTTCAAATTCTGGCGAGCTACTACATCTACCATAAGTTGTAGCAACGGGTTGTTGTTGTTATTAGTTAATAAGATTATTAGGTTATTAGGTGGATCAATCAAGGATTGAATTAAAGAAAAGGATTGATAAAGGTTATTAGGTTATTAGATTATTAGTTAATGTATGTGGGTATCTAGTGAGAATGGATATGTGGGTTAATTGTGAGAATGGATATGTGGGTGTGTTTCCGGTGGGTATTCCGGTTTGGAAACAATATTTACATTTTAGGCCTGTAAGTATCTAAGAATAACAATGAAACCCATGTGTATTTTTACCCAATTTTAATGTCTAAGCATAAAAACGATTTTTTAACAATTATTTGACAAATATAGACATATTAAAGGTTTTTTAATAATTAAAAACATTTTTAAAAATTCAAATTAAAAAAATTATTACTAAATAAAGTATGGTTTGAATTTTTTGAAATGAAAAATTCCCACTAGGGGTTTTGTTTTATTATATAAAAGATGTAATTTTTTATTTAATTTTAACAGAAATGCTTCTTTTTTTATTGAGTAAATTGCATTTTTGGTCCTTAAGGTTTGCTCAAATTGCAGGTTTGGTCCCTAAGGTTTGGAAATTGCAACGGTGGTCCTCATTTTGAAGTTTTTACTGCATTTTTGGTCCCTAGGTACAAACGACGTTAGTATGCGTCCGTTAGTACATATTCAACGAGGGTATTTTAGTCCTTTTGTGTCACTACAATACAAAAACACTTAACCCAACCTCACCGGATCTATTTAAATAGTCTACCACCCCCACCATGACTTCACTTTACCAATTAAAAAACCCCCAAAATTTAAATCAACCCTAATTTATTCAAAGCCAAATTAACTTGACATGGTGAGTTGTTTTTGTGGTTTACAATGTGTCATTCTCACATCATGGACTGATGTTAATCCAGGTCGTCGCTTTTTCTCACGCCCCAAAGATGTAAGTTCTAAAAAATCTTTAAGTTGGTTTGATTATATGACTTTTTCTTTAGTAAATTGATGTATTTTTGTAGGCTCCAAATTGTGGGTATTTTGATTGGTTCGATCCACCAATGTGTGCTCGTTCAGTGGTTATTATACCTGGTTTGCTAAGGTCTAGGAATGTTATTCAACAAGCAATGAATGGAATGGTTGCTCAGAATCGAAGGTTGAAGATGATGTTGATCTGTAGTTGGATTGTGTTTGTACTCTATGTGTTTATGTAGACTTGGTAGTTTCAATGACTAGTAGTTGAATGGTTGATATAATTGACCAAAAAGATGTGTAATGGTCAATCGATTTTGTAATATCCTTTGTATGTCAATCAAAAAACTAGTGTCTACTTAAATTTGTTGTTTCACATGTTGATGTTAATTGACTAGTATATAAAAGACAAAGTTTGAAACAATACTTGAACCAAAATAGAGTGCAGATACACAATACTTGAACCAAATTGACTAACACATAATGTGCAGATACACAACATGGCATACCAAAATAGACTTAAACCACAAGAGCAAACTGACTAAGACATAAAGTGCAGATACACAACACATACTAGTTCATAAAGTCACAGATTGCAGTCACACAAGACTGTCACAATACAACTACAAAAGACTAAGGTGTCGTTTGTTTTTTCAGAGCTTTTACCTCTTCATCTGCAAACCATGTCTGCAGAAGAAGAGGTACATTTAAGCTCTTTATCTGCAAGAAGAAGACCGTTTGTTTTTTTTGCTATTGAAGTACTTCTTTCATTTTTCCTCTTATGTCTGCATTGGTGTAGAGGAAAGAAGTGGAAAAAAGACCTAAATTATGTCTGCATCTGTGAAGAGGAAAGAAGTGATTCTAACCTCTTATGTCTGAAAAAAAACAAACGGTCTTCAAGCCTAATGTCTGCGCGCCTGCAGACAAAAGAGGAAAGAAGAGCTTCTTTGAAAAAAACAAACGAAGCGTGATAGTTCAGAAATAAGGAGTGAAACACATCAAACATTCTTTGTTGGTGATAAGACTCTGTTGGCACTTGTTTTGGTTCTTCTCACACCACTTGCAGAAGCTTGAACCTGGATTGCAGAGGCTCGAACATTGCTTGCAGACCCTTGAACTTGGCTCCCAGAACCTTGAACTTGTGTTGCAGAAGCTCTAACACCACTTGCAGACCCTTGAACTTGGCTTGCAGAAGGTTGAGATTGACTTGCAGAAGGTTGAGATTGACTTGCACAAGGTTATAAATCAGAACATAAGTTGTAAGACCATACCAGAAAAATGGGATCTGGTCCAGTGTTCTGGTGCAATTTTCTTCAACCATTCATAAGCTTTTAAATTTTAGGATTTGATTTGATTCATGGCAGCATTGTGTTCCACAATTGTTGTTGCAGTTGCAGCTTTCCACAATAAGTCTTTAAAAACTCCACCATCAACACTAAACCTAAATCAAGTAAATATTTTGCTCTCCCGACCTTTTTTGCTCTCCTAATTTTGAGTATCATGTGGACAAGAGAGTGACACGTACACGGAGAGCAAATATTTTGCTCTCCCTCCAGTTTTTTGCGCTCCATAAGTATTTTCATCCTTTTTTTTTGAAGATTTATTTGGTTTAGTGGGGACGGAGAGCAAAATTTTTGCTCTCCCAACCTTTTTTGCTCTCCCAATAGATGGTTAAATTTAGATTTCAAAGCAAAAAAAATACGGTTTTCTCTTTTTTACATTTGGGAGCGCAAAAATAGAGAGGGAGAGCAAAACAATTTGCGCTCCGTGTACTTTCTTATTCATGTCAGTTGGGAAAAAATTGCGCTCAAAGTAGATTTTGGTAATCCTAATTTAAAAGGTAGTTTTTCGTAAAATTCATATGGCAAGTGACATTTTGGTAATATGTTTTTAAGTTTTTCTTAACTGATACGCCTAATCCAACTTCAACAACCAACGACAACCAAATCACCCTTTCATCTTCAATGGACGATGTTAAAATCTTCAATAAAAAATTAAGGATTCGTAAAACATGAAAATTAAAACGTTCAAAACGCAAGTCACCATTTTTAATTTACTAATAAGAACTAGAAACTTATAAGATTTAATAACCAACAACTTTAGTTGGCATTTGACAGATTTACAAACAATGAAACAGTGCTTCATTCTTGTTGTCTTCAAGAATGAACAAACCTAAAGAAAACAAATTAGTTTTTTATACACAATCTGAGATCTTAGAAAAAAAAGACTTCAACTTAATAATATCCGACAAGACCCGTTGTGGGTAGCTCGTTTAGGTTACCGTCGTGGGTTGCAATGTCTTTAAGATTCAACCAATTGTGGTGGTCGCCGGAAACCGAGGCCGTTTTGCTAGTCACCAACATGAAATAATTCAACCAAATCTCGAGTCACAAATCACTAATCGAAAAACACAAACACACCCAAACGTAATTTATAACCACTCTTTGATAAACCCTTTTCAAATGCACATCAGAATCTTGGATTGATAAATGAATCTTCATAGATTTACAAAAATACCCAAACGTGTAAGTGCAGTATCCATGGATGTTTTTAGAAGATTAGAAACTTTAAGAGGATATGAGTCGATTGGTTTATTAAGGGGAGAGGGATCAGATCTGTTTTGAGTGGTTATGGACTTTTGGGCTTATGAATAAGTTAAAGTGGGCAGTGAAAAGAAAAAATACCTATTATACCCTTTAGGCTTATTAATTATTTCATTTTAACTTTATGTATTTTTTAAATGTGAGATGCCAGTTGTCCAATTATTATTGGTTCATATTGTTTTTATTTTAAAAGTAATCATCACATAAACGCAAATATATATATATATATATATATATATATATATATATATATATATATAGGCTTTTGTTCCATTGAGAAGAATTTTAGATTGAGAAGAGATCTTAGCCATCAATCTATATTTATTTTGAATCATTTAATTAATTATTTAATATTATGATAAGGGTAAATATGTAATTGAATCAAAATGCCAGATTTATGTAGAGATTAAATATCCCTACATTTTTGCTTCAAAAAATTTAAACTGGCAACAACCTTATATTATCACAGAGATTCTTTTCTCTTTTGCATCGTGATTTCAGTTTGTCAAAAAATTTATACATATCAAACTTTTCACTGAATCAATAATCAATTAAAATATCGTATCTTTTTTGAAGATGAATAGAAAATCTAATATACAACTACAAAAAACTCGGGATGACAAAGGTTAGCATTATTATTTTTGAATCATGTTAATTCAGTTTGAATGACAAAAGGTTTGAAAATGCACATATTAGTTAGGTATGTTACATGAGTTCTGCATTTTGTTTCAAACGTTAATTAGTTTATTTTAAATGCATAGTGTTGGTTTTTTGTTATTGTGCATCATGATGAATGCCATAGAAAGTTTTAGAACAACATGTTTGTGAATACATAAAAAATGAATCGAGTTGTATTTATGAATCATTGTGTATTAGAATGAATCGAATAGTATAGTGTTCATTTTTTTGTTATTGTGAATCATAATGAATGCCATATGAAAGCTTCAGAACAACATGTTTGTGAATACATAAAAAATGAATCGAGTTGTATTTATGAATCATTGTGTATCATAATGAATCGAGTTGTATTGTGTTGGTGTTTTGTTATTGTGAATCATAATGAATGCCATATCATTTATCTCTTAATATGTGAATCATTGTACAATTTTTGCTATGTAGTTTTAAGATTATTTTGATCTCTATTATGAATTCAGCACGTGTTTTGTGAAAATGTGATGTTTATTATGAATGGTATGGAATGATGCACCTGTATGGTTAAGATTTTAGTGATTTATATTATTTTGTATCGTAATCACCCTTATTTTTAATAGGTGTGTTTCCCAATCGTCTAATCCGGCCACTTCTACTACATGACATTCAACTTGATGAAGGATGAGGTTCATAAATTTGTCCGAAATACAAAGAACTCCCAAAGAAATTGGTATGTGTATACATTTTTTAGTTAATAAAAATATGAATCGTAGTAAAAAAAAATCTGAATCATACGAATTACGTGTTTATTTGTATGCTCGAAAATGTACAGATTAGTAAGTTTGCTGGTTACTAGACTGAAATAAACCATCGCAAAGTTGGTGCCATTGAGAGGGTTAAGCCCGTATGATTAGAGTTTCGCTAGAAAACTAGATACAATTGTGTCGATTGTAGGTACTCTTGATGGGGAATATGGAGATATACAAAGGCATGCACAAAATGGAAGATGGTTTAGCTCGAGAAGGGTTTGGTCAACAAGAGCAGCTGAATGAGCTAAGAAGAAAATGTGCGACAAAAATTCGTATAGAATATATATCAACAAACACAAAGAAGCTTTGTGGAGAAAAGTCACCATATTTGATAAACTTACGAAAGAAGATAAAAAAAAAGCTTGAACCAACATGGGCTGATGGTAGGAGAATCACGAGTAGCTAGTTATGGGTAGAAGGCTTTGTTGATTTATATGTCGATTCACAAACATATGTTTTTTTATTCAAAATCTTAAGATTGGTTGTTAATTGTCCCATTTAATCTTTTTTTTCAATGGATGGTTCATAGAATATTGATTCAATGAACTTGATGTTATTACCTTATGGAATTTTGTTGTTTGATTATGATTATATATTATAGCTTTAAAATTGTGAATCATTGTGCGTACACTGAATCATTTAGTAATTTGGTGGATGAGTTGAATCATTATGACTCTTATTGTTTAGCTACTACCTTGGTTTAAGTGGCGTTTGGGTGTACTTCAATCTTTTTTAGGGTTTAAGTGGTGTTTGGCTCCTGATAATCGGTTCTTGTTCAAGTTTTGTCTCGGTATATGGCAAAATAAAGAGTGAATAAAAATCAACACATTAGATAACATTGAGATTTTGATTCAACAGTTTATTAAAGTATTAAAGTGGTGGGTCGTTTCGTGATGTGTTTTAACTGAATGGGTTGAATAAAAAAAACATTAGCTAAATGGATCGTTTTGGGATGTGTTTTAACTAAATGGGTCGTTTTCCTTCACTTTTCTTTTGTGCTTCAAGTTTCAAATTCGTAAGAGCCCAAAAACCGCCTTTTCCACCTAAGTACTACACATAACAGTTAAATTTTTGTGTTTGGCTGAATGGGTGGTTTTTAACTATTGATTTTTGCCCTTGTTTTCCACCAATGCACATAACTGAAATTTGTACGTTTAGAAAATGACCATATGCTTTAGATGAGGTATTACTTGTTAGGTCTCATGTACGTCGTAGTCATGAAATCGATATGTTTAGTATGACGTGTGACAAGAAAAATTAACGTTTCGTCTTTGGTTTGCTACTACTTTTGTTGTTTAAAATAAGGATGCAATGGTGAGATCTAACTCCGTATATGATGTAGATTTTAAGTTAAGGCTACGGGTACACTAATGCATCTTTGTAGAGAAAGGATTTCAAAACTCTTTAAATGCTAATAAGGCTAACAAATTGTAAAACTTGTAACTGAATCCAACAAACAAATCAACATAGAAGGAAAAACGCTAGAATATTAGATAATGCATAGTTGTTGTTTTTTATTTGTTGTATACTAACTTCGATATTCATACAGTGATGATCTATTAGGTAGATATATTGTTGTTTATTATTTAATTACAACTTTTTCCTCTTAAAAATGACCATATGCTTTAGATGAGGTATGAGTTGTTAGGTCCCATGTACGTCATATTCATCAAATCGATCAGTTCAGTACTAATTTTGTTGTTTAAAATAAGGATGATTCAATATTTATTAAAGTATTAAAGTGATGGGTCATTTTGGGATAGGTTTTAAGTGAAATTGTTCGGATATTTTTTTTAGCTAAATGGGTCGTTATGGTATGTGTTTTAACTAAATGGGTCTTTTTTTATAGACAATAAAAAATGAATCGAGTTATATTTATAGATAATAGCAGGCTCATAGAACTTCAAGAAACAAAGTGCCTGCTACTAAACTTCATGCTGTTATGCTAAAAAATCTGAACAGGCATGGTTACTAACCAAGTATCCTTGAACCATTTTAATTTATAGACCTTTATACCCATATTCCGTTTATTGACTTGATCACTTGTATTCCCATAACCATCTTTGTCTTCTATTATCCTGAAAATGCTCAAAAACCATATACAAAACTGATGTGCACATACACATGGGTCTTTTTGCTTCACTTTTCTATTGTGATTCGAATTTCAAATATCTAAGAGCCTAAAAACCATCTTTTCCACCAAAGTACCATGCATAACAGCTGATTTCTTGTGTTTGGCTAAATGGGTAGTTTAAGTGGTGTTTGGTTGCTGATTTTTACCCTTGTTTTCCACCAATGTACATAACTCAAATGGGTAGTTTAAGTGGTGTTTGGCTTCTGATTTTTGCATCTATTCTTCCCATTTTAGAGCAAGGAAATCAAGGGTAAATAAATATTAACATATTCGATAGCATTGATATTGTGATTCAACAATTTGTTAAAGTATAAAAGTGTAAATTCACACTAAAAAGGCTAGCATTGATATTGTGATTCAACAATTTGTTAAAGCATCAGTACCTTAAGAAATATTCATAAGACTCTTGATTCAACAATTTGTTAAAGCATCAGTACCTTAAGAAATATTCACAAGACTCTTGATTCAAAATAACAAATAAAAGAAAATGTAGCATAGCACTTTAGTCTTTTAGACCAGATGTAGGCACTTGATGATTTGCTGCACAATTCTTCTTTGCTTCACTTTTCTTTTTGGGTAGATAATCGGTCATCATATTTGTTGCATCATTTTTAGATCAAGCATCGGACATGGTAACAATTTTAGTATGTTAATGATAAATTGTTTTGAAGAAGAACACTTATGGATGGTGTTTGTTTGATGCGTGATATTCTCAAATATGGAGGTTTTTTGATTGAAGCGTCATAGTCTCAATATAGTTGAAAGAAAACAGATTTGCAGGGATATCCTCCAATCACGCTATTAAAATATTAAATGAATAAAAAACCTATTTTAATAAATATTATAAATTGCCAACTTTACCCTTGACAAGGTTTGATGAAATGAATATATATATATATATATATATATATATATATATATATATATATATATATATATATATATATATATATATATATATATATATATATATATATATACACACACACACACACTAGCCGTTTAAGCCCGCCCAAGGGCGGGCAGTCGGGCACGACTTGTGATTTATTGCTTGTTTAATTCCAAGTGTGTAAATCATGTTTAGTACACTTGGTCGGCCACGACTTGTGATTTCTTGTTTGTTTAATTCCAAGTGTAACTTAGTTTAGTATTTTTTATGTTTACATAGAGTTATATATATATTAACAAACTGTTTTGCTATTTTAATTGTGATATGATTATTATTATTTTAGTGTTAAATTGTTTGTACATGAACATTAGATACTAAATAGAGATTATTTTAATAATATGTTATTAGGCGGGCACATCTTGTGATTTCTTGTTTGTTTAATTCCAAATGTAATTTAGTTCATTATTGTTTATGTTTACATACAGTTATATATATATATATATATATATATATATATATATATATATATATATATTAACAAACAGTTGTTTTGCTATTTTAATTCTGATATGAATTTTATTATTGGAATGTTAACTTGTTTGTACATGAACATTATATTCTAAATAGTGATTTTTTTAATAATATGTTATTGTTTTTGTATTTTTATTTGATTATTCTTATTATAATAATATTAAGACCTAACTACTACTAATGTTTATTTTATTAACATAAAGCGTATCAAAGAAGCTCATAGAATCAAAGGGTCATTTTGGATCACCAACTGTTCATCTTCTCCAAGAATCTATTCGATTTTCTTGCTAATATACAATGTGAGTTAGTTTATGAACTTCGATGTTGGTTACTTGTTGTTATTTTAATTGGAGTAAAAATGAGTATTTTTTAGTATCCGACTATTATTTTGAACCTTTAGTGTGCATGTTTAAGTTAAATATAATGTATTTGTTTGTTGGCATATGTATTTTGATATACATATGTTTGTTTGTTATTGCATGTTGTTATTGTTGCTAATTTGTAAAACCCCCTTTTGCTCTGTTTGATCTATGTGTGGATTGTTAATAATGATAATTTTTATTTTGCAATCAAAGTTTAGTGTATATAGGTTAAAAAATGCCTACTCCATTTATTTGTTATTGCATGCTGTTATTGTTGCTAATTTGTAAAACCCCCTTTTGTTCTGTTTGATGTATATGCGGATTGTTAATAATGATAATTTTTATTTTGCAATCAAAGTTTAGTGTTTATAGGTTCAAAAATTTCTACTCCAATGCATGTTTCTGATCAATTAGCGAGAGTTGCTGGTTCTAGGAGGGCAAAAGATATGGTGCTTGTATTTTATGAAAATGAAATTGAAACGACCAAGCGCGCAGAGGCGGAGTTTAGAAGGAATGCAACCGAGTTGGAGATGTTTTTCTGGGAGGGATCTTTGAAGTGCGTTTCACATCTCTTGAAGGTCCAAAAAGAAGATCTGCTGGAAGCTACTAAACTCTGATGAATGTTATTAAGATGCAGGAGCGCCTTGAAGAATTGTTTGTTATGGTGGAGATGGTGAAGGCGTTGGAGTATTAGTGGCGTCTACTTTGTTGCTATGATCGTTTATGTGTTTTGGTTTGTAATCTTTATGGCTTAGATGCGGGTGTTAGACTACAGTTTGTATGGGCCAAGGCCCAAAGCATCTTTGGTTAGGGTTTGTTCCCTATATATGTATCCTTCCCTATTATGAATAGACACACAACAATTATCTCAATCTAATATGGTATCAGAGGGTTAAGATCCTAATAATACCTAACCCTAAACCTTCCGCCACTTTAACCTTCCGCCGCAGCCTCCGGCCGCTGGCTACACGCCGGAGGTTCGGAGGGCTCTCTTTAAACATTAATCGCTGTCATTTTCATTTTCAAATAACATGTTATTTTCTTAGATATGTGATTCTTCAAACAGTGTCCTCCTCTCCACTTATATCCGAATCACAAACCTGATCAAACAAGAGCGTCCCTTACCCTCCCTACTGCTATCAATACCTGTTCTTTTTTTATGTGGTCGACCGTTGGTTCAATGATAACCAGTCGCCACCTATTTCCTTTTGGTGGTCGACCGTTGGTTCAATGATAACCAGTCACCACGTTTATATTTCCTTTTTCTTCTGTTACCTTCATCTCGTGGGGTTGGTTGTATGTGTAGGAGGTTGTGGAGCCGATGATGGCTGTGTTTGTGAAATGTAAAAGAAAGAGATATATTATTATTATTATGGGTAAAAGTAAATGGTGGGTTGGCTTGACAAAAGCAGGAGAGCATGTGATGAAAAGCATCTTTGAAAAGCAACTATTTAGTGGTATTTGTGTTAGAAAAAGCATGTGATGTGTATTATTGTTGTTTCTTTATTTATGTCCAGTTCGAGCTTTCGCGATTTCGCCGCTCGAACTGCGGGGGAGTGTTAGACTACAGTTTGTATGGGCCAAGGCCCAAAGCATCTTTGGTTAGGGTTTGTTCCCTATATATGTATCCTTCCCTATTATGAATAGACACACAACAATTATCTCAATCTAATAGCGGGGTCTAACAATCTTTTGCTTGTGGTATATGATGGATGTTTATTACTTTTGATTATGACATTAGTATGTGTATTTATCACTATGACTTTATTATGTTAATGTATTTTAGATGTTTATTAATGTGTTGTCAATTTTATGTTATTTTGAGTTTATGTTATGATTTTTTTAGGATTGTTAGTTGTTTCTCTGTTTTGACGTTGTGTTGTTTGATTGGTTACTTAACATTTTCCATCCAATATAGGTGTATGTTAAATGCATATATTATGTAAACAAAATGTTGTGGCATGACATTGTGTTGAATCCAGGTATTATGTAAACAATTTGTTGTGGCAAATATGTTTTTGGGTGCACCCAATCATTAGTAATATTATTAAATCACGTTGAATCAATAATATATTAGCAAAAATTGTCTGGGAAAATCTGTGTTCAGGTTCTTTGCATTATTTGTACTATTCTTAAATCATGTTGAATCAATAACAGATTAGTAAATGAGAAATCATTAACGAAAGTAACAACTTGTTTAAACTTAAATACATAGTTTCAATAATATTTAAACAAAAACTAGAAAGATCTTGAAGGTTGTGTCTTCCAAAAAGGGGTTACAAATTCGTAAATGTATGTGCGATACATTGCTAGACTGCGATTGTATATTAACAGACATGAAATATAGCTACTCGTTGGTTGACATCGTCGATAACCTTTGTCTGATAACACATTAGTTTAATGCGCATCATCTTGTGTTCTTCAAAGTGACAATCTTTTCCAAATTGATACCAGTTTCCTTCCATGACCAAAGATTGTATTTGAAATGGGTTTGTCTGTTTTAAAAGCACTTGTAAATTGATAACATATACGGCATTCATGTGGACAATTTATGTAATTGTGCATGTCCAAGGCATCCCAGATTGGTGAGTTGATTATCTGGTTGGTCACATAAGATTTTGCATATGTTAGAATGTTGTACTACTTATATGTAATGTTTGTTTTTGCGATATTATTAGTAACATATTACCAGTTTGTAGTAGTAGCCAATATCTGGATGGAAGGGTGTGTAAACAACTTTGTCTTCATTTATGTGAGATGCGTGATGGTACCATGTGCATATGTGCTGCATTCTCACGCCTGCAAAAATAAATTTGGACTTAGTTAGTTAATTTCTTTATAATTTTTTCTCCCAATCTTTGATGTTTTGTTAAAAGTTTAAGTTATTTATAAAATCAAAAACTTACCATGCATGTCGCGATACATAAGTGGTCTTGGTGGTCTTTTTAACAAAGTTGTTCATATATCTTCCCTGCTCAATCATAGTCCATCATATCCTCCTATTACGACAACTGATAAGGTATATTTGCCTAGGTTTTTGAACACAAGCTTCTGACCACACTCTATTCCTGCTGTTACTACAAAGTTGTCCGAACCGCATCCTGTGAATGTATTCATTCTAATGACTCTATCCTCCCATGGTTTTATTCTCTTGTGGCGAACTTGGAATGTCAGACCATCTTAATGGAGTGTGAAGGTGTTTTTCCAAATATCTTGTAAGAAATCCCCTGGCAGTAACTGCAAGTAATTTTAGAAAATTGTCAATTTAGATACTGTATGAAATTGATAAGTTAGATATAGATCGTGTTTTTTACCGTGAATCCTGGGGTATATGTTGACAAACATCTGATCATTCTTGGTCCTATAGTACGCCTGTCATACCCTGGACACTCTGATCCATTTATGTCATATACCGTAACATAAAAGTCTTCTTCTCCTTGCCTTATAAAATGGATTGTTGCTGTGTTGCGAGGCACATTGGATGCAACAAAGGCAATCCATTCTTTGTTCGATAACACCCATTTGCCATCTATGTTTGTGATCTCTGTTTTGTAACGGTACATGTCATGGCCGTTCAAGTACAACATGTTGTTTGGAGTCTTATAGTACTCTGTAAATACGTCGGGTAGGATCTGTTTTGGTAATTGTAAAGTAAGTGATATGCAATTATTCCTGCATTCTTAAATGCATTGTTTCTATGGCTTGTACATAACGTAAAATTTGATGGTTTAGTTTTACCTGTGCATTTTCCGGGGTGTCATGAATGTATTTAAAAAGAAATTGTTGTGCCATCCTGTTTCCACATTAATAAATCATGAAAGTGAATATAAGTTTTTTGTTGCTAATAGTAATTGCTTATGGTGAAGGATGCGTTGACTTCAGGATATTAGTTTGTTGATTTACAATGGCAAATATTCTGTAAAGGAAGGTTAACCTATGTAAAGCAATTCCTAAGTTTTAATCCAATATTACAATATGAATATGAATTTTGTGAGAATAATTGTTGTGATATGTTAGTGGATGATGGTTTTTACACTCAAACACATTAACAGATCATACTTATTATATGAAAATTTAATATAAACTTTAATGATCATGATAGGGTTTATTTAAGTTATATCATATATCATTGTTATTAATATCCGGGGATTCATAATCAATGGGACAAAAATATGTTATACATGATTCTAAGTTGATTTTAATCCTATCATCGATGATCTATACATACACTATTAGGTTGCAAATTGAATATATAGATAAATCATATAAAAGTATGGTTAATTTACATATAAAAAGTGTGTTTGTGATTACCTTTAGATCTTTGAAGGATTTCGTTATTGATTAACTTGATTTGGTAGAAGCAGATTTTGTTAGATGGTTATGTAAGGGATGATGAGTTGCGAGTTTTATAGGGTTTAGATGCATGTGTAGGTATTTGTATATAATAGATATTCGGTTATTTTTTTTATTTTTTTTTATTTATTTTATTTTTTTTGTTAAAATTTAAATAAAAAAAAGTTTGGCTTTAAATAAATCTTTTCCTTTTGTTTAAAATTTTGTACATTATTATATTTGTTATATAGTTTGAATAATTGATTTAGATTTAGTTAAAATTTCGAACTAAAATAAAGTTTTTGACCTAAATATATTGTTATTTCGGTTGTGCTTTTGTATATATATATAACAATTCATGAATGATGTTATTTGATTGAATTATATATGTTTGACCGTACTGTAAATGTAAATTCTAAAATAAGTATATCACGTTTTGTTATTTTGTTATATTTAGCTAGTCAAAACTTTTTAATTGTTGAAGTTTATGATTTTTTTACGTCAATTACTTATATGTTATGTTAAAATATTATTTTTTTAAGTTGTAGCATTTGTTTTTATTGTATTATTTTATACATGATATGAGTTAGAATTGCATGTTAAAGTATATATAGTGTTGTATAAGTAAAATAGGTAATCATTACCTATATTTTTATATAGATTAATTTATTCTTAGTACTTCTTAATTGATTTTTAATTTGTTATATTACTTTAGTAGTATACTTAATATAACATCAAAAACTCTTGTTTATCTCCGATCATGAGCATCAAATTTCCGGTACTGAATCGATTTTCTTTCCCCTCTTTAGATTTTAGTTTTTATTGTTTTTTAATCGAATGCCTGATATTATATCTTCTTTTTTTCCTTAGTGATTGAGATTATGTTTAATATTATTGATTCTTGATGATAACTGTTTTGGTTAGTTCATATATTGTTTTTTTATAACAATTTAGGGTTAATTTTAAGATTGTATATTTGGATGTGCTGTTTATTTTTTAGTTTGTAAAACCCCTAATTTGGTAATTTTATCAGATTAAGATATTCTTATGTATTATTTTATTAGTTATATATTATATTGTGATTTAAATTGCTGTATTCTATATTGTTCTTTGTTTATTGTTGTATCTAAATTTATTGTTTTGTTAGTTTAATAGTTTATGATCCTTTAGATTATTCATGTGTTTGATAAATCAGTTGTTATATGTGTTAGGATCTTAATATTATTGTGTTGATGATTCGGGTGGTCTTAGATGATGGAAATACAAGTGTGCCATGTTTTAGAGAGAGAAAGAGAGAGAGGGTGTTCTTGGTACAGACTTGCTTAACAAATTATGAAAGGTTAGATTGAGAAGCACCACCTCTTCCATGGATGGAAGGGGTATTTATAGTTACAATAAATACGTCCTCCTATCGGACTGTGGATCAGGCATACAGTGGGTAAAGACCCGTACTTCCTCCACGGTGTTACACTAAACTATTCTACGCTACAAACTAACTAATAAACTACTAAATAACGTAAATAACAACACGTCTACGAGCTAACATATGCTAGACCATAATTGGGGTTACCGACACTTTAACATGGAATTTCCAATATCTAACAATCTTCCCCTAAGGGAGGTCACCCCATGAAATACATTTTGCATCCTAGCATTCTTTCTTTGTCTTCTGTTATGAGCTCGTAGACTTCTATTCTTCAATTTCCGCAATCTTTGTGCTTTTGTAGCGATTCTTCAAAGTCCGCATAGATTTGTACTTTTAGTGGAGGTCTTTGAAATGATCCACATCTTTGATGATCTTTGAGCTTTCATTGAGATCATCAGCCACAGTAAATCTCCGGATCACCCTTTGTTATGTTGCCATCATGTGATGTTGTGACTTTCGGACCGACATGCTCACACTTTCTGGATCATGACAACTTTTCATCAGAGTAGCGGAAGCTTTACTGGTTCATGATATTTGCAGCTATCAGAGCCAGGTTATGTAGATAAGCACAAGTCATGATTTCTTCAATTAAGTGTGGATGCTGTGAGCATGCGGCTATGGATTGACTTCTCAATTTTGATCAGCTGCAACCGTCCAAATGTACCTGCAAACAACAATTAGCAATAAAGCTCACGAAAGTGTCTTTGATCACTTTCGTTGAATTGAGGTACACGGCCCACGGTTCCCCGTTGATCAGTACAAGTACTGCCTGTGATCAGGTAGAGTTCCGAAGAATCTCCTTGACAGGGTTTCGCAGCTGTTCTAGCTGTTCTCAAACCGAAACGTCTCGAAGAAGACAACACGGAGTGAGTGAACCAGCAAATTGAGATTCACTGATTGATGAAAAATTGATTTGAAAACAATCACGTATTGCTTGAAGAAAGAGTTTTGCAATACGACGAAGGTTTTATGAGAAATATCAATTTTCAATCAAAAATACTTTTTGTATTTGAAAAGAGTACACATTCGATGTGCTAGAGAAAAGAAGAGATGTGCACATCGAACGGTTTTTCCAAAAGTATTTTTTCAATCAGAGATACCTTTTGTGTTTGAAATATGAATACACATTCGATGTACTAGAGAAAAGAAGATTTGCACATCGAACGGTTTTTCCAAAAGTATTCGTCAATTCACTTCCTGGACCAAGGTTGATTCATGAGTGAATCGCCCCATCGTTTCTATCCAGTTGTCACAAGCTTGATGTTTTGCAAGATCTTACATGTCACCCACCAAGAGCTTGTTTGATGTTGGCTCCAGAAGGATTTCCATCTTCATCGTGAATATTTTACATATCACTCGGATGTTCTGGCAAATACCACAAGGATAATGCGTAGGACTCTCAATATATATACTTACTTTCCACATTGAGTGAAACAGCAAGTCTTCATTAATTTTGTGTCTTAATGAGATATTGTGGATGATCTCTTGGCTCTAGACTCAATTGTGCACATTTGGTTCCTATGCCGGAGACTAGGAGAGGGTCTCCTTCTTCAATATCAACCATCTCTAAGAGAAAGTCGATAGATAATGTAGGTTCCCCGTGAGAATGAAACAAGCCCTTTTAAGAGGAACTTGAGTAGCTTGGGAAGTTGTAGTGCAGTGCGTCACTGGGTCCATGACGTCTTGTCTTCAATACCGGCGTTACCTTAGTAACCACCAGTAGCATATGTATTGAACCCGGTTACTGCCCTAAGGTTGAATTATTGGAGGGCTATTTCTTTTCACCCTTTTCTCATTCATTTCTTTTTCATTCTTCAACCCCTTCAGTGCTTACCGAGACTTCATTACTAGAACCTTGTTGGGTTTATTCCAGTACTAGCTCTGTCTCAGTCCACACTCTTCCCATATCTCACTTTTCTCCTTTTTTCATCATACCTAAGGACTTCTACACTATCTAGTGGATTGTCCCTGGGTAGATCCCTCCGGCTCTAGCGGGATCGTGGGAACGAATACCTAACCTAACCATCCTTATAACACCATGCATAAAGTAAATTGGTCGGTCTTTTGGTATTGTTCTTTTCTTCTTGAAATCAATTGAAAAATCATTTGGAAAATCAATCAAGGTACTTATGATATAAAATCAAAGCATTTTGTACCTTAATTGTTTTGATCATTAGAAATGCTCCCGCTCAACATGTGCATATGATTTTGAAATTGTTTAGCACATGGAGGCAAGAGATCTTTGAAATAACTTCTTGATCACAATTTCCTTAGAAAAAGCCATTTGAATTTCTTTGGTAAATTCTCCCCCTCAATATGTGCGTAGGATATTTTAAATCATTTTATCACATAGAGGAAAGAGTTATTTTGAAGTACATCCACGATCACAAAAGCCATTAAGAAAACCATTTCAAACTCAATCAAGGTACATATGATAAAACGTTGAAACCTTTGTACCTTGATAGTTTAATTTCTTTAGAAATGCTCCCCCTTAATACATGCTTCGAGATTCGAAAGCGTTTTAGCACATATGGGAGAGCTGCCTGCACTTTCAGTCAAAACGATCACTTGTTATCAGATTTCATATTTAATTCACATTTTCTCCCCCGATCAAAAATATCAAATCCTTTGAGATTTTGGATCCCAAGTGATTTAAATAGGTTTAAAATACATGGGAGAAAACTGTGTTCAGATTAATTTGATAGTGGAACAGATTTAGACATTAAAAGATTGTTAGTGTCAGGTATGAATTTTTTTTTAAAGATCTTTTAGGTAAAATAAAACATTTTCACAATCAAACAAGAACAGAAAAAAATTCATTTTGAAAGACCTTTGACCTTTGAAGAAAATCATACCATGACATAACATTAAATCTTTAGATCACCACTTATTTTTGTACAAACGGACTTTTATGAAGAAATATCGTTTGAAAATATTTTATTATAAATCACTCTCCCCCTCAATCGATGACCGTATTCGTTGATTGAGTGACTTAGGTTTTGATAAAATAAAGTCCGGTGATTTTCAAAATAAAGTCCAATTAATTTTCAAAACAATATTTTCCATTTTCAAATCAATTTAATCAAATTTATTCAAAATTGTTTAAAAATGGTATCCTGCACAAAGATACGTTAGGTGGTTGAGCTGCTTCTGTTGTTGCTGTAAGGCTTGGAAGAAAAACCGTCTGCAGATGCAGTGAGACTTCTTACGTTGCATTTTTTATGCCAACTGAGGTCAAATTAAGCTCCGTTTCTTCATTTGCTGATGAAGAAAACCATCTTCTAATGCAATGAGACCTCTTACGTTGCATTTTTCCATGCCAACTCACCATAGAAGTCCAATTAAGCTCCGTTTCTTCATTTGTCAACCCAAGATATCGTTACCCTTTCCTTGCGGCATCCAATCAATTGTGGGATCCGGATCGGGAACATTATTATATACCAATATACCTGCATACGTAAGTGAACACACATACAGATATATGGTGGTCGACATCACCCAAACAACAATCGACTAATAAAAGTCAATTCAACATATCAATCAGATCATATAAGGTTTGGGATTTATGTGTTCATCAAACTCTAATCATCTAAACCTAACAATCACATCCTAGAAACCAAGTCCTTCAACATAAGCAATTATATTTTTTCAGATAAGCACGTAGGATGATTAAGAAAGCCCGTTAGATGATGTAAATTTGAAAAAACATTCTCCCCCTCAATCAATGACTCTTTCTTTGAAAAGATTTAAAAGCGCTGAAGTCATTGATTGAGTTTTCAATTTTTACGAAAACTCTGAAACTGATTGATTTTTCAAGCAACTCATTTACCACCAATTTTTGAATACACCAAATATTTTTCTGAAGAATTTTAGACGGAAAAACATTTGTGTAGGAACAGCAGTCCTTCGACATACTTTCCTCATTATGATTTAGGATAAGTGCATGAAATATTTGAAAAATTGTTTTAGCGTAACACTTTCCTTCCATGAAGAGCGGGTTGCTATCGGAAATAATAGCAAGCCATAGTTAAGCACGGGTTATAGTCTGAAATAACTGCAAGCCATCATTTGAAGCACGGGTTACAGTCTGAAATAACTGTAAGCCATATTTTTAGACATGTTTTGAAAAAAATATTTACACCTCCTGCTCGAACTTCATCTATGGTCCCGTGCCATTGTTGAATGACATTTCTAAGACCGCAGATGTTATCGATACCAGAAGACATGTCTTGAGAAAACATATTTTTGGTCTTTTTCAAATTTTCTGATTTTTTAAGGGTTTTTGTTGGTTTTATAATTTTCTATTTTGGTTTTCTGATAAATATTTACAAAGATAGATTAGATGATATAGTATAAGAATATGATGATACGAGTACCGAGATAAGGATATCGAGCAGCCCCTTTGTAGAAGATAGAAGTCATCATCTCTTAAACATTCACCACCAAAGCTTTCGAGGCTCCTGAATTGAGAGAAATTGAACCATCTGAAAGTGAGACTTTGGCAGCTTCCCCCCAAACCGAAAATCCTTTAGATGAGCAGATTCGAAGCTCTATTTTAAGCTTGCCTTAGCCAGGTGCACATAGAAGCACACCATTATCATAAATCCCGCTGCTCCATTTAAGAACGATAATCGAGATTCTTCGTTCGGGATTATATCATCAACAAGAACAGCAACGTATCATCCCACTCTTTAAATTTCTTCTCAAATTTCATTACCACTGAAGTCTGAAGCGATGCATTCCAAAAGGTGTTAAGAGAACAATTCCATCAAGTAGTTGAATTGATGCAGTCAGCCTCTAGGAAAAAGCTCAAGAACCCGAATACACATATACCCAAAGATAGAGAAACTTATACACTCGAAGTAGCATATTAAGTCCGATAGCCAAAGAATAACCCCGATGTATACTTTTCTCTCCCCTGATGATAGTGTATGAAGCTCAAGAACCCGAAGTACCCGAATGCCCAAAGAGATAATAACCGATAACATTGAAGAAGCATGTCGAATCACTGATTATCTCTGCGGATGACAATCTCTGCGGATGTCAACTCTGGAATAAGTGATTATATCTCTGAATCACTGATTAAGCACTCAAGTGAAACAGCTGAGCATCCCCAATGTCCACAACTTCTCTCCCTTGATGATTGCGGTAACATCGAAATCATCACACATTTGTGTACTTAAACTAACTCTTCCATATCTTCCCCCACATAGTTGGAATAAGAACACTAAAAGCCTTGATGAGTAAAACCTTGCGTTTATCTGCGGTCATGACATTAGTCTTCCCGGGATATCTTCAATCACTTATAAGAATTAAGTGCATCAAGTTTACTCGCTTTATGTTTAGATGTGTGTCTCCTTCCCCCTTGCTGGTTTTGACACTTCAGAATCAACAACATCTTATCAGCCCAAATACTTGAAATCTTTTTGAGAAGACCACTTTTAATCTTTGTGAGAATCAACTTGCTGAAGAATATGATCAAGTCTAATTGGAGATTAAATTCGACATTTCAACCTCCCCCAATTAGTGCTCTCCCCTAAACTGACAATCTTTATAATGAATGCTTGAATTAAGAAGAAGTCTTTAGATCATTAAATGCAACTCGTCTTTAGTCTTCTAACATGTAGCAGAGAATGTTGAACAGACTGTAGACTCGACCTTCTTCAAGATTGTCCGAATGGGGAAATAGACAGTTAACATCTTCTTCACACCAAAGGCGTTCCAATAAACTTAAATGAAGCAAATCTCCTTAACTAAGATCCCTCCCAATCAAACAAGAACAGCAAGATGTTCATCAAAGAAATCAGCCCAGTAACTAGAAGCACTTTGTCATTTAATCATATCAGCCCATGTGAAGATGTCAACCAACGGCTCTTAGAATAAACATCATGTGAAGATGACCCGATAAGAAGAAGCTCGGTTCTTACATGAGTTTGGAGCCGTTTGACCATATATTCTCAGATAAAACTCAACACGTAGAATTATCATACTTCTTCTCCCCCTCAAGAATTGCATACGGAAATGCCATTCTTGATTGAATAAGTGAACATCATCCAAATGTAGTCTTTTCACACTTCTTCCCCGCAAAATTAGCACATGATGTCGCCATCGTCATTATAGTTGAGCAAGTGGAATAAAAGAACAATTATCAGTAGTCCGGTTCACTTGATGACTAAAGCGTATGGAAAAAGCATGAAGCATGTTGATGAGAATGGTCATAATAAGAAGATTTCTCTTCTTCCGAAGATAATGCGCACTGAAGCGTACACATTCCTTTTCTTTGAGAGTACGAGGCTTGAACTGTTGTGTTCAAATGTCATCATCTCTCTCTTTTCAGCTCTCTTGGCAAAACTTGTAATCAAACCCATTATCATTCAGTAGGCTCTTTGTCGTGACAGATGATGGAGAAAACCCAATATGATGAATTTGAACCTGAAGTAAAACAACCCGAACTCGTGACTTAAACTTGCATATATGTAACAAAGAGCAGTGCTGAGACTTCATCATCCATCGAATCTCTAAGTACTCTATACTCTTCATCCAACCAACCATCAAGTATAAGACGTACATCACCTCTTGAAAATCCACAATTGAATGTGACACTGAGCACTACAACGTAACTCCTTAAAGTGATATTTATTTTGTGGTGGTACGAGCCCAATTCCCCCAAGTGGTAAAAGAAAAGGAAAAAAGTCACCGAACAATAACTAGATTTCCAAGTCTTCATTTTTGATAATAAGCTTGGACAAGGATCTTGAAGAATCTTCATCCAACCATCCCTGATACCTTCAGATACTAAGTACACTTGCCCGTGATATTTCACTTCAACCTCAAATAAATAATAGTGAATTAACCCCGTTGTCACTTCTTGTTAAAAGCTCAAATCTAGCCTCCTTCGACGTTTTAAGTGAACTATGATAATGGTTTCATCCCGACCATGGTTAAAAGCACATAACCCTGTAAAACCTTGAAATAACCAAACTGCCATGACGAATATCCAAACACACATCCAATTCATGAAGTACACTCTTTTATCCCTTCTTCGAATTAGAAACCGTAGCACCAGCATCAAATAAGATCCCGAAATACACCTTCCTTTCTCCAGGATGGTCCATCAATACGGGATTTTACAGTTCTATGGTTTATACCGAGAAATAGTTTCTTTCGTGGGATTTTACAAAACCAAGAATAAACCGCAAGATAGATCCGGAAATGCACATTACTTTAAACAGGATGTTTCCATTGTCACGGGATTTTACAGGTCTATGATTTTAACCGAGAAATAGATTCTTTCGCGGGATTTTACAAAATCAAGACAAAACCGTAAACAATGTCAGCTTGAATGTGTTATGACAAATTAGGTTTTGGTGAATATCTGTTTTAGGAGAACATGCAGTGGTTCATCAACAATTCATCTTTATCATCAACAATTCTATACCCAAATGTAGACAGCTTCACAAACTATACTAAGTCGAGTAGTATACACTACTTCCCCCTGAGGTTGAACGTAAAACATCAAAGTACACGTTTCTCCCCCATGATGGTTTCGAACTTTCGGAAGCATCATAACGTGTACGACCATTTGCACGAAAAGTTTTTGTCATAAGCAAACATCTTGAAAGATCATGACTGACGTTGAAGATTCTTGAAAGATTTTGCTTAGACTGTGAAGTATCATTGATATTTTGTGGCATCGAATATCTCATTGGAATTGCTGAAAATGAACCTCCATTGATTCAACGGCTAATAGTAGTGACCATATATGGAGATAACCCGATACGGCTGATATCTCGTAAGTAATACCATACAAAAACTCCGTGATCATTTTTTTTCAAGTCTTCGCTCAAGCCGTGAATTATGTATCCTTCCGTGAAAATATACCATACCAAAATTACCGCTCAATATACCGAAATTTATCCTAACATATTTATCCAAACATGAAATTCGGATGAATACATTCGATATTAAAAATTTGAATCCTATTGACCTCAATCTGTTAATAGAAACAAATTAATTGGAACATCTCAACTTCACGTTATATCTCAACTTCACATTAAATCCAATGACTATGTATTTAACATCACGTTGAAGTCCACTTAGCTAATCACACACCCAACCTGAGTATATCCAATGACAGCCCAATATTGTTAGGCCAAAGATCCAAAAGTAGTTGAGATAAACCACATATATTCGGTTGGCCCACATCATAACTATAGAACCGGATATAAAACTATCTCACACACAACTTGACCTAAACCTGAAAAATCTGGAAATATTCGCCTCCCTTTTTCTCCTCAACACTATGCCTCTCACCAAACATTTTCTCTCAAGAGTCTGAGAAAAAAATATTCAACGCACACCCATCTCTATTATTAAATCGAATCATATCTCCTTTCATAATCATCAAATCGAAACACAAACCTAATTATTACCCAACCAATACGAATCAAGACGAATCTAGGGGGCATTTTGAAGTCTTCAAGATCATGTAAATGGTCTCAGGTAGGGTTTTAATTTTGTGTTTTTGATGTTGGCCTTTTAACGAATCAAAGAATAATTATAACAGATTTGTTATCAATTATTCTTAATTGTATTCGGATATTAACAAGAAGCTTTCTCTTCTAAATTGATCGATGAGGAATAAGGTTTAATCAAAAAATCTGTGAAAGATTGAAAGATTGAACCGAGTCTGAGATTAAATTATTTGAGTTAGATGATTGGTGTTAGATAGATGTGTGTTGAGGAGAGATATGTGAGGGTCTTGCGGGTGTCAGTAGATAGTAGGTCTTGTTGTTGTTATGGATTTGATGTGGCGAGACTGAGATTTAATCACGTTCATGGTCTTATTTCAGTTTCAATTGTTTGTTGGACCGATGATGTTTAGAATAGAACTGAGGTCGAGTTTGATTTGGTATTTGGTATTTTTTGTTGTGGTCATGGTCAACTTGACGATTTCTTCATCTTCATCTATTCTTTTAATTTATTTTAGACAAGTCGCCAGATAGACGGCAAGTCGCTATATAGACGGCAAGTCGCTAGATATACGACAAGTCACTATATCTTTTATTTGAGAACAAGTCGCTACCCATAAGTGACACAAATCGCTACTTGTTAAATAACAAGTCGCTAGGTCAAGTCGCTAGGTCATTTTCATCACAAAACGCTAACTTGTAAATACAAGTCGCTAGCTGGATATCTGACTTTTTCCGATGAGTTTTCCGACCACTTTTCCGTCTATCTTCATACTTACCCAGAAAAACTGCATAAAAGATGATACTTTTTGACTGTTTGACCATGAAAAATTACCAGAAGACCATGAGTATATCACAGATTTGGTACCAAAAAGTCAGATAAAAGTGATAGAACAAACTGGTTTGGACAACAAATGACGCAACCCAGATATAAACATGGACCATATGACTTTTTTGTTTTAAACCAATAGGATACACAAAAAGTTTAAACACTGTTATCAACAAACATGAGGAAAAAAAATTCAGTTTCAAAAATATTGTTAAAAAACAGTTTAAAACTTTTTATAAAAACCACACCAATCATCAAAACACAAAAACCTTGGTACGAACCACACAAATCAAAGATAACACAATAACCTTGGCTCTTGATACCAATTGTTAGGACCTTAATATTATTGTGTTGATGATTCGGGTGGTCTTGGATGATAGAAATACAAGTATGCCATGTTTTAGAGAGAGAAAGAGTGAGAGGGTGTTCTTAGTAGAGACTTGCTTAACAAATTATGAAAGGTTAGATTGAGAAGCACCACCCCTTCCATGGATGGAAGGGGTATTTATAGTTACAATGAATACGTCCTCCTATCGGACTGTGGATCAGGCATACAATGGGTAAAGACCCGTCCTTCCTCCACGGTGTTACACTAAACTATTCTACGCTACAAACTAACTAATAAACTACTAAATAACGTAAATAACAACACATCTACGAGCTAACATATGCTAGACCATAATTGGGGTGACCGACACTTTAACATGGAATTTCCAATTCCTAACAATATGAATGTGAGTGTCTCTCAAATCCATCATGTATAAAAGAATATGTTATTGATTATCAAGACCTTTTAGTCATTACGACCATTAAGTATATACCAGTGTAAACATACCTATAATACTTTCATACAGCAAGTCTTATAAGATTTTTTTGACTTTGTGAAGATAATAGTGTGATTTGTGTTAGTTTAATAGTTTATGATCTTTTAAATTAGTAATGTTTTTGCTAAATCAGTTGTTAAATGAATGTGTTCCATTAAGTAGGGTTGTGCATTGTAGTTATTAATGGTTTGTAACATATTATGAATTAGTTTACGTGATCATAATTGATTTGTAAAGGATGTTATTTAGTTGTTAAATTGGGAATTTAGTTAGATTTTGTCATGTGTGTGTTTGTTGGTTTAGTGTTGGCAGTTGAGTTTTTATTGTTGATGTAGTTCAATATGGATTTGCTGTCATAAATGGTGTTATGTTGTGTTTTGTATTTCCCGTTACTTATTAGTTGATGTGGTGTGTGGCATAAAATTATTGGAACGCAGTTTGTTATTGAAGTCGACAGTAATACATACCGGAAGAAGCTGGTATATTTGTTGTGTTTAAACAGTTTTCAAATTTGACAAATAAAATTTATTTTGTTATTATGATGTTGTAATCTTGTTTATTAACAATGTTATGTTTTGTTTTATTTCAGGATCTTCCAGTTTGGTTCAAGAAGGTTTATATTAATGGCAAAACATGGGTTTAATTGATGGGAAAATTAGTCAAATAGACCGCGCGCCCTGAGGCTTATCAGTTTATGGACCATGCCCTTTTAAAATTCGAAAATAGACAGGTTGCCCACCGCTTTTCTTGGACCCAACTAGGGGCTTCCATGTGTCCGATAACTTATGACATAAGTACGTATTTTGAAGGTATATGTCATGTATTGTAACGTATTGTTTTTTGGGCAACTTGTATTATTTTTTGGGCATCTTTATGTTTTTTGGGCAACTTGTATTTATACACAAGGATAGTTTTGTCATTTCACATTTAAACCATCACAACACAGATTCACACAGTCACACACCTCTTGTCCTCCACATAAACCATCACAACTAACACCACTACAACCACCCAACAACCCGACGCCACCACCATCCGGGCGGCACCTCCACACACGCCACCACCATCCGGCTGCACCACCACACAACTAAACCTTCTTCTGCAGTGGCCTGTCCTTGTTACAGGTAATTCAAATCACCTAAAGAAATCTTTTGTTATTATCTACTTAATGTATTTTATCTTCGATTTAATCTGTAAATTTAGTTAAATTTGCATTTGTGGTTGTTCCCTTGATGAAAGTCAAAATTAGGGTTATTACCCCTAAACCGAAAATCAGGTTATGCAAATTTGTTAATTTGATGCAATTATGTTCTGCTAAGAAACATGTGAATCAGGCTCGGTATTGATTATTGTATCTAAATTATTATATCTTCTTTTATACTCTAGATTCAGGCTCGGTATTGATTATTGTATATTATGTCTTCTTTTATACTCTAGATATATTTAGGAGGAATGATGTTCTGAATGTGTGACATTGATTTGCAAATGGAGCAACTATAGCTTGTTAGGACTTATTTTCTATGATATTTAAGGTATTGTTTAATTTATTTTCTCTAGCATACCAGTACTTGTAACCTTTAAGCTTTTATATCTTATCTTAAGCTTTTCAAGTAGCTGTTGAAGTATATATCTACTATTTTCAGTCTAAAAGGGCCGTTTGGACGTACTTTTTATATGTCCGCAACACTTGGATGTATGGGTTGATTTGATGTGGCTGTTTAGACCAGCCGATGCAGATTGGGCTTTAGCTTACCGTGAACAGATGCTTGAATACTTCTGGAACCACAAGGTTGAATACACAAATTGATAGCCGTCTTTCAAGGTACGATCCTTAATGTCCGCTTGACCCATAATTATTGTCAAATGTTCACTTGTGATGTCTTTTTCTTTCAACTTTTACTATATGTATTTTTACTTATGTTATATATTAGTCGATTATTATAAATTTTTTTTAAATCAACGGCATTTCTTTTGTAAATACCCGTGCACATATACAAAAACGGCTATGGTTTGCAAACCACTTATATATTGGTTATGTGTACTTTATTAATATTTGCTATATAGCATAATATAATATTTGGTTGCCCAAAAGTACATCACGGTACATGTCCTTTAATGTCTTCTGTTCCCAATCACTTTCTTCAATACAATTTGTTTAACAAAATCTTTCTTTCTTCTTTTGGTCTATTGACTTCATATCTTTATCCCAATCTTTCTGCTTTTGTTTAGAAAATATGTCTGACAATATCCCACTGGATGTTCAACTAGATATCATCCGTAGGCTACCTCCTAAATCTATACTCCAGCTACGTAGTGTTTGCAAGTTATGGAAGGCTAGTATAGATTGTGGAAGCTTCATCTTTAATTACGGTGTTTGTCGTAATGATGACTGTTTATTTACGCTAACATTCGATATGGGTGACCAAGGTTTTGTGTTAGCTTTAGATGAACAGCTAATCGCTACGCCACTTAATACAGATTTAATGCTTTCATCTATGATTACAGTTGGCAATTCTAATGGTCTTTGGTGTTTTGTCTATGGTTCTAATCTAATGACTGTTATTTGGAACCCGGCAATCAAAAAATCACTTACAGTATTTGTCCCGGTTTACACGCATCAAATCGAACGTCAAAAGATTTGTTTTGGTTTTGCCGTCCGTCCGGACACTCTTGACCCGACGATCGTGAAGGTCTCGTATCCTGTTTTCGAAAGTGGTTTCTGGTTTGTGTCTGTCTTTTCTTTGAACTTGTTAAGGTGGACAATCCTTGAAAATTTCCACCCCCTCGTGAAACTATCAAATTGAAACGTAAAAGTCATGCAGTTGTAGGTCGTTTTATGTATTGCACTGGGAGTGAAAAGTTAACTAATGAGGACGGTGTTATTTACAAGATTTATATGTTGATTTCTTTTGATTTGGTAACCAACCAATTTAAAATTATAGACCTACCGCAGATTTTAAAAAATGAACTCCCAATTCCATTCAATGTTTTCGATCTTGGAACCTCTCTAGTGATTTCTGGGACGATCATTGGTGAAGATATTCCATTGTTATGCGGATGGTTGTTGGACGTCAATGGTTCTTCCATAACATCATTTAGAAGCCTATTCGCCATCCCTACCCTATATTCTGTTCGTTTGCTTGGGTTTACAAAGGATCAAGCTCCAATAATGAAAGCGTACAACGGCAATCATTTGGGTCAGTCGGTATTTGTGTACAACAAAGAACTTGAATTATTTGTCTGCATGGGAATGTTAGGAGACGCGGGATCTTTCTACATCGTCCCATACAAAGAATCTCTTCTTTTGTTAAATCAGCCAGACCATGCTGTTTATAGTATGTTTATTTTTAACTTACCATTCTATTAATATTTTATTTTTAACTTACACCATTATATTCATGTTTAACAGGTTTGTTCGGCAGAAGTTAGGGATCATGCTTAATGGGAATGACGCTTTGTGGTTTTAGTACGATGTTTGTATGGGAAGGAAGTATGGAGTGGTTAGCTTTTTCTGCGTACTTGGTGAATTTTATAAATCAAGTGGTTATATATTATGTAACCATTAAACTTATAATTATGTAGTAATCGTAATATGTAGTAGGTTGTCTGTATGAAACGTTGTATGTCAACGTATTTACTATTTCCTATGTTATGTAATCCCATTATACATGTTTGTTTAATTTGGGGAACTAGCAGTTTTTTCCAATAAACAATGGGGCAACTAACTGTTGTTTGTAGGGCAACTTCTTTTCACTATTGACTACTTTTATAAACCAAGGAGTCGTTCAAGTTGTTACAATTCGTATTCTACAATCAACTAAAAACTACCAACTAGTGACTATGCACACTTGAAAATAACAGATTTACCATTCAACACTAGTACAATTTAACTAGCAGTTGTAAGTTTAATACTAGCACCACTAAACCACTATGTACCTATTCAGGCCCATAATTGCAAGAGCAACACCTACACAAGGGCACCCGAATGGTGTCAGCAGCACCTACACACGGGCAGCACAAACACGGCCGTACACAACAGTATTAACGACTGTTGCATCATTTCATTGATGTCTTCTATCACAAGCAGTGGTTAAAATAGCTAGCAGTAGTTAGCAAATTACTGGCAGTTGTAAGTATACAACCAATTCAGTTTTACTAGCGGTTGTAAAAATAACTATAGCGGTAGTAAACATAACTAGCAGTTGTAAGTATACAACCAATTCAGTTTTACTAGCGGTAGTAAAAATAAGTATATCGGTAGTAAAAATAAGCTTGTATCTATATCATGGCACTTTTCAAACCATATATGAGTTCATTAGAAACAAAATGTGGCATTCTTTAAAACAATAAAAGTTGCATCTTCTTCATTTCATTTTTCTGCGACTATTTTCGACCGATCATTCTTGAAAAATTATTTCTTTAGTTTTCTTTCTTTCTCTTTTCATTTTAGATCTAAGGTAGTTCCCGGTTAATTTCCAAGGTAGGTCCTAAAATTATTCACTATATCGCTTCTAAGTAAACTTGGTTTCCAAGGTGGTTCCCGGGCACCACCTAGTGATGCCTAGGTCCGCCTATGATCCAAAGCCTCTTGTCGAGAATTAAAAAAATCAACAAAATTTCCTTGAAAACCATGTCGTTTCGAGCTAATGTTATCACCAGTATGAGAGATTATATTAGCATCATGCCAGATACAGTGATCGGTAACATTTTGAATCGGTTTCCAATAAAAGAAGCGGTGAGCACCTCTATTTTATCTACAAACTGGAGGTTTAAGTGGACCTTGCTCACCGAAGTCATAATTGATGAGGATTTCTTTTATTATTTAACATATAAGTTTGATGGGAGGCATGTTACTAGACTTTTAAATCAGCTTACGGGTCCCATAAAAAAGTTTCTCTTCTCTGTAGATCCCAAACCGTTGTCTGGAATAGAAGACTTGAATTATGAAGAGATTCGTGATTGGCTTATGTTTTTGGCACTGCAAGGAATTGAGGATCTGACAATTAGAAACTGGTATGGACAACCAGTTACATTACCAACCCAACTTTACGGGCGTATTGAATTGAAACATCTTGAAATTCATTGTTGTGATTTTCCTAGTTTGGTGTTTTTCACTACTTTTCTAAATTTATTGAGCTTAGAATTGTGTTTAGTCAAATTTCTAACCGGTACAGTTTGGGATTTAATTGCTGGTTGTCCCTTACTTGAGTCTCTTACATTGGATGTTGAGAGTACAAACGGGATGAAACTATGGAATCTTGCAAGTCTTAGGAATTTGAATAAGCTACATTTGTCATTCGGTATTTCGAATGCTGTCACGACAATCATAGCATCCAATATCTTTCACCTGACAAGACTTCCATCTCTTGAGACCCTTACATTGGATTTTGACTATTGCACGGTAAGACCGTTTTGAGATTTACACTTCTAATTTTACCATGTTAAATATATGTGTAACTATAACGACATTTAATCTTTTAAACCAACCCAAAAGTCGACTTGTTGTAGTTGATGCGTGATGGTAATTTCAGGATGAATGTTCTTTTGCCGTTTGAATCCATCGTTAATCTGAATTTAAAAGGAGTTGATTTTGGCGAGACTGTTATCATGTCACTCATCGTCCAAATGATTCGCGGATCTCCAAACTTGAAAAAGCTGGAAACCAGAGTAAGTGTAATACTTTATTAATTTATTTCATACGTATCAAATAAACATCCGTAAACTGCCATGTTTTTGTATCTCAATACTATTTGATTTTCCAGGCTGCACACACGCTTAGTGTTTTACCTTTGGAACAACGTTCATTAGATTTAGACACAACCACATTCAGCCATGGGCAGATTCAGAAAGTGATTTTTCGATCCTTTCCTAGATCACATAATGAATTACACATAATAAAGTTTATACTTGCTTGTTCCACGTCGTTAAAGAAAATGTATATCAGGGCCAGCGATTTGATGGACGATGGTTATGATAATATCAAGACAAATTGGGAGTTTGCTAGGAAGCTGTTGAAACTCCCCCGATCTTCCGTCACAGCCGTTGTAAAATTGTTCTAGTGGTTGTAGTTTTATGTATGGTTTGAATACCCTGTGTCAATTAAATTTGTGTACAAAAAGTTTGGTGTGTCTGTTTATCAAGGGGTTATATAATATGTAACCATTAAACTTATAATTATGTAGTAATCGTAATATGTACTAGCTTGTCGTCTGTATGATTCATTGTATGTCAACGTATTTAGTATTTCCTCTGTTGCCATTATCCATATTTATTTCATCTCGCCAGCTAGCAGTTGTTTCCAAATATCAATTTGGCAACTAACTGTTGTACGTAGGGCAACTTCTATCACTAGCAGTTGTTATAATAACTAGCAGTTGTGTGTATAATACTAGAATTTGTAAGTATACAACCTATTCAGTTTACTAGCAGTAGCCAGTATAACTAGCAGTAGTAAAAATTAACTAGCAGTTGTAACTATACAACCAATTCATTTTATAATTACAGATATTTAATTTAAGTAATCAAGCATAAAAGCATTGTACTATTTTTTGACGTTTAGAAAAGTCGCATAAACCTCAAAATAATCAACTCACTCTACAAATCTAATAACATGAAGCGTTATGTGCTTACGTCAAACTGATGATGTTGATGTTTTTACAATGGGACTTTAATTGGTCAAAGGCTAAAGCTGTTTGGCACTGCATGATAAATATTTTCTTCTTTCCTTTCATTACCTTGTATTTTTTTTATAAGTTCTATACACTAATATTATCAACAATTTATTTTTGTTGCATGTTTACCATTTTCAGAATAATCAACCAATTAGGGGCATAAACTCTTTAAATATGATCTCGTAAAAAAAAATAATAATAACAAATTTAGATGAAATAAATAAATAAGTAAGTAAACAAGGTAATATTTGTTTTGTGTTGCTCTTTAGAGCACTCACAACAATAACACCATAACACCAATAACACCGTCCACGTCAGCGCCACATCAGCTTTACCATTTAACATTAACATCCTCAAAAAACACCCACAACAATAACATCCCAATAACACCATAACACCACTAATATTTTATACTTTCAATTTCAACCCCTAAACTAAATCAAACACTTCATTTTTTAAACTAAAACAAACATTTCATTAAAACTTAAAACATATTACAATACGAGACTAAAAAAAAATACAACGAAATAAAAAAAAATACAACGAAATAAAACGTTTCTACGGACGAGGTTTCAAGTTATATTTTGCAATGATTCGATCTTTTTCGTCATTGATCCACTGCACGACCATTGGATCTTGCCCGTCAGTAGGCGTCATCAAAAAATTTATTTCTTCCAACCGGGTTATTGTCAGATCTTTTTCCTGCGCGACCCGATACGCCGCTTCGGAGACTTCTCGTTTCATACGAAACTCGTTTGCCATAGTTTCGGTGAAATAAGCTGACGAGCTCGTTCCTCCAGTGCTTGTTCCCCCAGTACTTGTTGTAGTCTCGGATCTTGCTTTCTTGGTAGCACGTTTCTTTCCCATGGGGCGAGATTGTTCATCTTGACCAAACAAAGCCTCGTTTGTTTCGCTTGGGACTTCGCCGGTTAAATCAACCGGTTACGGCGTGTTCCATTTCTTATAATGATGCAAAACCTCCCAAGCGTCTTCGAGGCCAAAAGCTGATCCCTTGGTTTCCTCACGATACCATTGCTTTGCCCGTTGCATCACATCCAGCTCACTTTCCCCGCTTCGTTGATCCCGTTTCGAACGTTTGTAATGAGAGTTGAACTTTGTGCATATGCCGTTCAAAGTTTTCCACTTGCTTGACAGCATGTCCTTGTTGTGCTGTTGAAAGTTGTTTTTATTGAACTCATTTCGCACCCGATACCAAAACGTATCCCTGGGTTGGCACTTTCCAACTTTCGGATCCTCCGAAACAGCTATGTAACATGTTGCAAGCAATGCTTCCTCTGCTGGAGTCCAACGCGAGTTAACAACAACTTCGCCTTCATCAGAATCAACTGGTTCAGGCTCGGGGTCTTTGGATTTCTTTGATTTTAGCTTAATGCGACCTTTTCCTTTTTTTGGAGGAGACGTGGGTGTGTCAGCAACATCATGTGTTTCAGTTTGTGATTGTTGTGTGAATTGTAGGTTTTGAAAGTTAGAGTTTAAGGTGTTTTGTTGGTTTTGTTGTTGCCAATACAGAAATGCTTGATGTTGTTGATACATTTCTTGGCTCGATAAGCCTAGTGGGTTGGGGATTGAAGATGAACCGGCGTTCGGGTTGAGGGATTCCACCCACTAGCAAGAAGATTGTAGAAAGTATCGTCGTTGCCTCCCGACATTGTTTTTTTTTGCAGTTAATAGAAGTTGAAAGATTGAGAGAATGGAGAGGATTTAGTAGTGGAAGTGTGAAAAGAAATGGTGTTTTAATTGGGTATTTATAGTGGTAAAAAAAGGTTTTTGAAATTTTTTAAAAAAATAACGGCTAGTAGCCGTTTAGGGTGTTTTTTGAATTTTTTTTTAAAAATAACGGCTAGTAGCAGTTTAAGGGTAGAAAGTGTAACATTTTTGATTTTTTTTTTTCGCCTCCCCTATAACGCCCGTTGCTTTGGCAACGCGGGCTTCAAATTTGCTCTTTAACGCCGAGCTCCCAACGGTAATAGCGGCTATAACACCGTTTTTTCTTCTTTAACGCCGTTACGGAGTTATTATTGCGAGTGCTCTTATAACAATTTTGTGGTATTTTTAAAATCCGTTACCTAACAAAAATTATGTAACATTTTTTTAATCTAACTAGTTATAATAAATAGACATTTCCGTTTCATCAGTGTTCACTTGAATAGTATGTTTGAAAACAAATATTAATGTTAACAAATTAAATTTCACGTTAATTACTCAACTTCCCAGTTACCAGTTTTATATTTAAGAAGAGATAAAGCTAATTAACAGCTATGGTCTATAAAACACCAATAAGTTATGGTCTATAAAAGACCTACATATATTATTAATACACGAATACTCTGAATAGTATTAGCGATTACAACCTTGGAGTGTATCGACTCTAAATATGACGAAAAGTTATATCAAACTCTAGCCTATGACCTCCTTTTATAAGCTAAGGAGTCCTTTACAATATACAGTATGTACTCTACAGGATAATTATACTTAACATACTTATCTAATACGGAGTACAAAACATCCTACCCAAGAAATTCAAGAATGTTACATATTAAACCGACACAATCATACTAGCAGTAAAAAACTACATTAGCAGTTGTTTGTTCTTTATTTTATCCCGGCGCCCGCAAGCTAGTCATTTTTACCTTTACCTCAGTCTATCCAACCCGATCTGCCAGGATTGGTAGACGTACACTTGCTTCGGGAAACGGGCTGCAATCAACAGAGGACTGAGACCATAATTTTCAGCCTCTCTTTGCATATTCTATTACTCCTTCGACCCAATACCCATTATATACTTCCTTCTTCCGCTCGGGTAGAGCGAGGTTAAGAAGTAACTGGCTGAAATTTGAACATCCCAAATGGTAATGAGAGTCTAATCGGTTTAAATTATCACCTTTGGTACGCCATATGGTCTGGGCATGCTTCCACAAACTTCAAAGGACACGGGTTTTGGGTGAAGGAATGTTGTGAATGGTCGCGGGGATGTGTTATTAGTCGTCATTCTCGACAATTTAGAAACGAATAATTGTTATTAGTAGTCATTTAAGAACATGTTTCAGTTGTCGCAGCAACTGCTTTGCGCTTATGTTTTTGTTTTGGGGGGTAAAGGTTTAGGCTATGTATGGGCTTTTTGGAACCGATGGTGCATGGGCAACGGGTTGTTAAAATCTTCAACTTCATTGGTGTTTTTTGTTGCTGAAGGAATGGTTGTTTTTTTTATGTGCTTTCCTTTTATTTACCTCGCGTATTTAAAGCGAGAATTTTACTGTTCTTGCATGCGGTATAATTAATTTCCATTTACTGATTTGTGGGTAGGCACGTGCCTAGGTTCCTACCCTTCTATTTTTCCTGCTGGATTTGTCCCAAAATTTCTAGGGAAGGAACGTGAATATTTACTTGCAGATTTTTTCACCTTTTTTGGTATTTGGATAAGCCTTATCCGTAATTACAAACCGTTAGAATTTATCGGTTTATTATCCTTTTTTGTACTGAAAGTTTTCTATGTCTGTATATACTTTTTTTTTGAAAAATGTAGCTTCCACAGCTGTTGTTGGTTTTGAAAATGTTGCTTATGCACGTTTGATAAACTGAAGTAAATCATTCATATCGGTGCTTTAAATTTCACTTTTAAAATTTGAACTTCAACTAGTCAACCTTTTAATTCGCAAAAAAACCATATTGTACTTCAGGGACTTTTTTTATTATTATAACTGATTTGGAAAAAACAGAAACAAAGTTGATATTTGCGTCGACACTAGCGGTGGTTTGAGCGACCCTAGCAGTGGTTTGTTAAACTGTAGCAGTGGTTGCGTATTCACATATGCATATAATTGAGAATTTGTTCACACCATGTAGCCTCCTTTGGTTTTTCCAAAAACGCAACCATGTTGTGAGTTGGGCACCATTGATGTTTATTTCAAAATTGATTGCACCAGATTGTTAGGTGTTGCGAATTATAATGTGTGTGGGTCTAAACTATGTTTTGCCCTAGCAGTTGTAAGTCCAATTTTTTTATCCCCAATTGAATCAAAATTATTCTGTACTTTCAAAACAACTGTTTTAACTCTTGTAGCAGTTGTTAGTATTTTTGGACGTATTTATCCCCAAATGTGCTATTCTAATCAGCAAACGCAACCGTTATCGTCATCTACTATCTAGACACGATACCATTTTTTGACGTTTAGAAAAGTCGCATAAACCTCAAAATAATCAACTCACTCTACACATCTAATAATCTGAAGCGTTATGTGCTTACGTCAAAGTGAAGATGTTGATATTTTTACAATAAGTTATGGTCTATAAAACACCTGGATATAATATTAATACACGAATACTCTGAATAGTATTAGCGATTACAACCTTGAAGTGTATCGACTCTAAATATGCCGAAAAGTTATATCAAACTCTAGCCTGGACCTTCTTTTATAGGCTAAGGAGTCCTTTACAATATACATGATAATTATACTTAGCATACTTATCTAATATAAAACATCCTACCTAAGAAATTCTAGAATGTTACATATTAAACCGAGACAATGATACTAGCAGTGAAAAACTACATTAGCAGTGGTACGCGACTTCATTGTGAGTGTGGATTCCTTCTTGTTTGCTATCATTTTCTTGAAGGATTTCCGGTGGCTTGGTTCCTCCTGGGGCGGCCGTATTTTCCTATGGGATTCCCTGCAGAAGTTCGATAGGCTTCTCAACGGGTTTCCCGTGTAAATCCGCCCTTCTGCGCGGTACTGCAAGAGCTTTTAGTGGGGTTGCTTTTCCATTCGCGAAGCTTTTATTTTAGAGCAATGGTAGAACCACAAAGAATTCAGAAAAAATACATTCACACGCTGACGTGATAGGTTTGAATTGGAGTGAGGAGAGAGAACTGTCACAAAATACACCAATCATCCCTACACGATAGCATGGGATTTTTTTTATGCATTCTTTATGTGGTTTGCTCTAAAATTAATCCCAGTGCCCGCAAGCTCGTCATTTTTACCTTTAACCTAGTCTATCCAACCCGATATGCCAGGATTAGTAGACGTACACTTGCTTCGGGGGCCGGGCTGCAATCAACAGCGGACTGAGACCAGAAATTTCAGCCGTGTTATTTGCCTCTCTTTGCACATTCTACCACTCCTTCGACCAAATACCCATGATATACATCCTTCTTCCGCTCGGGAAGAGCGAGGTTAAGAAAGAACTGCCTGAACTTTGAACATCCCAAATGGCTAATGAGAGTCTAATCGGTTTAAACTCCAACCTTTGGTACGCCATATGGTCAGGGCAGGCTTCTACAAATCTCAAAGGACACGGGTTTTGGTTGAAGGAATGTTGTGAACGGTCGCGGAGATTGGTCAATTTAGTCATCTTAGAAACGACTAATTGTTATTAGTAGTTATTTAAGAACATGTTTCAGTTGTCGCAGCAACTGCTTTGCGCTTATGTTTTTGTTTTGGGGGGGTAAAGGTTTAGGCTATGTATGGGCTTTTTGGAACCGACGGTGCTTGGGCAACGGGTTGTTAACATCTTCAACTTCTCTTTGGGGTTTTTTGTTGGTGGATGAATGGTTGTTTTTTTTATATGCTTTAAATTTATTTACCTCGCGTCTTTATAGCGAGGATTGTACTTTTCTTGCACGCGGTATCATTAATTTCCATTTACTGTTTTGTGGGTAGGCACGTGCCTAGGCTCCTGGGCATCTATTTTTCCTGCTGGATTTGTCATAAAATTTATAGGGAAGGAACGTGAATATTTACTTGCAGATTTTCTCTCCTTTTTTGGTATTTGGATAAGACTTATCCGTAATTACAAACCGTTTGAATTTATCGGTTTATTATCCTTTTTTGTACTGAAAGTTTGCTATGTATGTATATACTTTTTTTTGGGTAAAATGTAGCTTCCACATATGTTGTTGGTTTTGAAAATGTTGCTTATACACGTTAGACAAACTGAGGTAAATCATTCATATCCACGCTTTAAATTTCACTTTTAAAATTTGAACTTCAACTAGTCATTTGGAAAACAGAAACAAAGTTGATATTTGCGTCGACACTAGCGGTGGTTTGAGCGACCCTAGCAGTGGTTTGTTAAACTGTACCATGTAGCCTCCTTTGGTTTTTCCAAAAATGCAACCATGTTGTGAGTTGCAGCAGAAGAGTTGGGCACCATTGATGTTTATTTCGAAATTGATTGCAACAGATTGTTAGGTGTTGCGAATTATGATGTGTGTGGGTCTAAATTATGTTTTGCCCTAGCAGTTGTAACTCTATTTTTTTTATCCCCAATTGAATCAAAATTAATTTGTACATTCAAAACAACTTTTTTAACTCTTGTAGCAGTTGTTAGTATTTTTGGGCGTATTTATCCCCAATTGTGCTATTCTAATCAGCAAACGCAACCGTTATCGTCATCTACTATCTAGACACGAAAATTCTGACAATCAAGTTTAAGTTATTGGGCAATTTCGTTTGAACCTCAGGCCACCTTCCAATTTGCAATCTGGGCAACTAAATGCCATAATTGGGCAATACTTGTTGTACGATCGGGCAACCATAATTCTTAACCATATGATCATAAAGGATAGACTTAACAACATAAACCTAACAACACTAAGTTTGGCATAGAAGCACTATCGCATGGTTGGCAGCATAAACTCATAATTATTTTTTAAAGGCAACAAACATTCATAACAGGTGAAACCATTCCTTGTGCACTAGCCCTTTTTTTCTATGATCTCGAACCCTCTTTCAGTTTTCGTGATAGAAACACGCTTTGTTAGCTTCCTTCTTTTGAAAGGTGTTGCACTACCGTACCGCATGCCAACGTCCTCTTCCTGCCATACCATGTTTTGAAATAAAATTGTGACAAAGCCTGTAGCTTGTGCACAATGTAGACCTCCATGGATCCATTCTCATCAGCAAGGTCATACATTCGTCGAACGTCATTGTCTATGTGCAACAATGTTAAACCATCTTCTAGTGCCTTATTTGGTGCAGCATAAAATAAAGCCCATTTTTCCCCACTAATATCATTCAAAACATGATCAAGCACCCTGGTAAATGCAACCCTGGTGAAGCTAAAACACCAGACATCAGCAAGGCGACCGCCTACATAGCGGAGTGGCTGAAATTCAAATTTCCTGTTGTGGTACACTTTAAATATGACTTCTTTGGTTTCCGTCATGTCCTATAAAACATAAACCCTAATAACAATTTCAATAACTTTTAATTAAATAAATATTTAATAATAGAATATAAAATATAAAGCTGCACAGTTATTTATATTCATGTACTCTATAAATATATGAACGAATAAGGTAACAAAGTACATATGGGGGAGTACAACAAACCTGGATTTGTTTATAAAAAAGAAGAAAAGGACAACTATTTTTTATTTGGATTCTTCAATGAAAGTCAGCCAGGGTAAGCATCCGCAATGGCAACTTGGTGAAAGACTTTTTTACTATTCTAATAAGATATTCAAATGACTTGTTCCATTGTGGCAATAACTTTGAAGAAGACTTTTTACAAAAACACTTATAAAGACTTCAAGCGTTTGAAGCTATTGTCAAAAAGCTTTTGTATTTATAAAATTTCATTTTTCACCCAACATTATGCAAAAGCTTTTTGCAGTGGAGTAGTTGGTTTTGCAAAAGCTTTTTACCTCAACCATTTATTTGTGTTCAATGCATCAAGTCTTTTATGACTTGATGTATTGGTAATGCTCGAGGAATGTGTGGATGTTGATAGTTGAAGATTATTAAATTGATTTAAAAATACAAAAACCATTTCCCAAAAAGCAACTGACATCCTTACCAGTAAACAGGTGAAAAGTGAAAACAAAATAGCCAAATGCTAGAGTTCACAAAAAAAGTTAAAAAAATTAAAATGCAGAGGCCACTGATACTCTAACTCTTAGTGACCACAAAAAACCCATTTGCAAACACCAATTCTTACAGTTAGTTTGGATTATTCACACTATACACCAATTCAAATTGTCAATAAATAATACAGCTATCTACACAAAAACTAAAAACACCTTTTCATTTGTGAAATTTACCTTTCACTTCTACTATGATATGTTAGTCAATTAACATTTAGATCAATTAGATTATCAATCATCACAATCATTTACGAAATGCCGTGTTCTTTGTGCCAAGATGGTACATGCACTCCGAATTGTACTAATTTGCACGATTATTTATTTAAAGACATGATAGACCGTTTCAAGAGAATGGTAATTGCTTGTGAGCCGGGAAAGACTTTCCCAATAGAAGGAAATTTTAGAGAGAAACAAGAGCTGATTGATAAGAGGAAGAGAATGATTGAACAACTTCCAGAGTATGAATGTGAGTATGAAGATATGAAAGCGCGTTTCAAGAGGATCGAAGATGATAATGCTAATTTGGAAGCAACGTGTGAAGAGGCAATACCTGATTTTAAGATTTACAAAGATTATAATGCTGATGCTGAAGCGAAGTATGAAGAGATGCAAACTAGTTTTAAGAATTTGAAAGATCATAATGCTGTTGTCAAAGCTAAGTATCAAGAGATGGTTGAATGTGCCAAAAAGCTTATCAACATACTCAAAGAAGTTGCAGCTGATGCTGATGATTTTTAGGATTATGAATGTGTTATGTATATGTTTAAGAATGTGCTATTTTGGACTTATTTGGTATGTAAGGTAATAAGTATTTATCTAATTAACAAGGTACTAGATTACTGCATCAAATTTTATGTTATGATTTTATGATATCATTTGTGAAGACATAAATAATCAAAATAATAGCCAATCTCGATATTCTTCACATGCGAATATACTCTAACTAGACTTAATTGCAATACTAAACTCAAAATTCCATTAGTTATTGATATTATTCACAAGGAAACATAAATTTTCCAAACCTCAAGAGTCAAGATGATTCTTTAAAGGCCGCAGTTGAAGAAAAGGAGAATGAAGGGGTGCAGGCAACCACTGCCAGTATTGCTGCATCCACTGCTAGTATTGGAGTAACCACTGCTGCTATTATTATACCCACTGCCAGTTCAGACGTTTCCACTGCATAGGCAACCATTGCTACAATTATAACCACATCAATAACACCAACACCAAAACCAAAAGAGGCTGACAATGAGATTGCCATACAATTGGTCAACCAAAAGAAATCTCACCCTATCCCTGCACCTAGACCTATTGCTAAGAGTCTAAACATTGGTGAACCTGTGCAGAAAGATGTAGTTACTGAAACTGATATTGGAAAGGGTAAAGGGATTGCATATCCAACTTTGAAACCTTTGGTGTTTCAAAGTACAGAGGATCAGATAGCTTTTGATGAAAAAATTGCTAAAAGATTACATATGGAAGTAAATGCTAAAGAAATTGCTATAGAAAAGGAAAGGGCAAAGCAGAAGAAGCCTCTAAACAAGCTGTAGAAGAGCGGTAAACGGAACAGATGTATTTTACCCTACATAATTACGAAAAGCAGTTCAGTTTACTCGTAATGATTAACTTAGCTTCATAGTCCTAAAAAGGGTCAACAAAAACCAAAAATAATTCAGGCCATAGAAGGAATCTATACCAACGTCGTAAACAATTGCATAGATGATGCATATAAACCACTCCTTATTAGTCTACAAACTGCCACTAAATTTTTTAATGAACCAAGTAATGTTACATACTTAACTAACGACATCTAAGGTATCATACCCTACATAATTACGAATCAGATACACATAAGAAAGAGCAATGGATTATAAAATGGAATTAACACCTATCTAACATAGGTATTCATCAAATAACAAAAACGATTTATTATAACACAGAACCAATTGGAAATAATCATATGTAATAAACAACGAGAGGAATATTTACGTAACATATTTGGGAACATTTTTTTAAAACTTGATCAATCGAATGTGGTTTGCAATCAACATTGTAGCTTTAAAGATGGTGACATAACCGACGTTACAAGGAAGACAGGGGGTTGACGAAGAAGACGGTTTGATTTGTGAAAATAGTAATGCGAGAAGCAAAAACAGAGAAAAATGATAACTATGGATGCTTTTTTGGTCAGTGACTTTTGGATTTTGAATATAAATCCACTGTACTTTTACTATTCAAATGTGTACTTTTTTTAGTCTAACTTAAAATGACGATATAACCCTTTTTAAAATTATACGGTTGCCCAGCGCTTTTTAGTTGCCCAAAAAACAATACCTTACACATACGGGACACTTGTCGCAATGTCGATGAGTTGCCCAATGACAGCGGTTGCCCTCGGTCTATTTTCAAATTAAAAATAAAAGTGGTCCGGAAAGTGATAAGCCTCAGGGCGCGCGGTCTATTTGCATCATTTTCCCTTATTTGATTAACAACATATGTAAGAAATTTAAGGTGTTGTTAAAGGAAATAAAAGGACAATGGAAATTTGATAAAGAAACTTGGGAACACTTCATTAAGCTAAGTGGATATGAAGATATTACATTGTTACACTTTTTAAACGAAAGTGCGGATACATATTATGTAACAGGGTATGATGCAAATGGTATTAAATCAGGTGGTTATGGAACGTTGAATGTATCAGGAAGACTTGCAAGGTGCACCGCTATAGTATGTCATAATATAGAGGAATGTCCAGTATGTTGAATATAGCATATGTTATTTAACTAAATTAAAATGTTTTGTTGTGTTAAGTATATTATTCGATGGTATTCAGTAATTTATATTTTGTGTTTTTTTCGTAGGTTCTACCGCTCAATTTTTCTTCCTTATGTAGGTAATAATGTTTTCATGATTAAAGTGAATGGTTTTGAAGTTCAAGTGATGCATGGGCTTCAAGCTTTTCCTGGACAGAGCATAAATTATGGCCATGTGTTTTCCGGATTGGATTGGGATGATGTTGTTCTTTTTGGAGGCTTTGTTCCTAGAAGTAGGATTGTATTGACTAACATTTTAAATAATAGGTTGAGTTTTATGGGTGATGGTCGCGAATTAACTACAGAAAAAGTTCCTCACACAATATTGCATTTTGATCAACCAAAGCACATTTTTGATAACGGTAAGTATACATAAGTTCATGAGTTTTGTTTGAAAATAATGTTTTTGAAGTGGGCTTACACGTTTCTTTAATTTTGTTGGTAGATCCTCGTATGTTCCAAATATGTAATGGGCGTGGTCATGAGTTGGAACACAATGATGAGAATAGAAATTTTTACACGAAGCTTTATTGCTATGTGTTTGAGCAACACCGTCTTGTAAGTTTTTTTGAAACATTCCTGCTTTTATCAAATTGTTTTTGAAATGATTTGTTAATTAAGACGGTATTAACTAATAATGTTTTATCGGATTAATGTAGACAATACCTGAGGGATTTGTGAAAGCGCACAAGCTATCCAATTATCTTCATGCATTGCTTCGACACAAGACATTTGCATTCAGGATGTTTCTGCACCAAGATATCCACTCAGAAAGGCTAGATCGGACAACTCATATTTCTTTTAAAGGCAATTGGAGGCAACTTGCTCGAGATTGGAATTTGCATCAGAATCAGACATTAAGGTTTAAGTATGTGGCGGATGTTCCAGATGAGCAGGAGTTTATATTTTTTTGTGAAGAGCCAATATAGATGCTTGTCTTTGATGTTTGTTGAAGTATGATTGTTTAATGGATTATTATGCTCTGGAGGTTTTATTTGGCACAATTATTTTATGTTGTCGATGGTTAATTGTTAGAAGTATGATATGGGTTATGGTACAATAAAATTTACTTATGACGATCGATAAACGTTTATAGTTTTAATGTATTGTGTATGAAACTATAATCACTATGGTTTGTATTTTTTTGTGTTTTTTTGGTATTGTAAATAATAATCTTCATTTGCAATTTTGTTGTGGTTTATTTTGTTTTGGTATATTTTTATAGCTTATTTTTTGGTACAAAGTTTTTATATTAATGTTTAGTTTATGATATATCTTTTAATGTTATATACATTTTTATTGACAAAAATGTTTGATTTTGGTACAAACTTTTTATATTAATGTTTAGTTTATGATATATCTTTTAATGTTATATACATTTTGATTGACAAAAATGTTTGATTTAGAAGTTTTTGGTATTATTTGTTATTTATGATGGTCAAAGTATATAATGTGTTTTAGTTGAGGGGTTTTATGGAATTTGTTGATAAATTTATGCATGTTGATTGACATAAAGACGGCTTCCACAGTCACTTTAATTAAGTCTACTCCTAAACTCTGCAATATTCATTGCTACTATCAGTAATACTCATTGCTACTATCACTATTGATAAATCAAAACAAAAAATTTGACTAATTGCACAATTGAATCATAGGTCATCTTTAATATGGTATTTTTTTGTCTTTGCATTTCTTTATGTCATTCATAGTTGATCTGTTAGTTTTCATTTTGAATGCAGTTATTAATGTTATTTTGTAAATGTGATTATGGTTTTGTTCATATTTAGGGTTTTAATACTTGATTGATAATCAAATACTACGTAATATATAAAATATTTTCTTGCCCTGTTTTTGACCAAATACTGTTTCCATAATAATAATAGATCTAAGTGTAGTTATTAATGTTATTTAGTAAATGTGATTATGGTTTTGTTCATATTTAGGGTTTTAATACTTGATTGATAATCAAATACTACGTGATATATGAAATATATTTTTGCCCTGTTTTTGACCAAATACTGTTTCCATAATAATAAGAATAGATCTAAGTGAAATTTCGTTTTGCAAACTTGTTGGTTTCATGGTTTTATTGAAAGTTTTTTTTGTTTACAGGAAATTGACAACACAATTCTTGGTTGATTATAATCATAGGCAACATTTGGGTACTTTGGTATGTATTTTATTTCTGTTAATTGGTATATATATGTGTTTGATATTTGATTTTTATTTATTGTTTCTGTTTGTTTTTGCAGATGCTTCCTGACTACTTTCACATAAACTATTATAATGATAAAGATTACGTTTATCTGATTAACAACAACAGGATGAAAAGAAAAGTTTATTTGAATCGTGTAAGTGGTACTGACGAATGGTATTTTTCTGGCGATTCATGGAATAATTTCATAGCCTTGAGTGGTTATTGGAATATAAGAATGATACATTTCATTAAGGAGGGTGTCGACACATTCTATGTTACGGCTTATGAGGAAGACGGAACAGAATCCGGTGGTTATGGTATTATTCACACACGTAACAGAAAAGTTAAATGTGTCGGTGAAGTTGGAAATGATACTAATCTATCTCATGTAATACTCTGTTTTACAATTTTCCTCTGTTTTGTTTTAATTTTAGTTATAGTTTATAATTTCATATACATACTTATATATATATTTTTTATTCAAGTGGTTTCCGCTAGAGTTTCTGCAAGATGTTGTTAGGAATGAGTTTGTGATTCGTTTTTCTAACATTGAAATCCTCTTTGAGGCAAGGCAAGGTATTATTCCTGGAACAGTTGATACCATTGGATTTCAATTCAATGTGCATTGGAATACAGTTGTGCGTCATGCGAATCTGATGGTTGGCGAACGCGTTGTGCTTACTAAGACAAATAGGAATGATATTCGAATTTCTTTAATGAGGTTTGATGATGATGGATTCCAACTAATTCATGAAGCAAACTTCCCCACTCGGCTTGCCTTTTTGCAAGGGCATGATGAAAATGAAACAGGAGATAAATTATAATGGGTATTCCAATGAAATAAGTATGTGTTTGAAATACGACCGTTCAAATAGTTATGTGTTATTCTGAATTTGACTTGTGTTTTTTGTTTTTAAGATGAGAGGTTGCTTCACGGTTGTAATTGGATAGACCATGCTGGACATTTAACTAAAGAATCCACATTTTACCTACGACTTTATCCGTTTGTGCTTGATTATGGTAGATTGGTAAAGGATATTTTCTTTATTGAAATTCAAAATCTTGTATGTTTGACATATATTTATTATAAGTTTGAAAATATCTTCTTTGTATATTTTTGAAAAAACATGTTGCTCATTGTTGCAGACTATACCGGCTCGTTTTTTGGATGCTAATCAACTTCAAGGTTTTAAACATGCAATTTTAAGAAGGATGGATACAGAAAGGCGTGTAGTTTTGAAATTTGAATTTCATCCAGAAAGTCCATGGAGAAATGATCACATGACATTGAGGACTAATTGGAAGATTCTTGCCGGAGAATTTAACTTTCCAATGAACAAAATGATTCGGTTTCAGCTTGTTGGAACAACACTTGATCCTGATTTTGAAGTCGAGCTGTTCAATGGTCATATCCCGTTGGTTCCTATATTTGATGTTTGCTGAGATGATGTGAAGTTCGTTCTTGATGTTGTGATGTGTTTAAGAACATGGTTTGTTTGGTATATGTGATAGTTGTGTCGTGAATTAGAACTTGGTAGTTCATAGTTTGTTGTGGTTGATGCTGTTTCTTTTGGCATGTTTATGATGGATATTAGTACTAATGTTATGCGTTGGGTAATAACGTATGTATTTCGTAACTCTTGTTTTTACTATGTAAAATGTCGTTGTGGTTATGCATTAGGTTTCATGGTATGTGAAATGTTACTATGTTTTATGTCTAGATATGTTGTTTATATATTTTCCGTCATCGTGATTTGTAACTTCTTAAATCATTAATTTAGAAGCCATCAAATTAGTTGTTCCCGTTGGTTCAATTCATAGAAAAATAATGCATTCGGAGGATGTTCGATAGGTTTTACTCAATTTGTTGAGACTCATGTAGTCTCAACAAACACAATTAAAATGACAATACCTATCTCTCCCATGTTGCCTAGAACAACAGTTCCAAAATGACTTGCAAACAGAACTTTCAAACTAAAAAACAATATTCAGCATAAATAAATAATCCAAACAAAAACAATTTTAAAAATATACAAAACATTTTATTTAGATTCCAACTAAAAACTATCTACCAAAGTGTTTCGTATAATTTTTTTTGTGAGTTGTTTTGACCATCCAAATTTTGTATTCCAGTTTCTAATTGTTCATCCGCATCACGTGCTATTTTTTTCACACTTCTTGATAGATACTCACTTGTTGTAGCTTTATCATTTGTTGTTGTAGTTTGAGATTGATAACGCTGCACGCGTCGTTCGGGGTCAAGGAAACTTCCTTTTCTTCGAGCAAGTTTTATAACACCCTAGGCAGTGAACCTAATCGTTGTAGTGTAGTAATTAGGGTAAGCCACGGGTATTGATATCGTTCTCTAGGGGAATAGGAATGCTAGTAAGAAGTTACTACGCTAAGGTTAAGGTTGAGGAAGATTATTTTTTATCTTTTTATATTTTATGAAATGGAAAGGTACGAATCTCAGGTATTGGATTTGGGGGGTTGGTATTTCTACCGATTACTCTACTATTATCTAATTATCTAAACTAAGGTTGTGGGAGTCTATGTCTAATTAATGTGTGCTCGTATGATAGTTTAAAGATGTGCTTACTTAGGTTGTATTACTCCTTAATTATCTCCTATTGATGGTTGAATTGTCACGTCCTTATTCTTAGTAGCGTTGTGTGTCTAAAGTTGTAGGGTATGCGTTTCTCCCTAACTCTTTGAACTTACCAAAGGGTCTCGTCTACAAACCCACTAGGGATGATAAACTCCTACTCTAAGGCGCTCTTTGGATGGTTTAGCCTACAACTACTCAGGTAATTATATTCTAAGGTTCACAAAGATGAATCAAGCATTAAGTACACAACGAATGACCTATCGCATTACTAGATCATTAATCAACTAAGATAAGAAACAACCAATCAATATTCAATAATTAAGTTTCATACTTCCTAAGCAAACACACAAATAAATTAGCCGGACATGGAAAACATGCAAGCATACACACAAATAATCAAAGACATAATTGAATTAATGAAGTAAAGACTTATCTTGATGTAAGATAGGGTTTAAAACCCTAAAATACTGTACAAGACACCTTAGGTTCGGTTTTAGGTTTTCACTCCAAAAGACTCTCCACAAAGACTGAAAAATTCGGATTCTATATATAAGATTACATATGCGACGGCGTCACCTTATGTTTTGTGACGCCGTCGTGTCGCCGTCATTAGGGTTTCGTCTTGGCCACGTTAACCTTGCGACGGCGTCACCTTATGTCCGTGACGCCGTCCTCTTCAGCTTCTGACGTCGTCTGGATTGCATCTAGGCCGTCTGAGTAGCGACGGCCTACTCTTTTACAACTGGACGTCGTCACTTGAAAATACGAGTTTTGAGTTCTGAACCGTCACAAAAATCTTGGGACGGCGTCGCAATTAGCACCTGACGCCGTCGCCTTCTAATTTCAGCAACTGTGAGTGTCTCGATTTTGACTTTGGCCATTTTCTTCATATATTTGCGCCTTTTCGTCCAAATAAGTGCCATTCCAGCATTTTGCCTTCAAGAGACCTAAAAAGTGAAAAGGAACGATATTAAGCAATAACGGATACAAAAGTGATCAAATAAGGACTTAAACGACCCCTCAAAATGGTACCTTTTAAAACCTTAACAGAGATTCCAAAAAAGATGTTTCATATGTCAAAATTTGTGTAAGTAACAGATACATATAAAGGAACAATACATAATTCAAAATTAACATTAAAGTGATGATATATCCATTATATTACTCTTCTATTTAATAGAATCTGTTAAAGTAATTTAATAAACGTATATGCAAAACACAAATAAATATACATAATTCTTTAAATTAAAAACAACTACAATACCAGATTGTTGTTTTTCTATTATATCTGATTCAATCGTTGGTGTATCCATTATAGTGTTCTTTTGACGTGAACGGTTACATGTTAAAAACAAATTTTACAAACATATACACCTGAATAATAATACACGTTTAATGAACCCACTTTAATATGAAAAAGAATCATAGATACAAAATACCTGATAAAGAAAAAATAATCAATTACTTATAAACACAATATATATCATATAATCAAAAACATACCTTTTGAATATCATAAACTTTTACAATAATTGTTTATTAATGAAATAGAATCAATACATTTAAACAATATACAATAACTTATAAAAACAATCATATATAAACTAATCATCAACAACATACCTTATGAATATCGTGTACAAAATAAACAATATGGATCATATATATATAATAATCAAAAAAATAACTTCTGAATCTCCTAAACGTCTTTGTGGCTGCATAACAATACAAACAATATAAACAATATGGATCATATATATATATATATATATATATATATATATATATATATATATATATATATATATATATATATATATATATATATATATATATATATATAATAATAAAAACATAACTTCTGAATCTCCTAAACTTTTACCATGATTATTTACTAATGGAATAGAATCAATACAAATAAACAATATACAATATGGATCATATATATATAATAATCAGAAACATACCTTCTAAATCTCCTAAACGTCTTTGTGGCTGCAACATACCTTCTGAATATATAAATTAATCAATAAACAATATGGATCATATATATATATGTATATAATAATCAGAAACACACCTTCTAAATCTCCTAAACGTCTGTGTGGCTGCAACATACCTTCTGAATATCGTGCACAACTTTTGCTTTTGTTTCACTGATAATAGAAAAACAGTAAATATAACAAACACCAAACAGTAATACAAAATATCACAATAATACAAAAAGAATATAAACAATATGAATCATATATATATAATAATAAAAAACATAACTTCTGAAACTCCTAAACGTCTTTATGGATGCATATATACCTTAAAGATTAGGATAAAATTTTATAGAATCATACATATAATCAAATTGCTAACACGCCCTAAATATCGGCCTATAATATATCACGATATATTTTCCTAATATATCCTCATATAATTAAGGAGATAAATATGATCAAAAAAGAAAGAAACATTTATACCATTACAAAAACAGTAGTGTATATAGATTATGATTTGGAGTATGTAACCAAAAGATTCATTAGCCTAATTGGTTTGGTTACTTGAGGCGTTTAAACAGTATCAAACCAATGCAGGTTCGAACCTCACCTATGTACATTTTTTGGATTATAATCTAACATGCATACCAGATTAAAACACTGCCTACGTGGCATTACGTGGCAAAACTTAGCAATGACATGGCATTACGTGGCATTTCGGGTGAATAATGACATCATGAGCATCCTGTTATATATATGTTATATATATATATATATATATATATATATATATATATATATATATATATATATATATATATATATATAGTTTACAATTGGTTTGATTGTTATATAAAAACTGGAGAAAAAAAAACAGCTCGTATGTACACACAAAATTAAAATCAAATACTTGCATGTAAGAATTATATTCATGCCAAGAGAAGAATGTGAAAAAGCTCTCCCAAGAAACCTCTAGCGAATTAGGCTACTTACAAAAACCTAACAACCCTAAATCGTAATCTTAACTGATCGTCTTTCTTTCCTTGTTCTCTTTATCGATTTTTCTTGATCGCTGCTTGTTCAAGGATTGCTACCCATAAGGTTTGATCACTTTCTAGGGTTTCAAAAATCATCCGCAGGGTTTCGAACTCTAGGGTTTCGTGTTATTATTACTGATTTTTTTCATTGCTTTGACAATTATTGTTGCGTTTCATTACTCAAAACCGTTCTAGGTTTAGTTGCCTACCGAAGCTAGAGTTTATAGTGCTTTTTGTTGCTTCTATTTGGATTGTATGTAGTTTAGTATGGAGCCTGGGATTCTGTGCTCGGAGGGGAGAGGCATCAAACAAAAGAAGAATTCAAATAGCAATAATGATGGACCTAAAACCATGCCTGCGAATGCTTTTGATGGTTATGATGGGAAAGTAGATTTTTACAAAGAACCGTTGCCCACTTTATCGGATGCTTATAGTGTTAAAAGTCCGATTTCTTTAGCTAAAAAAATTCACTATATTGAAAAGTAAATGTTCGAGGGTAAGCTCGTTTTATTGGGTGATAATGGAAAACCAATGAAACCTAATAGTCAAACCAATGAGCTATTGAATTCTTTGGGAGGGACTGAAATTGAAACTAATTTGAGTGTAATAGGGGATCCCATGGAGGTTGGTTTGAATGGGGAAGATCAAGTTACTAAGGCTGCTTGTGATGACAATATAGATGCTCTTAATAATCCAACTTTGGTTGAGGTCGAACAGGTGGGGACGACATCACAAAAAGAGTCTCCCCCAATATCATTTGCGAGTTTGGTTACTCCTAAATTAAGTAAATGTGTGTCTGATGTGACAATGATTGCTACCGAACATATGGAGTCGATTTCATGTGTTGACACGTGTGTGGAACATAATGAGACAGTACTTGTTGATGTACCATTTGGCAATGCCTCTTCTGATACATCTTTTGATGTTGCTTTTAATGGTGATACGAATGTTGCTAGTGGTGTGTCACAAAATTCTGGTACGAATGAGGTTGCTAGTACGATGGATCCGATTACCAAAGCTGCGTGTACGAGTTTTGAAGAGGCACTTCGTAGTGTTGCTGATGCTTATGCTTCTATACCTTCAAAAGTTCAAATGACAATTTGGATAAGACACCCGCGACTAATTTAGTGTGGATACCCCCTCGATTTATGCTTCTAAAATCATTCATTCGTCTTCTAAAATGGTGCACTTTTGGAAATGAATGAGAATGTACCTAAGGATGCTCATTATGATGTTAGTTTACCTATTGATTCAGATCAAGAGGTGAATGAGAGGTTGAAAAATTCATTATATGGGTACATTATTGGTAAAAAGACTTGCATTTCCCGTTGTTGATTGGTTCGTGCGCAACAATTGGGAAAAGTATGGTATTGAGAAAGTTACGATGAACGCGAATGATTTCTTTTTCTTTAAGTTCTCGTCTATTCAGGTTGCGGAATCTGTTCTTCGTGATGGTCCATGGATGATTCCTGGTATTCCAATATTCCTCAATAAGTGTTCTTCCGAGATAAACCTTTCGAATGAGGATTTGTCTTGTGTTCCTGTTTGGGTGAAATTCCATGATGTCCCATTGGTTGATATCCTTTGGATGGGTTGAGCTTGATTGCTTCTAAGATTGGTACTCTTAAGCTTCTTGAGTCGTATACTAATAAAATGTGTTCGGAATCATAGGGCAGGAGTATTTATGTTAGAGATTTAATTGAAATCAATGCGTCTAATGAGTTTCACAATAATTTGGTGTTGATTGTTCCTAAGGGAAGTGGATATACAAAAGTAAATATTCGTATCGAATATGAATGGGAACCCCCTCGATGTAGTGCATGTTGGTTATATGGTCACCTTCTTTATGAGTGTCCTAAAGCTACACCTAAACATGTAGTTAATGCGATTGAAAAAGGCAAAGGTTCGATGTCGGCTGCTACTAAAAAGGCGTCAAATGATGGATTTACCACTGTCAAGCGAAAATTTTCCAATTATAAAAGGGTTTTGGGGGTATCTAAGACCAAGAAAATGAAGTATCGGTTGGTTGCTTCTAAGTATGCCAAGGCTTCTCGATCCTTCCAAAGACATTACAAAAGAGGTGTCTACATCCAAACAACCAATTAAGGATGCTAAAGTGAAGAACACGTTTAATGCTTTTGGTGTTCTTATGCTAGTTTAATTTAGGTATAAACACAGTAGGTATTTTTTTGAGCCAACATATGTTGTACTTAATTATTTTTTAAAGTAATAATGTATTATCGGAGATAACCTTTTGTTAAAAGAAAAGATTATATTCATGCAGAAAAGATTATATTCATGCCGTGTAGACTATTTTCTCCATTGACTACGGGAATGTACTCCATTTTATCTAGAATGTTGAAAATGAATAGAAGCCACTCAATATACGAAAACAACGTTATGCGTAGTTTTATTGAATATTCATCGCTACGGTTTAAAACTTTTACGAATCCGAACAACATCTTTATTCTTTACAAATTTACAACGTACTAAAAAAATTGGTGACACTTTATTCGTCCATAACAAACGGCTCTGACCAATCATATAGATACAAATATTTTATATTGGAAACTTTTCGAAAGCTTGACCAAGTAGCCGATTGACCTAAACAAGTCATTACTCATTAGTCAATCAAAAGTAGTTTAAAAACTAACAAGACTAATAACGAACCCATCATTTCCTAAAAACGAAATTCACAACATTCTTATTTCATTTGAACAATCCAAGTTCCAAAGAGTCACATTTATGCAACATCATATTGATGGTTACCCAAAATCTGAATCTAATTTTCCTTCTAATTACTATCATAAGTCTATTTACTATTTCGGTGGCGCAAAATAGACTTATGTGTGATAATAACGCAAATTTCACTATAAACGGTACGTACCAAAGAAATCTTAATGATGCTTTGTCGTCGCTTACCTCTGATACGAGCATCATGTATGGTTTCTATAACCGGTCTGCTGGTCAAGCCCCTGATCAAGTTAACGCGATTGCGCTATGTAGAGGTGACGTTCAGCCAGACAGTTGTAGGAGGTGCATAAACACAGCTAGTACAAGAGTGAGGAAGGCATGTCCTAATCAAATGGCTGCAATAGGTTGGTATGATGATTGCATGCTAAGGTATTCCAATGTGACATTTTTGGGAACTTTAGACACTAGGATTGGTGGGGCCATAGCCAACGGTAGTAATGTGAAGAGTGTGCCTCAGTTTAACCAAGCGCTTGACCAGCTACTGGATCAACTTAGAAGTGATGCTTCGCTAGGTGGATCTCTACGTAAATATGCTGCAAACAGTACAAGTGGCCCTAATTTTACCACCATATATGCACTCATGCAATGCACACCAGATTTATCTAAAGATGACTGTTACCATTGTTTGGATCGTGCAATTCAGTATATACCAACATGTTGTGATAGTAAACGTGGAGCACAAATTTATTTTCCTAGTTGCAAGATAAGATATGAAGATTACCGCTTCTTTAGAGCTACCGTGGATATTGCACCACCATCGCCACCACCATCACAGTCATGTCCACCACCACCACCGCCTCCAGGTATCTACTTTTGCTACTATCATTTAGACACGTGATATCAGGGACAAAGCTAGGATATGCTATTACCAGTATCCACTAAAGGGCCTTTGGCCGCTAGTGTATGTGACTATGTGAGTAGTCCATCAAACATGAGGTTATGGGTTTAAGTCTTGATTCACATATCTATAAGTTATTATATGAGATAGTAGGTGGTTTACGTTGTGAATAAAGTGTCTTCCTAAATAATGTACTACGTACTAATTAGTAACTTGCACAACATATGCCGAAAAACCCTTCAGACTAGCTTGCTTTGCCTTCTTGATATTATGCTACAAGAATTTGTATAATGTCACTAACGTTTTGTGAACTTTTCAGGCAAAAGTAGCAACACAACGACAATAGTCATTGCCATTGTTGCAAGCATTAGTCATATATTATTCATAGTGACTTTTGTTATCGTCTTCATGAGAAGACAAAGAAAGATACAAGGGCGTCCGCCAGAGAACTTATGTGTGTTTTTATTTTTGCTTCTTTTCATTCTTGTTGCTTAATTTATTAAGATAATATTAGCTTGAAATTACAATTCTTATTGTGATGAATATTCTAGTTTACGAGGATGAAGGTGCTGAGGAAATTATTACGGTCGAATCTTTGCATTATAAATTTGGAATCATTAGAGAAGCAACTGATGACTTTTCAGAGAACAATAAGCTTGGCCAAGGTGGATTTGGTTTGGTTTATAAGGTAGACATTACATAACAAGAAAATAATTGTACGTGAAAAACCGTTTCAGGAATTTTAACACCATTGATATCTATCCTACTATATGTTTTAGGGTAAGTTACAAAACGGGCAAGTAATAGCAGTGAAGAGACTGTCAAGGGATTCGGGGCAAGGGGAACTAGAATTCAAGAACGAGGTCTTGTTACTTGCAAGGCTGCAACACCGGAATTTGGTTCGGCTCCTTGGGTTTAGCATAGAAGGGTCCGAACGACTTTTGATGTATGAGTTTGTACAAAATGCAAGTTTGGATCAATTTATATTTGGTAAGGTGACTCTTCTTGAAGTTATGAATTGTACATTTTTAGTCTATTGATAATATTCTTAATTCTTACTTGATTAAATACTTTATTAGATCCTGCAAAACGTGCAACTCTTGATTGGGAAAGAAGATTCAAAATAATTGGGGGTGTTGCGAGGGGACTATTGTATCTACATGAAGATTCTCGAATAAAGATAATTCATCGAGATCTAAAAGCTAGTAATGTTTTGTTAGATGCCCAAATGAATGCAAAAATTGCAGATTTTGGTATGGCAAGGTTGTGTACACCCGAAGAAACCCAAGTCAACACTAGCCGAATTGTCGGAACCTAGTAAGTCTCGCTACTAACCAGTGTTGTAAAAGGCGGCCTAGGCGGACGCCTAGGCGCTAGTCGGTCCTCTTCCACGCCGATTTGCAGCAAATCGGTCAAATTAGGCGTTTTGGTCAAAAGGCGGTCAACAAACCGCCTAGGCAGGACAAATAGGCCAAATCAGCCTGGGCGGTGGGTCGGTCAACGCCGGTCAGTTGCGGTCAACGCCGATCAAACGTTAGGGTTGAAGAATGTGGAGGGGAGACTGGAGTGTAAAGTGGAGGCTATGTGTTTAATGTTGTGTAACTCTTACCATAATAATATATGATTTATTGGCTCATTAAAGGGAACATACAATAAGCCCAACAACTAAGTGAGCTTTAATAAAAATCGACAAACTTTATCAAAAATTGAAAATCACATATAATATAAATTTTACAACATATACAAAAAATATATAATTAAAAATAATAAAAACATTAATAGATTTATTATAAAATATATATAAATTATGCATGTTTTATACCAAACACATAATTTTTTATTTTTTATATAAAAAAGTTCAATCCGCCTAGGCCACGCCTAGGCAGTCTAGGCACTAGGCGGTGGCGACCGCCCGACTAGCGTCTAGCGCTATTTGCAACCTTGCTACTAATAACAGAGTTATTTATGCTTGTATTTGACCGTCATGTTGAGTTAATCTCAATATGTGAGTGTCTTACAGTGTCCCGTGGTATCCGTGAGATTGTTATGTCCCCTACCAAAGAGGTTGAGGGTTCAAGTCCCGCCGGGGACAAAGACTGTTATGGTCTTGCGAGATTGTATAAATAGCGTGTGTAAGTTTGCCTTTCAGAGAAAGTAATACATAAATAACAAGTGTTTTTCTTGCGCTAGTGGATACATGGCACCAGAGTATGTGATGACTGGACAATTTTCAGTTAAATCGGATGTCTTTAGTTTTGGTGTATTATTACTCGAAATTGTTACGGGTCACAAGAACCATAGTTTCCAAAATGGGGTGATGATGGAGGGTCTTCTTAGCTATGTAAGTTGTGAAATAAAATTATTGTATATATATATTTTTTTGTTTTTAGCAAATAGTTCTCTGTTTTACATTGACTTTCCATGTTGCAATTCGTTTTTGTTCAGGCATGGAAAAGTTGGAGAGATGGAACTGCATCAACTTTAATTGATCCGACATTGTCTTCTACATCTATACGTGATATGATGAGATGCATACACATTGGTCTATTATGTGTTCAAGAAGACCTTAATGATAGGCCAACTATGGCTTCAGTTGTTCTCATGCTTAGTAGTGCTAATATAACGCTCGCGGTCCCTTCGGAACCTGCTTTTTTCATGCCCACAACTAAAACTGAAGAACAACCACTTTTTGTAGAGTACACTTCAAGCACGGATGATTCTAGCCATTTGTAAAGTAATTCAAGAACTTCACAATAATGTGTAGGCAACCACTTTTTGTAGAGTACACTTCAAGCACGAACGTTTCTGTGAACAACTTGTACAAGTCCTGATAGATGAATATTTGTTTGTTGTAAAATACTACGTAATTGTTGGCTAAAGTAAATTTAATTATAATGGAAGCTGTTGATGATATTCACATTCTTCATATGAACCGAATCAAACCAATAACCACACTAAAGATCCAGCCAGGAGCTTTCGATAGGGTAACATAACTTTTGATCGTCAGAGCTAACAATAAATAATATTCTTACATAGACTATATAGATCACATCAGTGACAACATATATATAATAAAGATAGTAATAAAAAAAATAGTATATGTTAATGATTCTCGTTTTAAACAATTTTATAAACCATCTTCAAAGAGTGGTCTAAGATTTACAAAAATCTAGTCTAAACTCAAAACATAACAACCAAGAAAAACAAACCATTTTCAACCAAGAAGCAAACCTAGAAGTCAAACAAACCCAAACTACTACCCAATGACTTGAAAAAACAAATTTTCAAACCAATTCCGTTACCAAGCCCAAAACTATGTACCATGAGATGTTTGCCGACCATTCCAATACATGAACCAAACACCCCCAATGCATAGGATGCTTGATACTAGCTCTTATGGACCCATGAGATATTTTCATATTAGGGACTCAATGTTTGAATGATGTAATTATTGAATTAGGTATGCTTGAAGATTAGTTTGGCGCAGGATGAATGAATAAAGGATAGCGGCTGCTCCAAGCACATGACCGGGAACAAAGCCTATTTTCAACATACAAGGCATGCGATGGAAGTCATGTGATATTCAGTAGTAATTTAAAGGGCAAAGTCATCGGAAAAGGTGCAATCCATCACGATTCTCTTACTATTACTAATGTTGAACATGTAGATAACTTATCTTTTAAATTGTTTATTGTAGGATAAATTTGTGATAAAAAGTGTAGGGTACTCTTTACCGAATTTGATAGTGAGATAACTAAAGATGGCGTAACCATATGAAGAGTTAGGAAAAACATATTGTATGTTAAGAAAATTGGAAGTAAGTCCCAAGATAAACTTTGCCTTGCGTCTATAGATAAGAACTTCACTTTGTGGCATAGGAGATTAGAACATGCCGATACGCGTTCAATCCAATTACTATCATCTAAAGAACTTGTTAGGAATTTGCCTAAGCGAAAATATGATCAACACTTCTGTGATGCATAAAAAATAGGAAAACAAGTTCACGCTAGTCATAAAGCTAAAACATGGTCTCAACTACTCGATGTTTAGAACTTTTGCATATGGACTTGTTTGATCCACCGTTATTCGGAGTTATGGAGGCAACTTCTACACTTTGGTAATAGTGGATGACTACTCAAGATAAACTTGGACAAAAATTTTGAAAACTAAAAATGAAGCCTTTGAACAATCTAAAATCTTAAGCAATAAAATTCAAAACCAACAAGGGTGTTCGATCATTTATATTAAAACGGTTCATTATCGAGAATTTGATAAATAAGTGCAATTCTGCTAGGAATTGGAAATTCCATAAGGAAGTGTCGGTCACCCCAATTATAGTCTAGCATAAGTTAGCTCGTAGACATATCGTTATTTACGTTATTTACTAGTTATTTAGTTAGTTAGCTAGTTAGTTATTAGTTTAGAGCAACACCGTGGAGGAAGGACGGGTCTTTACCCACTGTATACCTGATCCATAGTCCGACAGGAGGACGTTTAGGTTGTAACTATAAATACCCCTTCCATCCTTGGAAGGGGTGGAGCTTCTAATCTAACATTTCATTCTTTTTGTTTAACTTTCTCTCTCAAGAACTCCCTCTCATCTCTTTCACTCTCTAACCATGGCTTTCTTGCTATTTCACCATCCTAGACCACCCGAATCATCAAACAACATAATATGTATGATCCTACAAATGGCATCAGAGCCCAGGTTGTATTGTTTTTGATGATTTGAATGGTTTTGAGCATTGATTGAGGGGGAGAAGATTTTCAAATTTATATCATCTAACGTGCTTATATAATCATCCTACGTGCTTAACTAAAAAAGATTTTTACCTATGTTGAAGGACTAGGATTCTAGGATATGATTGTTAGGATTAGATGATTATAAATTTGATAAATACATTATTCCCATGCCTTGTATGAACTGATTGATATGTTTGATTGACTTTTATTAGTCGATTGATGTTTGGGTGATGTCGACCACCATATATCTGTTTGTGTCCACTAACATATGCAGATGTCATGGTATAAAAGAATGTTCCCGATCCGGATCCCACAAATGAAGATGATTGGATGCCAAAAGGAAAGGGTAACTATATCTTGGGTCGACAAAAGAAGAAACGGAGCTTAATTGGATCTCTAAGAAGAGTTGGCATAATAGATGCAACGTCAGAGGTCTCACTGCATCAGCATATGGTTTTCTTTCATCCTTTCAGCAACAACAGAAGCAGCTTATGATTCTCTCCACCTAACGTATCTTTGTGCAGGATAAGTAGTGATGATACCATTTTTTAAACAATTATAAAATTATTGTTTTTGAAAATGAAAAAATATTTGTTTGAAAATAAATTGAACTAAATTTTGGAAATCAACTGAACTTCACTTTTTTAAAACTTAATTCACTCAATCAACGACAACGGTCATTGATTGAGGGGGAGAGTGATTTCAAATTGAATAGTTTCAAACAAAATTTCTTCATAAAAGTCTGGTTTGTACAAAATTGGTGGTGATCTAAAGATTAAATGTTATGTCATGATATGATTTTTTTTAAAACTCAACGATCTTTCAAAATGAAATTTTTTCTGTTCTTGTTTGATTGTGAAATTGTTTTATTTTCCTAAAAGATCTCTTAAAAACTATCATACCTGACACTAACAATCTTTAATGTCTAAAATTGATCCTTATCAGTCATTTTTCAAAAAATTAAATCAAGCCACGTCTTTCCCCAAATTTTTCTAAATGATTTAAATCAATTCGGATCACAAATCTCAAGTGGTTTGAAATTTTTGATCGAGGGAGAGATCGTGATTTAAATCTCAAATCGGTTTTAAAAGGTTGATTGTTTCAAAAGCACTCATTCCTTCATGAGCCAAACGAGTTCAATAAATGATAAACATGATTGAGGAGGGGCATTTAACCAAAAAACCTGAAGAGTATTTAAACAAGGCCAAACCTTATTAAATCACTTGGGATCCAAAATCTCAAAGGGTTTGATATTTTTGATCGGGAGAGAATTTGTGATTTAATTATGAAATATGATAAATGATGATCGATTTGATTCAAAAGTGCAGGCTCTCCCATATGTGCTAAAACGCTTTCGAATCTCGAAGCACATATTGAGGGGGAGCATTTCAAAAGAAAACAAACTTTCAAGGTACAAAGATTTCTATGTTTCAACATAAGTACCTTGATTGATTTTCTAATAGTTTCTATTGGCAATCGTGAAAGTACTTCAAAAACCTCCTTCCTCTATGTGTTAAATGATTTCTAATAACCAACGCACATTTTGAGGGGAAGAATTTACCAAGAAAATCAAATGGCTTTTTCCACGAAAATTCTGATCAAAAAATTATTTCAAAGAACTCTTGCCTCCATGTGCTAAACAATTTCAAAATCATATTCACATGTTGAGGAGGGGCATTTAACCAAATGATCAAAACAATTAAGGTACAAAATGCTTTGATTTTATATCACAAGTACCTTGATTGATTTTCCAAATGATTTTTCAATTGGTTTCAAGAAGGAAAGTACAATACCAAAAGACCGACCAATTTACTATATGCATGGTGATATAAGGATGGTTAGGTTAGGTATTTGTTCCCATGATCCCGCCAGAGCCGGAGGGATCTACCCAGGGACAATCCACTAGATAGTGTAAAAGTCCTTAGGTATGATGAAAAAAAAGGAGAAAAATGAGAATACGGGAAGAGTGCGGACTTAGACAGAGCTAGTACTGGAATAAAACCAACAAGGTTCTAGTTATGAAGTCTCGGTAAGCACTGAAGGGGTTGAAGAATGAAAAAGAATTGAATGTGAAAAGGGTGAAAAGAAATAACCCTCCATTAATTCAACCGTAGGGCAGAAACCGGGTTCAATATATATGCTACTGGTGTCTACTAAGGTAACACTGGTATTGAAGACAAGATGTCATGGACCTAGTGACGCACTGCACTAAACTTCCCAAGCTACACAAGTTTCTCTTAAAAGGACTTGTTTCATTCTCACGGGGAACCTACATAATCTATCGACTTTCTCTTAGAGATTGTTGATATTGAAGAAGGAAACCCTTTCCCTAGTCTCCGGCATAGGAAACCAAAGTGCACTATTGATTCTAGAGCTAAGAGATCATCCATAAAATCTCATTAGGACACAAAGTTAATGAAGACTTGCTGTTTCACACAATGTGGAAAGTAAGTATATATTGAGAGTCCTACGCATTATCCTTGTGATATTGCCAGAACATCCGAATGATATGTAAAAGTATTCACGACGAAGATGGAAATCCTTCTAGAGCCAACATCAAACAAGCTCTTGGTGGGTGACATGTGAGATCTTTTCTAAAGATCAAGCTTGTGACAATTGTGATGGATCTAAACACACACCTTGTGTTAGTGATATTTTGAGTTATATTAATAAGCACGCGGAATATACTTAGTAATACTTAGAAGACGGATTGTATGATGTATTGTAAGTGATAACAGTTTAACACAAAGCTTCAATATTATTAAGAAATAATACGAGTGATCTTGCTTATCACTAGGGTTACACCTTGAAGCTTATATGAATAATACGTATACAAGACAATGACCTAGGATCTCCTTTTATAGCACAAGGAGTCCTTTACTAGATAAGTATAATCCTAACAATATAGAATATACACAAGAACTTTTCTATACTTATCAATATACGAATACATAACAATTATCCTAATAGCAGTGGTAATAATGTACTGGCAGTCGTAACGAGTTTCCACTGCTAGTGTAATCTTTAGCAGTGTCTTCCACAGCTTATCAGTGGTAACTGTTATTCCCAACAATCCTCCCCTAAACTTATGATTTCTCTGTAAATCAATAAGTTTCTTCAATCTGCATCTTCTGTAAGGATTTGGGGAATTCTTTCAAACACTTCTCTTTCTTCTTAACTCCTGAATAGCTCCTGAGCATTGATCTTGAAGCCTATGTAACAAAGCTCTGACCTTATCATTATCTTCATGAACTCTTATTGTTGTACACAGCAGCACAGTGAGAGTTCCAGCTCTGAGTGGGTATTCTTTCTCAGCAAACATAAATGCATCCACTCCATCTGCTCTAGAAACATGATAAACTTCACATGAATCATAATAAAACCATTTAGTACCAGGACATGAACATGAGAATTTCTAGAAATCATCATTAATATATGGTTCATAGAGCCTTCTTAGATTAATCCATAACTGCATTTCCTTCCTATCTTTAAGATTTTCAGCATCAAACCTTTCTTGAACCAATCTCCACAAAGTATCCAGATCATGTTTGTCACATGCTTTGATGAGTTCTTCAAATTGAATGAATGATGAAGTTTCACCACCTAGCCTTGTAATCTTCCATGTTGGAGCAAAATTGCTAGCAGTGTATACTTCCCAATCAATGATAGGATGTCTGACTTGCTGTAATTCAGGATAAAAATCTTCTTCATCTATCATAATCATTTCAGTCAATTGTTCTTCAGTGAATTTCTCAGTTGGAACTTCTTGTTCTTCAGCAAACTTTGTCTTCTTAAATGTCTGAGATTCACTATCTTTGGCCTTTCTCTTTAGATTAGGATACCTTCTTGCTTCTTCTTCAGAGTCCATTGGAATAAAATCTTTATCTTGTCTTTGAACTCTATAGTAGATACTTTCAACTTTATCATCAGGCATTTCTTTGAATTGATGTCTTTTCCAGCCACCAACATTGCAACAATAAGTCTTCATGTATGAGATAACGTGTGCCTTGGTTGGTTGCCTTGGTTTCTTTTGACCCTTTCTGACTGAACCAATTACATCTTGAAGTGCTTGATTATTCTTCATCAGAATAAATTCCTTTAACTGTGCAGTTCTTTGTTCTTCAGTTAAAGACTTATCTGCAACTAGGTCAATTTCCTTCTTCTTGACTACTGGATCATTAGCAATCAAGAATTCAATTTCTTCTTCTGAAGGTGCATAGCTAAACTCTAGAGTCTTTTCTCTGAATATTGTAGGTTGAACAGTGGAAACTGGATTTACATCCATTGGATCAATGGTGTCCATTCTGCCCAGCCTTTTAGCCTCCATGAAGTCTGCAATCTCTATCCCCTCCAGTCTTTTCTTATTAGCAACTTGATCTTCATTAATCTTTCTAGCAACCTCTGCATCATGAGCAATTTGAGCTTGTTCTTTCTTTGAAATCTTCTTTCTTGTTTGCTCTTTGCTCTGCAAAACTTCTTTTCCTTTCATCTTCTTGATTTCTTCTTCTGCAGTGGTAATAGCTTGATCAGCAGTGGTAACTTCTTCTGCAGTAGAAATGAAATCAGTGGTTGCAGTACTGAAAACTTCTTGCTCTAGTTGCTGTTGAGGAGCTTCTTGAGTATCAGCTTCCTTAGTACCTTTACTTGTAACACCTTCATCTCCAAAATCAATTCTCCTCCCCTTGGTTTCAGCATCTGTTTTCCTCCCATGTTTGGGAGAATTTCCCAAATCTTTATGAAAATCTTCTGAATAACCATTATCAGGTGAGGATGGAGATGATATCACTAGCTTTGCAGTTTTCCTTTGCTGTAACCCCTGCAACTCTTCCTTCAAGGCCTGGATATCTTTTTGCAAGTGTGTAACATCCTTGGCATGTGCTCCTTTAGTTGTGCCAAGTCTTTCTCCAGAGATTCAACCTGCTTAGCTAATTTGGTACAAAGTTCCATTAATTCCATTTGTTGCCCACTGCCCTCAACACTTCCAACTGTGTGACCTGTTGGGAGAGGTGAATCATAGAGCATTGGTTCAGATTCCTCCCTAGTTGGACTAGAGTGAAGCCTGGAACCACCACTTCTTGTTCCTAAACCAAAAGGATCAGGTACATTATGTGTTGTAATGGGAGGAGTTGGTTATTTATGCCTCCTCTCATAGGTGTGAGAAACTGGTGGAGTGTAATCAATGTTTGGAACAGTGATTATGGGTGAGTTTTGTACCTGTGAAATCTTTGTAAGCATTTGAGGAAAAAGATGTGTAATAATCCTATTGCCATCTTTGTTCATGTTTTGAAAAACTTTAGGCTTAAGGTAATAGATTTTATAAACTATTGTATAGGGTTGCAGTTGAAAATCATTTAACACTGCTTGCACAAACCTTGGATACATCAAAAAATTTGTTGAACTCTTTACATTGCCTTTCATACTTATAAAAATATATTTAGACCAATTAAAAATCCTATCAGTGGCTAGACAAACCAAAGGATAAGCCATTGTTGAACTGAATTGTTCATAAGATGTTTTCTTAGGACTTAAGCAATGTAAAAGAGTATGTATCAAAAATCTCCAATAAGGACAGAAACCACTCTTTTTGAAAGTAGTCTTTTTGTCAGTGGTATCATACCCTATGGAAGAGAGATGTGTATGAATTTCTGGCATAGGTAATGTGATGATACCATTGAGATCATCCAATTGGAGAATTCTCCTCAAGGATGCCTCAATAACATCAATAGTTACCCCATCCACAGTGGCTCTAAGAGCATCCACTGTTTCATGTGTATCTCTATTTTCAATGGTTATGGACTGAATAGAAGTCCAAAACTATTTGATTTGAGAGATATAGATTGTGGGATTAAGAAGTAAAGCATACCTTATATGGGTAGTATTTAGAAAGTCCACAATCTGATGAAAAACAGGGCCACTCTTATCGTTTGACTTTTTCAAGTAGGCCACTTGGTTGTGCTCATCTGCAAAAGTGATAGGTGCCATAGAATCTTTTGATGAAAAATATATTGTGTCAGTATGAATTGTATAAAGAACTCGCCAATTGAGAGAAAGATATATAGTGGTAGGGTTTAAGAGTTTTGCGCAAGAAAGATTATCTTTGGAAAAGATTTATCTTAAGAAGATAAATAACCATAAGGAAAGTAGATAATCTTCTAAAATTTTACCCTATATATATGGAAAGCAATTTCTCTGCAACGGCTAGTAAAAAATTAGTTGTTGACACAACAGTTGTAACGGCAAGATCAACAGTGGTAAAAATAACACTGTCAGTGGAAACTGTGAATTAGCAGTGGTAATTTTTTCACGAAGATTTTCAAAGAGCAGTGGTAAAGAAAAACATATGAAAATTGGACTGCTCTTTATCATAGTTTTTAGCAAACTACCAGCTATCAACTGATTTGATATGTCTTTACCATGAGCCATTTGCTATGGACTAGCCAACTCTTAATCATAAGAATATGGTGAGTTGATAACCATATAGTTTTTGGTAACTATCAACCATAAACGGATTTGTTAAGTCTTTACCAGTAGCCGTTTGCTCTGGACTAGTTGATTCTTATGTGGATTAGACATGGTGAATCAATAACCATTTATTGTGTGTCTCAGATACACACCTTTTAAGATCAACTCACATCCAAGATTGGTTATTTACCTGCATGTGTTAGCATAATACAAAGAATATGAATAACCAACTTGTTTTAACCAAAATTACTTTTAACCAAGCCACTATCTAAAAATATCTTTCCAAAGTCAACCCAATAATATCTATATTTACTCTTTAACCTACCAAAATAGGGAAAAATAAATATATTCTTTAATGAACCCTTGGGATCGACTTTGCCTATTTAAAGAGGCTTGGCTCATCATAATCTTTATCAAAAACACATTCAAACGCACAAAATCCCTAAACATCACCATAAGCCATCCTTCCAATATCATTGACATCTCCTCGGATTCAGAGACAGAGTTTGTGATTGCTTCTGAGTCATCATTAGAGGCCTCAAGGTGGGCAGGTTACTTTCCACCATGGGCTGCAAGCACTTCTTCCAAGAAGTCAACAAAGAAGACGACCAATCCTGCACCAGTTGTCAAACCTGCACCTTCTCTTGAGTTCTACTCCTGTTCATCAGATGATGATGCTGATGATGAGACCTATTCTTTTTCCAAAGAGTTACCAAGGGCTTTGACAAAAGCATTAGAAACAACTCTCTCAAACATGAAGCAGATATCCATACCAGAGAAGCCTGCAAGATTACCAAGGCCTCCTCCACAAGTTCTTGGGCCCAAGAATGCAGTCAACCTTTGAGAACAAGAGGAAGAGAACACAGAAGAACAAGCATGACTATCAGGGCAAGGGCAAGAAGCCAATGGAGTAGCTGGTGTAGGGTGTAGGGATGTTGGATGTGTTAGATTGTTGTCTTTTGTGTTTGATTGTGGTTGTTAGCACTCTCTCTTTGAATGAAATGAATCTTCTTCATGAATGGAATAAATTTTCTTTGTTTTACTTTTTCCACTATGAGAGTAACTTTTACCACTGCTTGTATTATAGTTTCCACTGTTAGGCTTAATCTCTACATAAAGGTTAGTGGACAGCCAATAATACAAGCACTAAGCATCAACAACTCCAATGGATACAAAGAATCCTTCAAAACTGCATATCACAAATATAAACCACATACTAAAAGCATTGTTAAGGTTAGTAGTGATAAGTAAATAACTTGAAGTGAATAAAATTTCTGCTGGCAGTGGTTAAAACAGTACTAAACCACCCAGTCAATGAGTCAACTACAAGTTATTTATCATGCCACCAAAGTCAAAGACTTCATTTACTCCTCAACAACTTACACCTTCCCTACATTAACTTATTAAATCCTGCTTAACTTGTATTTGAGCATCTTTAACACACAAACCACTCATATCACACATACTCCCAAAGACATTTCTCTCTCAAAAACTTATTTCTCTCCAAAATTCACCATGCATCATACAAACCCTATCAATGTCTCATCTGACAGCTCATCATCGGATGTTTGGGATGATAGTGTTTGGAATTATGTTCTGAACAATCCAGGTAGATTGAAGAGCGAGGTGTTTGAAGAGGTTTCTTTAAGAAAGAGAACTCATTTGGCCTTGAGCACTACCCCTTCAGATGCTGGTCCATCATCACTCCAACCAATGCCTAAGGATGCCATCATCAAAGAGTCTCCTTATGAAGAGTCTGATGATGAAACAGCTGAAAGAGTCCTTATGGTTCCTCCTCTTGCAATAGTGCTTCCATCAGAAGAACTGCAAGGACCACCTTCTCTACCATTGTTGACAGCACCACCACCAGAGGGTCCTTCATCATCCTCACCACCTGTTGGAAGAATGGTGATGGGGCTAGCATGCCCCAAGGTGTGGAGGGTGATAGATAGACGAATGGCGCCTAAAGTGATGCCGGAGTGGGCCCTCCCTAAGAAGCCTTAGGTAGTAGTTGATGATTAGGTTGGGCAAGGATTGTGGTAGGATGTGAAGCTTGTGTCTGTAGTAGGTTGTTGTATGTTGTTTTCAGTTTTTCCTGTTATGTAATGATGCTGGTAGTATGTAACACATGGATGTATCCTCTGTACTTAGTGTGCAGATTTGTTTAATGATAATAAAGATCCATGTCTTTAACTTTAAGTTCCTTGCATCATACTGGTTGTGATTAACTTCTTTTATCTGCAAAAAGCATTGTGTTGATTACAAGTTTTTGATGACCCCTTTAACAACAACTTTTCCATTAACTCCACCTCCAAAGCTGACATACTGTCCATCATAATGTTCAAAATCTGAGAGATAGGACTTGTTTCCAGTCATGTGCCTTGAACATCCACTATCTGTGTAGCCTTGATCTGATCTTTTTGTCCTTGGATGTTTCTGCACATATAAGTAAGGAGTTAGTTTCCTTTGGGGACCCAAGCCATGATTGACTTAGATCTGCCTCGTATATCAATATAGTTAAATCTATCAAAGGTCATTGATACACCATTGGGATTGGTTGTTGAGGTATTTTCTTTAGGTTTCCATTCCCAACGTGCTGAGGCCTTCACAACATTTCCCATGTTTCCCTTTGTCTTGTTTACAACCCTTGTAGTGGGAACTTTTGATTGAGCAGCGGTAACTGCTGGTTTAGTTTTAGGTACCCACTGTTGGTTATATTTAACCATTTTATTTTTAATAAACCTATTTCCTGTTTGTGCAGATTTGCAAAAGTTGTTTTGGATTTTGCACTTGTAACAGATGATTTAGGGTGAGCAGTGTTAACAGTTTTAGCAGTGGCAAAAGTTTTAAGACCACTTCTTAGTTGAACTGCTCTTGGGACCATTTTGCTGTATGAATTAGGGTGTACTATATTCTGAAACTCGTTTGACTCCACCCTTTTATTCCCATAGACTTCCCTTCTCCCAACATGATAGTCACAATTAGCATGTAAATGATAAAAGCTACCACAAATATAACATGCTTTGTTGTACATCACAAAATCACTACCTAGTTGTTGAGATTTAACATGATTCTAACTTCTCTGGTTACCCCTAGGAGTTGATGGCTTGTTTCTATACATCGCAGCATACCTTATAGTTGATCTAGGCTTGTTAACTTGTTTCCCAGGTTCCTCTGTAATAGTATTAACAACTTTTGGAAAAGAAGCCTCTACACTCTTTTTAACATTCTCATCTACAACTGATGAGTCACTAGCACTTTCAAAAACATCAGTTTCATGCTTAACCTCTTCCTCACTTTTCACAAATTTGGGAGGACCATATTCACGAATAGGTTCCTGAAATCCCTCTAGACATGTATGAGCTAAATCTATGCCAGGAGGTGATGGAACACCTCTTAGTGGTGGAGGAGCAGTGTTGTATCCCATACCAGACTTAACTTTACTAGTAATTTGAGCATTCCAAATTTTATCAATTGACTTAGACTGATAATAATAGGTGTCAACAGTTAAATTGACATTCTCATTTATCTTTCTAAGTTTTTCAAACTCTTCTTTTAATGCCTCATTCACTGCTGTCTTATGATCTATCTCTCTTCTAAGAATAATCATATCATTATTATATTTTGACTCATTTTCTCTATAATGCTCTAGTTGTTTTTCTAATACAGCTATGCCTCTTCTAAGGTTTGACACAACATAATTAGCATCAAACAACACTGTTCTTTGGTTTTCAAAAGATTCATTAAGCCTTTCACATTCTCTAGAAGCCCTACATGTTTTAGAACAACTTTCAAAATTTTGTACCTCAGAGTCAGAGAAAGCCATGAGAGCATGTTCGGTAGACTCAAGAGCAGCATCTGAAGGTTCTTCCTCTTGTCCATCAGCCATGAAACTCCAATCATAGCTTACACCATCAATTTCCAGCATTGCCTTTGGTTCTTTCTTTTGCTTGTACCAAGTGGATCTTTTGTCCTGGTTCCTTGGTCTTCTGCATTCTCTAGCAAAATGCCCTAACTTGTGACAGTTGAAATACTCAACTTTCTTTTTATCAAACCCTGCAGTTTCACTACCATTGATGTGAATTGGCTTGCCAGTCTTCTTGTAGAATTTCCTAGCCCTCATGCTAAGAAGAGCTATTTGCCATTTTATATCCATCTCCTCCAAGTCATCTTCATCAGTTTGCTCTATGTCTTCATGAGTTAATATAGAGCCATTAACTTAAGTGGAGATAAAAGCATAAAAGGTAGGATCTCCAATACCAGCAACCTTCTTCTTTGAACCTGCAGTGGTAACAATAGCATTACCAGTGGAAACTATAGAACTAGCAGTGGCAAAATCATCATCATTGTCATCTTTAGAATCATCACAGTCTACAGAGGTTGACAACAATGCCAAACTGCTTGAGCTTGTACCAAGTTTCCCTGCCTTCTTCAACCTTTGTTCAATGAGTTTGAAGTTATTGTAAAGATCATTGAGCTTCATAGTTTCAATCTTTGGTTTATTTTCCCAGACTGTAACATTTGTCTGAAACTCAGAAGGCAAACTTCTTAGAAACTTCAAATTGAGGTCTTCCTTTTCTTCCTCAATGCCAAACACAGTCAGTTGTGTGACAATCTTATGGAGTTTGGTGAAGATGCTGTCAAGTGAGTCATTGCTTGAAGCAGAGAAGTTTTCATAACTTTGCTTCAACAATGTCTTTTGTGTCTTCTTTGTAGCATCATTGCCACCAAACACTGAGCAGATCTCTTCAGATCATTCTTCTTCTTTGCTCTTTCATCATTAGTCTCAGGTACAGTAAATGTTACTACATCTGTGTCACCAACTTTCTCAGTCTTAGTTACAGACTTGAAGGAATCAGCAGTTAAGATGATCTCCCATAGAGCATAGTCTTGTATGAGAAAGTATTGCTCAATCATTATCCTCCATATCTCAAACTCATTGAGTTTGAGCTTAGGAAGCCTTGGAGAAGAGTTGGACTGGTTGTTTTCCATCTCCATTGATTTGAGTCAGTAGGTTAAGCTTATTCCTTGTATCTTCTAAATCAAAATATCAGAACCTTCACTCTGATACCATTTGATGGATCTAAACACACACCTTGTGTTAGTGATATTTTGAATTATATTAATAAGCACGCGGAATATACTTAGTAATACTTAGAAGACGGATTGTATGATGTATTGTAAGTGATAAAAGTTTAACACAAAGCTTCAATATTATTAAGAAATAATACGAGTGATCTTGCTTATCACTAGGTTTACACCTTGAAGCTTATATAAATAATACGTATACAAGACAATGACCTAGGATCTCCTTTTATAGCACAAGGAGTCCTTTACAAGATAAGTATAATCCTAACAATATAGAATATACACAAGATCTTTTCTATACTTATCAATATACGAATACATAACAATTATCCTAATAGCAGTGGTAATAATGTGCTGGCTGTGGTAACGAGTTTCCACTGCTAGTGTAATCTTTAGCAGTGTCTTCCACAGCTTATCAGTGGTAACTGTTATTCCCAACAAACTGGATAGAAACGATGGGGCGATTCATTCTTGAATCAACCTTGGTCCAGGATATGAATTGACGAATACTTTTGGAAAAACCATTCGATGAGCAAATCTTCTTTTCTCTAGCACATCGAATGTGTATTCATGTTTTCAAACACAAAAAGTATCTCTGATTGAAAGAATTTTGGAAAAACCGTTCGTTGTGCAAATCTCTTCTTTTCTCTAGCACATCGAATGTGTATTCATTTTCAAATATAAAAAGTATTTCTGATTGAAAATTGATTTCTTCTTCTAAACCTTCGTCGTATTGCAAAACTCTTTCTTCTAAGAAATACGCGATTGTTTTCAAATCATTTTTAATCAATCAATGAATCTCAATTTGCTGGTTCACTCACTCCGTGTTGTCTACTTTGGGACGCTCCGGTTTGAGAACGGCTAGATCAAGCTGCGAAACCCTGTTAAGGAGATTCTTAAGAATTCTACCTGATCACAGGCAGTATTTATACTGATCAACGGAGAACCGTGGTTCTTGCAACTATATTCAACGAAAGTGAACAAAGACATTTTTGTGTGTTTTAGTGCTAACTATTGTTTGCTGGAACATTGGACGGTTACAGCTGAGCGATATTGAGGAGTCAATTCACAACCTCATGCTTACAGCATTCACACTTAATTGAAGAAAATCATGACCATCAAAGACATACAACAAAGATGCTTCAGCTACTCTGATGAAAAGATGTCATGAATCAGAAAGTGTGAGCATGTCGGTCCAAAAGTCACAACATCACATGAAGGCAATACAATAAAGGGTGATCCAGAGATTTACTGTGGCTGATGATCTCAAAGAAAGCTCAAAGATCATCAAGATGTGGATCAGTTCACAGACCTCCACTGAAAGTACAAAATTATCGGACTATGAAGAGTCACTGCTAAAGCACAAAGATGCGGAAGTTGAAGAATTAATATCTACGAGCTCAAAACTGAAGACAAGATAGAATGCTAGGATTTAAAATGTAAATCATGGGGTGACCTCCCTTAGGGGCAGAATGTTAGGAATTGGAAATTCCATAAGGAAGTGTCGGTCACCCCAATTATAGTCTAGCATAAGTTAGCTCGTAGACATATCGTTATTTACGTTATTTACTAGTTAGTTAGCTAGTTAGTTATTATTTTAGAGCAACACCGTGGAAGAAGGATGGGTCTTTACCCACTGTATACCTAATCCACAGTCCGACAGGAGGATGTTTAGGTTGTAACTATAAATACCCCTTCCATCCTTGGAAGGGGTGGAGCTTCAAATCTAACCTTTCATTCTTTTTATTTAACTTTCTCTCTCAAGAACTCCCTCTCATCTCTTTCACTCTCTAACCATGGCATTCTTGTTATTTCACCATCCTAGACCACCCGAATCATCAAACAACATAATATGTATGATCCTACAAATTCGAAGCTTACTGTGATGCCAATGACATTACTCACAAATTTTTGTGTGACAACTCATATTTTTCAGGTTCATGCTTGAATATAAACTCAAAACATTTTACTCTGAACGCTTGAACATTTACTTTAACGAATAACCGTTAGGTTAAATCGCGTAAAACGGATAAAACTTTAAACGTAAACCGGCACTAGACTAAGTTTATCTACGTCAGCTAAGTACTATATGACTTTTACAAGCATGTTTTATAAGTTTATACAATTATTTTTACAAGTTTTACTTAAAACGTTTACGTTTTACATTTACGTTCATGCATGCAAGCCATATTCACCACCTTTCTTAATAATACTTACTTACACGTATACTTATACACTTATACTCAAAATTCAAATATTCCCCCCCCCCACACACACACAATGCCGCCACCTAACACCCTTCTATAAGAAGAAAACCCAACATCTTATTAAGAATGTATTTCTCAGGTGAGTAAGTTGCTTGGTTTGTAATACATGGAGTCCATTCATAGAGTCGTCGTTGGCGGTCAAATTCACGAAGATATTTTTGCATGGACTTTATATCATTTGACTATGTTTTTTTTTTTTTTCAAAAACTATCTTTATGTTGCTGTGAAACTTGAGAACTTTTGTATTGAAAACCTTATGTTGTTTTAATTAATCAAATGATGTATCTTTTAAAACATCTCATATAGAGTTTGTTCTTTATAGCTTGTATTTGTGTTATGAACATCACGCCCCGGCTACCTTTTCATTGAAAACATTTTATTGATGTAATTTGTATTTTTATTTTAATGAATAAAATTTAGTTGGTTTAAAAAAAATAAACAAATTATGGTGAGTTTCAAAAAGGATATTTTAACTTGAGCCATGAAGGAGAGAATTTTTGAGTATATGAGTCAAAAAATATTGTTTTGCCGAGTTTACATGACATGACATCCAAGGTCATGGCTTCGGTACTCTTAGACTAAACGTAATGGAGCATTTCCACACTCGTTAGGGTCCACGATTGAGAAGAAAAGTCACGCGTGAAGTGAGGTAAAAAAAAAGGTCTGAGAGGTGAGGTGAGTGACTACTCGACATTTGTGCAAATTTTTTGTGTTTTATTATTTATTATTTGGTTTATGATAATGTGTGGGGTATTTAGTGGAGTATATTTGTATGAAGTGGGCATTTTAAGAAAACGTGAAAGAGTGATAGAACACTACGGGTGAAAGGTGTGAAAAAAGAAAGAAAACTAATGTGACACTGATGTGAAAAATAAATTGGTGTGACCATTAGTTCTAGTTTTAAAGAAACATTAATTGACAATTTGACATGCCTTTTGGGCTTGTCCAAGTGGTATGAAGATCCATGTCAACGGTTATACCTGAATCCAAACTAAACCAAACCAAAAATACAAAACAAGATCCGAAACAACACAACCAAAAAACAAGAACACCAAACAACATTATCATTTTATCATCACAGCTATCCTTAAAAACCATCACTCACTCACCAACCACAAGTGAATGCAAGCAGCACTTGCAGTAATGGCGACGCACACAATCCTCTTCTCATCCTCAGCAGCCATAGCCGCAACACACTCTCTCATATTTCCATCCTCAAATCCTAACACAATCACATTTCAGTCATCTTTTACCGGTGTGTCACTAAAACCCACCATCAGCTGCCACTCCTTAACCCTCTCAGTCGCCTCAGCCGCCAAAACACCTAAGCCTTTGATAGTTGTGGCCGCTACTAAGAAAGTTGTTGTTGTACTTAAAGGGACTTCTAGTGTTGGGGGTTGTTACCCTCACTCAAGAAGATGATGGTATTAATATATAATAATCACTTTTGTTTTAGTATATATAATTTTATTGGATTATGAGATAAGGGGGTGTTTGGAATTTGATTGTTTGAAGAGATCTTATTGCAAGGGGTAGCTGTATTGTGTATATGCATGAGCTTATTGAGGTGTTAAGCTAATAAGCACAAACTGATTTGAATAAGCTAACCGAGATGTGCATGTTTTTTTTCTCCCTATTGAATATCTTTCCACGTTTTATTTGCTTTCAGTTTTATTTCATTTAATTAGTTAATTAATCAAATTATAAAAACTCCTTTTAAAACCAGTGACACTAGAACTTAAATTATATCCACAAGCATAGCTCTTGGGACGACCTTGGATTTACCGATTACTACACTACACACGATCGGGTACACTGCCCGTTAGTGCCTTAGGTAGACCATATGTAGACGAGACTTTATAAATATTAAAACCTGGTCGTAAATCCTACATCAGGGAACGACGGACCATTTGCTAGAGCTCCCACTCGCTCTCACACTGATCACCTTATGCTTCCCTCGTTGGCACCTTTAACAGCATAGAACTCGTGCCTCCCAAGAAATGTAAACATATTCCTTTGGAGATTCAGTTTGGATAGGCTCATGCATCGGTTTAAAGCATGGTATTGATATCGAGTTCATTTTTATTTATTATATGACCGGTTTAAAGCATGGTCTTCTTCTCTTGTGAAGTGACATCCCAGTTATGGTGTATGGTTCGTATATGGTGCAACATTACAGACCCTTCTATGCCATCTTATTCCGATTGGTCTTCGTGGATCGAGATCGTGAAAAGTTTGAGTATGATGCAGATTTTACTGACGAGGTTTTAATATTTATATAGTCTCGTTATACCTATGGTCTACCCTAATGACGGGCAGTGTACCCGGTCGTGTGTAGTGTAGTATTTGGTAAAACCGAGGTCATCCCAAGAGCTATGTGTGTTGGATTATTACTAAGTCTAGGTGTCACAGATTTTAATAACGATTTCGATAAGGAATTAATTAATTAACTACTAAAGTAGCTGAAAGCAGATAAAAGGAAAAGGTTAAATCAATAGAAGAGAGTGGTGCTAACCTAGTTATTCCTCCTAGCTAATAATGTCTACGTCTACTTACTTCCAATTACTTCAGGTGGGGTCAAATTCGAGAGGACAACATTTGGTCAATTCGCCTTAACCTATCAGCAAAGATGCCACCACTGGAGAAGTCAGGTGCCCCTTCATAAGTCCAGTTGTTCCTGGTCCCCTAAGCCAAGTCATTAAGTACCGCTACATGCTAGATTTATAATAGTGAGTGCTCGGGCGTTAGCAACTTAAACACTCACCCCGATATTCTTAAGTTCATCCAAATGGTAGGTGATCAGTTGGTCAAATCGCACAAGTAGAAAGGGTCGTCAGTTGGTCATATCTTACCCTTCTCGTCTCAGTCTACTCACTTAGGGTCAGTTGGTCATATCTTCTAAGCAACTAGCCTCTACCACCATTCAAAACTACCGAAACAAGGGTAGCTACCAATAAACTATGCATGCATACACTTAGATATAATTATACGGAAGTAATGTAAACGCAAACAAAACAATTAAGGAATCATAACTAGGCCAACACCAAGAGGTGCTTAGCCGCTCATATTAACCATACAAATCAATTCAATATTCAAAGTTACGAAATACATGAATCGAAAGTAAAGAAAAGATAAAATGCTAATGCTTATCATAGGGGAGTGATTTCTCCCTTGGAGACAGCTCCGTATGCTCCTCTAGACCTGCCTTTGGCTTCTTCCCACGTTCTTTGGTTGTGGTGTGTGGAATGGGATGCCTTGAAATGCTAGAAATCTGGGTTACGGCGTAACTAATATAAGAGTTACGCCGTATTCTTCAATTTCTTCAAAATTTGCACTAGATATGTTGGTTACGGCGTAACTTTATGAGTGGTTACGCCGTATCTTCAATATTACTTGGTTACGCCGTAGTTGATGAAATAGTTACGGCGTAGTTATCTGCGGCGTGGAACCTCATTTGACCTAATATAGTTACGTCGTAGTCTTTGGGGAGAGTTACGCCGTAACCTTCTGATGAGTTGGTTTTCTGAGTCACGCTTTAGTTACGGCGTAATGTGAGAGATGAGTTAGGCCGTAACTTCTTCAAAGTCAGCATACTATGATAAATCTTTGATATTTCTCCAATTCCGCGTCTCTTTAGCTCCAATACTCGTAATTTACCTGAAATTGGAAAACAATGGAAAACAAGCGTAAATCCATATAAATGATATAAATTACAAGCATTATCGGGGGAAATTGACACTTAATATTCAGGACTATTTGATGTTATCAAATATCCCCCCACTTGAACTCTACTTGCCCTCAAGTAGACCTTATTAGAAAGATTCCTAAAAAGATATCTCCCATAACCTGGAAAATATAAGTTTACAAATCCCTTATGCTAGAATAAAACAAAGCCGAACACCTTACGAAATGGGAACGAAACACTCAAATATCTCAACTATTCTAAGTGTCAATTTCGAGGTGATCACTCAATCGCACAGTCATATCATGTATTCTATCATAAGCGTGGCGGTTACACAAATCTCCACCACTAGAGTTAAGGGCTAAACAATTCTCGAAGGCAATATGGGTAGACACGAAAAAGGTTAAGGGGTGGCTCGTCATTACTAACATGTCACGGTGAAGTAGACAAAATCAATGATACATGACCAAATCCATGGCCAAGACACCAAAGATTGCTCGCTGCATCACCTAGACACGCTTCATGACTAAAGGGTAGGATAAGACATGGGATATATAAATGGTGTAAAATAAAAATCAAGCAGGTAGTCTAAATCTATAACCAAGTCATTACCACTTACTGTCCGCCCAAAGTTCAAGCTTTGAAGTCAAGAAACCGTATCATGAAATACTATGTAGATGTGTCATTAGAGGACGTCGTGATGGGCACACTACCTTTTCTCCAACTGTTGACATAATTACCAACTCCAATCTTCGAATATGACCGAAGTGGCCTCCTCGATACTAAATCTATTAAGCTCATAACATAGTGCTTATAACAATGCACTTTTACAATAACTAAATAACATAACAATTTTTTTTCAACATAACAATAATCAAATAAACATAATATCCCCCCACTTGAGATGAACAACGGGAATTCGGGGGGTCTTCAATGATCTTCAAAAGCATGTCGTCGACGAAAGTGTGATTTCCGAACCTTTGCACTTGAACCTTGAACTTAGGCAAATGATGACTTCCCAATCACAAATAAAGACTACAGGGTAGGCTAAGGTGTATAGAAGTATCGAAACAATATATTGGGTTTACAAAATGAAAAGAATGGCACAGATGGGTGTATCTAGGGGTATCTTGCACTAAAGGTGAGTGCAACAAAAGGGTTTCACATGGGGGTCGAGAAGTCGAGGTGACTAATCGATAGACACACAATGGTAGACTATTTGGGTGATAATCCTATAATATTGCCTTCTAAAACTGAAAAGTCCAAATACATCGAGCTAACTCAACATACCTCGTCTATGGTCTCGAAATGATGCAAAGGTCAAGTTCTAAAGTTTACAAGCTACCGGCACACTTATAATTTGGTGGATTTGGGGTAAAATATTGGAAACGGATAAGGCTAATCTCACCATATAATATCAAGGGTTATATGTGTTCGGCTAAGGTCTAATCTAGTTAGGTTAAGAAAAACATGTCAAAATTTTAAAAATGGCATAATTTTTCAAAATAAACTAGAAAAACGAGGGCAAAATAAAATTCAAGAGATAATTCTACTCCTGTCCCCCCACTTGAATTATACAAAGTCCCTTTCGTACTAAGCGCTTTAAATAAAGGTGAAGAGAAAAGTAGAATTAGAGCGAGAACTTCCCTGAAATTTGCTCCAAAAAGAAAGAAGGCCCACGAAAAGAGACGTGCCTTCGTATAAGCATCATGAATAAACTTCAATCTCTGAAATCACACTACCGACAAGCATAATTCTAAAATAAAAATGAAAACAAACCTAACTCACTTTCGTAGGAATCACGGTTGCATTTAGCATATGCAACAAGCCTTTTAAACCACTTGATGTCCCAAGTGGACGAGTGAAGTCTCGTGAGGGTTTACAGGGAACACACCCACAAAGTTCATTTAAAATACTAATACAAGGTTATTATTGCGTTTTAAAATGAAAGAAGTAAAGCAGAGGAAGGTTATGTCATAACTCTTTAAGGGAGGTACTCCGTAACTGGCAAAACCTGACATAACCTGCAATGCGAGTGGCTACGGCTTAACCACTGATATGGTATTACGCCGTAATTGGTAATGCATCTAAAATACTGTTGCAAAGGGTTGGTTATGGCGTAATCACAGAGATGAGTTACGGCGTAACTAGGATCAGATCAACAAACTGCAGCAGCAATCACTTCCTCGTTTCCTGCAAAAATGGTTAAAAACACAAAACCCTACAGAAATGGAAACAAAATAAAAGAAATGGATAATTCGGGTTGTCTCCCGAAAGAGCACTTTTCTTTATTTACGAGTCTTTAAGTTACACTCAGAGCCGCGAGGCTTATGGGGGCCTTTGGATATGCCCGACTTCCTCCATGTCTCTCATCAAGTTACGCCTAACCCAACCGATATTTGTGGCAGTGCGGAGGTATTCTTTAGTCTTGATTTTCCGAATTTTGCAAAATTTTTCCTCCGGTCCTAAACGGTATCGAGTGAACTCATATTTTTCGGCTATAATAGGTGGCGGTCTCTTAAACGGGATGCCAAGAAGCTTGCATCTTCTTTTCTCGTGTACTTCATCATCGGGGTCAATGAAACCGTCTTCACCTTGTAGCTCGAGGTAATCGAAATCATCGTCGTCGAAATCGGTATCTTTAAGATGGTTATCGTTGAGTGAATTTTCTACGAGTATTTGCTTGCATTCTTCATTTTCCTTCCTTGATGAGTCCTTGGTGTCAGCATCAGATTTTCCATTTGGAATTTCGTTGTTAGGTTGATCTTTACTCATACATCCATTCCAGATTTTCTCCTTAGTTAACGTGTCAATTTTTCCGTATTTGATTCTGACCCAATCGTCGAATCCTAGATTATCTGGCCAAGGCAATTATGTTATTTTTGAATCATTATTTGAGGTCCATAGGAACTCTTCTTCCCCAGCTCTCTCAATGTTGCTTCCCCCATTACATTCATAATCAAAAGGGTTGTAGGAAACCCAAACATTTTCATCAGTGGTTTTAACTTGTTCACACCAATGATTATGAGTCCCTTCGTCATTGTTATTTTCAGAAGGAATATCGTCGAGGGGCTTAATGGTTTTTCCTTGAAGAATATGTTTTTCATATTTGAGTTCCAGATTTCTGAACAAGACCGAATTAATTATTGCGTCACCGAACCTTACTGAGTACCAATCTCTGAATAACAGATCCCCAAAATCAACGTCATGCCTCCCTGATTCATGTGGGCATATCCAAACTTCGTTCTTTACATTACCCCCTCCGTTGCAATACTCACGAAAGGGGTTGCAGGTCGGCCATGCTTGTCTGACCTCGTCTTCCGTGATGAGTAAGGGTCTGTTGTAATGCTTGATAGGTGGTCCTTCCACTTCGTTAATCGAGAACTTGGCTAACCTTTCTTCATCGTTAAGTGTAGTCCACATGTATCTGTTATCATTAACCCTCTCTTTATCAACCCCTCCATCGCAGGTTCTCCAAGGGTCACAAGAGGCCCATAAGCTGTAACATTCTCCATCGTCAATTGCAATAGCCTTACACCAATGACTCTTCCTTTTAGAGTTGTCAACCTCGGGTACCTTGTCTTTGCATGTACTCTGGTTACGCCTGAGATGTGATTACGGCGTAGCTCTTTTTTTCCTTCAGTATTAGATTCATTGAAGGACTTGTCATTTTCAGAAAATACAGCTTTACATATTGTAAATTTGTTCTTTTGTGCTTCATTTCTCTGTTGTACCTCGTCGCCAAGCTTTCCAATCATAGTTTCCAAGTTCTTTAGTGATGCGTCATGGGAAGAAAGGCTCTTGTTTGTATTATCTTGGAAATTTTTCAGCCATTCTTCTTGCTCCTTTTGCCTCTTGGTTGAATCTACAAGGTACTTGTTAATCATTTCCTCCAAGTTAGTTCTTCTTTCACTATGCTCATAATACGGCGGGGGTCCTCCACGATACCCATTACGACTATCCCAGTAGAAAGGTCGATTCTCTCCATATTTAGCTTCCTCGGTCGTATTTTCATCGTCAAATATAGGAGAATTCTTAGTCAGATGTCCCCCACCACAGTTTTCGCAGCCAACTTGGATGGCATGAACAGTTTCTTTGATTTTTAGTATATCTCGACCAAGATTCTCTAGCTTGTTGGTTATGGCCGCAATTCCATCGAAACTTCCGCATTGGTTTCTTTTGGTTCCTCCGTCGTGCCATTTTTGAGAATGATCAGCCATTTTTTGAATGGCTTCAATTGCAAGAGTAGGAGTCATGTTCGGGATAGGTCCTTGATAGTCCAACATTTGTCTTGTAGTAACGTTGTTTCCTTTGTAGAAGATGTTGACCTTTTGCTGGTTGTTCAGATCATGTGTAGGACATTTGTAAAGGAGATCGTTGTATCTATCACAGGCTTGATACAACGTTTCATCGTCTCCTTGTTTGAAATTATGGATTTCCAAAAGCTGGTTAGAAATCTTCGATGGCGGACAATACCTCTGAATGAAGTGCTTCTTAAGTAGAGCCCAAGTATTAATTGCCCCGGCGGGCAATCTTTCAATCCATCTTCTGGCAGCCCCAGTAAGAGTCATGGGGAATACCCTTAGCATAATAGCATCATGAGACACGCCTGAAATGTTGAAAAGGCTTGCGATGTATAGGACATTTTCGACGTGCTCATATGCATCCTCGTCACTGTTTCCAGAAAAAAGGGTTAACACGAAGCTCCCTCATAAATTGGTCTTTAATTTCGAAACGGACATCAGCTCTAATCGCCGGTCTTACGAGACCCGGCCCTTGTTCTGCTCTCGTTAACGCCAAATATTCCTCAAGAGTGAGGTCATCGATGTTAACAACTTCCATGGTACCTGAAAACTCGAATAATGATTGTGAGAAATATAGAAAAGTTAAAACAAAACGAAAATGAAAGACTTAATAGCAATCCTAATATAACTCCCCGGCAGCGGCGCCAAAAACTTGATGCAGGTTTTACTGACTAGGTTTTAATGTTTATATAGTCTCGTTATACCTTTGGTCTACCCTAATGCACTAACGAGCAGTGTACCCAGTCGTGTGTAGTGTAGTATTTGGTAAAACCGAGGTCGTCCCAAGAGCTATGTGTGTTGGATTATTACTAAGTCTAGGTGTCGCAGATTTTAATAATGATTTCGATAAGGAATTAATTAATTAACTACTAAAGCAAATAAAAGGCAAAGGTTAAATCAATAGAGGAGAGTGATGCTAACCTAGTTATTCCTCCTAGCTAGTAATGTCTACGTCTACTTACTTCCAATTACTTCAGGTGGGGTCAAATTCGAGAGGACATCATTTGGTCAATTCGCCCTAACCTATCAGCAAATATGCCACCACTGGAGAAGTCAGGTGTCCCTTCATAAGTCCAGTTGTTCCCGGTCCCCTAAGCCAAGTCATTAAGTACCGCTACATGCTAGATTTATAATAGTGAGTGCCCGGGCGTTAGCAACTTAAACACTCACCCCCTAATTCTTAAGTTCATCCAAACGGTAGGTGATCAGTTGGTCAAATCGCACAAGTAGAAAGGGTCTTCAGTTGGTCATATCTTACCCTTTCCGTCTCAGTCTACTCACTTAGGGTCAGTTGGTCATATCTTCAAAGCAACTAGCCTCTACCGCCATTCAAAACTACCGAAACAAGGGTAGCTACCAATAAACTATGCATGCATACACTTAGAAATAATTATACGAAATTAATGTAAACTCAAACAAAATATTTAAGGAATCATAACTAGGCCAGCACCAAGAGGTGCTTAGCCGCTCATATTAACCATACAAATCAATTCAATATTCAAAGTTACAAAATACATGAATCGAAAGTAATGAAAAGATAAAATGCTAATGCTTATCGTATGGGAGTGATTTCTCTCTTGGAGACAGCTCCGTATGCTCCTCTAGACCTGTCTTTGGCTTCTTCCCACGTTCTTTGGTTGTGGTGTGTGGAATGGGATGCCTTGAAATGCTGGAAATCGTGGGGTATTTATAGGCCAGATCTGGGTTACGGCGTAACTGATATAAGAGTTACGCCGTAATCTTCAATTCCTTCGTAATTTGCACTAGATCTGTTGGTTACGGCGTAACTTTATGAGTGGTTACGCCGTATCTTCAATATTACTTGGTTACGCCGTAGTTGATGAAATAGTTACGGCGTAGTTATCAGCGGCGTGGAACCTCATTTGACCTAATATAGTTACGTCGTAGTCTTTGGGGAGAGTTATGCCGTAACCTTTTGATGAGTTGGTTTTCTGAGTCACGCTTTAGTTACGGCGTAATGTGAGAAATGAGTTACGCCGTAACTTCTTCAAAGTCAGTATACTATGATAAATCTTTGATATTTCTCTAATTGTCTCTTTAGCTCCAATGCTTGTAATTTACCTGGAAGTGGAAAACAATGGAAAACAAGCGTAAATCCATATAAATGATATAAATTACAAGCATTATCGGGGGAAATTGACACTTAATATTCAGGACTATTTGATGTTATCAGAGTATTAATTAGAAACGTCTTTTCGTCATCATCGCCTCTATGTTTTGGGTCATTTGGAAGTTCCGAAACAACATCACTTTTAACTCTCAACAATTGAGGAAAAGCAATATTTTCGATTCTATCCGTTTATTTTCTTTTAATTGGTTAAAACATATAGGTAGATTAGTTTTCAATTGGAATGATTGGCTTTGTAAACCTTTGTAACTTTCTAGCTTCTTGCTAGTTTTCAATATATATCCTCTTTGCCGTTCAAAAATAAATAAATAAAAAATAAAAAATTACCAAATAGCGTACTGATAAGTAACATAACCTCTTCACTAAAAGTTTAGCGTTTACACGTCACTAAGTACACATTTGCACATGGTAAAAGAAAAAAACTCAAAAATGATCACGACTCATGTGTATACCGTTGTTAAATCGCGTAAATCTGAGTCAAACATTCATCTTTTCAAATAATCTAAACAGAAAAACCTCATCCGTTTAAAGATCTTGCAAATCAAAAATTTCAACCATTTTGATTGCCAGTTTTAAGGCTGGTAGGCAAGGAGTGTGAATCACTCACCTTAAGCCATCACCACGCGCGACTTCCTTGCCCCTATCCCGCCTCACACGCGAGTAGCGAAAACCAAGGGTATTTAAGGTGAACGAGTCACCTTGGATTTTGACAAAAAAATTCAGGCCTTTTCAAAATATTACCGTTGCATGGATTAAAAATAATATTTCCTCCGTCCTATATTAAATGCCCAGTTTGAATTTTTTAAGTCTTTCTTTCTTAACTTTGACCATAAATATTTTTGGTTGTGTGATATAATATTTGATGCAAAATATATGAATAGATTGAGTTTGAAATGTATTTCCACTACGTATTATTTTTATCTAATACTATATAACACAAGCAAAATTATTTAAGGTTCAAGTTTTTAAAAAAAGACTTGAAAAATCAAACCTGGACATTTAATATGGGACGGAGGGAGTAATAATAATAATAAATCCCCACCACCTCATTTTTTCTTTATAAATACCACCAAATCATTTTTTAAAATACAAACTCACCACTTTACACTCTCAACAATAACTTCGTCTTTTTATTAAAAAAAATGTCTCGATAGAACACCCCACGAAACACCAACCGTACTCAACGTGGAAGAAATCCCCGAAGCAATCCCCCGACACCCGAAGGAACGTTCAATTTAGGAAATACTCTTTCGTCAAACCAACAAATCAACTTACGACCACAATCATTCTATAACCAAGCATACAAAAATGAACCATACCGTAACCCATACCAACAACAACAACAACAAGCTTTTACCCAATTCTCACAACAACAACAACAACAAAAAAACGCGTTTAGCCAATTCTCACAACAAAACGCGTTCCCATTTGATAACTCCAACTACATGTCACAAACATAAAGGGGTGGTTCGTCATCACAACAGCATACGTAACAAATCATGTCTCCCATTTCTTCATTTTCAAATGAGAACATGTACAACCTTATTTTCCAGAAGATTTTTATCAAAACACCGGCCGTGAAGAATCTCCCGTCGAAGTGACGGCCCCGGAACCGGCACTGAAGAAAGTGAAGTCGAAAAGACACAAAAAGAGGTCGACTCAAATCAAGGAGCAACCTCGGATGATTGCATGGATCAAAGAGGAAGAAAATGTGTTGTGCAAAGGTTGGATTCATGTATCCGAATATAGTTCCAAAGGTAACACGAGGAGGGAGAATGGATTTTGGGGTGAGGTCAGGCGTACGTAGAGAGAAAAACAAAGATGGATCTCCGAACGTACGATATAGTTTGTGAGAAATGGAAGACGGTACTCCCGAACGTGGCTCGGTTATGTGGAGTGTTCAATAACGTCAAGCGTATGAATCCGATAAATTGAGCCGGAGATGAAGATTACTACAATACGGAAACTCTAAACTTTGAAGCTGAATACGGTTACAAGTTCATACTCAAACATTGTTGGGAGCAGTTGAGAAAATGTCAGAAATGGAATGACAATGAAGTTCCAAATTTTTTAGCAAAGGAAGCAAAAGAAAATTCCAAGAGGTACAACTCATCTGGGTCTAGTTCGTTCAACCCATAGACCGGAGATGCTAGTATTAACACTTCACTGGGAAGCACGCAGAGCCATGGACGAGGCTAGGGCGGGGATGAAAGCGAAGTGGGGTTTCAACTTTTAGTTTTAATTTCGAAGTTTATATAATATTTTACTTTTGTATGTTTGCGTTTTTAATACTTGTAGTTTATGTATTGTTTTAATTTCGAAGTTTATGTATTGTTTTAATTTCGTACATTTGCGTTTTTATTTTCGTTTATTTATGTTTTTATATTTCGTAAGTATTAAAAAAAAGTTAAGGTGACCAAGGTGATTTGCCTTGTCCACATAAAGGTGAGTGAAAGTGAGAGGAGAGAGAAAACTGACGTGACGTTAAAATGTAAAGTTAGTGGAAGTGAACCTTGCCATCTAGCCTAAAATAAAGATCCCTACCTAACTCCGAGCTGCTTTGAAATGAGTACTTCCGAATCTGTTATAGTCAACAACTGATAAATGACATATTTATGTTTTGTAACACTATCTCTTAAAATCAATAATTGAAGTGGAGACTTCACATAGCTCATGAGTATAGGTTTTTATTTTGGATCGAGATCCTTTCATGTTCAACTTGAATACGAGAGGTAATGGTAAGATGTATGTGAGTAGAGAAAAACAATAAATTAATTATTGTTGGACCTTTATTTTGTTAGAAAATATTTTTTCCTTCACATTAAAACTAACATGACTTCTTATGTTCAAGTTGAATATGAGAGGTAATGTTAAGATAATGTTATTGATTTTTTTTATCCACAACTATTTCATGAATGAGAGAAAGGTTATCTCGAATCATGCTTGACCACGATGATTCTATAGATTTTATTGGTTGAAATACTAAACATCAAATACAAAGATTTAGAAAATTATAGTGAAGTACTTGGCCTATGACGTTACTAAGACTTCACTGCAATGCATATTTAATCCACGTGAGTTAAATCTCATACAAGATGATTGTAAGTTTGTAACAGATTTTGTTGTTTTTGCCTAACTAGTACACGTGAGTTAAATCTCATACAATTGAACCTAACTATTATTGTTTTATAGTCAGTAACGAGTGTCGGAAAACCCGCGCGATGCAGCGGGATTGCTTAAAGGACTTACTTTGCAACGACACTTAAACCTCAGGGATTGTTTTCGCCAATATGCGAAGCTTTGCATTTAATGTTAAAGGACTTACTTTGCAGCGCCACTTGAACCTTAGGGACTGTTTTCGCCAAGTTGTCAAAGTTTGCATTAAATGCGTGAATTTGCAAAAGTTAAGTCCTGCCTTTTAGTATATATAACGAGTGATGAAACCTCGCGCGATGCAGCGGGATTGCTTTTGTAGACGTGAATTTAGATAGGGACTATTTTTGCCAAATTGCTATAAAGGACTTACTTTGCAGCGACACTTAAACCTTAGGGACTATTTTTGCCAACTTGCGAAGGATTTACTTTGCGACGACACGTAAACCTCAGGGGCTATTTTTGCCAACTTGCGAAAGTTGGCATTTAATGCGGGACACGTGTCAAGTGAAGGAGCTTTGTCTTGACAAATAGTATATATGATAATAATAATATGAAAATATGTAAATATATTGTCTCTGTAAATGTCTGTATTTTTTTTTCTCTCTTAATAACTAATCTACAAAATTTAATGTTGAATGTAAGTTTGAGTTGTCGATTACAAGAAGACTTGTTCTTGAATAAGCCAGTGAAAAAAAAATAAAAGGCAGTTTCATCATGGTAGTATACCAGACAACTGTTCGTTGAATTTATTTTTTCGTTTTGAGTAGACCATTAATGTATTGAAGCATGAACAGAGGCCCTGAGATCAGCCCAAGACTATGGCCTAATGCGAGTAAATACTAGAAATATAACTGAAATTAACTAAGGGCTTGTTTGGTGAAATTTTTAATTAAGTCATGCATATACCTTCAGTTTTATTACTTAATATTTATCTTTCTTTATTAAGTCACAAACAAACAATTTTCATATGACCTAATAAATTCATTTTTTTCATATTAAGTCAATTAAGTCATAATCAAACACCAAGTCGTATAAACTTCCGGAAAATTTTCACATTTTCGGTATGTTCCTAATTCTTTTGCTTTTTGGTGGCTGTAATTCCAAACTATAGGAGTCGTATTGGGTGTGAATCATATATGACCTTTATTAAATACATTGACACTAAGTATGTCTTGGTTTTCGTCAATCAGCATGCATGGTTAAATGTAGAAGAATATTCACAATGCTTCATTTTCTTTGCATCAGGATGAACATCTTCATCTATCATTTTCATGTACAGTTACTCAAAAATTGAGGAGGTACAAAAACAGCATGCGCCATTCATCATTTTTAAACTTTTTGTTAGAAATGCAATATTAATTCTTCCAAGAAAATGTATTTTCATTAGAAGGATAATGGCAGGAAAGATAGCCAAATATACAGCCGGAGATGGAGATGAGCCTTCCTAGATCAAAGTGCTAAGGGAATGGGTTGGTTGGCATTATATCAAGCGTCACAGACTCACAGTTGGCTAACTTTTTACTTATGTTACAAGTAGCTACCATAAACGTAACACCAAATAAGCCATAAGGCGGCAATACAATTAATCCAAAACTCAGAAGCCACAAAACTTATGCACATGTATGAAGCAATCAATCTAAAAGTTAGAAACCATAAAACTTATACAATAAATCATTAGGCTCAGATTTGTGAATGGAAAATGGTCAAAAGGGTCCGAAATCCGCCATGGCGGTAAAGAAACTCAGTTGCATAATAGCAAGTAAGCTATCACGCCATGAGGTCCTTGCCCCGCCAAGTTACGTTTCAAACCTCCAATGACCAATATCATTTGACTCAGAAAACAACGGTCAATCTTCATAGCCCATTACTATGTTGGAGCAAAACAGCCCACCAAAAAACGCTGAAAAAGGCCAAGGAAATCACCGTCATTGTAAATGGTATATTACTATTAACTAACATACCCGTCATAGCTGCAACGACAATCAAGGTGTGGTGCCCTACCAAGATAACAAAATTCATGTTCTATTTAGACCAACAAACATCTAGCACCAACATGAAACCCGACAGTAACAAAGTATTAAACACACCTTTTATGCTTCAAGTATACCTTTGTTTAACAACACACCATTGGCACACACCCAACACGGTCGTCCCACGCCGCGAATGGCAACAAAAAAAAACCGGAGGCATTGAAGAACGATTTTAAAGAACAACATTTAGTCAAGCTTTGGTGAACAACACACACCATGGTCACACACCCAACACTATCGTCGCACGCCGGAGATGGCGGCAACAAAGGAAACTGGACCCATGGTATGAGAATCATCTGGAATATGATAGATTTGTGTAAGATATGTGTGTTGTGTTAGATATGTCTAGAACAAACTGAACCAGAACTAGCGGTGTTCATGGGTCTGAATAAACCGAAAATCGAAACCGAATCGAATCGAAAATAATCGAACCGAACTCGTAACCGAACCAAAGTTGCCAAAATCAAACCGAACCGAATTAAATATTTGGTTTTCGGTTCGGTTATGGTTTTAGCAATCCAAACCGAAAACCAAACTCAAATAAATTTATATATTTTTTTATATATTTATATATAAAAAAAATATTAAAACTCTTTTATATTATATATATAACAATTTTTTGAGCTTGAAAAATTTTTTTTGCTAAAAATATATATAAATAAATGGATAAATAATTAAATTTATGTAATTCGGGTTATTCGGTTCGATTTTCGGTTATTCGGTTCGGTTTAATTAATTTAAGTTCGGTTCGGTTCTTGGTTATACGCAGAAAAAAAAAATTAACCGAACAAACCGAATAACCCGATAATCGAACCGATGAACACCCCTAACCAGAACAAATATCGGCTATTTTTTGGGCCATTGGCGGTGGACTGATGTGATTGGATCGGGACTTGGCAGGCCAAAAAAATTTCCATTTAGCCCGGTGTCAAAACGACAACGGATTTGCCCACAATTTATATATATACTAGCAGAGTATCTGCGCGTTGCAGCGGCGGATACCTTGAAATAAATTTTTTTGATGAATAATGTATTTTAGTTTATTATGTTCTTTTTAACAATAAATTTACGGATATCAAGAATTTCGTATAGCCCCTGCCCGTTCGGGCTCGAACCCGTTGGCCCCTGTTTGCTTGGGCTCGAGCCCGTTTGGTCCGCGCCCGTTCGAGCTCAAGCCCATTTGGCCCGTTGCCCGTTCGGGCATGAATATTTGTATAATGTCTTTATTATTTGTAGTAGTGAAATTTAATGTAGGAATTGTGTTTAATTTGGTTGTACAATATGCTTGATAATTTATATTTCTTATGTAAGGGGTGTTTTAATAACTGTATCAATTGTATTTATTGACCAGTTAAATAATTGACTATATTAAATAGCATTAATGTGGTATTTTGTTATACACTATGCTTCTTGTCTTGTACGTCTGAAAATTATGTGCATTAAAGTGTTGTACATTATGTTTCTTTTCTTTTAAGTAGTAGTCATTATAGTCATTAATAACATTGACCACTTTAATAGCATTAATGTTGTAAGTCTGAAAATTACATCATACTTATTTTGTTGTACACTATGCTTTTTTTGTTGTAAATCTGAAAATTGGTTGCAGTTATTGTACATTGTGCTTAAATTGTTGTAATTTTTGGTGAATGGGTGTTTTTAATAGCATTAATGTTGTTTGATAGAATTTTGGTCTTAAAATGACATCACGTTTTATTTTGTTGTACAAAATGCTTACTTTGTTGTAATTCTGAAAATTGAGTGCATTAAAGTATTGTAAACTATGCTTAATTTATTGTACGTCTTAAAATTAAGAGTGAGGTGTCTTCGTGCATTATATGTAGTATAGATTAATGATGTCTTATAATTCAAAGACAAATACATGTTGCATAGTTAGCATTTCCAGCATTTCAGTTGGGATCAAGCACCTTTAAGCCTCACATGTAATATAAACGTCCAGTTGCGTTGTTTATGTTTCAAGTAGTAATTGTAGTCCTACTTTTAATATGTTTTGGTGCTGGACTAAAGCCTAACATAGAGTGTCAAATGAAAGACTTGTTTGCATCTGATGAACAACTATGACAAGCACAAATACTTTGTGATGATGACTAGGACAATTAATTTATTTAACTTGAAATATGTTCAGGGGCTAACTCCTTATCATTGGTTTATTATGCTACTTCAAAGATAATGATAATGGAAGTTATAAAAATCTGATGTTGTGATGCCTATTAGAAAGTTAAGTGATTCTATTGGTGTCTAATTGATCAAGCAGGATTTCGATGACCCTCGAAGATTACTAGCTGCCAATTTCAGGTGTGATCAATGTATAAATTTTATGAAGGAGGTGCTTCTGATCTTGAATAAGATTTGGGGTTCACAATGGAAGTTATAAGTTCGAGTTCTAAATTTGTGAACTTATATTTTCTTTAGTTGCATAGCTCGGTATGTTTCCATGTTTAGGTAAAACTAGCGGGTTAACCCGCGCGTTGCGGCGGGAGTGCGTTGCATCAATTAATAATTTGGAAGGATATATTTCAGATTTGGGTAACGGTTGAATTGGGGTTTGGGTTAAAATAGTTACTTTGTAAACAGGGTCATACGGTTGCAGGTTCAAACGGGTACACACACCTTTCCCTGTTTAGGCATCAACTAATTTAGCATGTCGAGATTGCACTTAAAAAACATAAGTTGTCGTCGTTAAACGGTAATTTGCTTCCAAATTTATAAGGCGAGAAAAGTTGTTTTTGTTAATTTTTTTTCAAATGAATAATTAGTTCCCCTTGTTATACCTACCATTTGACATGTTTATTTTAAAGCTATCTGATAAAAAACAGTAAATCATAATGCACTTACTTTGCGGGACAGCTTAGTCTTACAACCAACCCTTTGTCGACCAACACCAACTTACCACTCACTGGCCGATCTTACTCCAAACTGTCCTACTTTCCCCTTTCCTATTTCAGGCTTGAAAAAATAAGCATCAATCTGTTATTAAAGCAAAAGAGATCAGTGCATGATTCCAAAACATGTAACAACCAAACTCGTAAAGTCTCTGCATACAAAATTTCATATCATGTATCCCCATAAGCAACTGCACGCGCGAGAAAGTAGGCTTTAAATTCATTTCCTTTTGTGACCGCCACATCCTACAATAACATAAATAAAAGGAAATTCAATTTGAATTCCAAAAAAAGTTCAAATTCACTTTAAGCAAAATATCACATTACTCTAAGACTTGTGCCACCTCGTTTAATATCACATTTGGTTATTATTAAGCATTTAATAAACTATAGTTACTCGAACTCATATAGCGTTTAGTTATCATTGCTAGAATAAAGAAAATTTAAGAGTTACCTATGATGATTTTTGGCAATGCCCATTAAACTAAGGAAATGACTAAAGGCTCTACCAAGCTTGAATACTTTTTCTAATTTCGAATTAGATAGCTCGAAAGCCAATTGCTTCTCAAGAAGCTCTGCGGTGTTTTCTATCCCGGCTCCTATGATAAGATATGCATTCCCGATCATAGATTCACTGTTGAACCATTTTGTCGTTAACTATGAAAGAGTCGTATCATGTTTGTGTTTTCACTTTTTCTAACCTAAATAAAAAGATTGCAATGTTAACTTCAAGGTCAAGGTTAACTGCAGCAAGTTTTGTATAAAGCGTCCGCCTCGGGAACTCCATTGTAGCTGGTATTTTGAAGTAGTTTAATATCACTGCTGTTAAACTTGTGTATAAAAGCCAAACTTGTGCTAATCATCTATTGTAAACACTTCTTTACTTGTATAATCAAATACTCTCAACAATGTAGGTAAATTATAGACTTGTTCTTAACGTTGCTTCCAAAGTCATTGGCAAGACTTGTAAATAAAGAACATATACATTTATCGGATTCAACTGATTAAATGTTATTACTTACATGTATAACCCATGATACATAGTCTCGGTTGCCAATATTATTATATGTCAGCTAAAGGTTTTATAATTCCTATAGGATATCTAACTATAATACCTGTATATCTCCGAGTCTCGCATCCTCCCTTTGCTTCTATTCTTGCTGATACTTCCTCTTCTTTGCCTGGTATTACCAAGGCTCCTGTCAAACCAATCTTGCCTGATATTCTGCATGTAAAGAACCGTTTGCATCTGGCAACTTGCTCCTAGGACAACAATATGTGCCGCAAAAATATATGTTGCAACAATTCGGATCCGATTCCTGAGGTCATCTCATGCTCTCTTGCCTTAGAATTCCCAAACCTGTATTATAGATATGCAAATTCCATTATTTCCTACATAATCTGATCTTATAACTATAATAAGATCTCATTTAATACCCCCACGAACTTTGTCCTTGACCTGTCAGATTTAAATTTTGACAAACTATATCAGTTGAATAGAAAATAACTAATTATACAACATAATATCGCCTTTTTAGCTTCAAGATTTTATCTTTTACAATTATCCTTATGAACGACAGAGAACCCCCCTGGTGGGTCAGTAAGTAAACCATTAGTTTGCCATAAACCGACATGTAATGTGATCAATAACCCGATAATATTGCAGGCTTAATAACGCAAAATAAAGCAGTTACAAAATAGTCTAAGCAACCCTCATCTGAGCAAGTTACACCTTATTCGTAGCCTATACACATTTTATTACTATAGCTTATTCCGACTTTTAACATCAAGCAAGCAATTGTAGAATCTTATGATATCAAGCATTAGGATATGTGAAGGATTTGCACAAAAAGAGCTTACCGAATATAGACACGCGTCACTGCAGGTAAGAACCATGTTGAGTAAGCTATACAACCCGGTATAGCCAAACAGATTAACATGCTTTTGAATCTCCTTTTTTTGTGTCCGAACTACATAACAGACATATACAAATTCAGTTAAAGCAAAAATAATGTGCCTACTTTAAGATTGAACTAAATATTTATTGGTAAATTCATATTTATATAGATCCGTCTGCATTACTCACCCGTCTTTCCTATTAAAAACTACATACAGTTACCCAAAATACAAATCTTTAATATTAGCTTTGAGTATACGGATCAATTGAAAAGTAGAATAATTTAAAAAGTGTAGAAAGCCACTCATCATCTGACAAGTGTCCACCATCTATTTTATTTAAAAAATCCGCCTAGGGGTAAAATCGTAAAAATACATCTTTTTTTCCTTTTTCACCACAAATTTCAAACGCAAATAACTTTCAAACAACAAACTTTTACGAAAAACCGATTTCACCATAATTTTTAAAATTCGATTCTCTTTAATTTGGTATAAATCTTGATAAATATTTCGAACTTTTTTTTTTACATATCAAATGGTTCTTGATTTTCTTGATTTTTTTGGGCATTTTCGGCCCTATTTTTTACGCTCATAAATGTCGAATCTTGAAAAACTTAAAACATGAAAGTTATAGATTTTTGTTCACTCTTTACCCAGAAATTCAAATCACTCAAATTCGATGTCATATGGGTAAGATATAACACGTTAAAGATGGTGTTTTACTCATATTTGTTGCATACAAGGTGTTTGATGAAATGTCTAGCTTAGATTTTTAGTGTTAAAGTTGAGCTAAATGCACTAATTTTTGTCCCACAATGCATCATTAATCATTTTATTAATGTAAGATTCAAAAAGTGATGTTTTTAATAGTTAATGTTTTTAACTATTAAAACTGATGAACCAAAGTGAGGAACTGATGAACCAAATCAAACTGTTAAAAAAAAAGCATAAAAGCAAAACTGATGAACCTAACTAAACTGATGAACCAAACCAAAACTGAAACTATGATTGATGAACCTAACTAAACTGATGAACCAAACCAAAACTGAAACTATGATTGATGAACCAAACCAAACTGATGAACCAAACCAAAAAATGATGAACCAAAACCAAAACTGATGAACCAAACCAAAACTGAAACTATGATTCATGAACCAAGAGAACCAAACTGATGAACCAAACCAAAAACTGATGAACCAAACTAAAACTGAAACTGTGATTGATGAACCAAAATAAACTGATGAACAAAACAAAACAAACACCAACATGTTAAGCTGAAACTATGATTGATAAACCAAAATAAACTGATGAACTATGTTTGATTTGGTTCATCAGTTTTGGTTTGGTTCATCAGTTCATCAGTTTGGTTTGGTTCATCAGTTTTGATTTGATTCATCAGTTCATCAGATTGATGAACCAAGATTAACTGATGAACAAAACGTGCATTTTTATTTTAAATTAACGACTAAAAAAACATCACTTTTTGAATCTTACATTAATAAAATGATTAATGATGCGTTGTGGTATAAAATTTAGAGCATTTAACGCAAATTTAAAACTAAAAATCTAAGCTAGACATTTTATCAAACACATTGTGTGCAACAAATATGACTAAAACGCCAATTTTAACGTGCGATATCTCACTTATTTCATATCGGATTTGAGTGATTCAAAAACTTGTGTAAAGAGTGAACTAAAATCTACAACTTTCGTGTTTTAAATTTTGCGTAAATCAACCTTTAAATTAGATAAAAGTAGGGTTGAATATGCCAAAAATTTCAAGAAAATCATAACCCACTTGAAATCTTAAAAAAAAAAGTTCCGATTTATATATCAAGATTTATACCAAATTAAAGAGAATCGAATTTTAAAAATTATGGTGAAATCGGTTTTTCGTAAAAGTTTGTCGTTTGAAAGTTATTTGCGTTTGAAATTTGAGGTGAAATTAAAAAAACGGGTCAAATGACCAATATACCCTCTAACCGAAGTATTAAATTAGAAAGAGAAGAAGTGGATGGAGGACACATGGCGATACTTTATTGGCTTTCTACACTTTTTATTTTGTTCCCCTTTTCAAATGATCGCACCTCTGAATTGCTAATGACTGTCTAATCTTTAAAGCTTCCAGGTAATGGTAAAGAAACATAGGATAGCTTGCATGCATCCCTTATCGAATCTTACCACTATAAATATGTGTTGAGCATGCTCAAGAAATAGAAAGTCATTTACCTGGCAGTTGAGAGGCCGAAAACAGTTTTATATATTTACCACAATATTTTTACATACAAAGATTTTAAATATATGATTCTTAGTAGGTTACTTACCTGAAACCCAACGACACAGTAACGATTCTTAGTAAGTTACTTACCTCAAACCAAGTGACAGAGCAAACAAAACATGGGTAAATTAAACTAACAAAGATGCATAACCAAAAGCATAACACCTTTGTAAAGGCTTAATATTCACCCGTAACAACTACTATTAAGTTATATCTTAAAAAACATAAATCAATTAACATGAACCAAACTTTCATCTTTATTCCGTATATCACACAACAAATTCACATAATCCAATTAAACACATATACAAACATCAAAAACAGTAATAAACATATAAAGTTATAATCTTTTTAAAAAAAAAAAAAAAAAGCTACCTTTTTTTCATTCTTTTATTGGGGGTTTTAAAGTTTGTTATTCGCTTTGTGGTTTAAGTTTTTATACTACGATTACGTGTTATGAATTATCACTTTTTCATTACCTTCATCTTCAAAACCAATACCTGTTAGACCTTCAATATAGCAATTATTAGCGTGTTTTTTACTGTAAAAGATTACGTTGTGGAAGGAACTGGAATCAGTGGCGGTGGTTTTTGATAGTGAACAATGGATTTGAGAGAGGATTTGGACAACATAAGAATTTGTCACACACTTAATTTAAGTGTATTAAGTTTGTAAATAATAAATCTTGCCTATGATTAGGCCGATTTATGTGTTTATTTTCTTTTGTGTGTTTTGGTGTAGAAGGTTCAAGAGGAACTTTGAAGGGAGAAGGTTGCTGTGGAAAGTTTTTTTTAAGTTGGATAACAGAGATGGAAGGATAAGGAGTTTTGTGGGAACCGACGTACTGTTCATGGAGGGGGTGGTGATTAATTTGATGCGCCAATCATAAGTTGCCTCTTGTCCCACTTCCATCAAATGACAATTGCTCCACCAATAGGAATGCACATTAAGATGCTAATGACTCCTTAATATACATGCTTTGTCCCACCCACTCAATTCCTTTTAGTATATAGTATAATAAGCTCTATGTTTTTTGAAATTGATGTAGAACTTTAATTTATAAGAACTTACTACAAAAAATATCAAACCCGAATCAGCTCCACCACAACGCGCGACAACCAAAATAACTCCTTTTGTGTGTCCATTACTTAATTACTTTTAGCACTTCTATTCTTGTACAAATTATCCTACATTATGCTATGATAAATTAATGTATATACACTAGTCGATTTTAAAGTAAAACTGCATATTATATGCGGTTACTACCCCTCCGTTTACTATACTATTGGCCGCATGGTCACTGACCATGGCGGACTATAACTAATTAATACAGGTGATCACCGCCTCCTCCTTTCTCAATAAGTCAATATATGGGCTACAACAACCAACTACGGCTTCCTTCTCCCTCTTTGCTGTCGTTCTTTACTGCTGATACTTCAGTGAACTTCACTATTATTTTAATGGAACGAGTTTTACAAAAGGAAGTAATGAAACTTATCCACAGATAATCCAACATGATGTCCAAAAATAACAATTAACCAAGATTAATATAAGTCAGGTTTAACATACATCAATGCTAATATTAGAGCGCTAGGTGTGGCAACACCATTAACGCCAAAAAATATTGTTACATCAGCGTCACATTATCATTCCTATTTTTAACATCAACACCTAAAAATACCTCATCACTAATAACACCATTAACACCACATTTTTGAACCCACAATTTTTATTTTCTTTTTTTATTTTTTCACACAAATTAATTTTTCATTCAATAAATAAAATTACAAATTACATTTTTTTTCAAAAAGTCACAAACCTAAAAAAAAAAAAAAAAAAAACCCTTAACTTATTTTAATACCCACTATTTTAGCCCACTTACACATTTACATTTTGATTTAAAAATAAATAAAGTAATACAGTATATACGTAGTATTTGCACACATGCTAAAACACACACACACATCAAATACACACACCTATAAAAAAACGAAAAACAAAATGTTTAACTCGCGTTGGTGGGTTAACGCCCAACCCAACGTTGTTGGTTTTGTGGGTATGCCGGTACGGTAACGCCGACAACGCCGATGCCAGCTAGGCTCGACGTCAAGTTCGGCGTTACCATACCCAAGGCTCCTGGTGGGTTTATAAAAAGAGTGGGAAACAACTTTGAAGAATGTGCACAACATAAGAAGATAAAACTTACAGCCACATTCTCTATTTGATCAACTCCCGGTGGGTTTAACAGTAAATATGGTTTGAACCACTGAAAGAACAAAAAGAACAGTTGCAGCAAATAGAGCAATGATACTCCATGGACTATTAAAATAAGTGCGCTTTAGCTTCATAATCTTTCTTGGCATGTAACCATTGCAGTGCTTATCCAATTTTTCCCATTGTTTACCGTAGAAGAAATATTCCCACACAAGCTCTTTGCATAGTTTGTTTATCATATTTGCTGCCTCTTCATTTGAACCAATATGGTTTATTAGTACTTTTGATTCTATTAACTTGGCAATGTCCTCTTTAGCATCGATCAGCATATCCATAGCCATGGCATATGATGTAACATAAGGATCAACCATAGAAGACTGCTCATATGCAATGAGGTTCCTTAAAACCAACTCAGTGAAGTGATTTACACGCAGTGCCGGCATACTAAGAGTAGGCTTGATCCAAGACCAAGAAAAGCATGAAAATCTATGCATTTTCACTTCCATTGCCATAGGCCATTTTGTATCTTGATGAGGCTTAAAGCGCACCCCTGCACTGTCGAGTTCAACAGCCGAGTGGATAGTCGAACTTGGAAAATATGAGGAAACATAGTATGTGGGCTTGTAACAATCATGCAAAAGGCCAAGAATATGATCAGGAGTGGTATGTGTGCGACTAATTCCAATTTTTTTATTTGATTGGAAGAGGTTGGGGAATTTTAGTAGTGGACGAATGAATTCAGTTAGAGAGACGCGCGATTCAAATTGCAAAATAGTGCACTGAAATATGATATTAAGAACAAAAAAAGGGATTTGATTCTCTAAAAGCACCAGGTCATAAGGTATTTGATGGTAGTTGATTTTAGGTATTACATAACCGGATTCTGAAAGCTTGTGAATGAATTCAAGTATGAAACAAGCATCCATAACCATCATTTCTGTAAGCTCATTATCACTGTAAGTCTCCATTAATTCAGCATAGCATCCTTTGATTTTTTCTATTGAAGCAGCAACCTGCTTAACACACGCTTGCAATGTTTCTTCTGGCGGTGATTTTAAACGATCCAATAGAGCATGGACAAAATCAGCTTTCCGCCCCTCAAATGCTTGCAAATTTGCATCTTTTTTGTGAAGTGGTCCAATAGAAACCACTCGAGGTTTAAAACAACTTTGGCTGAGATTTCGGAGGCTACTAGGAGCCATGTAAATCGATGGTGAATATTTCTTGGTAACATTTTTTTTCTTTTCTACACTATCAAGAAGATTGCCGACAACTATATTTACATCTCCACGCCGCACCTCCTCGTTTTCCATTTGCGTGCTTTCCTCTGCAGTAATCTCTTTTAGACAAGAAATTTGAAATTGAAAGAAAGTATATATAATTGTGTAAACAAATGGTCAAAAATCAAAATTAACTAAATAGAACAAAGAAGCGAATTGAGATTGCAAACTAGTTAAGGTAGTTATGTTGGACTAAGTTTAGATGCAATTGACTACTTTGTACGTGGGACTTGGGAGAGACGGTTTTGGCTGTATTAATATGCATCCACAATGCAAATTATCTATTGAGGACTTGTTCTTTGAAAAATCACATTCTCACTAACTTGTACGAACCAAAATGTTGCCTAATAGTAACAAAGTTTGATGATCGATTGTTCTAATTAAATCATTCAAACTTTAAATTAATCACAAAAATCATTCAAAGTTTCAACATTGTTTTATTATTATGTAATTGTTTAAAAAAACTATCTTTAAATTATTCATATGTGCATTGATTGGTTGTACTGTAACAATAAATACCCACCACCTGAATTTCACTAACCCCAACCAATTTAATGTACACCAACTTATGCACTGATGAAAAAATATTTATGTTATAAAATAATAACCATGTTTGAAAAGTATTTCGTTTTAGTCACACAAACCTAAAAATTACATAATAATAAAACACTATTGAAACTTTGAGTGACTAAAATAAAACACTTTTCAATCTTGATTATTATTTTATAATCAAAGAAAAGTTACAGTGAATAAATTGAAACAAAACTGAAAGTTGATTACTATTTCATGATTTTCACCCATAATCTTACTTCAATGCTAAAATGTTATTGCAAAGCTTTTAATTTTCTACTTTATTACTCCTTCCGTCTCAAAAGTATTGTCAGGAGACAAAAAACACATTGTTTAATAAAAGTATGACCAATTTCATTTTCAACCAATCAAATAGAATATTAACTAAAATACACTGTTGGTCCCTAAACTTGGCCAGAAACGACGTCCTGAACCAAAACTTGGCATTTTCATCGCCAGTAGTCCAAAGTATGCGTTTTATAGGCTAAACCAGTCCCTTGACCAGGAATGCCAAAGTCAACGTTACTTTTCTGTTTGTATCTCGAGGGTATAATAGACCATACACAATTATAACATGCCTTAGTTAAATCTAACACAACCTTCAACCCTAGGGACCAAATGTGATTATGACCATGAAACTAGCCGTTTCTTCCATGATACGCTAGTATTTATTGCGCGCGAACCAATAAACCCACCCAAAAAACACCTTTACTAATCATAATAACACCCTTATTAAGAAATGATCAACTGAAAATCAAAATCCGAATCCAAATCCTCATTTCCAGAACTCAAAAAACGAACCCAAATTCCAACAATACCATGCTGATTGGAGCTAATGTTATCACTAATATGACAGATTATATTAGCAACATGCCAGATATAGTGATCAGTAACATTGAATCGGTTGCCAATAAAAGAAGCGGTGAGAACCTCTAGTTTAGCGAGAAACTGGAGGTTTAAGTGGACTTTGCTCACCGATGTCATGGTTGATGAGGAGTTCTTTTATTATTTAACAAATAAGTTTGATGGGAGGCATGTTACTAGACTCTTACATCAGCTTATGAGTCCCATAAGAAGGTTTGTCTTCTCTGTAGAGCCTAAAACGGTGTGTGGAATAGAAGACTTGAATTATGAAGAGATTCATGATTAGGTTTTGATTTTGGCTCGGCAAGGAATTGAGGAGCTGACAATTAAAAACTGGCATGGTGAACCACTTACGTTGCCAACCCAACTTTACTCTCGTATGGAGTTGAAACATCTGGAACTTGATTTTTGTACTTTTCCTACTTTGGTATTTTTTTAGTAGTTTTCCAAATCTATTGAGCTTAGAATTGTGTTCTATTAATTTTTAAACCGGTACAGTTTGGGAGTTTATTGTTGGTTTTCCCTTACTTAAGTCTCTTAAAATGAATCGTGCTACTTGATACGCGTACGAAGCGCGTTCGGGGTCAAAGGAACTTCCTTTTCTTCGAGCAATTTTTTCAACCACCTAGGCAGTTAACATAATCGTTGTAGTGTAGTATTGGGTAAGCCTCAGGGATTGATATCGTTCTCTAGGGGAATAGGAATGCTAGTAAGAAATGTATGACGAGAAGGTGGGGATTGAGGATGATTCTTTTTTTGTCTTTTTAAGGTTTTTTAGAAAGCAAAGGTAAATATCTCGGGGCAATTGGTTGGGTGGTACTTCTACCGATTACTTCTACTTATCTAATTATCTAATTATCTATTACTACGGGTAGTCTTATGTCTAATTGATGTGTGCTCATATGATGATTAAAAATGTGTTTACCTAGATACTATTACTCCCTAGTTATCTTTTATTGGTCGGTTGAATTGTCACACCTTATCTTAACGCGTTGTATTCCTAAGGTCGTAGGGTATGCGTAGTCTCTAGTTCTTTGAGGTTATCTCTCGGGCATGACATACGAAATCGGCAAGCCTAGGCTATTTCATTCATAAGCCACACATTCATAAAGCATACTCAAGCATTAAATACAACGAATGATGCCTAGTTGCACTCCTAAGCCAATTTACAATTAAGATAAGAAACAACCTAACAATAATCAATAACTAGGTTTCATAGATCTAAGCAAACACACAAGAAATTTAGCTAGACATGGTTAACAAGCAAGCATACACACAATCAATCGAATCATGGATAGACATAATGTTACTTTGGATTACAAACGATTTAGGGTTTTTTCTCCAAAAGTCTACCTCCCTAAATGCAGAGAAATCGAATTCTATATATAGATTTACAAGTGCGACGGCGTCACCTTTTGCATGGGACGTCGTCAGCTCGCCGTCATTAGGGTTTCGTCAGGGCCAAGTCATCGATGGGACGACGTCACCTTAGAATTGTGACGCCGTCAGTCTTAAGTTGGGACGTCGTCTTGATTCTGGATCTGGGCCGTCTGAGATGAAAACTCTGAGTGACGCCCTCCTTCTTTATAACGTGACGCCGTCAAGTTATGTGAGCAAAATTTCCACTGAGCCGTCTGGTGCATGTTTTGATCAAGTCTTCATAGAGGGACGGCGTCGCCCTTTAATTGGAACGCCGTCAGGTACTGTTTGATCAGCTTTGAGAGGCTTCGATCTTGACTTTGCCATTTTCTTCATATATTTGCTCCTTTTTGTCCAAATATGCTTTATTCCAGCATTTTGCTTCCAAGGGACCTAAAAAGTGAAAAGGAACGAAATTAAGCAGTAACGGATATAAAAGTGGTCGATTAAGGGCTTAAATGACCCCCTAAAAGCGTACGTTTTAAATCCTTATCAAATATCCCTACACTTGGTATTTGCTTGTCCTCAAGCAAATGTGCTTTTGGCCAATCAATTTATAAGTTAGGGGGCATGAAGCATGGGTTTAAAATAATTTGTAACAAGTAAAAGCACCGCAATAGTCATAACAAGCACGGAAATTATACACTAGCACCTCACAAGGGGTATTTGGATTCTCTCATCTCTCGGGTTTATATGAAATATAACAAATGGAAATGAAAGATAAACACTCATTACCTGGCATAGTACATAGATTACCATAAGCTTGAGACTAGATCAAACCTTCACCGCTTTGGCGTAAGCACCTAGGAACAACTATCTGAGAGGTCTTTACAAGGGTTGTAACGTTAGGCTTACGGTAGGGAAACAAAGGGTTTTGTTAGATAAGCGATATTTAGTGGTGGCAAGTCAAAAATCTTATGTTACAAGCATGAAAAGCATGGCGTTGCTAGCCAATACTCGACTCACTAAACTCTAGATAACTTGAAACAAACAAACATAAATTTAAAGACCTAAACAAAAAGATAGATGTAGGATGGTAGCCCGTATGTTTTTTCTTCATTTTTTTCTTTTTTTTTGACACTCTCTTTTTTCGATTTTTTTTTTTTTTTTTTTGCATACATTTTTACTCTACCATCCTCTACGATAACATCAAAATATAAGGGATTTATAGGAGCATCCCTACACTTGAGTTTTTATTTCTCTAACACTAATTGACCCGATTGAAAAGATCAAAACACTTGGAGTATTTAATTACGTAGACAAAGGGAATTTGAATTTATTGTTCTTTCCCGTTACTCCATAAAATATTACTTTTACCCATGAGTCCCAATCATCCCAAAACTGTGTACAAAAGATATTAATCGACTTAGCAACCATGCAAGTAACTAGATATTTGAACTAAGGGTTAAGCAATGATAACAATAATGCACTAAAGGTGAGTGCATACAAGGTAGGCTAAGGCGATTTGGGTGTACATTTAGGGGTGGATTGTAAACAATGCTCTTCATTGATATTTCGGAAAACTGAAACATCACGAGAACCGCGAAAAGGATAGGCTCTGAGGGGTTAACTAGGGGTATCGTGTACTAAAGATGGGTACATCGCAAGGGTGTGGGGTAATTACTCAACCCGATGTGGAAGAAGTAATTATAATACAGGTTTCAAACAAGGGTTATCCTAATGCCTCTTTTCATTTAGTTATTCGTAACTACACAAGTGTAGTCTCACTAGCGATCTCGGAATGCATCACAAAACAAGTTCTAGAATCTATTATACTACCGGTACACTCACTAAGCATTAAAGGTGAATGTTTTTATTCCTAAAGATCTAGGGGCGAATATCACATTTTTTGGGTGGAATTTGAGTGGTAAACGGTTTTTGTGCTAGTCATATAACTCCTATCCATGAGACGCTTTATTAAGACTAAAGTTTAGCTTGTACATGTTATAAAAAAATTTAAATTTGGTGCTAAAATTGCCCTAACAAATATTTCTCGTAGTTTATTACACAAATTACCAAGGACAAGACAAATAATCAAGTGAGTGAATAGTTTCTAAGTTCTCGTTTTATTCTCCATCCCTACACTTAAACTGAACATTGTCCCCAATATTCCCCGAAAGTATCAAAGTTATGATAAAGGAAGGTAAGTAAGGAAAAGAAACTAGTACTCCCCTGATTAGCTCGGTAGGATCCGTGTGAAGTTGCGGTTAAATTCTTTTTCAAGAAGAATGCATAAGTGATAAGCTACATCCAATTTTGTGTTTCTTCTTCTTGCCAAATATAACCTGCACACTTAAGAAAACAAATGAAACCTTCGCGTAAAATTGGCGGTAAAACTATATATGACACAACTACACTAGAAAGCAAGTAAGATATAATGCTTGTGGAATGGATATTTGCAGTTTTTTTAGAAAATTAAGACCTGGGAATTTCCAAAAATTTGTAAGTAGCCCAGAAAACAAAAAATTGATAAATTGTTTCTGCTTAACCTGACGTCGTCAAGCTTTAATCCTGACACCGTCAGGTTGTCCTGACTGAAACTGGTCTGCTGCGTTTTCCTGGAAAAAATTCTGGTAAGACTACATCTTTAAAACTTGGAAAAATTCCTGCAAAACATCCATTATGACTCGATACAAGCATTTGACTCTAACAAATACACACATATATATATATCAATTTCACTAATTGTAATTCTCATGTTCATGTTCTTCAAAAACGTATGCGATCTTCCCTACACTTATCTTTTTGTAAAATACCTTTATATGTAATTAAGACGAGGTTAAAGACAAAATAAAGCATTTTCACAAAGTCTAACATGAGAATAAACAACAATGAAAAAGATATACGACACACAAACAAGAAAACAATTAAGCATGGGTTGCCTCCCATGAAGCGTTTTTCTTTATTTATGAGTCTTGAAGCTAGACTCGAAGTCGTGCTCCTATTTTCCGCATAACTTAGATGCCCATTCGATTTCCTTAACTCTTCTTTCATCACGAATATATTCAGGGCCTAACTCTAGACAACCGGTGTAGTAAACTTTGTTCTCCCAATCAACTTCAAAAACTGAAATGTTATCCACATCTAAATCATCAATGCCCTTAAACCTTTTATTTTTTTAGGGCATTACATATTTAACACATTCGATCCCATTTGAGAACTTGGCTATTCCTTCCTCTTGATCATAAATCATCATGGATTCCTGAATAAATGGTCTCTCAAGTATCACATCTCCTAAGAATCCATCAATGATGCCTTTAACATCTTCCAATATCATGAAATCACATCTATATGTAAAATTACCTACAAAGACATGCAATCCTCGAGCTTTCCCAACATAGTTACATACTTTCCTAGGGTAAAAGGGATCTCTCCTAGGTCCTAACTTTTCGCTCATGATCCAATTATAATAGAGCCTAGACATTATGTTCATGTGTGCCTTATAGTCTATGTAAGTGTGATCCCTATATAAGTACCCAATCATGCACGGTATCTTAATGTTTCTAGGGTCACCCTTTTTTATGCATGGCTCGAAAGGTGATCACGGGTAGTTAACTACGTTATAGTGATAGGCGATTTCCATTCCATTAGGGTATGACTTGAAATATTCTTTAAGTTCCTCTTCCTCACTACCCTCCATTATTTCTAATACTTTATAATCTTCTTCCCCAATTTCATCATTCGAATCATCGCTCGTGGTTGAATCACTATCTAAGGTACTAGTTGATTCCTTAAGGGCTTTCTCAAGTGCACTTTCAAATATTCAATTTCTTAAGTTCTCCAATTTCACTAACGATACGAGCTCGAAGTTTGTTGGCAAAACTCAGATCAAGTGGTGGGTTTTGTGGTGGATGGTTGTTTGATGGGGGATTGTTGTTTCGTGGGTTATAACCTTCAATGATGAAAAGTGATGAGGCTACGAACAAAGTCACGAAGAAGGGGGATAGACTACAAGGAAGCTAATGAAAATGAGAAAAAATTCTTACTTGATAGGAATCAAGCCAGGGAACCTGAATGAGATAAAGATCAAACTAGCTATTCTATTCCCTAGTGGCGGCCAAAAACTTGATGCGCGTACGAAGCACTTTCGGGGTCAAAGGAGCTTCCTTTTCTTCGAGCAAGTTTTTCAACCACCTAGGCAGTGAACCTAATCGTTGTAGTGTAGTATTGGGTAATCCTCGGGGATTGATATTGTTCTCTAGGGAAATAGGAATGCTAGTAATAAATGTATGACGAAAAGGTGGGGGATTGAGGATGATTCTTTTTTTTATCTTTTTAAGGTTTTTTAGAAAGCTAAGGTAAATATCTCGGGGCAATTGGTTGGGGGTGGTACTTCTACCGATTACTTCTACTTATCTAATTATCTAATTATCTATTACTACGGGTAGTCTTATGTCTAATTGATGTGTGCTCGTATGATGATTAAAAATGTGTTTACCTAGATACTATTACTCCCTAGTTATCTTTTATTGGTTGGTTAAATTGTCACACTTTATCTGAACGCGTTGTATTCCTAAGGTCGTAGGGTATGCGTAGTCTCTAGTTCTTTGAGGTTATCTCTCGGGCATGACATACGAAATCGGCAAGCCTAGGCTATTTCATTCATAAGCCACACATTCATAAAGCATACTCAAGCATTAAATACAACGAATGATGCCTAGTTGCACTCCTAAGCCAATTTACAATTAAGATAAGAAACAACCTACCAATAATCAATGACTAGGTTTCATAGATCTAAGCAAACACACAAGAAATTTAGCTAGACATGGTTAACAAGCAAGCATACACACAATCAATCGAATAATGGATAGACATAATGTTACTTTGGATTAAAAGACTTATCTCGATGTGTCAAATAGGGTATGGGACCCTAAGATACTGTCCAAATCGGACTACAAACGATTTAGGGTTTTTCTCCAAAAGTCTACCTCCCTAAATGCAGAAAAATCGAATTCTATATATGGATTTACAAGTGCGACGGTGTCACCTTTTGCATGGGACGCCGTCGGCTCGCCGTCATTAGGATTTCGTCTGGGCCAAGTCATCGATGGGACGGCGTCACCTTAGAGTTGTGACGCCGTCAGTATTCAGTTGGGACGTCGTCTTGATTATGTATCTGGGCCGTCTGAGATGAAAACTTTGAGTGATGCCGTCCTTCTTTATAACGTGACGCCGTCAGGTTATGTGAGCAAAATTTCCACTGAGCCGTCTGGTACATGTTTTGATCAAGTTTTCATAGAGGGACGGCATTGCCCTTTAATTGGAACGTCGTCAAGTACGTTTGATCAGCTTTGAGAGGCTTCGATCTTGACTTTGCCATTTTATTCATGTATTTGCTCCTTTTCATCCAAATATGCTTCATCCAGCATTTTGCTTCCAAGAGACCTAAAAAGTGAAAAGAAACGAAATTAAGCAGTAACGGATATAAAAGTGGTCGATTAAGGGCTTAAATGACCCCTAAAAGCGTACGTTTTAAATCCTTATCACTACTACAAACGAGATGAGACTATGGGATATTGCAAAACTTAGGAATTTGAAGAAGCTAGATTTGTCATTCGGTGTTTTGACACATGTGACGACAATCACAACATCCATTATCTTTCACCTGATAAGTCTTCCAAAAGTTCTGACCCTTTGATTGGATTTTCATAATTGCATGGTAAGACCAATTTGAGTTTTACACTACTAATTTTACAATGTTAAAGAAATGTCTAACAGTAATGAAATTTAATCTTTAAAACTTCCTGTAGTTGATGCGGGAAACTAATTCCAGGATGAATGTCCATGTGCCCTTTATATCCCTCATTAATCTTAAGCTAGCCAGAGTCAATTTTGGGAATAGTGTTATGGTATAACTCATCATTGAAATGATTCGTGGATCTCCAAAATTGAAAATGCTAGATATCAGAGTAATTGTAATACTGTAATGCATATGTATCAAATAAATATTCGTAAATTGCCATGTTTATGTATCGGATAACATCAAATAGTCCTGAATATTAAGTGTCAATTTCCCTCGATAATGCTCGTATTTTATATCATTTATATGGATTTACGCTTGTTTTCCTCTATATTTCACTTTCAGGTAAATTACGAGCATTGGAGCTAAAGAGACACAGATTTGGAGATTTTATAAGAGATTTATGATAGTATGCCCAATGTGATGAAGCTACGGCGTAACTCCTCTCTCACATTACGCCATAGCTAATGCGTGACTCAGAAGGCCAGCTCAGCAGAAGATTACGGCGTAACTCCTACTAAGGATTACGTCGTAACATATTAGGTCAAAAGATGTTCCACGCCTCTACAAGCTATGCCGTAACTCCTTCCAATGATTACGGCATAATCATGACATTTGTAACCTGTATTGAAGATACGGCGTAACTCATCCCATGGGTTACGCCGTAACCAGTTATTACGAGAGCTTTATTATGGAAATATTAAGGTTACGGCGTAACTCTCAACTTAAGTTACGCCGTAACTAGATCTCGCCTATAAATACCAGCCCTAAATTTTGCATTTCACATCATTCACTCCACACCAAAAAGCAAAGAACGTGAGTAGAGGACCAAAGGCAGATCTTTAAGAGCATACGGAGCCATCTCCAAGGGAGAAATCACTCCCTAACGACAAGCATTAGCAAATATCTTTTCTTTTTACTTTCGATTCATGTATTTCATTATGTCAAACATTGAATTGATTATTTCATTTAATATGATCGGCTAAGCACCTTTGGTGCTAGCCTAGTTGTGATTCCTTAATTGTTGTGTTTTCGTTTACATTTCTTCCGTATAATTGTTTCTAGTGTATGCATGCATAGTTCATTGGTAGCTACCCTTGTTTCGGTAGTTTTGAATGGCGGTAGTGTCTAGTTGCTTAGGATAATTGACAAACTGACCCTAAGTAGGTAGACTGAGTGGGAAGGGTAATAATTGACCAACTGACGACCCTTCTTCGCTTGTGCGAACTGACCAAATGATCACTTGTCGTTTGGATGAACTTAAGAAGTTAGGGATGAGTGTCTAAGATACTAGCGCCCGAGCACTCATTGTTATGAATCTTGCATGTAGCGGAACTTAATGACTTGGCTTAGGGGACTAAAAACAACTGAACTTTCAAGGGTATTAGCTTGATCTCCGGTGAAAACCTTTGCTGATAGGTTAGGACGAACTGACCAAATGTTGTCCTAGCGACCTAAACGCCCACTTGAATCAATTGGAAGTAATTAGACGTGAACATAACATGATAGGATGAGTAACTAGGTTAGCACACGTTTCCCCTATTGATCACAACCTATATCTTTATTTTCTTTCTTTCATTTCCTGTTTTATTAGTTAATTAATCATTTCGACAATTAAAACCAGTGACAATTAGACTTAATTAGAATCCGCTCATATAGCTCTTGGGACGACCTCGGTTTTACCGATTACTACACTACACACGACCGGGTACACTGCCCATTAGTGCATAGGGTGGACCATAGGTAAACGAGACACTTATAAATATTAAAACCTGGTCAGTAAAACCTGCATCAAGTTTTTGGCGCCGCTGCCGGGGAGTTATATTAGGGTTTTTATTAAGTCTATTTTTAATTTTCTTTATTTTTTATTATGTCAAGATTCAAGACCAGAAGCTCCAAGCCATTTATGGCTACTCCATTTGACAATCCGGAAAAGCAGTTCCGGACGAAAAAAGATTATTCACCAATTCCTATACATAATATTTTCTCATTTTCTGAATCTGACCAATCTGATGCAGAGCCCGAAGTAATTGAGGAAGTGGGTATTGAAGAGATAACTATGGAACATTATATGGAGCAAACCAACGTAGATTGCCAACGAGCTTTCACGCAAGACTCCAAAATGGGAGAATTCTCCATCCCTGACCAATTCATCCGGGAATTACATGAGCTTCAGTTCTCAGGAGACAAGAATGAAGATGTCCAAGATCATGTAGAAGAAGTACTTTACTTGTCTTCCCTTTTTACCATCCAGAATATCCCTAGTTATTCTGTTACGATAAAAAAATTTCCTATGACTCTTACTGGAACTGCTAAAGATGGTTTAATAAACTCCCTGCCGAGTGCAAGGGAACGTGGGATCGAATAAGAAAGGAGTTTGTTCAACAATTTTGCCCTCCTTCAAAGATTGCTAAGCTTCTCAGTAAAATCTATCAGTTCGTTCAGGGGAAAGATGAAACATTGTATCAAGCATGGGAAAGCTCTTTGGAGTCTATTCGAAGCATGACACCCGACCAAGCTTTGGAGTCTATTCGAAGAATATCTGATCATTGCTACAAATGGCATGTGGAAACCGGCTATGGACCAAAAGATGATTTCGAGCATAAGGTAATGAAAACTTTGACCAAGAAGGAAAATGATTATGGTGCAATGTTTGAAAAGAGGAGACTGGAAAGGGCTAGTGAAAATGAAGCTTGTAGGGTAGAAGAAATAAAGAGTGTATTTGGGACCAAAGTTGAAAATAACTTGGAGAAGATGATTCTTGATCACATTGAAGAATGAAAAGAACGTGACGAGAGGATAGAAAAAATGATGAGAAAATTCGAAGAGAGCACGGTATCTTCTTTTAAGATTCATGAAGACCGGATCAAAGGCTTGGAAAAGAATGTGGACTTATGCTCAAAAGCAATTACAGATTATCTTGTTACGCGGGATGAAGAAATTGTCAATTCGGTTGAGACAGTTTCTGAGAGCCAATTACCTTCTCTGAGAAGGTCAAAAGAAGAATTAGCAAGGAGAAACTCTTACTTCATAATATTGGAGCTCTTCCGGTAAACATCCCTCTAATTAATTCCATTAGAACTAATCCTAACAATGTTTTGCAGCAATTAAGTAATGAGAAGAATGATCTCAATGAGACGGTGTCAGTTCGACTAAACGAAAGATCTTCAGCAATTCTAAGAAATGAACTGCCACAAAAAGAAAAAGATCTAGGTTGCTTCACTCTCCCTTGCTTGATTGGGAATCTTAATATGTGTAACGCCTTAGCTGATCTTGGAGCAAGCATTAGCATAATTCCTCATTCAATGTTCTTATGCATGGGAATCGGAAGTCTTAAGCAATGAAAATAGAAATGGCGGATCGATCCATGCAATCACCTTTGGGGGTTGTAGAAAACGTATTGGTAAAAATCAACAAGTTCTCCTTCCCGGTAGATTTCGCTATCCTGGATATTCCCGAAGATAACAGGATACCTATCATTCTAGGTAGACCCATGCTCGCTACTGCCCATACAAAATTTGATGTCTTTGCTCGAAAGATGACACTTGAAGCTAATGGGGAAATTGTTACATTCAGATCAAATGAACTCCTGTCCATCCCTCAAAAGGTTTGCGCAATTGAACCTATTGACGATTTTGGTGATGCGTTGGAAGAATTTCTAAGTGAAGCCCTGAAGACCCCTTTAAATCCTGGCGATATCGCTTCGGGAAAAGATTTTGATGTGTTTGGTAACTTTGAAGAAGAAGATGGTTTGGGAATCAATGCCGACGATTTTTCTAGTGACATCGACATGGTCCATTGGCACAACAATTCTGAGGAGACTTTTTCACGATCTGACCAACCTAATTTTTACGAGATGGGAACTCGAATCCATCATAGGAACCCCTATAACCTGAAAATTTCTTGTAAGATTGGGTTCATTGACTTCCACCCCTTCATTGACACAAATTCCCCGGTGAACATCATATCGAAAGAATGTTACAACCAAGTTATGGTAAAAGAATTAGAGTATAAAGGGAACAATTTTCTGGAGATTGCAATAAATGTTCATGTCTTTGTTGGAACACATTCATTCTTGGTCGATTTTGTAGTATTAGATGACACTAGCGAGTTCGTGGAGGATGGACTCTCCGAGGTAATTTTCGAGAAACCCTTTCAAGAATTATCTGGGCTAGATAGGAATGAAAAGGAAGGGCTAGTGTGGTTGAAAATTGGCGACGATAAATAGTTTTTAGAATGCCAAGAACTGTTAAGAACTTTAAGAGTTGGACGAAGAAGCAATTAAGCAATGCTCGGCCACTACTTGACGTAAGTGACGAAGATAAGGCCAAAAGGATTAACCACCCATACCAAAAGATCAAAATTTTCTATTTGGGATGCTTAGAGCTTGGCACGGGCTATTAACGGGACGAGAATCTCATCAGTTGGATTCAGCATGGAGATTGCTATATCCACGAAATGACAAACAAACACTTCTAGCCTATGGCTTTGAGTCTAACTTAAAGACTCGTTAATAAAGAAAAGTGCTCTTTCGGGAGAAAACCCGAATTATCCTTTTTATTTCTTTTATTTTTTGTTGGGTTTTGTGTTTTTAACCATTTTTGCAGGAATTGGAGAAGATTGCATCAGCAGCTTAAACGGGGACAAGGTCTGTCCATTAGTTACAACGTAACTCATCCCCATGATTACGCCGTAACACATCTCCAGTAGCGATCCTCTCCAGAGCATTACCAATTACGGCGTAATCCCATGCAATGGTTACGCCGTACCTACCCTCTAGTAGCGTCTGCCAGGTTTGGCCATAATTACGGCGTAACTCCTTCTAGGAGTTACGACGTAACTATCCTCCAGTATTAATTCTTTCTTTTTAAACACAATAACCTTGTATTAGTTTTCAAATGAACTTTGTGGGTATGTTCCCTGTAAGCCCTCACGAGACTACACTCGTCCACTTGGGACACCAAGTGGTTTAAAAGGCTTGTTGCATACGCTAAATGAAACCGTGATTCCTACGAAAGTGAGTTAAATTTCTTTTTATTTTCGTTTTTCTTTTTCTTTTTTAGAATTATGCTTGTTGCTAGTATGATTTCAGGGAATGAAGTTTGCTCGTGGATGCTTAAGCGAAGGCACAATTCTTTTTGTGGGCCTTCTTTCTTTTTAGGAGCGAATTTAAGGGAAGTTCTTGCTCTAATTCTACTTTCTCTTCACCTTTATTTAACGTTTAGTACAAAAGGGACTTTGTACATTTCAAGTGGGGGGACGGGAGTAGAATTATCTCTTGAACTTTATTATGCCCTCGTTTTTCTAGTTTATTTTGAAAAATTATGCCATTTTTAAAATTTTGACATGTTTTTCTTAACCTAACTAGATTAGACCTTAGCCAAGCACATTATAACCTTTGATATTATATGGTGAGATTAGCGTTATCCGTTTCCAAATATTTACCCAAATCTACTAAACTATGAGTGTGCCGGTAGCTTGTAAACTTTAGAACTTGGCCTTTGCATCATTTTGAGACCATAGACGAGGTATGTTGAGTTAGCTTAATGTATTTGGAATATTTAGTTTAAGAAGGCAATATTATAGGATTATCACCCAAACAGCCTATCCTTGTGTATCTATCGATTAGTCACCTCGACTTCTCGACCCCCATGTTAAACCCTTTTGTTGCACTCACCTTTAGTGCAAGATACCCCTAGATACACCCGTCTGAGCCATTCATTTCATTTTGTTCACCCAATAGATTGTTTTGATATACCCATATACCTTAGCCTACCGTGTAGTCTTAATTTGTGATCGAGAAGTCATTGTTTGCCTGAGTTCAAGGTTCAAGTAGAGAGGTTCGGAAATCCCGCTTTCGTCAAAGACATATATTTGAAGATCATTGAAGCCCCCCCAAATTCTCATACTGTTCATCTCAAGTGGGGGGATGGTATGTTTAGTTGTGATTTTAAAAATAAATAAATAAATAAATAAAAATGATGATTAGAAAAAAAATAGTTATAGTTATTTGTTTATTGTAAAAGTGCGAAGTTATAAGCACTATGTTTAGAGCTCATCAAAGATTTAGTATCGAGGAGGCCACCTCGCTCACATTTGAAGAATGAAGTTGGTAATCATTGCACCAACTGTTGAAAAACAAGTAATGTGCCATTCATGACGTCCGCTAATGGCACATCTACTTGGTATATCGTGATCCGGTTTCTTAGCTTTGAAACTTGAACTTTGGAAAAACGGTAAGCAGTGATGACTTGGTTATAGGTTTAGACTATTTGCTTGTTATTTTTACTTTACACCAATTATATCCCATGTCTTATCCTACCCTTTAGTCATGAAGCATGTCTAGGTGATGAAGCGAGCAATCTTTGGTGTCTTGGCCATGGATTTGGTCATGTATCATTGATTTTGTCCACTTCGCTGTGATATGTTAGTAATAACGATTCACCCTTAACCTTTGTCGTGTCTACCCATATTGCCTTCGAGAATTGTTTAGTCCTTAACTCTAGTGGTGAATATTTGTGTAACCGCCAAGCTTATGATAGAATACATGCTATGACTGTGCTTTGAGTGATCACCCCGAAATTGACACTTAGATTAGTTGAGAGAATATGAGTGTTCTGTTCCCATTTCGTGAGGTGTTCGGCTTTGTTTTATTCTAGCATAAGGGATTTTTAAACTTTTATTTTCCAGGTAATGGGAGATATCTTTTTAGAAATTTATCTAATAAGGTCTACTTGAGGGCAAGTAGAGTTCAAGTGGGGGGATATTTGATAACATCAAAAAGTCCTGAATATTAAGTGTCAACTCCCCCTGATAATGCTCGTATTTTATATCATTTATATGGATTTACGCTTGTTTTCCTCTATATTTCACTTTCAGGTAAATTACGAGCATTGGAGCTAAAGAGACGCGGATTTGGAGATTTTATAAGAGATTTATGATAGTATGCCCACTGTGATGAAGCTACAACGTAACTCCTCTCTCACATTATGCCATAGCTAATGCGTGACTCAAAAGGCCAGCTTAGCAGAAGATTACGGCGTAACTCCCACTAAGGATTATGCCGTAACCCATTAGGTCAAAAGATGTTCCATGCCGCTACAAGCTACGTCGTAACTCCTTCTAACGATTATGGCATAATCATGACATTTGTAACCTGTATTGACGATACGGCGTAACTCATCCCATGTGTTACGCCGGAACCAGCTATTACGAGAGCTTTATTATGGAAATATTAAGGTTACGGCGTAACTCTCAACTTAAGTTACGCCGTAACTAGATCTCGCCTATAAATACCAACCCTAAATTATGCATTTCACATCATTCACTCCACACCAAAAAGCAGAGAACGTGAGTAGAGGACCAAAGGCAGATCTTTAAGAGCATACGGAGCCATCTCCAAGGGAGAAATCACTCCCTAACGATAAGCATTAGCGATTATCTTTTCTTTTTACTTCTGATTCAAGTATTTCATTATGTCAAACATTGAATTGACTGTTTCATTTAATATGATCGGCTAAGCACCTTTGGTGCTAGCCTAGTTATGATTCCTTAATTGTTGTGTTTTCGTTTACATTGCTTCCGTATAATTGTTTCTAGCGTATGCATGCATAGTTCATTGGTAGCGACCCTTGTTTCGGTAGTTTTGAATGGCGGTAGTGTCTAGTTGCTTAGGATAATTGACCAACTGAACCTAAGTAGGTAGACTGAGTGGGAAGGGTAAGAATTGACCAACTGATGACCCTTCTTCGCTTGTGCGAACTGACCAAATGATCACCTGCCGTTTGGATGAACTTAAGAAGTTAGGGATGAGTGTCTAAGATGCTAGCGCCCGGGAACTCATTGTTGTGAACCTTGCATGTAGCGGAACTTAATGACTTGGCTTAGGGGACTAAGAAAAACTAGACTTTCAAGGGTAGTAGCTTGATCTCCAGTGGAAACATTTGCTGATAGGTTAGGACAAACTGACCAAATGTTGTCCTAGCGACCTAAACTCCCACTTGAATCAATTGGAAGTAATTAGACGTAAACATAACATGATAGGATGAGTAACTAGGTTAGCACACTTTTCCCCTATTGATCACAACCTTTATCTTTATTTACTTTCTTTCATTTCCTGTTTTATTAGTTAATTAATCATTTTGACAATTAAAACCAGTGGCAATTAGACTTACTTAGCATCCGCTCATATAGCTCTTGGGACGACCTCGGTTTTACCGATTACTACACTACACATGACCGGGTACACTGCCGTTAGTGCATAGGGTGGACCATAGGTAAACGAGACACTTATAAATATTAAAACCTGGTCAGTAAAACCTGCATCAGTATCTCAATACTATTTGATTTTGCAGGCTGCATACACACTTAGTGTTCTACCTTTTGAAAAAAATTCATATGTTGTAGACAGAAACACAATCAGGCATGGGCAGCTACAGACTGTGGTGTTTCGAGCTTTTCCTAGATCATAGAATGAATTAACTTTAATAAATTTTATACTTGCGTGTTCCCCGTCGCTAAAGGTAGTCTATATCAAGTTCAACGATTTGAGTGATGATGGGAATGAAAATATCAAGATGAACTGGGAGTTGGCTAAGAAGCTGTTGAAACTCCACCGAGCTTCCCTCACAGCCGTAGTAGAGTTCTTTTAGTGGTTGTAGTTTATGTATGTCTTGAATACCCTATGACAATTCATCTTGCATAAAGTATTTTGGTATTTGTTTATATAGTTTGGTTAAATTTAGCTTCTTCATATGTTGTTGGCTGTGCGTATTGTTGGTGATGCAAATTTAACATTCGAAAGTCAAACTTTCATATAGCATTTCAATTTGATTGTAGAAAGTAAAACTGCAATCCATGAGTTAAAAAAATTTAGCATTTTCATTTTACTTTAGTTAGTCAACATTCAAAATGGTGAATGGCATTTTCTATTTGCATTTTGACTTTCTAAAGTCAAAATTGCAAAACCATTAGTCAATATTTGTTAGAGAGTTTATTGATATGTTTTGCAAGTTTGACTTTACAAAGTCAAACTTCTAATGGTTTTGTGTTGTTTAATCTTCAACTAAATTGTAGTATACGTAAATTGGCAAATTAAGGGACCAGTTGTGTATTTTAAAATAATTATTGGGCAGGAGTTTTAAGTATGACAATGGCAACAAACAAATTCAGGGACCAAGTGTGAAAAAAAAAGTCACTATTAGACCACTTGACCGTCTCTACCTTGAGAAGCTATTTACTTGTGCACACGAACCAATAAATCCATCCACCACTTTTTCCACACATACACATTTTCCAATGGAAGATTTCCCTATTTTGAATGAACTCATGGAGATTGCTGGTTCATCCAACTTAAATGATCGTATGTCAGTGTGGTTTGGGGAAGAGGTTGCACAAGAAGGGTTTTTGAAAAAGCTAGTTCGTGAGTGCATTGATCATCTGAAAAGGGGCATCATCAAGCGTAGGGAGCTGATTAAAGAGAACGAAGCTTTGGGACCATGAGGTATAGCTCTTGATTGTTTGGATGGGCTGAGGAAAGCCAAGGCCAGGCACACCGACCTACTTGTTCGATTCATAAAGATTTTTGGTAAAACTGATGAAGGTATTTGTATCCACGAAGGTTATGTTAAGAAAATGGCTGAACATAATGACTGAATTTTGGGTATTTTATGGGGGTAGATAAATGGGGTCTTTTGGGTGCTAGTTTTGGATTAATAGGTTGTTAAAAGGGGTGTGTAAATTGGATCTTTGTTCGGTTGTTGGTCATGGTTTGATCTAGTTGTTTATGTTCTTGTAACCAACTATATGAATGATTAAATATTATCTAAGTTTTATGTATTTAATCTGTTCTTGTATTATGATTTTGGGTGTATTATTTCTAATTAGTATCAGCAAAACCAAACATCCCCTTATATTAGCAAAACCAAACATCCCTTTGTATCAGAAAAACTTGTATCAGCAAAACCAAACACCCCCTTGTATAAGCAAAACCAAAGCTAGTGGTTTATAAATATGTGTTGAAAATGCAAATGTTTTAGCACTAAATCATAATGTATTGACAATGGTGTATTGTTTATGAAGAAATTGGTATGGTGTTAGTGTTGACAGTGGGACTGAACACGCCCAATGCCTCAAATTGTAACATCTTGAATTTTGACTTACCCAAGTCTAACAAATTTATGAAATGCCACAAATTGTAACTTACTATTGTAGTTTGACTTCGGTAAGTCAAACCTGTTAAGAAATGCACCACGAATTCTAACAGTTACAATGCACAACAAATTCTATCAGTTACAATCCAAAAAGAAAACGCCCTGAAAGTCATCTCAAACAGACGAAAATCATCTCAAACAGACTTTTTCCAAATGAAAACTGATTTTTTTACTTCCCTAAATCAAACATATTTACCAATGCACAACCAAACACTATTACTTACAATAAGAACCCAATTTTTTATTGATCGATTTCATGTCCACAACTATTACAAAGTTTCCTATCATCTAAACATACACTTAGCTAGACCCTCCCTATCATCCTTTTCCTTCATTTCCTTCCTTTCCTTAAGATATTTAAACAAAGTTTCCAGATTTTTAATCCCTTTTTGCAAACCATTAACCTTTGATACCACGATGTCAGCCTCTTCCTTCTCCTTCTTAACACCCAAACCCTTTTCATTTGGGCAATATTCTTTCCTCAACAAACTCAACAAAGCCTTCCCCTTATTATTTTGTGCCATTATTGTTTTTTTTCTTTGGGTAGAATGTGTGTTGCTTGTATTTAGGGTTCAATGTCTTCCTGTTATTTACGACAATTGTGTGTTGCTGGTACGAATAGGGTTGAGGGTTGGGTTAGATTTAACTAAGGCATGTTATAATTGTGTATGGTATATTATACCCTCGAGCTACAAACAGAAAAGTAACGTTGACATTGGCATTCCTGGTTAAGGGACTGGTTTAGCCTATAAAACGCATACTTTGGACTATTGGCGATGAAAATGCCAATTTATGGTTCAGGACGTCGTTTCTGGCCAAGTTTAGGGACCAACAGTGTATTTTAGTCTAGAATATTCCTCCACTAAATTCTTTTATTTTTACTTAATATGGAAAGTGGACAATTAATTTGAGATATCCCAAAAAGAAAATATGGACTATTATTATGAGGCGAGGGAGTAATAAGTAAGTTATATGAGAGAGAGTTTTGTTTAAGTTATTCCTCATTTAAATGAGAAAAGCTTTTCAGTAATTATTTTGAGAGAGAAAAAGAAATCATTGTTTTGCCTCACATTTGAGATGCCCTTATTTGTAGATGGTTTTTAAGCGGCGTAATTCGAGGGCTTTTTAGGAGTGTCTTAATCAAGGTTGTATATGAGCCTATGTAGAGTGATGAACTGCACAAAGCCAATATCATTTAGGGGCCTCACTGTTGATCCAACACACATAGTGGTATACAACCGAGCTTAAATAATAGTGAAACTGGCTTAGGTTAGCCCATTGGTTCTTTTTGTTTTCACCGCCATAAAACACCATGGTTCCCTAATTCGATTTAGGGTTTCTTTTCCTAGGGTTTTGTTTTCTGTTTCTTGGCTTTCAGTTTCATTATTCCTTACGTGGGATGGCAAGTAGAAGTCTTATAGATATAAGGAGGATCAAACCCAATCAATTTCTCAATTAATTTTTGTGACTAACTTCCTTGATTACGTTGCGGATCGCGATCTTTGGAAGGTATGTAATGATTATGGAGTCATTGTGGATGCTTTCATTCCCTATAAGAAATCAAAAGCAGGAAAGCAATTTGCTTTTGTCTGGTTAATTAAGGTTGATAATATTGATCGTCTTGTTGCGAACTTGTGCACCATTTGGATTGGGCGCTTCCATCTTCATGCAAATGTTGCCCGTTTTCATATAGAACGTAAACCTTCTGCTCCTTCTCACCCCTCTAATACTAATGAAAGGAATTCACCAAGTTCTTATGTCTCTATTCTTAAATCAAGCAAAACGAATAACGTCATGGCTGATCAGGTTCTTCCTCCTTTGTTTCTTGATGACTCGTGTATTTCGGATATAGATTTTAGCTTGTCTCTTATAGTTAAAGTAAAAAATATCACATCCATGTCTAATATATACATTATTCTAGAAAATGAGGGTTTTCAGAACTTGTCACTCACATATTTGGAGGCTTATGGGTCCTTATTGAAACGGTCTTTATCTCTGCCAATGAGAAACTTTTGAATCATACAGGTGTGGGGTCGTGGTTCTCCTTTCTAAAACCAGCTTGTAACTCTTTCGTTAGTGATGAGAGAGTCGTTTGGATTTCCCTAGAAGGCTTTCCTCTAAAAGTGTGGACCCGTAATACATTTGCTAAAGTGGCATCTAAATGGGGTGACCTTGTTGAATGGGAGGATTTAGCTTAAAAATCTCTATTTGTAAGCGTTTGTGTGTGAAAACTAAGCTCAACGAGATAATTTCTTTATGTTTTAAAGTCATTGTGAAAGGTTCAGTGTATTGGGTTTGTGCAAAGGAAATGGAAGCCTGAGATCTTTTTATTTGTAATGATTCTTAAGAAAGTGAGTCATCTGATGATTAAAAAGATGTGGAAGACGATGGGTCACAGTCTGGAGATAAGGTCACAGCAGATAATGATGTTGACAAGGTCTCTGAATCAAGTTGTATGCACAATAACGACTTACTTTATGATAACAACCACAACAATATAATGCCTGATTATGACAAAGTTCTATCCGAGGATCCTTTTAATTTATATGAAGTCATGAACAAGAGAAACGATAGCAGTGACGACTTGAAATATCCACCTGGTTTTACACCGAGTGTGATTAAAGTGCAGGAGGAGAACAAAAGGGTGAAAGGGGCTATAAGTAACGAGGTAAATAAGCATGTTAATTCTACTTCAAATAATCTTGAAGAGTCTATTCCCAAAGGAAAATTTTCATCGAAAAATAGTGTTTGTTCGAAGAGGGTTCATACAGGTGGCTCAATCTTGCAATTGATGGATGAGTTAGTTAAGGTAGGATAAACTATGGGCTACAATATGAAAGGGTGTATGTGGAACATTGAATTCATTATCGGTACACAAGGAGAATGCAACGTTGCCAAATGAATTTTTTGTCCTTAAACATTCAAGGACTTGGTCATAAGGCCAGAAAAGGGTGGGTAAAGGAGTTTTGTATGAAACATCATGTTAAATTTATATCTCTTCAGGAAACTAAAATAGAGAGCATGAAGTTGGTTACTATTAAGATGTTGTGGGGTAATTCTTCTTTTGATTATGCTCTTAGTTCTTCTTTTAGGCAACTCACGGGGGTATTTTATGTGTTTGGGAGCCTAATTTGTGTGTCAAAGATAACGTTATATCGTCTGATAATTTCTTGGTTGTTATGGGTACTTGGGCTCCTACATCTTCCAAACTCCTTATCATTTCTGTTTATGCTCCCCAAGATCTAACAGAAAAGAGGCTGTTATGGGATTACATCCTTAATCTAATAGACCGATGGGATGGAGATTGTATGAGTATAGGGGATTTTAATGAAGTTAGAACGGAACAAGAAAGATATGGTTCAGTCTTCAACGTTCAAGTTGCTAACGCTTTCAATAGTTTTATTTCCTTAGCAAGTCTGATTGACCTTCCTCTTGATGTTTATGCTTACATTTGGTCCCACAGACCGCCTATAAGATGAGTAAATTGGATAGATTTCTAGTTTCTAAAGGCTTATTGGCTTCGTTCCCGTATCTTTCGGCTCTTTGCTTGGATAGAAATCTATAAGATCATCGTACTATTCTCATGCGGGAATTAAGCATTGATTATGGTCTTACTCCATTTATACTTTTTCACTATTGGTTTAACTTGGATGGCTTTGACATAATGGTAGACGATACATGGAAGAGCTTAGCCACTATTGACTCGAATGATATGATTAATTTAAAGAAGAAACTTCAAGCTCTCAAAATTTTCATTAAGCAATGGACCAAAAATGCTAAGAAAAGCTCTTATAAGGCGAAGATCTCCATTCAATCCAAACTTTCTGATATTAAAAAATTCTTGACCAAGGCGGTAGTAATGACGAGATTTTATCCGATAGATCTTTGTTGTTGTAAGAACTCAATGACATTAATTCTATTGACGCATTGGAAGTGGCTCAAAAATCTAAAGTTCATTGGGATATAGAAGGTGACGAGAATACAAAGTTCTTTCATAGTATTCTTATTAGTAAACGTTCTCAGTTAGCTATTCGTGGGACCCTTGTTGATAGCGAGTGGATTGTCGATCAATTGGCTGTGAAAAGTGTGTTCCTAAAATACTTTTCTACTCAATTCTCCTCGCCTGTATCCCCTTGTAGTTGCTTTGCTGGCCAATTCACCAATAGGTTATCATTGGAGCAACAAGCTGGTCTCGAACGAAGTGTCTCTCATGAGGAGATAAAGAGTGCGGTTTGGCATTATGGAACGAATAAATCACCTTGTCCTGACGGCTTCACTTTTGAGTTCTTTTGTAGATATTAGAAGCTTTTAGAACATGATATTTTGGCAGCCGTTAAAGAATTTTTTGCTTCAGGTACTTTTCCCCCATGATGTAATTCTTCTTTCATTATTTTAATCCCTAAGATTCATGATGAAAAAGTCGTCAAAGATAATGATCCTATAAGTTTGATTGGAAGCCTTTCTAAAACTATTTCCAAGATTTTAGCTAAAAGACATAGTTTTGTCATCTCGGGTCTTATTAGTGACGTCCAATCAGCTTTTGTTTCCAACCGCCAAATTCTTGACGTTCCATTTATTTTTAATGAACTTCTTTCGTGGTGCAAACATAAGAAGTTTAAAGCTATGGTCTTTAAAGTCGATTTTGAAAAGGAATTCGACCCTATACGGTAGGATTACTTACAAGATATTCTAAAGATGTTTTGTTTTGGTGATAAGTGGTGTGGTTGGATAAATGGTTGTCTCAACTCCTCCATGGGATCGGTTCTCGTCAATGGAAGCCCTACATCAGAATTCCAATCTCAGAAGGGTTTGAAACAAGGGGATCCTTTGTCTCCATTTCTATTTATCTTGATAATGGAAAGATTGTATTTTTATTTTTCTAAAGTTACGAATGCAGGTTTGTTCTCGGGTATTCATATTGATAGCTCGTTGACTCTTTCTCACCTTTTCTTTGCGGATGATGCTATCTTCGTTGATAAATGGGACTCCTTGAATATACGCACCATTGTTAATGTCTTGAAGTGTTTCCACTTGTCTTCGGGTCTGAAAATAAACTTTCATAAAAGTAAACTTATTGGAATTGGCACTCGTCCAGAAGAAGTCGAAGTAACAACCACAACTATGGGTTGTTCGATTTTTACCACTTTTTTGTTCATCTTGGAGTTAAGGTTGGAGGTACGATGTCTAGAATAAAATCTTGGGATGACGTGGTTGCGAAAGTGTCCTCTCGATATCCAAATGGAAGCTTAAAACCCTTTCAATAGGTGGTCGATTTACTTTAATTAAATCAGTTTTAACATCCATTCCTTTACATTATATGTTTATCTTTAAAGTTCTTCCGGGAGTGTTAAAGCTCATGGAATCGATTAGAAGAAATGTTTATGGAGTGGACGGGTCGGAAAGAAAAATGGCTTGGATTAGTTGGAATAAGGTCTTAGCTTCCAAGAAATACGGTGGTTTTAGAGTTTCTAGTTTCTATGCTCTTAATCGAGCTCTTCTTTTTAAATAGGTTTGGTGATTTTTTTTCTCATGGTTCTTGTCTATGGACAAGATTCATAAAAGCTGTTTTAGGTAAAGATGGTGATCTTAATTCCCCAAGTTCTTTGTCTCCTTGGTTAGACATTATTCATGAGGTTGTTGTTCTTCGCACAAAAGGTATTAATCTTTTAGATTTAATTCACAAAAATGTGGGCAACGGGTTAAACACCTTGTTTTGGGAGGATCCTTGATTAGATGACTTGGCGTTAAAGCTTAAATTCCCGAGACTTTATGCATTGGATAACTACAAACAAATAACAGTTGTCAAAAAAATTAATCATGCTTATATGGTTGATACTTTTCGTCGACCTCCTAGAGGTGGTGCTGAGAAGAAAATCTCGGGTTTCTTTTATCCTGCATGGTTGGTCTAATATTGACAAATATCCCCGACCGTTGGGTCTGGTCATTAGAAGCTACAGGTGAGTTTTCTGTTAATTTTGTTCGTCAGCTTATTAATGATTCGATTCTCCCAAAGGGGGAGGTCGCCACAATGTGGGTTAAAGTCGTGCCCATTAAGATTTTAATGTGATTTCTTGGAGAGTTCATTTGGATAAGCATCCTACTAGATTGAATCTTTCCCTTAAATGTATTTATATTTCTTCTATTGTTTGCCCTCTTTGTAATGCCTCTATCGAATCCGGTTCCCATATCTTCTTTTCTTGTCCAATGGCTCATTAGAAGCTACATGTGAGTTTTCTGTTAAATCTGTTCGTCAGCTTATTGATGATTCGATTCTGCCAAATGAGGAGGTTGCCACAAGGTGGGTTAAAGTCATGCCCATTAAGATTAATGTGTTTTCTTGGAGAGTTCGTTTAGATAAGCTGCCTACTAGATTGAATCTTTCCCTTAAAGGTATTGATATTTCGTTTATTGTTTTCTTTCTTTGTAATGCCTCTATCGAATCCGGTTCCCATATCTTCTTTTCTTGTCCAATGGCTCGTCCTTTATGGAGGAAACTTATTCGTTGGTGAGAGCTCGAGGATAGTGATTTAGCCTCTTATGATGATTGGCTTCCATGACTTAATTCCTCTCGGCTTTCTGAACGGCTGAAAGATATCTTGGAAGGTGCTTGTTATGTGAAGTGGTGGCTAATTTGGTGCTTCATGAATCAATTGTTTTTGGTGTTACGCATTCGCGTAGGGAGCTTCTTTTTGATGACTTGGTACAAATTTCTTTTAATTGGTGTTCTAATCATTGTAATTCTAAACTAAACTACGTTACTTGGACGAAAAATCCTTGTACCCTTTGCTTCTAATTCTTTTCTAGCATCTTGCTATTTTCTAATAAATTCGCCGTTCAAAAAAAAACGAGCTTAAACAAAGGCCCATTAGAACTGTTTTGCTTTTCATTGGCAAAGTCCCAGCTATCTTTTCAAAGTTATTGCAAGAATCACTGTTATAATTGTTGGGATATTTTTCTTAACTAGATGAATACCCGTGCATAGCAAGGGAATTTTCTAGCTGCAAACAATTATAGTTGCGATATTGTGGTAAGTTTCGTGTAAAACTATAACCTTCAAGCCAAATTCTATTTTAGCAACTCAACCAAAAGAGCCAAAATAAGAAAGCACAACCAAAATTTATACAACTTAACCTCAAGATATAGCCTCACAAAGCATCACTTACCTAAATAAACCACCTCGAAATAACATCGAACACTTCATCGGCCTCAAACAATATCAATGGCCTTAAACTCAAAAAACATCATCGACCTCGAACATTAACAAAACCAAAATACAAATAACATCATATGTAACCGAAACCACAACCAACTAACAAAACATAGACGAAAAACCTTTAGATCTAACACAAACTATCTCGATGTTGGAAATTTGATTGATGAGTACATGTTACTAGAGGTTGCTTCTAAAACGCGTTGGATTAAAGCGGTGCCTATTAAGGTAAATGTTCTTTCTTGGAAAGTAAAGCTAGACTATCTACCAACTAGATTGAACATTTTCTCATAGATGAATGGATATTGAGTCTATTCTTTGTCCTATGTGCGGTAAGTGATAAGGTTTTAAAATGTACCTTTTTGAGGGGTCGTTTAAGCCTTTATTTGATTACTTTTGTATCTGTTATTACTTAATATCGTTCCTTTTCACTTTTTAGGTATCTTGAAGGCAAAATGCTGGAATGACACTTATTCGGACAAAAAGGCGTGAATATACGAAGAAAATGGCCAAAGTCAAGATTCGAGACACTCATGCTGCTGGAACTGAAGGTGACGGCGTCAGGTGTTATCTGCGACGCCGTCAGACAACATTTGTGATGGCTCATTAGCCAAATTGCTCATTTACAAGTGACGGCTTCAGGTTTTAAAAGAGTAGGGCGTCGCAATTCAGACGCCCTAGATTTGATCCAGACGGCGTCAGAAGATGAAGCCGACGGCGTCACAGGTATAAGGTGACGCCGTCACAAGCTGCAACATGCGCGCGAAGTAGCTGATACTGTTTTGGCCATAACTTTTGCATACGAACTCGGATTTAAGTGATTCAAAAGCCCACGCGATCGGAAAGAAAAAATCTGCAATTTGGTGAAAAAATGGTCGTGACGCCGTCACTCTATAGGTGTGACACCGTCACTCTTTGCCGACAGAAAATCTGCCTATAAATATAACATTATAACTTCACTTTTTGTAAGCCCTAAACCCTAAGTCCGATTCTGGGGTTTAGGTAGGTGTTTTTCCAGCAACTTAAAGGGTTTCAAACACTCTATAAACATCGTGTAATGGTTTGTTTGTTAATCCAATCCTATGGTATGTCTTCAATTATGATTGTTGCTTGCTCTTCATTAATTATGCTTGGCTAATTCACCTAGTGTTTGCTTATGATTGTATGAAACTTGTATGTAATTAATTAGATCTTATTGATTTCTTAGTGATGCTTGTGTCTATCTTCATCATTAGGGGTGTGACAATTTCAATGAGTCTAATTGGTTTAGTTTATAATTCTTGCATCCTACTGTCTCTTGTTTGATTGGTTGTCTCTTATCTTAATTGTAATTGGCTTAGGAGTGCGACTAGGCTATCATTGTGTTTAATACTTGACAAATCTTTGATAGTTTATGAATGACTTAGTGGATTTCGTTTACTAAACCCAAAGATAACCTCAAAGTTAGTTTATGAATGACTTAGTGGATTTCGTTTACTACACTTAAAGGTGACTTCAAAGAGTTAGGGAATGCACACCTTACGACCTTAGAAAACACAACGCGTTAAGAATAAGGGCGTGACAATTCAACCATCAATAGGACGTGACAATTCAGTAGGTAGAATTGGATAGCTAGCAAGGAGCAATACATCATAAGTAGATACGCTTCACGTTCCTAGTAGACCCATAATTTAGTTAGTATCTTTTGGGATAGTTGACTAGCAACTAATTCCACCCTCCCCTCCAAAACCGAGATTCATAAAATATAAAAATACAAAAATAATCATCCCTCACCTTTAGACTTAAATCGACATACACTTCAGCCTAACGACACTATTCCCCTAGAGAACGATATCAATACCTGTGGCTTACCCTAATACTACACTACAACGATTAGGTTCACTGCCTAGGGTGTTATAAAACTTGCTCGACGAAAAGTGTTAGCCTTAATAGTTTTTATTAGAAGTGATGGTCATTCACGTTTAGGAACTTTGTAACGTGTGTTAGATATCGTGCTAGAATAGTCAACGGGCTCGTGGATTGGGCTAAGCTAATTGGGTATTAGTTTAGTTAAACTTGCCTTATATCCAATCCAACCTATGTCCAAGCCCACGAAAGCCCATGGAAAGCCTTTTAGGGCATCATGTATTCCAACTATAAATACCCCTCAAATGGTCATTTGAGGGGTGTGCTTGAGAGTGTGTGTGTGTGTGTGTTTTTCTTTCAAGTAATACAACTTTCTTGTTTCTTCTTTTCTCTCTAACATACACGGTTCATAACTTAAGTCACCATCTTTCTCATCCTTATTTCTACGCTTTGTTTGTGTTTATGTTGAACGTGTTCTACGCGTAGTGTGGTTTCACGTGGTGATACTTGTGTTTGTTAAGTGGGTTTCTGATAAGGTTGATAAAAGTAAGGTCCTACAATTGGTATCAATCGCCTAACAATGGTTTAGGAGTGTTTTGGTTGAAGTTTTTTTTTGACGTGTTACGCGTAGTCGTCTTTCTCAAGATTCACGCATAAAACTTTTATTTTTGCACTTAAATCTTCAAGATTCTTATGGTCTAAGGTTTATATAGTGTTAAAGATTCTAGTTTTGGCAAAAAGTTCGAAGCTTTACATGTTTTAAATCGTTTTTAAACTCGTTTTGATTTCGTTGTTCATTTCTACGCGTAAGCACAAAAAGCATTTTGGGTGTTTTTGGTCAAAACAATCCTAGTATTTGCGTGTTTTTAAGGCTATCTGTGCAACTGAAATCGAGTGAAACATTGGAAATTTTTTACGCGTAAGTCAATACCCTAATCTTACGCGTAAGAAAGTCAAAACCCTTGTTTTCTAAGCATAACTTTTTGGTAACGAATCTTCGTGCAACAAAGGTGACTCAGTGCTTCCCTCACTTGGATAAGTGTGTGGAACACTTCGACTTTCGGATATCTTTTATGCTGTGACAGTGTAAAGGATTTTTGGTTCTAAACCAACTCTTACGCATAAACAGAAAGCTTACGAGTAAGCACTCTACGCATAAGTTAACTCTTACGCGTAAGGTACTCTACTTCTACGCTTAACGTTTACGCATAAGACTTATGTTTAACCTTAAGTTTACGTGTAACTTAGATTTATACGCATAAGGATTTCTACGCCTAAGCTCTTTACGCATAAGGACTCCTACGCATAAGATCCTACGCATAAGCACTCAGAACAGTTTTACGAGTAAGATTGTGATCAAAACTTCAAACGGCTATAACTTTTGAACCGTAACTCCGTTTTCAGCGTTCTACCCATCAAAACGACCGTAAGAACGAGAAGATTGTCACGCCGAATCAACTAAAGTTTATTCGGGTCAACCTTCAAGTCCTAAAAACGCTCGGAATAGAAGTTATTGAGGTTTTTAAGTTTTTTGAGCATACCTTTCACTACAACAACCGAGCTTAATCTTCATCAACCACAACTCTTTTATCATTGAATCGATCTTACATCAACTTTAACATATCATACCTTCATCAATGGCAACTCAACAAGACATTCATGCAGCCGGTGCTGAAAACCGTCCTCCTATGTTGGAAAAAGGTGGTTATCTTCAATGGACAAGTCGAATGCTTCGTTACATCAAGACAAAACCTAATGGGAAATTGATGATCAAATCCATTCAGGATGGACCCTTCATACCTCGACAAGTCCAAGACCCTGGAAATACTGATGCAACACCTCCCGTCCCACCATTTTTTCGTCTTCAAAAAGAATCGGAATACTCTGAAGAGGATCAGAAACAAGTCGAAGCAGATGACATGGCAATTCATATTGTCCAACTGAGTTTACCAAGAGACATCTTTGCTGCTGTAGACAGTTGTGAAACTGCTTTCGATATGTGGGAACAAGTTAGACGACTTTGTCATGGAATAGAAATTGGTCAACAAGATACAGAGAACAAGTTGCTAACTGCTTGGGAGAAGTTTACATCTACTCCAGGAGAATCCATTGAATCCTACTATGGACGGTTCTGCACTTTAATGAATGAGCTGATTAGAAACAAGTTGACACCCAGAACTATCGTGAGCAACATCAAGTTCTTGAACAATCTACCAGAAGAATGGGGACGATATGTCACTATTGTCAACCAAACAAAAGACTTACATCAGGTGAACTTTGACCAACTAAACGATTTTCTGAAACAAAACCAAGCTGAAGCGAATGAAGTCAGGAAAGAAAGATTGGCAAAAAATAATGATCCATTGGCTCTTATTGCAAAGACTCAACCTTCAGTGAATACACAACAACAACCTTCATCATCTTCCAACAACAACAACTTGCAGCAATACATTCCACAACCACAAGCTGTTATCCCTCAACAACAAACCTATCCACCAGAACAACAACATTACCAGGAACAAGGAATCACTGATCTTGAAATAGAACCCGAAGAAGCTTTGTTACAAGTACTTTCTTTATTGGGTAAAGCATTCAGAGGTCGCTATTCCACACCAACTAACAACAACCAAAGGATTTCATCAAACACTCGCAACAGGCAAATTGCACAGCCGGGTGTGAATATGGGTAATCAAGGACAAACGGTTGGAGTTATTGGGAATCAGCAGGGATATGCTACTGGATTTCGTATGGGTAATCAGGCGGTTCCGAATCAATGTAATCAGTTGGGTCAGAATGTTAGGAATAGAGCAGTGGGTAATCAGAATGGGAATGTTGCAGCTCCAGTCGTTGGGAATTATGGAAATGTGAATCAGGGTAATCAGGTTAAGTGTTACAACTGTCAAGGAGTGGGTCACATGGCACGAAACTGTCCCACTAAGCCGCACAAGAAGAATGCTGAGTTTCTTCAGAAATCTATTCTGTTAGCACAGAAGCAAGAAGCAGGGATGCAGTTGAGTGCTGAGGAAAATGATTTTTTCGCTATTTTGGATGATTTGGAAGACCTCGAGGAAATCAATGCAAACTGCATCTTCATGGCAAATCTTCAGGAGACTAAGTACGACACTGACTCTGACGCACCTCCTGTCTATGACGCCAACGCAGTATCTGAGGTACCAATCATTGATCCATGCTATAACAATGTCATATTTGATGTGTTTACTCATGACGAACAGCATTCTGTGACGCCAACACCTACTTATGATACATACCTGGACAATCCGAGTTGTAGCAATACTAACTCTGAAACTCCAGATGTGGATCCTAGTGGAGGCTGCGTGTCACAAAATACTGAGACTGATGAGGAAACACGTGCTTATTTTGAATCATTAATCAATAACTGTGGCATTGAAATTGAGAAAGTTAGTAAGGTCAATCGCGAAGTTAAGGCCGTGAATGTTAAATTGACCACTGAGCTTGAGAGTTACAAAGAGAACGCCAGAGCCTTTGAATTTCATACAAACAAACTATCAGAATTAGAAATTGGTTATCGAGATTCTGTTTTAAGAGAAAAACAATTGCAACTCAAGTATGACACACTTGATGTGAATTTGAGCTTGAAAATAAAATCTCTAAACAAGGAAATTTCTGACCTAAATGACCAACTTTCTAAACAAAAAGAAATGTTTTCTAATCTTGAAAAAGAGAAGAAGCAAGGGATTACTGTATTTTCAAAACGAGAAGATTCTCTTCTTGATGAAATTCTTGATAAAAATGAAAAAAATCCAAACTTTGGAAAATTTGCTTCTTAAAACGGGTCATTCTGCTCAAACAATCAAGATGCTTTCTAATCAAGTAAATCCGCGTTTTCATACTAATAATAGAATGGCACTTGGTAACGACCCTTCTTCATTCCTCAAGAAAGCTCAGAAATCTCAGAATGTGTTAAATAATGGAAATGCTATACATGCACCCATTATTGTTCGTGATTCTCTTGAAACGTTAGAACTATCTGAGGAGAGTAGATCAAAAATGAAACAAAAGAATTCGGAAATCAAACCAATTGATTATAACAAATGGAACAAAATTAACGGAATTACTTTTGTTAATCAAAAAGAAAAGTCAAAGTTCTCCATCACACCAAGTGTTTCAAACAAAGAGTCAACACCTGTTTCAAAATCTGTTTCAAAACCAGTTGTTGTCTCAAATTCTCTTTCGAACATTGAACAAATGTCTTCAAACAATCCTTTTAACACAAGTGATGCGAGAAGTATTTTAGAAAATGTGAAAACTAGAATTGTGGATCTTCAAGACACTGTTAAAACTAAAACCATTATTACACCTAACAACTGGTTCTCTAGTTTTGACATCGAACAAAGAAATTTTTTTGAAACTCAAATTGCCCCTCAGCTGAATGCCATCAGTGCAAGGGTAATTCATTTTGAACAAGCATTTTTGAAAGAGACAGTTGACTTTGTCAAGGACCATAAATCCCTGGTAAAGCAAGCTAATGACTGTGCCGAACAAATCAAAGTTTTGGAAAATTTAAATGGCTCTCTCTTCGAAGATGTTTTGACTACTGATATTATGTCCATTATTCTGTAAACATATTCTGTAGAAGATCATGAAAGACTCCAGTCTGAGACCTCCAAAATTGTTTCAAAATATGAAAAAGCACTTGAGAAACTTGAAAAAGAAAATGTCTCATATTTTAAACAGCTTGATCGAAAAACTGAGGAATGCAAGTATGACAAACTGTCGTATGAGCGTGCCTACAATGACATGAAAGCGAAAAATGATCTTTTGAGGGCTCAGCTGGAATGTCAAAAAGGAAAGGCAGTGGATACAAAGATTACAAAACCATTGACTGCGGAGAAAGCAAATGTTCCCAAACCGGTTTTAAAACCAAAAATGTCTGTTTCTATGCCTCCTCCAAAAGTCAATGAGAAAAATGATTTATCAAAACAAGTCACTCCACCTGCCTTGCCTAAACAAAATGTGGATAAAGGAAAAGCGATTATCGAGAAACCAAAAGTTTTAGCTCCTGGCCTTTTTAAGATGAGTACCACTAATGCGTCTGCCTCCACATCTAAAACATATGGAACAAACGACATAAGTTTAGAAAAGCACTCTAAAGAGACTAGGAAAGCTGAAACCACCTCTCTAGATAAGATTGTGAATCCTAATGAGTGTGCCTTACCTTCTACAGGACTAGGAAGCACCTCTAGGAGCAGCAGACTAAAGCCTAAGAGCAATACAAGGAACAATAGAGTCTCGCTTGCCTCTAAGAGTAGTCGCTTGAATAAAGAGAAGAAAGTAGAAGAACACCCTAGGAGTTTACCGCTTTGTAATAAGAAAGACATTTCATCTGAATGTAATGAACCTATGAAACTTGCTAAGTCTAATGAATGTGTTGAATCTCTTTGTTTAACTTGCAAGAAATCTTTAACTAATGTTCATGATGATTGTGTTTCTAAGAATGAGATTGTTAAGCCTGTTAAGAAGAATGTTCCCAAAAGAACTTATGCTAAAAGCATAGGAAGACTAGTTGCGAGACTTAGGCTCTACACTACTGATAGGGAGCATAATGTTTACTTTAGGGATGACATTTGGAAACCCACGGGTAGAACTTTCACACTTCAGAATGGTAGAATGAGTGATAAACCTGTCTTACCAATAGATGACTTCTATGAGTGTGATCAGGATTTTACCTCTAACCCAAAGGAACCAAAATCAAAACCGTTTCCGAAATCTTCTTCTTCTGTTATTGGCAGGTTATCAAAATATGTCTTTGGATCGTCGACTCGGGTTGCTCCAAGCACATGACCGGGAATCTGAAGCTGCTGATCAATTTCGTTTGGAAATTCATGGGAACCGTACGTTTCGGAAATGATCATGTAGCAGCTATCATGGGTTATGGAGATCTACCTTTTGGAAATTATTTGATCACTCGGGTTTACTATGTCGAAGGGTTGGGACACAATTTGTTTTCAGTCGGGCAGTTCTGTGATGCAGATTTAGAGGTTGCTTTTAGGAAAAATGCTTGCTTCGTTAGAAACTTGGATGGCACTGATCTCTTAACTGGGAATCGTGATACAAACTTGTATGCTATCGACATCAATCAAATGGCCTCTTCATCACCAATATGTCTTATGACACGAGCATCTGGAACACAGTCCTGGTAGTGGCACAGACGTTTATCCCATCTCAATTTTGACATCATCAACAATCTTGCCAAAGACAACATCATCAATGGACTTCCAAAGTTCAAATACACCAAGGATCACTTATGTCCATCATGCGAACAAGGAAAAAGCAAAAAAGCATCATATAAACCCAAATCCGTACCTAGTTCGGAAGCTAAGTTGCATATGTTACACATGGACTTATGTGGCCCAATGAGAGTTGAAAGCATTAATGGGAAAAAGTATATTCTTGTTATCGTCGATGATTATTCAAGATATACATGGGTTAGGTTTTTGAGATCAAAAGACGAAGCACCAGGCATTATCATCACCTTCCTGAAACGTATTCAAGTACTTCTTCAAGCTCCTATAAGAGTTGTAAGAAAAGACAACGGCACCGAATTCACTAATCAGGAGTTAAGAGCTTATTTTGAAGATGTTGGAATTACACATCAGACATCAGTTGTTAGAACTCCACAGCAAAATGGGGCAGTTGAAAGAAGAAATAGAACTCTTGTGGAAGCTGCTCGCACAATGCTAATTTATTCTAGTGCACCGTTATTTCTATGGGTTGATGCTGTTGCCACTGCTTGTTTCACTCAGAACCGATCCCTTATCCATCCAAGATTCAATAAAACCCCGTATGAGCTTGTGAACAACAGAAAACCTGATATCTCTTACTTTCACATGTTTGGCGCTTTGTGCTATCCTACGAATGACAGAGAAGATCTTGGATAACTGAAAGCAAAAGGTGATATTGGAATCTTCATTGGATATTCAGATAACTCGAGGGCATTCAGGGTGTATAACAGAAGAACTAGGAGGATCATGGAGACGATGAATGTGAAATTTGATGAACTTTCACATATGGCTTCTGACAGACTCGCTCTAGAACCCGCACTAAACCCGCAGACTTCTGGACACATCAGTTCAGGACTCGTACCTCAAAGAGCTCAATCAACTTCGTTTGACAATCCTAAAGAACAAGAATGGGAGAATTTCTTCGAGTTAATGTTCGATGAATACTATGGTGGAACTTCGACAAATGCATCAAACCATCATTCCGCTGCACCCGCTCAACATCATCCACCACCACCAACAGAAGATGCATCTACTACGGTCGAAACCAATGTACCAACTCCATCTACATCATCTACATCTACTACAGTTATTGCACCCGTTCTACCAGCAGTTGATGAGCAAAACCAAAACCAAAACGATGCAACGTTAGATGAAGACTTATTTGAAAACCCGTTTGCTACGGAATCAGCTGAATCATCTTCAAGCTTACGAGAACCATCTAACTCACATACGTTTAACCAACAGTATCCTTCTACTCTAAAGTGGACAAAAGACCACCCAATTGAACAAGTTATTGGTGAACCTTCAAGGCCAATTCAGACGAGACGCCAACTTGCCCCCAATTGCGACTTATGCATTTACCTTTACTCAATTAGCAATATAGAGTCAAAGAATATTCGCGAGGCAATGGCAGAACCCGCATGGATAGAACCGATGCAGGAGGAACTTCTCCAATACCGTCTACATGAATCTTGGGAAATGGTTCCAAGACCCATTGACGTTCGCGTCATTGATCTTAAATGGTTATGGAAGAACAAACGGGATGAAGAAATGACTGTCATTCGCAACAAAGCTCATCTTGTGGCCAAAGGATACAGACAAGAGGAAGGGATAGACTTTGAAGAGTCATTCGCGCAGGTAGCCAGACTTGAAGCAGTCAAGATATTCTTAGCCTATGCCGCTCACAAAAACATCACGGTTTATCAGATGGACATTAAGACCGCGTTCTTGAATGGAACTATGAAAGAAGAAGTGTACGTGAGTCAGCCAGAAGGCTTCATCGACTTGGAACATCCAGACTACGTCTACAAACTCAAAAAGGCAATCTATGGTTTGAAACAAGCTCCGAGAGCGTGGTATGACGAACTGTCCTCTTTCCTTATCCTTAACAATTTCACCAAAGGAACAGTTGATCCTACCTTGTTTACACAAAAATGCAAAAACGACATTTTGATTGTTCAGATTTATGTGGACGACATCATTTTTGGGTCCACTAATCCGAATCTTTCAAAACACTTTGAAAATCTCATGAAAAGTAAATTTGAAATGTCCATGATGGGGGAACTAAAATTCTTTCTTGGTTTACAAATACATCAATCCCCTCGTGGAATTTTTATAAATCAAGCTAAATATACAACTGAGATTTTGAAAAATCATGGTATGGATAATTGTGACTCTGTTGGAACGCCAATGGTAACTTCACCAAAAATTGGAGCCGATTTGTTTGGGAAACCTATTGATCCGAAGAAATATCGGAGCATGATTGGTTCTATCATGTACCGCACTGCTAGTCAACCAGATATTCATTTTGTTGTTTGCTTATTAGCACGGTTTCAGGCAAAGCCTACCGAACTGCACCTCAAAGAGATTAAAAGGATCTTTCGGTACCTGAAGACATCCATTCACAAGGGTCTTTGGTATCCGAAGGAATCCGGATTTGATCTAATTGCCTTTTCAGATGCGGACCACGCAGGTGATCAAGTTACAGCAAAAAGTACATCAGGAGGAGCACAATTTTTGGGTGAAAAGTTAGTCAGCTGGTCTTCAAAGAAACAAGATTGCACTGTACTTTTAACCGCTGAAGCTGAGTATGTGTCTCTATCTGCGTGTTGTGCTCAAGTTCTATGGATGAGAACACAACTCACAGATTATGGCTTTACTTTCGATAAAATACCTATGTATTGTGACTCGAAAAGTGCCATAGCCATATCATGCAATCCTGTTCATCACTCAAAGACTAAGCATATCAGAGTCCGCTATCACTTCATCAAAGAGTACGTCGAAAATGGTACTGTTGAATTATTCTTCATGAAGACTGATTACCAACTCGCCGATCTATTAACTAAAGCCCTTCCAAAAGAAAGGTTTGACTATTTAGTTCGACGAATTGGAATGCGAAGCCTAACCCCTGAGGAGTTAGAACGTCTTCTCGAATCTTCTTGAAAATGATTTTCCAAAACGCTTCGCTGTAAATATTTTTTGAAAAGCAAAATACAAAATTTGAAAAACCAACAAAAGCAAAATATAAAAATATAAAACTTTCAAAAAATATAAAATCAAAAATCCAAAAATATTCTTCTCACGACATGTCTCTTGTATAATCGATATTCTGTACGTTTCTAGAAATGTCATTAAACAATGATACGGGCATGTACAGATGCTTGAGAGAGAGTTCTTTTATGTTTTCCAAAACATGTCGTTTCTCAAAAATTTCTTCAAAGATGGCTTTCGTATACTTCAGTACGAAACCCGGACTAAAATGATGACTTTTGATTATTTCAAATCAAAACTCGTGTTTTTAAAGAAAAATCAAGTGTACGCTTCAGTGCACTACATTTTAAACTGGTGAGAAATCATCATCATCTTGAGCACCTTTTTCAAGATTGTGCAAAAAGATTTTCAAAATCTTTCAAAATACTTTGTGCTCAAGATAACTCCCTCTAAAACCCTTTAATTGATTATGCTTTATTAAAGGGGGAGTATAAAACAAAATGTTCCAAATTCATGCTTAAATCATATCCGTTTGTCTCCCCAAAAGATTCTAAAATGTTGTTTAATCCGTTGATATCAAAAATATCACGAATATGCTATTTTTGAGGGGGAGGAGACGTGATTAAAATGTGATCAAAATGTTTAATGATCGTTGTTTAATTCTCATAATGAGCTCGACTCAGTTGAAACCAATGAATTGACGAGGAATAATGTACCATCTCGAGAAACTTTCTATGGACTTGACCAGGACGGGTAATAATTTCAAGCTAGTTCTCTAGTGATGTAAACGTGTCTCGAATCGGTCTAGTTCATTTAAAGTCAATCAATTCAAAAAGTGCGAACTCTACCCTCTATGTGCAGATTTCTGTCAAAACCTACAAGCACATGTGAAGGGGGAGTGTTTCTGAAAATATAAAACTCTCAGAGTGTTCCAAACATGTTTTTCTATCATAAACACTTTGAGAGATCTTCAAGAAAAATGGTTTTATGGCAACAATAGGACAGTCATGGAGTTATAAGGTGACTAAGGATAGGAAATCCGTCCTATGATCCGCCAGAGCCGGAGGGATCTAACAAAGGACATCACAAATAGTTAGTATTAGAAGTCCTTAGGAATGATTGAAAAAAAGGAGTAATGTGAGAAAGGAGAAAGAAGGGGTTGAAGAATTAAAAAGAAATATATTGAAAAAGGGTGAAAAGAAATAGCCCTCCATATTCAACCTTAGGGCAGAAACCGGGTTCAATTCATCTGCTACTGGTTGTCACTAGATGACACTGGTATTGAAGACCAAGACGTCATGGACCCAGTGACGCACTGCACTAAACCTTCTAGCCACTCAATTCCTCTTAAAAGGATTTGTTTCATTCTCACTGGGAACCCTACATAATCTATTGACTTTCTCTTAGAGATCGTTGGTATTGAAGAAGGAGACCCTCTCCCTAGTCTCCGCTCAGGAAAACCAAAAATGCACTATTAAGTCTAGAGCCACGAGATTCATCAAAAGATCACATAGGAACACATGACATGACATCGCTTGTTGTTCATCAATAAGGACACAAGTGATATATTATAGAGTCCTACGCAGATCTTAGCAATATGCCAGAACATTTATGAGAAGTTTCACTTCTGTGATCTTCAGTGATTGAATGGAAACTCCTGCCAGGGTCAACATCAAGCAGCCCTGACAGCAGGTCACTTCGGTAACTCCCCGTGGATTACGCTTAGTGTGTCTCAAACGGTCTACAGTCGTGGGGTGATGCTTCGGTGTACCTCAACGACTCATCTGAACTGTAGGTGTATTTCGGTACATCGCGCTATCTCACTTGTGGGACTCCAGTTCAGGAACGGCCTCAGTGAGAATTAGAGACGTGTTTTCACACTATGCTGTTAACACCCTCAAAATTCAAACTTGTAAGTGCCGGAACCCGCTTATTACTAACCTGTTTTTATGTTTTCTTCTTATGGAAGCTCCGGAGCGGATTGATCGTGCAGATTTTCCACATGCTCATACCAACAACACATGAAAGTTCTCATCAATATCAAAGGCAACACAAAGTGAAAGATGATTCTTTGTCAATGTCAAAGAATCTACAAAGTTTAAAGACTCGAGAACTACATCATTGGTAACCATAAGACAAATAGAAGTGTGAGCATGGTGGAGAAAGAAGTGGAGACACCAAACCAATGAAGTTGACAACGGCAGACAACCACATTATCTGATCACAAAGCATGAAGGAACAAAGAATCAAGACTATTCTGTATCTACACACAAAGTTCAAGCTCGAGAAAAGTAAAGACCAAATCAAGTGGAGCATCTTTTGAATGACCACCCCTTAGGGGGAGATTGTTAGCCTTAATAGTTTTTATTAGAAGTGATGGTCATTCACGTTTAGGAACTTTGTAACATGTGTTAGATATCGTGCTAGAATAGTCAACGGGCTCGTGGATTGGGCTAAGCTAATTGGGTATTAGTTTAGTTAAGCTTGCCTTATATCCAATCCAACCCATGTCCAAGCCCACGAAAGCCCATGGAAAGCCTTTTAGGGCATCATGTATTCCAACTATAAATACCCCTCAAATGGTCATTTGAGGGGTGTGCTTGAGAGTGTGTGTGTGTGTGTGTTTTTCTTTCAAGTAATACAACTTTCTTCTTTCTTCTTTTCTCTCTAACATACACGGTTCATAACTTAATTCACCATCTTTCTCATCCTTATTTCTACGCTTTGTTTGTGTTTATGTTGAACGTGTTCTACGTGTAGTTATGGTTTCACGTGGTGATACTTGTGTTTGTTAAGTGGGTTTGTGATAAGGTTGATAAAAGTAAGGTCCTACAAAAAGGAAGTTCCTTTGACCCCGAACGACGCGTGTAGTGTTATCAAGTTTTTGGCGCCGCTGCCGGGGAATAGTTATTGTTTAGGCTTGATTTATATCTCGTTTAGGTCTACTCACAAGATTCCTATCAAGTGAGATTTTTTCTTTTTATTAGCTTCCTTGTAGTCTATCCCCCTTCTTTGTGCCTTTGTTAGTAAAACTTGTCCATTGACTCTTCCGTTCACCATTATGGAGAACGCGAATCCACTATATCCGCGATTAGGTTTTTTCATAAAGAATTATGATATTACTAAAGCAGATTATTCAAGATGGTGGGAAGAAAGTAATCAAGTTCATAAACCTTTTGAGGGTTTCACCATTCCATCAAGCCCACAAAATACTTCATCTAGTGAAACCTATGCTTCGTTTGAGCCTACACCTAGGATAGACTTTCGTTAACAACCTCAGTGTTTAGAAACTATTTTTAGTGAGACCCTTAGGAGAACTGACCAAATTTGTGAAAATATTGAGGTAAATAAAAAGCATTAAACCATAAGTTGGATCAATTACTATATTTGGTTTCATCACGACCTAAGGAAATAATACATGGCGAGCACATAGATGATGTAGATGTGATTGAGGATAAGGTGAAAAGTCTAGACCCACAAGGTATCCCACAAGTCCCACCATATTTTAAGGCATACACACCACACGTGACTTACCCGAAAGTAGTAAAAGAGACTTTAGGAATCCCAATTGAGGTAGAACATTTGAACCAAACGCAACTAGAGAATATAGGTTTGAATACTTGTAGTCTCAGTCTTACTCTTAGTTCTAGGGAATTTCCTAGTGTTGATAATCCGGAACCTCAATCTTTTTTCCCATCCTTAGATATACATCTAGGAGACAAAAGAGGAACCGACCCACCCATCAACCAATTTAGTCCGGGTAGTTTTAGGATGAAGGAAGCCATTCACACACCCCCTTCACCTCACGTGGCATATTTCCACCTTAAGGGTGTGTATCGCTACCATCACCCGCACTTAAACTTAAGTGTAAGGAAAACTTCCCCTTTATCTGTTAAATAAGGGTAGAGTCAGGCTCGTGACTCGAACAAAAACAAGCGCTTCTTGGGAGGCAACCCATGTGTATTTGTTTTTTATTTTTTATTTGTGTGTTGTATATCTTTTATTGATTGTTTATTCTCATGTTTGAATTTGTAAAAATGCTTTATTTTGTCTTTAACCTCGTCTTAATTACATATAAAGGTATTTTACATAAGGGAAAAGTGTAGGGAGGATTACACACGTTTTCAAAAGAAACGTGAACATGAGAATTTCAATTAATTAAAATATATATATGTGTGTTTGTTCGAGTCAAATACTTGTATCGAGTCATAATGGATGTTTTGCAGAAATTTTTCCAGATTCTAAAGATATAAATTTTCCAGAATTTTTTTCCAGAAAATCACATACCAGTTTTTGTCAGGATAACCTGACGGCGTCAGGAAGGAGTAAAAACAACATATTACTTTTTTCTCGTTTTCTGTGCTACTTATAAATTTTTGGAATTTTCCAGGTCTTAATTTTCTAGAAAATCTGCAAATATCCATTCCACAAGCATTATATCTTATTTAAGTCTGGAATTACATCTTGTTGTGATTTTTCTTTGTTCGGTTTGATGCGTTGGGTTGTTTGTTTTCTTCAAGTGTGCAGGTTTTATTTATCAAGAAGAAGATACATAAGATTGGAAGGAGCTTTTCACGCATACAGTCTTCTTGGAAAGGATTTAACCACTACTTCACACACGGATCCTACCGAGTTAATCAGGGGAGTATTAGTTTCTTTCGTTTTTTATTACCTTCCATTATCATAACTGTGATACTTTCGGGGAACATTGGGGACAATGTTCAGTTTAAGTGTAGGAAGGGAAAATAAAACGGGAACTTTGAAACTATGCTTATCCTTGATTATTTGCTTTGTCCAATTGTATTTGTGTAATAAACCATGAGAAAATGTCGGTTAGGGTAATTTTGGCACCAAATTTAAAATTTTTCATGACATATAGGAGTGGGCTAGTCTTAACAAAAGCGTCTCACGGATACGAAGTTACATGACTAGCACAAAAACCCTTTACCACCTAAATTCCACCCGAAATGTGAGGATCACCCTTAGATTAGTAGGAATTAAAGCATTCATCTTTAATGCTTAGAGTGTGAACCGGTAGTATAATAGACTCTAGAACTTATTTTGTGATGCATCCCGAGATCGCTAGTAAGACTACACTTGTGTAGTTAGGAATAACTAAATGATAAGAGGCATTAGGATAACCCTTGTTTGATACCCGTAATATAATTACTTCTTCCACATCGGTTGAGTAATTCCCCCACACCTTTGCGTTGTACTCATCTTTAGTATACGATACCCCTAGTTAACCCCTCAGAGCCTATCCTTTTCGCGGTTCTCGTGATGTTTCGGTTTTTCCGGAATATCAATGAAGAGCATTGTTTACACCCCACCCCCAAATGTACACCCAAATCGCTTTAGCCTACCTTGTATGCACTCACTTTTAGTGCATTATTGTTATCACCCTAAAAACCCTTAGTTCAATTATGTTGTTGCTTGCATAAGTTGCTAAGTCGAGTCATATCCTTTGTACACAGTTTTGGGACGATTGGGACTCATGGGAAAAGTTAAACTTTATGAGATGACGGGAAGGGAACGTTAAATTCAAATTCCTTTTATTTGCATAATAATGTACTCCAAGTGTTTTGATCTTTTCAATTCGGGTCAAATTAGTGTTAGAGTAATAAAAACTCAAGTGTAGGGATGTGCCTATAAATCCCTATCATTTTGATGTTATCGTAGAGGATGGTAGAGTAAAAGTGTATGAAAAAAAAATCGAAAAAATAAATAGAAAAAAAAAGAAAAAATAGAGTGTCGAAAAAAAAACATACGGGCTACCATCCTACATCTATCTTTCAATTTATGTTTATTTATTTCAGTTATCTAGAGTCTAGAGTGTTGAGTCTTGGCTTAGCAACGCCATTCTTCGCATGCTTGTAACATAAATATTTTTTACTTGCCACCACTAAATCGCCTATCCCACCAACCCTTTGTTTCCCTACCGTAAGCCTAACATTACAACCCTTTAAAAGACCTCTTGGATAGTCTTTCCTAGGTGCTTACGCCAAAGCGATGGAGGTTTGATCTAGTCTCAAGCCTATGGTAATCTATGTAGTAGGACCGGTTAATGAGTGTTTATCTTCCATTTCCAACTTGTTATATTTCATATACACCCGAGAGATGTGAGTATCCAAACACCCCATGTGAGGTGCTAGTATGTAATTTCCGAGCTTGTTATGACTTTTGCGGAGCTTATATGTGTTGTGAATCGTTCTAAACTAATGTTTCATGACCTCTAACTTATAAACTGATTGGCTAAAAGCACATTTGCTTGAGGACAAGCAAATACCAAGTTGTTAGGAATTAGAAATTCCCAGTATTAAAGAGTCGGTCACCTCAAGTATATGTAATCGTTAGAAAGCTCGTAGTCGTAGTTCTTTTAAGTTAAGTAGTAATTTAGTTAAGTAACACCGTGGAGGACGGACGGGTCTTTACCCACTGTATGCCTGATCCACAGCCCATAGTGTGGCGATTTGTGTAAGACTATAAATACTCTCTACCTCCCAAGGTAGAGAGTTGGAGCTCATAATAATATCTTTCACTTTCTCTCACTAAGCTCCCTAAACCTCTAACTTTCTCTCTCTAGAATTCCATCTATATGCTACTTTGTGTTATGGTTTGATGTGTATGTGAAAAGCTAATATCTAACAATTGGTATCAAGAGCCATGGTTGGATCATATCTTACACATCTTTGGATTTATAGTGGTTTTTAGGTGGTTTTTGAGTTTGAAAAAGTTTAGTGGTTTTTGCATCATTTGGTTGATCTCTTGTGTTAAAGTTTGAATTTTGTTGGTACTTTTGTGTTTAGAATCATCAAAAGTGTTTAGGTTTTCATTTGGTAAGCTTGAATCATCTTGGTTGGGTTGTTTTTGGATTGAAAAGTGATGTTTATATGGTTTTTCATGGTGGCGAGTTAGTTCACGGATAACCTTTCTTCATAGCGACTTGCTTCATTATTTTGTAGCGACTTACAGTGTTAAAAGCTAGCGAGTTAGAGCTAGCGAGTTAAAGGACAAGTAGTGGACTCTCCACTACGGGTGGCGACTTGTGGTAGCGACTTGATCAGTAGCGAGTAGCTCTTTAGCGACTTGTGTTTCTAGCGACTTGTGTAGCGAATTGCTGCCAAAATTTGGTTAGCGACTTGGTCCGTAGCGAGTTACTATTTAGCGACTTGTTCTTCTGTTAGCGACTTGGGATTCTAGCGACTTGGCTGTCTAGCGAATTAATTGGTAGCGACTTAGTGGATTTGTGTCTAGCGACTTAGAGCTTTATCATCTAGCGACTTGAGTGATTGTTTACGGTTTTCTCTTGATTTAGTAAAATCCCGTGAAAGAATCTATTTCCCGGTTTAATCATAGAGTTATAAAATCCCGTATAATCTGTTAACATGTCTACCAACGTTCCTACTGTCATCTCCACTGTTGCCGAGGATGTTTAAGCAGCTGGCTCAGATACTCGTCCACCCATGCTTGACAGAACTGACTACGATTCTTGGGCTCAACGAATCAGACTGTATTGCCTTGGAAAGGAAAATGGTGTCAACATTCTCAAATCCATTGATGAAGGACCATATCGGGTTGAGACGACTAGAGACATACTTGATACTAATGAAGATGGTACTCCTGTCTACGGAATGGACAGACCTAAGATGTACAATGAGCTTGATAATGAGGAGAAAAAGAGATTCGATGCAGATATCAGGGCTTCAAACATTGTTCTTCAAGGTCTTCCTAAAGACATCTACAAGCTGATCAATCATAACACTGATGCAAAGGCAGTTTGGGATAACGTTAAGATGCTTCTCTCAGGTTCAGAATTAACTATGGAAGACAGAGAATCCCAACTTTATGACGAATTTGAGCACTTCAAGATGAAACCAGATGAGAGTGTTTATGAGTACTATGTGAGATTTCATAAGTTAGTGAATGACATGAGAAACATCAGAATGACTATGCCTAATATTCAGCTGAACTCAAAGTTTGTGAACAACATGAATCCCGAATGGCACAAGTTTGTCACATCTGTGAAACTCACTAAAGGATTGAAGCATACTAACTATGAGCAACTCTATGCCTTCCTCCTTCAGAATGAGAGACATGCCATGTTTGAAAAGTTGATTCTCAATCAGTTCAAAACCAACCAGGGTGAGACAAGTTCGTCTAATGACTCAACAGCTTTCTACTCAAACATTGGAATCACAACCAAAGCATCACAAGTCATACCCTTGGGTAATGGTAATCACAAACTCATCCCTGATCCTCAGTTCAAGCAAGCTGATGCTGATGCACACGTGGGTAACATCATTAATCAACTTGCTCTTCTCATTAGTCAAAACATGAATTCTCTCCCACAAACCAACAACAACCTCAGAACTGCATCTAACCCACATAATCAAGCCACTGTTAAAGATGGAAGGATCGTGGTGCAACCAGTTCAGGAAAGACAGTATGATCAGGGAAGGGGTGGTGCTGGTAGAGGATATGTGGGCAACCAGAATCGAGGAAGAAATGGTAACCAAGGTCAAGCCAAGACAATCAAATGCTATAACTGTGGTGGTGAAGGACACATTGCAAGGAACTGCACATCTCCAAAGCGCCCACAGAATGCTGATTACTTCAGATATAAGATGTTGCTGGCACAAGCTCAGGACAATGGTGCTGCGTTGGATGAAGAGGAATTGCTGTTTCTTGCTGAGGGCAATGCCAAGACCTATGATGCAGATGTGGATGAGCAGCCTGTTCAGGAGATAGGTCACAATCATCAGAACGCCTTTCAAGTCGCTGACTGTGATGCATACGATTCTGATGTAGATGATGGACCTACGGCACACACAATCTTTATGGCTAGCATCTCTCCAATGGTTTCTCCCAAGATCTCTTCTTCACCACAAGCTGGGCCATCCAAGGACAAACTCATCTCAGAGGTATTAAAGCTATATGATGATGGTAAGGTGCAACAGATGCATGACAAAGTACAACCAACTGAAACTATTGAATCAAATATTGAAAATATGGGTAATATCAATATTGTCCCATACGATCAATACGTGAAACAAAGGGAAAGTGAAGTTGTACCAAGTGATGCATCTTCTGCAATCAACAATGACTATGTCCTTGATGAATACACTGCATGTGCTCCTGATGATTCTGTAATTTCTGAACTAAATGCCTATAAGGAACGTGTTGCTATTTATGAACAACGCGCTAAATTTGAGTTGACCACTCGTGAGCAGGAAATGGATGACCAAGTGCGTACAGTAATTAGAAAAAGTAATTTTAGAGAAGAAGTATTGAAACAAGAATTAAATTCTTTGCAAGAAAAACTTTCTAAAACAACTAAGCAAAAACAAGAACTTCAAGAAAATGTGAAAATGCTTAAGCAAGAATTTAATGCAAAAGAATCAAAGCTCTTGAGAGATTTTTCTAATCTGAAAACTTTGAAAAACAAACTTGAAAACAAGTTGTACATGCAAGGAAACACCATTCAGACTGCTCACATGATCACTAAGCATAGAGTTCTAAGCGATAAGCATAGTGTTCCCATTATAGATAAACCCAACCCTGAGTATGGAAAGATAGCAAAAGCAGCTCAAAGTGTTATCTATGATGGAAATGAGATTCTTAAACCTAGACAAAAACCTAGTTGCGTTGAGTGCACTGAGGATGACAAGAAATTAGATGAAGTAACTAGGGAGAAGATGAATAAGAAACTAAATGACCCTAAGTGCAAAGAGAAGAAAGTAATTATCACTCCCCATGACTACAAGAAGGAAAACTGGATTTCCTTGAACAAGTTTAAGACTCAGACATTGTTGACTCCCGAACAAGTCTTTTGGAAAATGGATTTAGATAAGCAGAAAGCTGAAAATATTGCAGTAACAAACCCTCCCCTTTGGAAAATGCCTAAAGCTACTGTGTATCCTCCTAACACACCAATGCATCTTGTTCCTAGAACAATTGCCACTAAAAGCAAGATCTTAATTAGCCAATACGTTATTTTCCAACTATTTGTTGATTTTGAGAAAACTTGCAAGAAAAGGATCACACCCACTGGCATAACTGAAGGAGAAAGGGGTTTTGAACAAATGAAAGAATGTTATTTAACTGAGGTCATGCCCTTCTTTAAACTTTTAAAGGATCACTTTGAGAGTCTTAAAAAGGGGATAGAAACAGATATTAAGGGAATGGAAAAGGAATTTGATGCAATAATAGTTGAAATTAGTGATTATGAGCGTGCACTAAAATATAATGAGATTGAGAGGAAGAACCTGCATACATTGAATGAGAATCTTATTACTGAATGTGTTGCTCAAGATGTCTTTTTCACTGCTTCAAATTGCTCTATTAATGCTTCCAAATTTCATGAACTATCTGTGGCCCTGAAAGTCTCCCATGATCGTGTCATTGAGCTTGAAAAAACTAATTCTAAACTTAATGAGAAAATTGAACTGGATGATCATGACAATTTGGTTAAACATTTTTCTAAACTAGAAGTTGAGTATTTTAATCTACAACTAAAATATCAACATCTCAAAGAAAATGTCAAAACTTCAAATTTCAAGACATCTTCAGATGCTCCAGAGTTTGATGCAGTTTTTCAAATTAACAAACGAGATGAACAGATTCATGCTCAGTGTAACACGATCAGAAAGTTGAAAGCCCAAATCTCTCAATTAAAGGGTCAAACGAACAATATGACAGGCTCCCAAATGCCTCCTTCTTTAGATTCTCAGAATTCTCAAACGTTTCATCTTCAAAACCTAGTAAATGCTTTACAAAAGGAAAACGAAAGTTTCCTAGAAGAAAATGAAAAGGTTAAACGTCATTTCAATGAGTTGTTTGAATCAATTAAAGTCACTCGTAACAAAAACAACGAACAAATAACTTCATTGCAAAAGGAAATTGAGAATCTGAAGAGTCAGGTAAAAGGGAAAATGCTAATGATCAATGCGGAGAATGTTGTATCTAAGGTTCACTCTGGTAATAAATCTGCTTTATTTGTGACATATTTCCCCCCTCACCTAAGGAACAACAAACTTGCCATTCAAACATATTTCTCATCCCTTAAGGACTGCTTAGAATGCCTGCGTGAGATTGTTGAAGAGGATAAGCTAGAGAAACCTCATGATAATGCAATTGGACATGCATGCCTATATGCCAAACGATCTCAAGAAATCTTAGAATGTTTGATCACAATATGCCCAAAGACATTAGGTGAGAGAGTTAACCCCTTGATTCCATGCTCAATGCCTAAGGCCAAACATGACTTGCACTCGACTCCCAATGTTTTGAATGAGAGCCTAAGTATACCTTTGAGTAGTTCAGATTCTAGATCTGTCAATGATAGGAAAGAGAACTCGAATGTGCCCTCTAGGAGTACTAATTTCAGTAAAGCTAGCTTTATGAAAGTGAACCATAGTGCACCTGCATGTAGTTCAGATCCCAGCACATCTAAACAGGTGGTGCAAAGAGTAGTAAAACAAACTAATGTTCCCATTCCCTCTACAGGAGTAATCAGTGACATTAAAGGGAGCAGGTCAAAGTCTCAAGACAATACAAGGAATGATAGGACCTCTCAAGCTAAGAATGTGCACTGGAAGAGAGTAGAAGAACAATCTAGGAACCTTAAGTTTGAATCGAATAAAACGAATCGTGTTGATTCTAGTATTAGCCATAGGCGTACTGTAATTAATTCGAATTCTGATACTATTTGCAAACCTTGTACTGATGATTGCTTGAATTCTGTTTCTAATCATGAATGTGATGTTAATGTTCTGCCTAATGATGTTAATTGTCCAGTTAATGTTGTTAATGCTAAAATTCATGCTAAAAAGGCAAAAAGGCAAATGCGAAAGAGAGTTAGAAAACAATGGAAACCCACAGGAAGAACATTCAGCAGAATAGGTTTTTATTGGATACCTGTTGGTCATAAGACTAATCAGATAATGCCCACTAGAAAATGGATGCCTACTGGTAGAACTATTCCCTTAAGAAGTGGTCACACTGTAAATAGGGCTAATACAGACACTAGTATTGCATCTATTCACAATGATTCCATTACTTCACTGTCTGATATGAATGCTTCTATTTCTGATGTGGGTGGTCCAACTGTTGCTACTAACCAAATGGAACCCATTCTTGCATGGGGATCCCAAATATCCAGTTATCCATTCTTGTCTGTGTTCAACTGCAGATCATTCAAATCGTTCTGTGGTACCTGGACTCAGGCTGTTCCAAGCATATGACTGGAGACCGGTCACGGCTCATGAACTTCGTGAGCAAATTCATCGGGACTGTTAGATTTGGTAATGATCATTTCGGTGCTATTATGGGTTATGGAGATTATGTTGTTGGTGATAGTGTCATCTCTAGAGTGTATTATGTGGAAGGTTTAGGTCATAATCTGTTCTCTGTTGGTCAATTCTGTGATTCTGACCTAGAAGTAGCCTTCAGAAAACATACCTGCTTTGTTAGAGATCTTAATGGAAAGGAACTGTTGAAAGGGACTCGTGGCTCAAACCTTTACACTATCTCTATCGATGACATGATGAGAGCTTCACCAATCTGCTTGTTATCAAAGGCTTCTAAAACAAAGTCATGGTTATGGCATCGTCGTCTCAATCACTTGAACTTCGGCACCATCAACGATCTTTCCAGAAAGGACTTAGTTGTAGGTCTACCTAGACTAAAGTATGAAAAGGATCATCTTTGTTCAGCATGTCAATTGGGAAAAAGCAAGAAGTATGCCCATAAACCCAAACCTACTAACTCTGTCACAGAAGTTCTTCATATGATTCATATGGATTTATGTGGACCAATGAGGGTGCAGAATATCTTTGGAAAGAAATATGTGTTAGTTGTGGTTGATGATTATTCTAGATTCACCTGGGTCAAGTTCTTAAGGACAAAGGATGAAACTCCTGATATCATCATCAAACTCATCAAACAGCTGCAGGTTAGACTAAACAAAACTGTCAGAATCATCAGAACAGACAATGGAACTGAGTTTGTCAACAAACAACTTAGTGAATTCTATGAAAGCATTGGAATCAGCCATCAAAGAAGTGTTCCACGAACCCCTCAACAGAACGGTGTAGTTGAAAGACGAAATCGTTCTCTTGTTGAAGCTGCTAGAACAATGCTGATCTATTCAAAGGTTCCAATGTTTCTCTGGGCTGAAGCAATTGCCACTGCATGCTACACACAAAATCGTTCCCTGATTCACACCAGTCATGGAAAAACTCCATATGAACTTGTTCACAATAGAAAACCTAATCTATCGTTCCTTCGTGTGTTTGGTGCCTTGTGCTATCCAACTAATGAGGGTCAAGACTTGGGCAAACTTAGGGCTAAAGCTGACATTGGAGTATTTGTAGGATATGCACCAAACAAAAAGGGATACCGAATCTACAACAAAAGAACCCGAAATATCATGGAAACAATTCACGTTACGTTTGATGAGCTGACCGGTCAAATGGCTCCTGGACACTCCAGCTCAGGACCCGCACTTCAAAACAGTCCTATTGGTTCATCTCTTGTTCCAAACTCCTCTCAAGAAACTCCATATGTACCTCCATCTGAAGATGATGTAAAGAAACTGTTTGATCCCATGTTTGATGAACTGTATGAGTCTACTACTAATGAGGTGCTGATCCCTACAACAGAGGATGCTCATATTCCAGTGAATGAAGTCAATTCATCAGTCTCAATATATGTAAGTCAAGAAGCACCTGCTGCTGTTCCTTCAGTCTCATCAACAAATCATCTCTCTTCAAATGTACATCATGGAAATGTTTCTGGCACCAATGATGAAGTTAATCCCTTTGCAACTCCTGAAGATGCTCCATTTGAAAACATATTTGCTACTCCTGAATCATCATCAGAACCATCTTCTTCAGGAGACATCGACTCAGCTACTTCAGTTCCTCAACAAATACCACATGAACACCTCAGAAAATGGACTCACGATCATCCATTAGACAACATCATTGGAAATCCCTCTCGTCCTGTATCAACCCGGAAGCAACTCGCAACCGATGCCTTATGGTGCTTCTTCAACTCCGTACTATCTAAGATCGAACCAAAAGACGTTAAAACTGCCATGAATGAAGATAGCTGGTTCAATGCTATGCAAGATGAAATTCATGAGTTTGATCGTCTTGATGTATGGGAGTTAGTACCTGCTCCAGACTGTGCTATGATTATAGCTCTAAAATGGATCTTCAAAGTAAAACTTGATGAGCATGGTGATGTGTTGAAGAACAAGGCTAGATTAGTTGCTAAAGGATATCGTCAAGAGGAGGGTATAGACTTTGAAGAATCTTTTGCTCCAGTTGCTCGAATCGAGGCCATCAGAATCTTTCTGGCTAATGCTACTAGCAAGAACATGGTGGTTTATCAGATGGATGTAAAGACGGCATTTCTAAACGGAGATCTTAAAGAAGTCGTCTACGTCAGCCAACCTGAAGGTTTTGTGAATCAAGAGCATCCTACTCACGTTTATCGTTTGAAGAAGGCTCTTTACGGTTTAAAGCAAGCTCCAAGGGCATGGTATGATACACTGTCAAAGTTTCTTCTATCAACCGGATTCATCAAAGGAGCAGTTGATCCTACATTGTTCACCAGGAAGTCAGGCAAACATTTGATTCATGTTCAAATTTATGTTGATGATATTATCTTTGCCTCGACTGACCCAATGGAATGTGATCGTTTTTCAAATGAAATGAGTTCAAAGTTTCAAATGTCAATGATGGGACAAATGTCATTTTTCTTGGGATTACAAATTTCACAAAGTCCCGGAGGCATTTTCATAAATCAATCTAAATATGCAACAGAGATTTTAAAGAAATTTGGATTTGATTCATGTGACCCTGTTGACACCCCCATGATTGACCGAACCAAACTAGATGAGGACCTCTCAGGGATCATGATTGACCAAACGAAATATAGGAGTATGATTGGATCCCTGATGTATCTCACTGCTAGTAGACCAGACATCTTATTCTCTGTGTGCATGTGTGCTAGATACCAGGCTAAGCCTACTAAAAAGCACCTTGAAGCAGTTAAAAGGGTCTTTCGGTATCTCCAAGGAACCATCAATATGGGACTATGGTACCCGAAGGACACCGGTATGTCACTAACGGCCTATGCAGATGCCGATCATGCAGGTTGTCAAGATACTCGTCGAAGTACGTCTGGAGGTGCTCAGTTTTTGGGTGATAAGCTTGTGAGCTGGTCTTCAAAGAAGCAAATGAGTACTTCTATTTCCTCTACAGAGGCTGAATACATAGCCATGTCATCTTGTTGTGCTCAAATCTTATGGATGAGATCTCAATTATCTGACTATGGCTTTGAATTCAACAAAATCCCTCTGTACTGTGATAATAAAAGTGCTATTGCTCTCTCATGCAACAACGTTCAACACTCAAGAGCAAAGCATATCGACATTCGACATCATTTCATCAGGGAACAGGTGGAAAAAGGTGTGGTGGAACTATATTTTGTGAGGTCTGAATATCAGTTAGCAGACATCTTCACCAAAGCTCTTCCAAGAGAACGTTTTGAGTTTATTCTTCCACGACTTGGTTTGAAAAGCCTTCAACCAGAAACTCTCAAACGTCTTCAGGAGGAAGACGAGGAGTAAAGGTCTATCTTCATCTATCTCTTGTAAATATTTTTTCAAAAATCAAATAGAAAATTATAAAACTTTCAAAATCCATAAAAATCTGAAAAATCCGAAAAATCTTCAAAAAATATTGTCATTTTGTCATGTTTTTTTTTCTCGATTCGATAATATCTACGGTCTTTGTGCTGTCATTCAAAGAATGACACGGGACTTTAGATGTTGTTCGAATTCTTAAAAAAAAAAAAAAAAAAAAAAAAAAAAAAAAAAAAAAAAAAAAAAAAAATTTGGGAGAAAGAGAAAATGGCTTATTGTCAATTTCAGGCAATAACCCGCTTTTAAAGAAAGAACAGAGCCATGTTTTACCATGTTTTCAAATCCTATGCTCTGATTCTATAAACTCCCATCTGCTGAAAACTAAATGCTTTAAAAAATAACTCAATCTCTATTTTTGATAATCATCAGGACTTATGTGTCAAAATCTCTATCTCTCAATCAACAACCTACGTCATTGATTGAGGGGGAGAATGATTTCAATTAAATTAAAAAGTTATTTAGCATTAAATTGTTTTCAAAAGATATACATGCATGTTTTATAAATGGAGTGTAAAGTCTTAAAATCCAATCCACATCAGTTAAAACACTTTCACAATCAAGTCACAATTCTCCTCAAAAGCTTTCAAAATCAATTTAAATCTATACGAGATCACAAATCTCAAATGATTTGATAATTGTGATCGGGGGAGAATGTGTGATTTAAATTGGATTTAAACTGATAATCAGGTAAATGGTTATAAAAGAATGTACATGCTGTCCTTCTCACATGTGACAAACGATTTCAATTTTTCAATGCACATGTTGAGGGGGAGCATCTATCTTAAACCTTTGATTTAAAACGTGATCATTCATCCTAATGTGCAGGTTCCCTCTAGTATGTGCAAAACTCTTTTCAACCTCGAGGCACATATTGAGGGGGAGCAAAATTCATGGAAACCTCATCCTTCCCGGAAATGCTATTCCAACTTGATCTTTTGAGGGAAGTGATGTTGATATCTTTTAGAAAATGGTAATTAAAAGAAGTAAATTCTTTCTCTTGCCTCCGTGTGCAAAACATTCTCAATACTTGATGCACATGTTGAGGGGGAGTTCTCGTTCTAAAAATATCAAAAACAATTCAGGTACAAAAAGCTTTGATAATATATCACAAGTATCTGAATTGATTTTCAAATGGTTTTCAATTGGATCCAATGGCAAATGAACAATACCAAATTGACCGACCAACTTTACTTTATGTACGGTGATATAAGGATGATAAGGTTAGGTATTGGTTCCCATGATCCGCCAGAACCGGAGGGATCTACCCAGGGACAATCCACTAGTTAGTGTAGAAGTCCTTAGGTATGATGATAAAAGGAGAAAAATGAGATAAGGGAAGAGTGCGGACTAAGACTGAGCTAGTACTGGAATAAACCCAACAAGGTTCTAGCTATGAAGTCTCGGTAAGCACTGAAGGGGTTGAAGAATTAAAAAGAATTGAATGAAAATAGGGTGAAAACAAATAGCCCTCCATTAATTCAACCTTAGGGCAGAAACCGGGTTCAATTCATATGCTACTGATGGTAACATCGGTATTGAAGACAAGACGTCATGGACCCAGTGACGCACTGCACTTCAACTTTCCAAACCACTCAAGTTCCTCTTAAAAGGACTTGTTTCATTCTCACGGGGAACCGACATTATCTATCGACTTTCTCTTAGAGATGGTTGATATTGAAGTAGGAGACCCTCTCCCTAGTCTCCAGCACAGGATCCAAATATGCACAAATTGAGTCTAGAGCCACGAGATCATCAATAAATCTCATTAGGACACTTTCAATGAAGGCTCTCTGTTTCACAAAATGTGGAAAGAGAGATTATATCCTGAGTCCTACGCATTATCCTTGTGGTATTGCCAGAACATCTGAGTGATGTGTTTACATATTCACAGTGAAGATGGAAAGCCTTCTGGAGCCTACATCAAACAAGCTCCTGGTAGGTGGCATGTGAGATCTATTATATAGATCAACCATGTGACAACTGAACAGAAACAATGGGGCGATTCAATCTCTTGAATCAATCCTGGTTCAGGTTATGGATTGACGGATACCTTTGAAAAACCAGTCTTTGTGCTTAAAAACACTTTTCATTAGCACATCGACTGTGTACTCATTTTTTCCAAACCAAAAGGTATTTTTATGATTGATAATTGATTTTCAATAAAACCTTCGTTGTATTGCAAAAACAATTTCTATTGAGCAATACACGATTGTTTTTCAAATCTCTTTTCATCAATCAGTGGACTTAAATTTCGCTGGTTCACTCACTCCATGTTGTCTTCTTTGAGATGTTCCGGTTTGAGAACAGCTAGAACAACTGCGAAACCCTGTCAAGGAGATTCTTAGGAATCCTACCTGATCACAGGCAGTACTTGTACTGATCAACGGGGAACCGTGGGCCGTGTACCTCAATTCAACGAAAGTGATCAAAGACACTTTCGTGCGATTTGTTGCTAACTGTTGTATGCAGGTACGCCCGACGTTTGCAGCTGATCAGAATGAAGCGGTCAATCCACAGCCGCATGCTCACTTAACACATTCAACTCAAAAGAAATCATGATTAGTGCATCAATGACTCTGATATTTTCACTCCATGCTTCTGCTACGCTGCTGCCAATATCGTGATTCAACAAATGCTTCCGCTACTCTGATGAGAAGATATCATGATCCAGAATGTGAGCATGTCGGTCCCAAAGTCACAACATCACAAAATACCAACATCACAAAGGATGTGTCAGAGATTGTTGATTGCTGATGATCTCCAAAGATGGCTCAAACTTATCATCACGTGGATCAGTAAAAGACCTCCACTTGGAATGACCAAACATGCAATGTGAAGAATCAATGACTACGAGCTTATGAGCAAAGGACTACATCAAGAATGGAAGATCAACTGTTAATGTAATATCTATTTGTATTCAATGTAATTTTTGATGTATAATTGAGGTGACCTCCCTTAGGGGGAGATTGTTAGGAATTAGAAATTCCCAGTATTAAAGAGTCGGTCACCTCAAGTATATGTAATCGTTAGAAAGCTCGTAGTCGTAGTTCTTTTAAGTTAAGTAGTAATTTAGTTAAGTAACACCGTGGAGGACGGACGGGTCTTTACCCACTGTATGCCTGATCCACAGCCCATAGTGTGGCGATTTGTGTAAGACTATAAATACTCTCTACCTCCCAAGGTAGAGAGTTGGAGCTCATAATAATATCTTTCACTTTCTCTCACTAAGCTCCCTAAACCTCTAACTTTCTCTCTCTAGAATTCCATCTATATGCTACTTTGTGTTATGGTTTGATGTGTATGTGAAAAGCTAATATCTAACACAAGTGTAGGGATATTTGATAAGGTTTTAAAATGTACCTTTTTGACGGGTCGTTTAAGCCTTTATTTGATTACTTTTGTATCCGTTATTACTTAATATCGTTCCTTTTCACTTTTTAGGTATCTTGAAGGCAAAATGCTGGAATGACACTTATTCGGATGAAAAGGCGCGAATATACGAAGAAAATGGCCAAATTCAAGATTTGAGACACTCAGGCTGCTGGAACTGAAGGTGACGGCGTCAGGTGTTATCTGCGACGCCGTCAGACAACTTTTGTGACGGCTCAGTAGCCAAATTGCTCATTTACAAGTGACGGCTTCAGGTTTTAAAAGAGTAGGGCGTCGCAATTCAGACGCCCTAGATTTGATCCAGACGGCGTCAGAAGATGAAGCCGACGGCATCACGGGTATAAGGTGACGTCGTCACAAGCTGCAACATGCGCGCGAAGTAGCTGATATTGTTTTGGACATAACTTTTGCATACGAACTCGGATTTAAGTGATTCAAAAGCCCACGCGATCGGAACGAGAAAATCTGCAGTTTGGTGAAAAAATGGCCGTGACGCCGTCACTCTATAGGTGTGACGCCGTCACTCTTTGCCGACAGAAAATCTGCCTATAAATATAACATTATAACTTCACTTTTTGTAAGCCCTAAACCCTAAGTCCGATTCTGGGGTTTAGGTAGGTGTTTTTCCAGCAACTTAAAGGGTTTCAAATACTCTATAAACATCGTGTAATGGTTTGTTTGTTAATCCAATCCTATGGTATATCTTCAATTATGATTGTTGCTTGCTCTTCATTAATTATGCTTGGATAATTCACCTAGTGTTTGCTTATGATTGTATGAAACTTGTATGCAATTAATTAGATCTTATTGATTTCTTAGTGATGCTTGTGTCTATCTTCATCATTAGGGATGTGACAATTTCAATGAGTCTAATTGGTTTAGTTTATAATTCTTGCATCCTACTGTCTCTTGTTTGATTGGTTGTCTCTTATCTTAATTGTAATTGGCTTAGGAGTGCGACTAGGATATCGTTGTGTTTAATACTTGACAAATCTTTGATAGTTTATGAATGACTTAGTGGATTTCGTTTACTAAACCCAAAGATAACCTCAAAGTTAGTTTATGAATGACTTAGTGGATTTCGTTTACTACACTTAAAGGTGACTTCAAAGAGTTAGGGAATGCACACCTTACGACCTTAGAAAACACAACGCGTTAAGAATAAGGACGTGACAATTCAACCATCAATAGGACGTGACAATTCAGTAGGTAGAATTGGATAGCTAGCAAGGAGTAATACATCATAAGTAGATACGCTTCACGTTCCTGGTAGACCCATAATTTAGTTAGTATCTTTTGGGATAGTTGACTAGCAACTAATTCCACCCTCCCCTCCAAAACCGAGATTCATAAAATATAAAAATACAAAAATAATCATCCCTCACCTTTAGACTTAAATCGACATACACTTCAGCCTAACGACACTATTCCCCTAGAGAACGATATCAATACCCGTGGCTTACCCTAATACTACACTACAGCGATTAGGTTCACTGCCTAGGGTGTTATAAAACTTGCTCGACGAAAAGGAAGTTCCTTTGACCCTGAACGACGCGTGTAGCGTTATCAGTAAGGCGGTGGAATCGACTAGGCATATTTTCTTCACATGCCATATTGCTAGAGAAATTTTGTGTAAGATCTCTGGTTGGTGGGATGTTACATATACGGAGGTGTCTTCTTACGAAGAGTGGTTGGATTGGATTTTCAATCTTCGCCTTTCGAATAAGTATAAGCATATTTTCGAAGAAGTTTGTTATGTGATGCGGTGGCATATACGGAGTTTCTGTAATAAAAGTATCTTTGGTTCGGAGTCTCCTTCAAAGGCGGTCATTTTTGAAGATGTGGTGTCTCGCTCTTTTTATTGATGTCGTTATAGATGTAAAGTCTCTTTTAGTTGGATTGAGTGGCTTAAAAAACCCTCATCTTGTAACTTTGTAATATTTTAGCTCCTTGCTAGTTTTTCTAATAATATTCGCCGTTCCAAAAAAAAACAAAAAAAACTATCACGATGTTAGTTTATAGTTGGTTAATAAAACTAACAACAAAACCATCTACCCATCTAGATTTGAACAAAAATAACAAAGACACTTAAACCAACCACAAAATCACTTACCAAAACCACCTAGCACCATAACAACTGAGAGAGGTTGGTTATGGTGGCGGCAATTTTAGCGGCAACGAAGAAGGGTTTGTGGAGTAAGTTTCTGATGTACAGGCAATTTAGAAAGAAGAAGATAGGTTAGTGTGATTTTCTTTTTGTTAATGTTTAAGTTTAGATTTGGCTTATATACAATTAGTTTATGGTGGAATAAAGGAGTACACGAATAGAATCAGTTCAAAAATTGAAACTGGTATCATTTATAATTGTGAAACGCATTTTGAAGAAGAAGACAAGTGTGAGTTTAATATTTGACAAAAATAGTGACCGTGAATTGATATGGAGCGTATTGAGGAAGATTGCTTCAACAACATTTATCACATACAACTTTTCAAGTCAACTTTTCCTGTATACATATTGTAGTATTGGGTATCATGTGTAACCATAGTTGAAACTTGAAAGCACGATGAAAATATATATCATAAAAGAAAAAACCATAACAAACATTTAAAAAAAATTAAGAGTAGATATCACCAATTCACGAACGGGATTGAAACACGTGTTTGACACGGTTCCCTTAAAACAGAAGAGCAACATCGTGAAGATGATCCAGAAGAGCAACATCGTAAAAATGATCTGGTACGAACGCATGAAGAAGAGTGGATATACAATGAAACAAATCATCGAAGTCTTAAAACCGATTTAGTGTTTGCTCGTTGAACAAATGGACAATAATTTATCATTTATTTTGAATTTTTATTGTAATGTTTTTAATTTTATTTGAATTATTATGTAATATTAAATGTTTTTAATATTATTAATGACGTTTTAATTTTATTGTTAAAAAAATAAAAATTAAAAAAAAATGAAGAAGTAAGTTGCCTTATTACACCAAGTAGGTCTTGGTCGCTGAAGTAGTTTAAGAGAGAGAAAGTTGAGGTGGTAGGGTAAATGAAAGTAGTCTAAGGTTCTTATTACACCCAGACTAAAGTATTAATATTTTGACATTTGTCATGATTTTGAGACTTAAGGAGTGTTTGGGGTTGCGATTTCAGAACGCAAAAAATCTTAAATGAGTGTTTTGATCAATGTTTTAAAAACCGGGTTTATAATAGACCCGGTCACCGGGTCAACCGGTTCGACCGTCGAGTCAACCCAGTTTTTCATTAAAATATATATATAAAAAATAACCGGGTCAACCGGTTCGACCGTCGGGTCAACCCGGTTCAACCACCGGGTCAACCCGGTTTTTATAAAAAAAAATGAAAAAAACCAAACCCGGCCGGGTTTCGAGAACCGGGTTGACCCGGGTTACTCAAAACCCGGCGGGTCTCACCGGTTAACCCGGTTTTAGAAACCCGGATTATTTTGACCCCTTTTTTTGCCCGGAACCAGTCTAACCGGTTAACCTGACCGAGTCGACCCGGGTTTCAAAACATTGGTTTTGATAACAAAAGTAGAAAAGCATGAGTGCTCCTAAAAGTGGTTTTGGAAAGTTGGGTGCATATGCACTTTTTGAAAACGTGTTTTTAAAAAAGAATTGATTAGTTGTCAAATAGTACCAATACACTTATATAATATACTAGCAGGGTACCCGCGCATTACAACGACGGGCGCAATACAATTAAAATATTCAGCGAAATTTTTTTTAAATCTATATTTTATAATACAATAGATATACGGACGACAATAATTTTAGTTTTGAATACTGTTATGCAATAACAAAATTTTCATATAAAAATTGTAGATTATCCATGTGATGTGGTGATAATAATGAGTTGGTAGTAGGTATATTGTAAAGGTATGAGATAAAAGTAGTTGATAATAGCCCGTAGTAATAAGTTATCATTAAATAATAGTAAAACAATAGCGACTTTTAAAAATCACTTACATTATACTAAGAAAATTTAGTTCTCAAAAATAATGTTTGTTAAATTTGTCCCACATAGATGGATGATACAAGTAAAAGATTACTTATAAAGATAAAGTAAAAATAAATATTCAATAAATCATGTGAGTTACTTTAAAAAGTATAATTATTAATATTCATATATATATATATATATACACACTACTTATAATGGAGGAAGACACTTCCCTCCTATTTATTATTTTAAGATTACCATAAATAGAATTTTAAGCAAATAAAACTAAAAACACAATACTCATATAATACAATTAATACACTATTAAAAACATCTCTTCATTCAAACATACAACTTTTTAACCTAAAAGTACATGTTGGGTTCAGTAAATACCCAAACCCCTTAATCTAGGATTTGAATAGAAAATAACCCAAGTGTTTAATCCCTTAAACACAAACAGGTCACTGAGTGAATAGTCTCTCAGTGAGTCGTCTTCAGGAAACTCAGTATGAGGCGAAGAAGAAGTCTCTCCACTCAGTAAGGCGGAACTTAAAGGGTGAAGACTGAGTCAAGAAGAAGATGATGGATTCAGTGAGTAATGACAATAACTCACTGAATCCCTAAGATTCCTCTCCAACTTCTTACACTGAAGACAAACTGAAGTAGAAGACTGAAGGATGTAAAGACTGAAGAAAGAGCGGGACAAGGCGGGAAAGGTTGAATCAGATAAGACGAAGTCCTTATCAACCAAAGTCAACTTTCCCTGAATGGCAAAAGATCAGGCTCAGTGTCATCACTGAACTTAGGAAAGTAGTCTTGTCTCTTACCTAGAATAGTCTTTGTAAACAGAGACAAAATACATCAGTATTTTGTCTTCTGTATGATGTCAGTTTGTCACTTAGGAAAGAGTCAAATATCATACATGTATAAATAGCATAAGAGATGGAGTGAAAAGGTTAAGCTTGTGAATTGTAAAAAAACACACATACACGCAAGCCATCTTTTCACTCCTCCAAATACAACTTAGTTCCTGAGATAGCTCAGTGAGCTCTAAGAGTTGTGCTCAGACTTAGCCTGAGCTTAGAGAGGAGTTACCCAACTTTGTCATTTCAATCCCAAGTACTATTCCGCAAGTACTTGGGTAACGTATTCTTTGTTGATTTATTTCTAATGAGAATATTATGTTGAAAATTACTTGGTGTGTTTTCTTATGTTAATTTCAGTCATTGTTCACTATTTACTTGTTTTATATATTTAAACTGTTTTAAACGTTAGTGAACGGAGAACAACAAGTGGTATCAGAGACAGGCTAATTATAAAACTCGTTTTTTTTAGGCCGCTCTAAAAGTTTTTAAATTAGGATCCTAAATGCTGAAATTGATGTACCCCAACTAGTCGATAAAAAGGGTGGAGCTTATTCAGCTGTTGCCCCTAGACTTGAAGTTGGCAAATTCAACAAATGGAAAAAGCGAATGCTTTGCTATTTGATTGGGATGGAACCTTATTATATCAAGTGTATAAATGAAGGTCCATTTGTCCCAAAGACTGCTGAAGGGTTGCCCAAACCTGAAGCTCAGTGGACCCAGGATGAAAGGAGAGTGGTCAACCAGGACCAAAGACTTAAAAGTATCATAATATCTTGTCTTCCTGACGATATCATGGAGTCTGTTATAAGCTGTAGTACAGCTAAACAAACTTGGGATGACCTGGTTCATAGTCATGAAGGACCATCTGATACCAAGGAAAACAGGATAATGGACCTGAAACTTGAGTATAACACCTTCAAGGCTAAGGACTCATAAACTCTCTCTCAAACTTGCACCAGGTACAAAACTCTTTTAAATGAATTGTCAAACGATGGTGTTAAGTTGTCCAAACATGAAATCAATGTTGGTTTTGTCAACAGTCTCCCTGAGAAGTGGTTGAATTTCTCTTAGGGACTTAGGAATGCTAATCATATCCAAAATCTTGAGCTTCCTGAAATTTATGGGAAATTTGTCTATGAGGAAAATCTCATCAACAGACGATACCCTGACTTAAAGAAGTCTCAGGAAGTCAAGAAGTCCCTGACCACCACCTCATCACCAATATCAACTGCCTTCTATTCTAACAATGTTGTTCAAGATTTTCAGGAAAATTCAGATGATGAGCTTGATGAGAGATCAAGTGAGGAGTACCTAAATGACCTGAACACTGAATTTCAGGAAAGGGCACTCCTTGCTAACTTTCGAAGGTTTATAAAAAGAAACAAAAGTTTTTCGAATGCCAAATCAAATGAGGACACTGAATGCTTTAATTGTCACAAAAGAGGTCATTTTGCAAAAGACTGTTTTTCAAAAACAATCTCTGAACCCTCTTATAAACCATCAGGGTCAAATCAGTCCTCAGGCTTTAGCAAATTTCAACCAAAAATCTATCAGTCTCATCAAAATTTTCAAAATAAATCTGATCAAAACAAAACTGTTGATTTTGAAGCTAAGTACAAGAAAGTCAAAGCTAAGCTTGCATTGCTCGAGGCCAGTCCCTCATAAACAACAGAAAGTGTTCAATCTGTGCAGGGTAAAAACAAAGGCCTTGTTGCTGAGACCTTCGACTGGGATGAAGAGCCAGTGTCATCAGATGATGAAATGGTTCATGTCAGTGCACTGATGGCCCTCTCAGAAGAGGACAAGCTAGCAGTTGGAAAGAATCATGCCAGAAACGGGGAATGGGTCAACATCACTATGAAGAAGGTAAACATCTTACTATCTATGGATGATGACTCTGATTGGCAGTCTTATATGAATTATCTTAATGTTGACCTTAAGTTCGTAGAAGAGCAAAGATTAAATCTCTTTTCAAAATACAACAAGTTAAGTTTTGAATTAAACAAGTGTAGAGATGAACTGCTTATTTTAAAACAAGCCAAGCTTGAGGCTGTCACCTTGCGAATTCAAAACACTGAACTAGTTAAGAGAAATCAGGCTCTTCAAGATAGGAACAAGATATTTTTGATAGTTGGACTGCTAAGAATCCCAGGGTCTTTGATGTTGTGGGTGCCCCCAGTAGCAAAAAGAGAGTCATAGGTGAAGATCATCTCCCTGACTCTCGCAACAAAGACCAATGTTCAAAATCATTTGTGTCTGGTGGTATGATTACCAACATGTTGACATCTCCAAATTCCAGTGATTGGATTGAACGGGTTAATCCTGAGAGTAAGCTTCCAAATTTCGATTATGGAAGGATTCTAGAGCCTGAAAGTCAAGCTCTAAAGAGCATGCTTGGACTCCCTGATGTGCCCAGTAGTACTGATCATATCTCTGAGTCAGAAGCAGAATCTCAAGTACCGCTTCCACCACTGAAACCTCTTCAGGGTGCTGCTCCAAGCTCTGAGCTTACTCCACTACAATTCAATCCTCATTCACCAAAAGACAGGTCTGGACTTGGTAGAACCATCCTACAAAGACAAGCAAAACTTATCCAACAAGAGTCTACTCCTACTGAGACTTCAACATCCTCTGTCCCCACTGAAGCTGACCAAATTCAGCAACTGACTGAACTTGTGAGGAAGCTTACTGAAAAAATGGAATCCATTGAAAAGGTCCCTGAACCAATCAAGGAGACAAAGTCAGCTTCCTCCAGTTCCTCAAAGTCTAAGTCAACCTCCAAAAACAAACATAAATGTGAGCTGTGTCATTACACCAGCCATACCACTGACAACTGCTATAGAATCCTTTTTTGCATGATCTGCAAAAAGGATGATCACAGGACAGCAGATCATCTACAGTATGTCAGTCAAGCAAACTATACCAAAGTTGGTCATCAGTATGCTTCATCCTCCAAAACTGCTCCAAAGAATAGAGCAAAACCTTTTCCTCTGTGCCCTCACTGTGGGTTTAATGATCATCATCAGGATGATTATCTCATGAATACATGCTGTGATATATGCGGTAATCCAGCTCATGAGACATCCCAACATGACAGTATCATTCATGCAAGGAGAAATTCCAAACAACCCAGAGTCACTGAGTCATCCTCAGCCTCTAAATGCAAAACCTGTGATAGCACCATGCACACAACCACTGACCATGAGTCGATTGCAAATTTCAAAGAGACCTTGAGATCCAAGCCCACTAGTAAGTGGATCACGAAGAGAAACTAATTCAGTTTACTACTTGTGCAGAGACATGCCAGGGAGCCTATTTGGCATCTAGACAGTGGATGCTCAAGAAGCATGACTGGTGTGAAGGAATATCTGCACAAGTATGTAAAGGAACCAGGACCCAAGGTAGTATTTGGTGATAACTCATCATGTCACACTGAAGGTTATGGTTCAGTAAACTGCAATGGAATAGTTTTCTCTAGAATAGCCTATGTCAATGGTCTCAAATACAATCTCATCAGTGTCAGTCAACTATGTGATGCTAAATACATTGTACAATTCAATGATAAACAAGGTACCATTTTCAATGCCAACAAGGAAGTTGTGTTGATAGCTCCTAGGAGAGATGATGTTTATGTGCTAGACATGTCAACACTCTCCCAAGATGGAACGTGTCTCTTTGCTAAAGCCACTGAAACTATCAATTGGCTGTGGCATAAGAGACTCTCACACTTAAACTTCAAAAACCTCAACAACTTGGCAAAACAAAACAAGGTCCTTGGCTTACCATCACTGGTTTTTGCAAAAGACAAACCATGCTCTGCCTGTGAAAAGGGTAAACACCACAGAGCATCATTCAAAACCAAACAAAATTTCTCCATCAAAAGCTGCCTTCACCTCCTGCATATGGATCTCTTTGGACCTGTCAGTCCCAGATCAATCCAGCATGAGAAGTATACACTTGTCATTGTTGATGAGCTCTCAAGATACACTTGGGTATACTTTCTTTCCAAAAAGAGTCAGGCAGCTGATACAATAATGTCATTCATCAGGAAGATTGAAAACCAGAATGACATTACAGTTAAACAAATCAGAACTGACAATGGCACTGAGTTCAGAAATCAAGAACTTGAGAGTTTCTGTGATGAAAAAGGAATTTCTCAAAATTTCTCATCTCCTTATACCCCTGAACAAAATGGGGTTGCTGAAAGGAAAAACAGAACTCTCATTGAGGCTGCTAGAACTATGTTAAATGGCTCAGCCCTCTCAAAACATTTCTAGAATGAAGCAGTCAAACCTGCCTGTTACACTCAAAACAGGTCAATCGTTGTCAAAAGACATAATAAAACCCCATATGAGATCTTCAAAGGAAGACTTCCTGACATCAGCTATTTTCATGTGTTTGGATGTCCTGTGTTCATTCACAACCACAAGGATCATCTAGGCAAGTTTGATGCAAAAGCTGATGATGGATACTTTTTAGGCTACTCACTGATCTCCAAAGCCTTCAGGGTTTTTAACACAAGGAGACAACAAGTTGAGGAAACCTTTCATGTCACCTTTGATGAAAGTGCTGAAAGCATCAGGTTCACCAACACCTCAGTGGAGGAAATAGGAATTGATAACTCATCAAGATATCCTCCTGATGAGTACAACACTGAACTCAATTCCTCATATCAAGCTGATGCTGACATCTCATATTATGTCTTACCTCACAACCTACCCCAACCAACCATCAATGAGTTCATTGAAAATCAGTCTGTTCCTGCTGGGATAAGTAACAATGATCCAAATGATCAGGAACCTGTAACTCATGATCCTCAACCTGATCAAGACATCTCTACAGATGTTCTAAATGATTCTGTGGCCCTTACACCTGAAATCACATCTGAACTCCCAGTGACATCTTCAAGCTCAGATCCCAGACCACAAAGTAAGTGGACAAGATCTCAGGACATTGAGCTTGTAAACATCATTGGTGAACCCACTGAGGGCATGCTCACTAGAAGCATGGCTGCTAGTCTAACTGCAGCTTCAGCCAATGAATGTCTATATGCTGATTACCTATCAGACATAGAACCCAAAAGTGTCACTGAAGCTCTAAAATACCCAAGCTGGGTTCAGGCTATGCAAGAAGAATTGCAACAGTTTGATAAAAACAAAGTCATGACCTTGATCAAATGTCCTCAGGATGTAGTAGTCATAGGAATGAAGTGGGTTTTCAGAAACAAAACTGATGAAAACGGCACTGTTATTAAAAACAAAGCCAGACTTGTAGCCAAAGGTTACAGTCAACAAGAAGGCATTGACTATGATGAGACATTTGCTCCTGTTGCAAGAATGGAAGCCATCAGGATCTTCCTTGCATATGCAACATACATGAACTTCAGGGTCTACCAAATGGATGTTAAAAGTGCATTCTTAAATGGTGATCTCAAGGAAGATGTGTATGTTCAGCAACCTCCAGGCTTTGAGAGTAGTGAATTCCCTGACTATGTCTGCAAGCTTGACAAAGCCCTTTATGGACTTAAACAAGCTCCCAGGGCATGGTATGAAACTCTCTCAGCATTCTTGATACAAAACAAGTTTGTCAGAGGAAAGATAGACAACACACTGTTTGTCTATAGAACCCAACAGGATGTGATACTAGTCCAAGTGTATGTTGATGACATCATCTTTGGCTCAACAAACTACAAACTTTGCAAACAGTTTGAAAAACTAATGACAAAGAAGTTTGAAATGAGCATGATGGGGGAACTTACTTACTTTCTTGGACTACAAATCAGGCAAGCTGATAAAGGAATATCCATCAGTCAAGAGAAATACACCAGAAATCTCTTGAAGAAATATGAGATATTTGACTATGCCTCAGTGAAGACACCAATGGTCCCACCTAACAACCTTGGACCTGATCTCACTGGCAAATCAGTCAATCAAACTCATTTCAGAGGGATTGTTGGCTCACTGATGTATCTAACCGCTACTAGACCAGACATACAATTTTCAGTTTGTTTAATAGCAAGATATCAGTCCAATCCCAAAGAATCTCACCTCACTGCGGCCAAAAGAATACTCAGGTACCTGAAGGGAACCCCAAGCCTTGGACTCTATTATCCAAAATGCTCAGGGTTTGATCTCAAAGGTTACTCTGATTCTGATTATGCTGGCTGTAACATGGACAGAAAAAGTACCTCAGGGTCCTGTCAATTTCTTGGAGGAAAACTTGTCTGTTGGAGTGCAAAGAAGCAACAATCAGTGGCTATGTCCTCAGCTGAAGCTGAATATGTAGCTGCAGCAGGATGTTGTGCCAATGTATTATGGATGAAAAGTCAACTCAGTGACTATGACATCCATTACAAAATGGTGCCCATCTTCTGTGATAACACAAGTGCAATTGCAATCTCCAACAACCCTGTCCTCCACCAAAGAACCAAACACATTGATATCAGATATCACTTCATCAGGGATCACATAATGAAAGGAGACATAGAACTTCATTTCATCCCTACTGAATACCAACTGGCTGATATCTTCACCAAACCCTTGGATGAACCTACCTTCAGGAGACTGAAAGCTGAATTGGGAATGCTTGACATTGAAAGTCAAGTATCTGAAAATCAATCTCAGTAAGTTCTCTGAAATGGTTCATCCTCCCTGAACAACCAAAATAAACCTCTCACTGAATGAGTAAGACTCATTCAAGGTCCCTGACACTTGACAAAGAGCATTGAATGAGTAACTAAATGATCCAAGTATCAGTTACTTTAATGTCCTAGGTTGGTAACTATGCCAATTTAATAAAGGAATATATGTCTCTTTGTCTTACTGTCATCCCACTTGGCATTTAATGCCTCTCACAAAAATATCAAATTTATATTTTATCTCTGCAAAAGTGCACTTTCAATGTGCACTGCAACTGTTCCCTTGAAAAACGGGATTTTACTGCGGGTAATGGAGTGGTAGCATTAAATGTGGAAATTCAAACGTCTTTCAAAAACCGACTCTTAATATTCCCATTTGTGCACAAAACACCCCTCTTATCACTCTATAAATACCCTCTTCCAACACAAACAAACACACACAAATCTTTTCTACAACTAAACTCTGTCAAAATCATTTCAAAAATTCAAAAACATTTGTGTGTGCCCAAAAACTCAAAACCTCTTTTGAAAAACCCTTCTTGTAAACATTTACAAAAGTTTTTCATCACATACTCGAAGAGATCTAAACACTTTGATTGTTCTAGTCAAAACATTTTTTAAAACCCTAAAATCTTCGTTAATGGAAATGGCTAGAACACAGTCTCTTCAGTTTGCTTCTCAGTGGGTAGGGGATCTTACTAACGTTGAATTCAAAACAAATAATGTCATAGGAAATTTTGAATATCCTGAAAATGTCCCATCCTATAAAGACATTATAAAATTTTTATTCAACTGCCCACTTAAAACGGCCTTTGTAAAATGTCCCTCAGTAGTGTACCCAAACTACCTCAGGGAGTTTTGGGCTACTGCTAGAGCCTTTGACCCGACACCTTCCACTGATGAGAATAACCTTAGACCTCTCAGGGAGTATCTCATCAGGTTCAGTCTAAATGGGGGGAAACAATACACCCTGGATTACAAAACGTTTTGCACTACAACAGGGTTAGATTACAACAAAGGCACTTATGTCGCCCATCCTGAACCCTCCACAGTGAAGGATGGGTTAAAACAAATCGTTTTAGATCCAACTTTTTTGGACAAGACCCCAGTCACTAAAAGCTCATTCCCCGTGGCTTGGAGGATCCTCTTCACTTTTGTGATTCAGGTCCTCGGCGGGAACCACTCATCCACTGAACAAGTTAACTCTATTCAGTTGATGATGGCATACTGCTTGATGAATGGGGTCACTGTCGACATAGGGGAGATCATTTACAGTGATCTCGTAACGAAGCTACAGAGCAAAACTAGGACGAAGTACGTTTCGTATCCTAGGTTTGTCTCTTGTGCTCTGCAATCGTTACTGGGTTCAAATTATACTCAGGATGAAAAATTTGGAAATTTACCTGGCATCCTGAGCCCATCAAATTTTCAAAAGGACCCATCCCTCGTCACTCCCATTGAATTGATGGCCCACATGATTGCTGTAAACAATCAAAGTGGATCAGTGTCTCCAAACCCTGCTCCTAAAAAGAAAAAGGGGAAGTCTCAGACTGGGACTAAGACTAAACCAAAGTCTCAGGGCCCTGAGGCTTCAGGAGCACAGCCTAAGAGGCACAAAAAGCCCTTGACCAAAAAAACACCCACTGACCAGGCAACAACCACCCCAGTGACAACGAAGGACACTGATACATCACAGTCAGTGCCCTTGGTCACACCTACTACTCCCCAAGATCCAGAAGGACAAATACAACCCGCTGGTAGGGGAGCGCCTTCCACAACGCCCAGTGATGACATTAGCAAATCCAAGCCTTTGTCTGAGGGCACACTGATCTCTCCCAAAGACTCAGAGGGAATCGAACAACCCGCTGATAGGGATACAACTATCACTGACTCTGCTAAAGGCACTGGGAAACGCCCACCAGTGTCTTAGGGGTCACTAGGGGACAAAGACTCGGATGGAAAGGAACAACCCGCCGATACGGAACCCACAACCAATCCTGACTCCAGCGAAGACACTGGGAAACGCCCACCAGTGTCCGAGGGGTCAACGGGGGACAAAGACTCAGAGGGAAACATACCACCCGCTGATATGGAACCCATCACCAACCCCTGGTTAACTGTTGCTGATGTCACTGGGATATTATTCTCTGAAGATGAACTTGCTGAGACTGATGATGAAATCTTATCAGCTGGAGAAGAAATGGACGTTGAGGTTCAAGCTGAACAAGAGCCTCAGCCTGATCCACAGGAGCATACTAAATCACCAGTCAAGCCTGCAAATGATGACTCCTCTTCATCCACTGATGAATTTGAAAGATTTGATAATGTTCTCCCACTCACTGAAAGACAGCTCGTTCAGTGGATCACCAAAGCTTCAAGAAGGTTATATTCTGGGGTCACTGACACATTGTGGGAGCAACACACTGAGGCTGCTGCGAGTTATGCTGATCTAAAGGCTGAAGTACATGGCTTTGATGAAAATGTTCATGAGCATAGGGATCTGATGTATGACAACATTCACCGACTGGATGAAAACATGGCTAAATTCCTCAGGCATCTTCAGGGTGTAGGTACCACGATAGATGAAATCAGGGAGTTTGTCAAAGAAGACCCAGCACTCAACTCTAAAGTGCTGGAGGCTACTGAGGAGCACTTGAAACAATCCTCCAACCTCACTGAACTGCTCAATATGCTCAAGTCTGCAAATGTTCAGGGTCTTCCATCCTCAGTCCAGTCTCTTCAAAATACATTGGACTCTCTAAATACGCAGGTGGCTACCTTAGCTCAGGCATCCTCTTCTCTGGCCTGGAATCTTGGGCCCAGAATGACTGCCCTGGAGGTTTCTCAGGCTAATTTGGAAACTAAAGTCACTGGTATTCAATCTGACACTTCAGACATCAAGGCTATGATCTCAGAAATTTATCAGGCCTTCAAGGGTCAAGCTGCTCAGCCCTCTTCAGCACCCACTCCAACTCTTGCCCTCACTGAGGCTCCGACAAGAGTTGAGGGGGAGAATATTGCTGAAGACACTCTTTCTCACACTGAGGGGGAGCCAACACCAACAGTATCAGTGGCTCAAATCTCATCATCCCCACCAGTCTCAGCAACACCTATCTCATCAATCCCACCAACTACATCATCAACAACAACACTGACAGTAATCACTCCAATAACAACAACACCACTACCCCTGGTAGCAACTTCATCTTCCTCAGGCCAGGACAAAGGAAAAGGCAAGATGGCAACTTCTGAGCCTGAGAAGATTCCCTATAAAATCGGCGACACTGAATACCTGCTCACACCACAACAGCTAAGTAAACACCTTGCTAATGAAGAAAAACGGTTGAAACAAGCTGAGGAAGAGAAAAGGAACAGAAAAGCACTGGAAAAGGTTGTCGCCGAAGAAGCTGAAAATATGGGATTAGATCCAAGCAAACTTCAAAAGGGTCAGGCAGGGCAAAAGTTCAAGGAAGCTCAGGCGGCTCAGATGGCTGCAATGAAAAAGCAGCTGGAAGAAAAGAAGAAGAAAATTGAAGCTCTCAGGCAAAGCAGGATTGACGAGTACAACTGGACAATGACAAGCCGAAGGCTTCCTGAAAGAATCACAGATGTCAGAATCATCCCCAATACCAAACTACTGGCCATGAACGTCTATAGAGGGGTTGATAAAAGACACTTCGAGGTCCATGATCCCCTCAAATTCACTGACTTTGGGATCACTGAACTTGATGAGCTTGGTCCAATCATTGAAAAGAAGAAGAATGCGGTGGTTAAGGACCTGATGAAAATGCTCAGTAAAAGATATGAAAGACTGAGAGATTGTCCAGCCCAACTGGGAATTCAGGCCGCCTTAACTGCACCTCAAGGATCTCAACCACAATCATCCACTGGCAAAAGGAAGAGAGTTGAGTTCCAACCTGAGATTAAAGTGCCTGGACTGGAGTGTAACAGGGAGCTGCTTGAAGGGGTTAAATTTGTAAACTGTCTAGTGATAGAGAAGCCTGAAAGAGGGCTATTCCACATTGATGTCTATGGAAACCCTGCTTTTCAAAGATGGAGTGATATTGATCAGGCTGGTGTGGCTGCAATGCTGAGCTACATACCAGTGGCCTCTCAAATTCAAACCCCAGCAAACATCAGGTTCTGCCAAGACCTGAATGCCAAGATAAGAGACCATCCTGACAGAGAAACACTCATCACCAAGAAGGTCAAGCTTGAAGCATTGGGAATCCATCTGGATTGACATCATTTTGTTTTATCTTTTGTACTAGTGATAGGAACTATGTAATCTGATCAATAAACGATGTATGTTTTATTCATTTACTCAGTGTTCCTTATTGTATTCATTAGTACATTCAGTGTAAGAAGAAGCCTCTTGCTCACTTACACTGATCAACTACTTAGGCTATTTGTATATCCAAATAGGGGGAGACTATTGGGTTCAGTAAATACCCAAACCCCTTAATCTAGGATTTGAATAGAAAATAGCCCAAGTGTTTAATCCCTTAAACACAAACAGGTCACTGAGTGAATAGTCTCTCAGTGAGTCGTCTTCAGGAAACTCAGTATGAGGCGAAGAAGAAGTCTCTCTACTCAGTAAGGCGGAACTTAAAGGGTGAAGACTGAGTCAAGAAGAAGATGATGGATTCAGTGAGTAATGACAATAACTCACTGAATCCCTAAGATTCCTCTCCAACTTCTTACACTGAAGACAAACTGAAGTAGAAGACTGAAGGATGTAAAGACTGAAGAAAGAGCGGGACAAGGCGGGAAAGGTTGAATCAGATAAGACGAAGTCCTTATCAACCAAAGTCAACTTTCCCTGAATGGCAAAAGATCAGGCTCAGTGTCATCACAGAACTTAGGAAAGTAGTTTTGTCTCTTACCTAGAATAGTCTTTGTAAACAGAGACAAAATACATCAGTATTTTGTCTTCTGTATGATGTCAGTTTGTCACTTAGGAAAGAGTCAAATATCATACATGTATAAATAGCATAAGAGATGGAGTGAAAAGGTTAAGCTTGTGAATTGTAAAAAAACACACATACACGCAAGCCATCTTTTCACTCCTCCAAATACAACTTAGTTCCTGAGATAGCTCAGTGAGCTCTAAGAGTTGTGCTCAGACTTAGCCTGAGCTTAGAGAGGAGTTACCCAACTTTGTCATTTCAATCCCAAGTACTATTCCGCAAGTACTTGGGTAACGTATTCTTTGTTGATTTATTTCTAATGAGAATATTATGTTGAAAATTACTTGGTGTGTTTTCTTATGTTAATTTCAGTCATTGTTCACTATTAACTTGTTTTATATATTTAAACTGTTTTAAACGTTAGTGAACGGGGAACAACAGTACAATATAATTAAGCTTCTACACATGTGTGAATAAACTAAAAATAGATTTTTAAGCAAATACAAGTAAATAAGCATAATTTACAAGTATTTAAAGCGAAAATAAAACTAAAAAACATTATTCAACACATACAATTAATACACTATTAAAAACACCCATTCACCAAAATATACAACCATTTAACCATAATGTACCAATCTAATTAAGCTATCAAAACATAAATATGAAATCCAGCGGTTAAAAGAAATAACATTTGTTCGCCCAAAGATTTAGTCACAGGGTACCCGTCGCCGCATCGCGCGGGTACCCTGCTAGTGTATATATATAAGGAAAATGATTGAGATGCCTAATTCATGTGACTAATTTCATGCCTAATCTATTCATTTAGTGACACATGTATTCCACTTATTCTCACTCCTCTTATTTACCATTGATTTTGCCATGTGTTCCAAGATCCTTGTTAGGCATCAAATTAGTCACATGAATTAGTCATGTCAATCACTACTCAATATATAATTAGCACTTAGCAGTTAGCACTTTGCATCTTTGCATCCATTGCTTTGAAAAAATCGTCCGATTTTTATAAAACAAAGTTTTTAGTTTTTACGGTAAGTTTTATTAAAAAAATTCCAAAAGGCTCATATTTTGATTCTCGAGACACTCTTGCGATTTAATAATATTTTTTGAACATTTTATTATAGTATGCATTTTTTAACTATATTGATTTAACAACATCGTTTTCGGACGACTTTTATGGGCTAGCCGAACCGGTGGTGACTCCGGTTCCCGGCTGAACCCGTTGGCCCGGTCCGTTTTTTAAAACCATATGTACCATGAACTTGTTTACATATAAATTGCATGAAGATTTGTGTGTTTTATTAGTTTGTACAATATGTATAATAATAAGTATTTTTCGTATTAAGGGTGTTTTAAAAATAACATTTATTAGGTATTTATTGTTATGTACGTTTTTTTTCTTATATTAAATTACTTTGTATTTTTTTATTATGTTTTTTAAAAACATGTCTAACAAAGTGCTTTAAAGTGTTGCAACAAATGTTATTATAGATGTACTTATTAAAATTTGCCATTATTAGCAAGTGTTAGAATAATAATTTTTTAAGCCTTCCTTTTTAAGAATGTCTCAAATGCTTTATAATGTAGTATAGATTTCACTTTTTTCTCATAAACTCTCTGCTTTTACCTTCATTGATCGAATCAAATTTTTAACAAGCGACAATATTATTTTGGTTAATGATCATCGACGCCAACAGTTCTACACTCATGGATTTGCAATCGATGGCGAACTTCTTGGTCATAGACAATTGAAAATTGTTGAATTAATACGATGTCATTAGGATGTTGTGGTTAGAATAAATATAAGGATGATATCTGGTTTTTATTGGACCAAACTAGATTATTTTCATACATTTCTTTTAGACTAGATGAGTACTTGTGCATAGCAACGGTATTTTATAAAGGCAGATAGTTTTAGTCATAAGAAAAGGTTTATGGGTTATAAACAAAAAAATAATAAAAGTTTGAGGATTTAGGGATTAAACATAATGTTTTGAAACCCGGTTCGACCCGGGTGGTTCATCCGGGTGAACCGTTTCAGTCGAAAAATGAGTCAATTTAAACCGGGTCAACCCGAAGGGTTGGGTCGGAAAAACATGTCCAATTAAACCGGGTTAAGTTTATGGGTTATAAACGAAAAATAATAAAAGTTTGAGAATTTGGGGATTAAACATAATGCTTTGAAACCTAGTTCGACCCGGGTGGTTCAACAGGTTGAACGGGTCGAACCGTTCCGGTCAAAAAATGTCAATTTAAATCGGGTCAACCCGACATGTTGGGTCGAAAAAACGGGTCAAATTAAACCAGGTCAACCCGGTTTTCAATGTGTATTAATAGTTTCTTTTGAAACATATGTGTATTAATAGCTGAAATTGCTTATAATTAATTGTTTCAACTAGGGGTGGAAACGAGCCGAGCCGAGCTCGAGCTCGTTAAATCTCGAGCCGAGCTCGAGCTCGGCTCGTTTATATATATAAAGCTCGAGCTCGGGCTCGAGCTCGTTTCGAGCCTTATACTTTGAGCTCGAGCTCGGCTCGTGAAAATTTTCACAAGCTCGAGCTCGGCTCGGGCTCGACTAATTTTATAATTTTTTGAGCTCGGCTCGTTAATTACATAAGGCTCGAGCTCGTTTACTACTTTTAAGCTCGTTTATACGTATAGACGATATATACACGTATATAATTCTAGGGCTCGTTTAGGCTCGCGAGCCTACTCGAGCTTTTTGTACAGAGCTCGGGCTCGAGCTCAATTATTAAATGAGCCCAAAATTAGGCTCGAGCTCGGGCTCGAGCTCGTGTAAGCTCGGCTCGTTCGAGCTTTTTACCGATCCGATCCCGAGCTTTTCACGAGCGGCTCAGCTCGTTTCCACCCCTAGTTTCAACATTTCTTATTTAATTTTTCAACATTTCACTTTTTGACTTTTTCATTTTGACGTTTCTGTTTTATAGATAGTATAGATATAGATAGATAAGATGGGTAAAGACAAAATACTTTTGAAGTAGATATAGAAAGTGTTTTAGTTACTCATATAAACATTTATGTGTTAGAAAAAAAATGTTCATTGTTAAATTTGCATAAGTAAAACTCAACACATATATAAAGATTAAGATTTTTTTTTTCTTTTTTTCTTTTTGTTAAAAAGATTGTCTTTTCTAGTCATTTTACATATTAATCTATCAAATAATTTGATTTGACAAACACTCAAAAAAGTAATTATCTGATTATTGCGATATGAAACAGCATAATCGAATACAAACATTATGTTGCAAAATCACGTTTTGTAACAACTGATTATCTGATTATCCGTTTTTAAAACACATAATCATTTTTAAATCAGCAATCCAAATATTCTTATCATTATTCATTCTATATAATACTTAATCCCCTAGGTCGGTTGATTTGAAAATAGTTTCTGACGTTCCGCTTGATTTTAAAATTGTTTCTAACGATAATAAAAATTTTAATGGGCTTATGAGTATACCAGGAATAGGCCCATTTTTTACCTCACGTTGGGCCGGGGAATAAAGGCCGTGACTCATATATGTCGTTTGGTTATCTTCGTGCCATCTGTTACCTTCTGGTCAGGGTTTGCAATTCTTCTAGATCTCATCACTCCAGTGGCTTCTTAGATCTGCATGCAGGTGTTTTTGATTGTTAGGTATGTCTTTTGTTGTTATAAACTTTACAAACTTTTGTGGATTATTCTGTTCATGTTCTTATGCGTTTTGTATTTGCTGACATGGTTTTTTTTGCATGAATAACATCAAATTTCACTCCAAAATTTGTGGAATACAATCTTTGCCACTTATATTTCTCTATTGTGTTTTCTAACTTTATATATCCTTTAAGTTTGAAAATTATGAAGATTAAAACTAGACCATGCAAAAGAGTTAACGTGATAGATGTAGCGACAAACGAATTGTCGTCAGATACAGTGCCTGTGGTATCAGATAGTTCACAAACTTGTGGCATGCTACATGTGCGCGATATAGATGTTAGTAATATGTCTGTCGGGGAGGAAACGACCCGTAAGCGGTCTTTTAATGGGATCTTTCAACCCAATGTTTCTGTGAGTAAGCGCTACAGGTATGCTACTACACATGATCATACTTTCGCGGTGGATAGTGACTGCTTCGGTGTGCCTGCTGTTGTTCCTGATAACAGTATTGAACGCCAACGTTCTCTGCACACGTCACCAGATGCCGGGGTAAAGAGAAAGTTCGCATTTACAGGTTCTGGAGCCGTTAAGGAGACTGACGGTCATTCTGTAGACCTGACAGGACATGTTGGGTTAAAGAGAAGGTTGGGGTTTGAAAATTTATTGGATGGTATACAGAACGGTAATCGAAATGTGGGTGATGGAAAAACCGTGGACGTCCGAACATCTGCTCCCATTATTATTGCAACAAGTTCCCGCTTTGTTCGTTCACCGGTTACTCATGTTGTGTCAGAAACCTTCAACAAGAGTTATGATATACCTCCCATACCTTCCATGTGGATTGGTGCTCCTAGCGGTGACTCTTTGGACGAAAGCTGTAATGTACGTTCTTTCGTGCATTCTTACCAGCCTTCGTTGCCTCCCGAAAAAGTTTTCACTGATGTGGATACTACAAAAGCCGACTGGCTAAGGGGTTTTCAACTTACAGGTATTGTGACTAACGTATTTTTATTTTTGCTATTCCTTTGAAATTTTTTTCACACATATGATGGAAATTGGTGATTCATATTGCAGGGCCTGTTCGCGCTCCAGTCATTCTTGATTTTCAGACAAACAGTATGCACTACGGTACACCAGTTTCTTCATCAAAAGTTTTAGCCGATAGAGTGTCAGCTTCCACATCAAGGAAACGGCGTAGACACGATACTGGCCAATCGGTTGTGCTCACCTTTGATAACGTCACCAACACCCGTTGTGATACCTCTACTCAAATTGATACAACATCTGTACAAGTGAGTGCTGAAGGTTTATGTCAGGGTATGTTTAGATGTGACTCGATTTTTTTTTATTCACAATAACAACAACTGTCGGTATGAATGCTAATGACGTTTGTCATGCTGTAGCACAACGGTCTAATTTAGAAGAATCCATGTCTCCATCTGTTTCAGCCACGCGTGTGGACGCACACTATTTGGCCGGACAAGGTACTCTACCTTTCATTTGCATCTTATGAATAATTATGTAATCAGACATTTAGGAGCCTAAACCCGTGCTATTATGGCTGTTGTAGCTGTTAACGTTTCTGAGTTCCACCGGTGGTTGCTGAAAGCCAACCTGTTACGATCGATGTCCATTCCGTTCTTCGAAGAGGTTGTCCACATACTACTTACTGCCTACCTTTGATTTTCCCGGTCTTCAATAATTATGAACGTATCTTTTACTATAGCATTATTCCTTATTTTCTCCTCAAACTTATTCTGATATATGTTCGCTACACTTATTTACAGGTCCACCGAAAGAATATCATAGATTTGGACGATGCGAGTGTGTGTGCCATAATTGCAAGGCCAGATTTTGGCAGGAAGAAAAGCTCAGTTACTCTACTCTGACTTCGGGGCCGCTTTATAATATTTGTTGCCTCCAAGGCAGGGTTAAATTATTCACGCCACACGATTATCCACCTGTCATTCATCAGCTATATTCGAGCGCCCACTTCCTCGAAAACATCAGAGCCTACAACCAAATGTTTGCCATGACTTCATTTGGCGCTAATATTGACGAGTCCATTAATAACGGGAGGGGACCTTATGTCTTTAAAATATCTGGACAGATATACCATACGATTGGCCGCCTTTGTCCTCAGCCGGGGAAAGATCCTAGATTTTTGCAGCTATATATATATGATACAGGAAATGAGGTCGGTAATAAATTGGCACATTTTACCAGTACTTCCAACACAAAGCTCAGGCCTGATATTTTTCGTGCGTTAGTGAATTTCTTGGATGAAAATAATGCACTAATATAGTTGTTTAGAACAGCCAGGGATAAGCTAGAGCAAAACCCAATCCCGGACTTTAAGGTAAGGCTTTTTAGTGTTGCAAAGGGTTCACAGTACGATGTTCCGACCGCAGATACTATAGGTGCTATTGTATTTGATGATACTATGGAGACAGAGGCAGATTTTGATGTGGTTATAGAGACTCATTCTGGCGACCCACAACGCATTAACAAGCTACATGCAACCTATATGTCAGCTCAGTTTCCGCTCCTTTTTATATATGGTGAACATGGGTATCACCTTGGCCTTAGATACATAAACGTCGACAGTATTTCAACTCGGAGGGGAAAGAAAATGTCAATGAAATCGTTTTATGCTTACCAACTGCACGATAGGGTGGGTTATTATAATCTTTTAACCAGGGCCGGTAGACTATTCCAACAATATGTAGTGACGGCGTACTGTAGTATCGAACAAAGCCGAATGGATTGGGTGCGTACTCATCAGGCGGACATAAGAGGAGATTATTTCGCTGGCTTATACGATGCAATAAATAGAGGGGACGTTGATGGATCAGACGTTGGTTCCAGAATTATCTTACCCTCATCTTTCACCGGTGGTCCAAGATACATGTATAGCCATTATCTTGACGCATTAGCTATCTGTCGTGTACATGGGAATCCTTCTTTTTTTATCACGTTCACGTGTAACACACGCTGGCCAGAAATAGAAGAGTACATGGAAATGTACCCTCACCTTACTGCCACTGATAGACCAGACGTAGTGGATCGAATTTTCGAACGTAAAATTCATGATCTGATAAAGTATGTGCTTGATACTAGGCTCTTCGGCTCAGTAAATGCAGGTACATATTTCATGCCTTTCGGCTCAACATTTATAGAATTAATTGTCTGTACAATATAGGGGGTTACACAAGCCTTTTTTAAACGTATGTATGCGTTTCAAATCTTTAACAAATATTTCATCAAAAATGGGAGTTTTCTTTGCACATACTGATGTGCTGACTCATTTTTTCCTCTTTCATGCTTTTTACAGTGTTATATACGGTCGAGTTCCAGAAAAGATGGCTTCCGCATTGTCATATGTTACTATGGATCAGCCGTGCTGTTAACTCCATGACGCCAGCTGAAGTAGATAGATATATTAGTGTAGAATTCCCTGATCCTCAACATGATCCTAAGGGGTTTAGGGTAATATCAGAATTCATGGTTCATGGTCCATGTGGCAACGCTTTTCCGAGCGCTGCATGTATGCAGAATAGAACAGGTTGTAAGAAATATTTTTCGAAAGAATATTGCACGTCCACGTTTATTGACAACTCAGGATACGTGCATTATCGTAGAAGGGATGTTGAAATCAATCAAGTGCGTCGAGGGGTAAGACTGGACAACGCATACGTTGTCCCATATAATCGTACTCTATGTATGGTATTTTACGCACATATAAATGTTGAGTATTGTGGGTGGACAATGCTGATCAAATATCTGTTCAAGTATATTTCTAAAGGAACTGACCGCATCGTTGCTCGAATAAGCAGGCAAACATATCAGGCTGGAAATACTTTGTCTGAAGCGTCTACATCAAATGTTCCTACTCAGCGACCGGTTGATGAAATAAAGAATTTTGTGGACGCTAGATATATCGGTCCTCACGAGGCGTGCTGGAGAATTTTTGGGTTTGACATACACAGCCGGGATCCAGCGGTTCAAATTCTTGCAGTGCATTTGGAAAATATGCAGAGGGTCGTTTTCAGAGGCCGGCAAATGGTACAATCAGTTCTAAATAATCCAGGGTCACGGAAAACGACGCTCACGGAATGGTTAGCGTTTAACGAGTCCTTTTCTTCAGGTAGGCACTTAACATATTTGGAATTCCCCTCCGAGTTTGTGTGGTCCAGAAGTGATAAGTGTTGGTCTCCTAGGCAGGACTTGAATAAACCGTTGATTGGAAGACTCACCTACGTACATCCAGCAGCGGGGGATTTATTTTATCAACGGTTACTACTATGTCACCAACGGGGTTGCAGATCGTTCGCTGGAATTCGTACAGTTAACGGCTATACTTATAGTACTAATCGAGCTGCATGTGAAGCTATGGGTCTACTACAAGATGATCAGGAATGGATAATAGCACTGCAAGAATCTTCAGTCACAGCAACTGCATCACAGCTTAGGTCATTGTTTTCTCAGATTCTATTATTCACAGATGTTTCAAATCCAGTAACTTTGTGGCACATGTTTTGGAGGCCAATGTCAGAAGATATTCCAAGAGTATTATCGGAACTATTAGGCATACACCGTTTATTTGTGAATGATACAGAATTACAAGGTGGCGTCTCATATGAGTTGCAGGTGTTGTTAGCTACGCATGGGAAATCTCTAAAAGATTTTGGCCTGCCTATACCACCGCCAGACTTGCTTACAATTTTCAACAACAGAGCAGTAATGGAAGAAAAAAACTATGACCGTGCAGAAATGGAATCAGAAAGCAGGCGATTAATACCACAGCTGAACCAAGCTCAAAGGGCCGTATTTGATACGATTATGGAAGCGATTGTCTCACACAACCAAGAGCTGGTCTTTGTCTATGGCCACGGAGGAACTGGAAAAACTTTTCTGTGGAAAGCTATAATCACTACACTGCGCGCACAGGGGAAAATAGTTCTTGCAGTTGCATCGTCGGGTATAGCTTCGTTGTTGCTACCTTCAGGTAGAACTGCACATTCAAGGTTCAAGATACCCCTCCAACTAATAGATGAATCAGTTTGTACGATTAAGAAGAATACTCAGCTTGCCGAGCTCCTGAAACAGACTGCACTAATAATATGGGATGAGGCCCCAATGAATGAAAGAAGGTGTTTCGAAGCGGTGGACAGAACACTTAGGGACGTTTTCGACACACCAACTTGCCTATTTGGTGGGAAACCGATCATGTTAGGTGGGGACTTTAGGCAGACGTTGCCGATTAAAAAAGGTGCCTCTAAAGAAGTTATAATTGCAACGTCAATAGTGCAATCTTACCTATGGCCATATTTTAAAATATTCTTTTTGTCAGAAAATATGAGACTTCATAGATCCTGGATGACAACTACGGAAAGAGAGGAAACTGAATACTTTTCACAATGGTTGCTAAATATAGGAAATGGCAACATTGGTCAATGTGACACAGAAGATCCAGAGAATACAAAGTGGGTACAGATACCGGAGAGGTACTGTTTTCAGCCAAATGACGACGGTTTGTTGCAGCTAATTAATTTTATATACGACCCTGCATCGATGCATGCACCAACAGCAGCAGCGTTCCAACAGAAAGCAATTGTCTGCCCCAAAATTGAAACAGCAGATCTCATAAACGATCGCGTGCTCCAAACGGTTCCAGGAAGCTCAAAGTTTTATACAAGTGTCGATGATGCTGTGCCTATTAGTAACGATGGCGGCGCAACAGAATTACTGTATCCTGTGGAATACCTGAATTCAATGAGATTCCCAGGCATACCCCCGCATAGGCTTCAACTTAAAGAGGGAGTCCCGATCATGCTACTGCGTAATTTAAACCTGCTTGGAGGACTGTGTAATGGAGCACGCATGATAGTTACTCAATTACTTAACCGAGTAGTGGAAGGCAAAATTATTACGGGTACAAGAATAGGCGAAAAAGTGTTCCTCCCAAGAATTATATTAACTGTGAAAGAGGAGAAAATGCCATTTATATTCAAGCGAAAACAATTTCCTCTTAAGCCATGCTACGCGATGACGATCAATAAAAGTCAAGGACAGTCACTGGAAAAAATAGGCGTGTATTTGCCTGAGCCTATATTCGGTCATGGGCAACTGTATGTAGCTTTATCTAGAGCTACATCACCCAAAGGTCTTAAAGTTGTCATAGGGAACCACCTAGATAAACCTTTTAACAGCACGAAAAATATAGTCTACACAGACTTTCTCAACCAAATTATGGCACGTCAGGTTACACATAATTTTTCTTGCAGCCTTTGTTAATCTAGTGTACAAAAATATGTCACCACAGTATGATTAACTGTACATTATTTGTTGTCACTCTTACACTCTGCACAGCGTCACCGCTTTGCGCATTACTGGTGACTTTACAGACATAATATTCACAATACATCTGTTCTCATTATTTGTGATATAGATTCACTGATAGTTACATACCTCATGACATAGATGCACAACAAATAAATTCTTGCACACTACCAGTTTCTATAATTGTAATATTATTTTCATAAAATGTTTCCAACCTTTTAAGCTAACTTAAATCATGTGCACGCTAATAATTGAAGACTCATCCAGTGGTTTACTTAATTACCAATAACATAGACCGACACCTGCACATATGACTATTCGTACCCTTTGTGCAGACGATTGTCGCACTTTTCATACAGTCTTTGTAAAGTACACGTGAATCTTTCTAACAGTTAAAAGTATGTGCAGGTTACTACTTAAACAGTTTCAGTAATTTGAAATGTCAAAAGAAGCACATGAAGAGGGTCCGGCACCAGAGGAGGTTTCTATACAATCCAGGGATAAAGGCAAAATGCCGGCAGTAGAATCTCAGCCGGGCACAGTTCGACCAATAGCGCCTATTGACCCAAAGGATAAAGGTAAACTTCCTATGGTTAAACAGGACGTCGTAAACATCGCTGACATAATAGCGACCGACCCAAGTAAATCCATAGAAGTCAGAGTGTATCGTAAATGGATCGCAAGAAATGTCCCAGACCCTACTCCAACCGGTTTATGCTTCATACTACTTGATCGACAGGTAATGTCGGCCTATTTCAAATCATAAAAATATATACAACGATGTTACTAATCTGTAGAACGTTTGTCAATACAGGGGAACGCGGTGCAAGCAAATGTGGAAGCACGAGATATTAAACAATTTGAATCAAGTATGGAGCTAAACTCATGTTATAGAATTTACAGGTTCGGGTCAAAGACAACAGAAAACTGGCAACGCACCTTAAAAAATGACACAACACTCCTTTTTGGAAAGCTCACGTTAGCTGTCCAGATCCCTGACGACGGATTCGCCAAACATTACTTTGACTTCGCTGCTTATAATGACCTTGGGCCGCGCGCTGCCAACCGAGAATCGATTCTAATAGGTAAAAAATATTTTTCATGCAAAATTAATAAAACACAAGTAACATAATATTTGGATACGTGTACAGACTATATTGGTATTATTCGGAACGTTAGCAGAATCAAAGAATTTGGAAATGCAACAGCAAACGCAACACTCAGGAAGAACATACAAATCCAGAACCTCAAGTAAGCACTGACTCTTAATTTAAAAATAACCATCACATTAATATAACGTAATTGAAAATGCTTCGTTTTCTTATTAGCGGAACCAACATTACCTTAAGTTTATGGAACGAGATGGCTGTCAGATTTGAAATGGATGTTGCTACGCAATTAGAGCAGCCGATCATAATAGCTGTGAGTTCCTGTATAGTCAAAACCTTTGGCGGAACTTTGCAACTTTCAGGAAGCACTGCCACAAGCTATTACCTCAACCCAGATATACCAGAGGCGAACCATATACGTGGCATGTAAGTACAGCAGCCATAACACCACCACGCTGATACTAATTTCTAAATATCAATCTATAGACTGACAAACTTTATATGCAGCTATAATGAGTTACTCGGACCAGTTATGCCGCTAACGTTTCAAACCACCCAGCAACAAGCAGCACAGCAATCCAGCATACAACCACCGTTGACAATCGCTGAGCTTATGCAAATAACTCCCAGCAATATTATGGTAATATACACACACTCACGCCATTGATTAAAATATTTTATAACGTACTGAAAATTGTTCTAAAACAGCAAGGAGAGACTTTTACCATCGAAGGCGTTATAACAAAGATAGAAGAAAATATGGAATGGTACATGAACAGATGCAAGGTCTGCAACAGAAACATTGAAGACAAACGTCCTCATTGGCATTGTGAACAATCTATGACAGAGAGTAACTCAAATTACAGGTACGTAATGGTTTTCTACAATTTACAAACACAGATTATCACCTATAAATATAATGATTCATAAGTCTTAATTGTTTCCATGCTTACAGTTACTGTTTCAGAAGCGTAGTTGCAGACATGACAGGAAGTGTTGTTATCAGTTGTTTCAGCCCACAGGCCCATTCACTTTTACCGCCTTGCATAGAAGTGGTCAGTTACATATCAGATAGAAACTCCTACATCCTGCCTCCGATAATCAGAGACTTAGAGAATACAAAGCACCGTTTCAAGGTACATTTCGGAACAGGGAGCCGTAAAGGATTACCAAGGCTAATTCTAGACCACGCTGACGATCCAGCACCACCATTACTCCTAGAAATTGAAACTGAAGGCAGCTCTTCAACCGCACCAATCGCTGAAGAACACGTTCCTATCACCGAACTCCCGACAGAAACCTTAACCCCACCCCCATCATCGGCAGATGCTCCGGAAAAGAAATCCGAACCACTACCCTTAACGACAACCACTGTCAAAAAACAACTGTTCTAACCATTACCAGAAGACGAAAACAAACGGGAAGCCAAAAAGCCAAAGACAGGTTAAATGGGAAGAAACTACACCCAGTTCAGCAAGTAAAAAATGTTTTGTATAACGGCTGTATAAATGCTGTGGAAACAGTTTGCAGAAAGTTGTAGGAACTTATAAATCAATAACCTACAACAGGTATATCTATGTACATAGATGTAGCAGATACCTATCAGTAGAAGATAGCCAACCGCACATTTTGGGAAACTCTGTAAGACGTGTATTATGTGGTTGCAAAAATATATATAAATCTATCGTTGTGGTATCTGAATGCCACAACAATTTTGAGATGCTATAATACAAATTACCTTACTCATCCTAATATTTCTGTGCGCGTCCAGAACAAGTTTCAAAAGTTATAAACTATAAAAGTGAATTGTACAAACAATAACAAGTGTATAAGAATGGTCAAAGATAATCGCAAAAAAAAAAAAAAAAAAAAAAAAAAAAAAAAAAAAAAAAAACATCACGTCCTGAATCAACTCAGGACAGCAGTCTACAGCATATAGGTACATTAGATCAGTGGTAATGGCTGAACAAAAATGACTCACAAATAAATCATACCGGGAAAATAACAGAAACATTCAAATACAGGCACCATATATTTAAGTAACTATTAAAACAAACACAACAAAGATTGACCAAGAATTAAACTACTCACGGATACTACGAAAAAGATAAACAGAAATCAAATAAAGAACTCAGGGATCCCACAACGAGCAAAGTCGTTCATCCAACCATTGACATACACAATCTAAAGTAACTGGTAAAAACCTTAATTACAACATCAACAAAGGAATGTAATAACCGTACATGGCCTTCAACACGCACTGGTAATGTCGACATGTCGTCATAGGACAAACCTTCTAACAAACCAAAAAAAAATGATAGCACAATCACAGCGTAATAAAAAAACTACATAAAACAACCACAAGTTAAACATTATAACTTTTCATTCATAAAACATACTTACAAGTGCTTCAAGTGAATGGGTACACTATAACCAACAAAACAAAACTGTAACCCATTACAGGTTACATAAACCCATTGACTGTACATATGTTAAACATCCTAATATAATACCAAGACATTTATACCAACAAGTTGACTAACGATAGACCATGATAGATATAAGTTTTCACATACACATCAAACCATAACACAAAGTGGCGTATAAATGGAATTCTAGAGAGAGAAAGTTAGAGGTTTAGGGAACTTAGTGAGAGAAAGTGAAAGATATTATTATGAGCTCCAACTCTCTACCTTGGAAGGTAGAGAGTATTTATAGTCTTACATAAATCGCCACACAACGGGCTGTGGATCAGGCATACAGTGGGTAAAGACCCGTCCGTCCTCCACGGTGTTACTTAACTAAATGCTACTTAACTTAAACTAACTACGACTACGAGCTTTCTAACGATTACATATACTTGAGGTGACCGACTCTTTAATACCTGGAATTTCTAATTCCTAACAATCTCCCCCTAAGGGAGGTCACCTCAATCATGTACCAAAATTACATTGAATACAAATAGATATTACATAAAAAATTGTTCTTGCATTCTTGATGTAGTCCTTTGCTTCTAAGCTCGTAGTCATTGATTCATCACATTGCATGTTTGGTTACTCCAAGTGGAGGTCTTTTACTGATCCACGTGATAATAATTTTGAGCCATCATTTGAGATCATCAGCTATCAAAAATCTCTGTGACATCCTTTGTGGTGTTGGTATTATGTGATGTTGTGACTTTAGGACCGACATGCTCACATTCTGGATCATGATATCTTCACATCAGAGTAGCGGAAGCTTTAGTTGATTCATGATATTGGCAGCAGCGTAGCAGAAGCATGGAGTGAAAATATCAGAGTCATTGATGCACTAATCATGATTTCGTTTGAGATGAACGTGTTAAGTGAGCATGCGGCTATGGATTTACCGCTTCATTCTGATCAGCTGCAAACATCGGGTGTACCTGCATACAACAGTTAGCAATAAATCGCACGAAAGTGTCTTTGATCACTTTCGTTGAATTGAGGTACACGGCCCACGGTTCCCCGTTGATCAGTACAAGTACTGCCTGTGATCAGGTATAATTCCGAAGAATTTCCTTTACAGGGTTTCGCAGCTGCTCAAGCTGTTCTCAAACCGGAACGTCTCAAAGAGGACAACACGGAGTGAGTGAACCAGCGAATTTTAAGTCCACTGATTGATGAAAAGAGATTTGAAAAACAATCGTGTATTGCTCAATAGAAATTGTTTTTGCAATACAACGAAGGTTTTATTGAAAATCAATTATCCATCATAAAAACACCTTTTGGTTTGAAAAATGAGTACACGGTCGATGTGCTAAAGAAAAAGTTTGTTAAGCACAAAGACCGGTTTTTCAAAGGTATCCGTCAATCCCTAACCTGAACCAGGATTGATTCAAGAAATTGAATCGCCCCATTGTTTCTGTTCAGTTGTCACATGGTTGGTCCATATAATAGATCTCACATGCCACCTACCAGGAGCTTGTTTGATGTTGGCTCCAGAAGGCTTTCCATCTTCATTGTGAATGTGTAAACACATCACTCAGATGTTCTGGCAATACCACAAGGATAATGCGTAGGACTCAAGATATAATCTCTCTTTCCACATTATGTGAAACAGAGAGTCTTCATTGAAAGTGTCCTAATGAGATTTATTGATGATCTCGTGGCTCTAGACTCAATTTGTGCATATTTGGATCATGTGCCGGAGACTAGGGAGAGGGTCTCCTTCTTCAATATCAACAATCTCTAAGAGAAAGTCGATAGATAATGTCGGTTCCCCGTGAGAATGAAATAAGTCCTTTTAAGAGGAACTTGAGTGGTTTGGAAAGTTGAAGTGCAGTGCGTCACTGGGTCCATGACGTCTTGTCTTCAATACCGATGTTACCATCAGTAGCATATGAATTGAACCCGGTTTCTGCCCTAAGGTTGAATAAATGGAGGGCTATTTGTTTTCACCCTTTTCTTATTCAATTCTTTTTAATTCTTCAACCCCTTCAGTGCTTACCGAGATTTCATAACTAGAACCTTGTTGGGTTTATTCCAGTACTAGCTCAGTCTCAGTCTGCACTCTTCCCATTCCTCATTTTTCTCCTTTTATTATCATACCTAAGAACTCTATACTAACTAGTGGATAGTTCCTGGGTAGATCCCTCCGGTTCTGGCGGATCTTGGGAACAAAAACCTAGCCTTATCATCCTTATATCACCGTACATAAAGTAAGGTTGGTCGGTCTATTTGGTATTGTTCATCTGCCGTTGGAACCAATTGAAAACCTTTTGAAAATCAATTCAGGTACTTGTGATATATTATCAAAACATTTTTGTACCTGAGTTGTTTTTGATAATTTTAGAATAAGTGCTCCCCCTCAACATGTGCATCAAATGTTTGAAATCGTATTGCACACGGAGGCAAGAGGAAGAAATTACTTCTTTGATTACCATTTTCTAAAAAGTATCACCATCACTTCCTTGATCAAGTCAAGTAGATAAAACATTTCCAGGAAGGAGGAGGTTTCCATAAATTTGCTCCCCCACAATATGTGCCTCGAGGTTTTGAAAAGAGTTTTGCACATACTAGAGGGAACCTGCACATTGAGATAAATGATCACGTTTCAAATCATAGGTTTAAGATAGATGCTCCCCCTCAACATGTGCATTGAAAATTTGAAATCGTTTGTCACATGTGGGAAGGACAGCATGTACATCCTTATAAAACCATTTACCGAATAATCAGTTTAAATCCAATTTAAATCACACATTCTCCCCCGATCACAATTATCAAATCATTTGAGATTTGTGATCTCTTATAGATTTAAATTGATTTTGAAAGCTTTTAAGGAGAATTGTGACTTGATTATGAAACCGGATTTTAAGACTTTAAACAATTTAATGCCAAATAACTTTTTAATTTAATTGAAATCATTCTCCCCCTCAATCAATGACATAGGTTGTTGATTGAGAGATAGAGATTTTGCAAATAAGTCCTGATGGTTATCAAAAATAGAGACCGAGTTATTTTTCAAAGCATTTAGTTTTCAGCAGATAAATGTTTATAGAATCAGAGCATGGAATTTTGTAAGCATGATAAAACATGGCTCTGTTCTTTCTTTTAAAAAACCGGGTTATTGCCTGAAAATGACAATAAACCATTTATTTCTCTTTCTCCCAAAAATTTTTTTTTCTTTTTTTTTTTTTAGAATTCGAACAACATCTAAAGACCCGTGTCATTCTTTGAATGACATCACAAAGACCGTAGATATTATCGAACCGAGAAAAACATGACAAATTGACAATATTTTTTGAAGATTTTTCGAATTTTTCAGATTTTTATGGATTTTGAAAGTTTTATAATTTTGTATTTTGTTTTTCGAATAAATATTTACAAGAGAAAGATGAAGATAGACCTTTACTCCTCGTCTTCCTCCTAAAGACGTTTGAGAGTTTCTGGTTGAAGGCTTTTCAAACCAAGACGTGGAATAATAAACTCAAAACGTTCTCTTGGAAGAGCTTTGGTGAAGATGTCTACTAACTGATATTCAGACCTCACAAAATATAGTTCCACCACACCTTTTTCCACTTGTTCCCTGATGAAATGATGTCGAATATCGATATGCTTTGCTCTTGAGTGTTGAACGTTGTTGCATGAGAGAGCAATGGCACTTTTATTATCACAGTACAGAGGGATTTTGTTGAATTCAAAGCCATAGTCAGATAATTGAGATCTCATCCATAAGATTTGAGCACAACAAGATGACATGGCTATGTATTCAGCCTCTATAGAGGAAATAGAAGTACTCATTTGCTTCTTTGACGACCAGCTCACAAGCTTATCACCCAAAAACTGAGCACCTCCAGATGTACTTCGACGTGTATCTTGACAACCTGCATGATCAGCATCTGCATAGGCCGTTAGTGACATATCGGTGTCCTTCGGGTACCATAGTCCCATATTGATGGTTCCTTGGAGATACCGAAAGACCCGTTTAACTGCTTCAAGGTGCTTTTTAGTAGGCTTAGCCTGGTATCTAGCACACATGCAAACAGCGAACAAGATGTCTGGTCTGCTAGCTGTGAGGTACATCAGGGATCCAATCATACTACGATATTTCGTTTGGTCAATCATGATCCCTGAGTGGTCCTCATCTAGTTTGGTTCGATCAATCATGGGGGTGTCAACAGGGTCACTTGAATCAAATCCAAATTTCTTTAAGATCTCAGTTGCATATTTAGATTGATTAATGAAAATGCCTCCGGGACTTTGTGAAATTTGTAATCCCAAGAAAAATGACATTTGTCCCATCATTGACATTTGAAATTTTGAACTCATTTCATTAGAAAAACGATCACATTCCATTGGGTATGTCGAGGCAAAAATAATATCATCAACATAAATTTGAACATGAGTTAAATGTTTGCCTGACTTCCTGGTGAACAATGTAGGATCAACTGCTCCTTTGCTGAATCCGGTTGATAGAAGAAACTTTGACAGTGTATCATACCATGCCCTTGGATCTTGCTTTAAACCGTAAAGAGCCTTCTTCAGACGATAAACGTGAGTAGGATGCTCTTGATTCACAAATCCTTCAGGTTGGCTGACGTAGACGACTTCTTTAAGATCTCCGTTCAGAAATGCCGTTTTCACATCCATCTGATAGACTACCATGTTCTTACTAGCAGCATTAGCCAGAAAGATTCTGATTGCCTCGATTCGAGCAACAGGAGCAAAAGATTCTTCAAAATCAATACCCTCCTCTTGACGGTATCCTTTAGCAACTAATCGAGCCTTGTTCTTCAACACATCACCATGCTCATCAAGTTTCACTTTGAAGATCCATTTAAGAGCTATAATCATAGCACAGTCTGGAGCAGGTACTAACTCTCATACATCAAGACGATCAAACTCATGAATTTCATCTTGCATGGCATTGAACCAGCTATCTTCATTCATGGCAGTTTTAACATCTTTTGGTTCGATCTTAGAAAGTACGGAGTTGAAGAAGCACAATAAGGCATCGGTTGCAAGTTGTTTCCGGGTTGATACAGGACGAGAGGGATTACCAATGATGTTGTCTAATGGATGATCGTGAGTCCATTTTCTGAGGTGTTCGTGTGGCAGTTGTTGAGGGACTGAGGTAGCAGAGTCGATGTCTCCTGAAGAGGATGGTTCAGATGATGATTCAGGAGCAAATATGTTTTCAAATGGAGCATCTTCAGGAGTAGCAAAGGGATTAACTTCATCATTGAAGCCAGAAACATTTCCATGATGTACATTTGAAGAATGATGATTTGTTGAAGAGACTGAAGGATCAGCAGCAGGTGCTTCTTGACCTAAAGATATTGAGACTGAGGGATTGCCTTCATTCACAGGAATATGAGTAGCCTCTGTTGTAGGAATTGACACCTCATTAGTACTTGGATCATAAAGTTCATCAAACATAGGATCAAACAATTTCTTTAAATCATCTTCAGATGGAGGTACATATGGAGTTTCTTGAGAAGAGTTTGGAACAGGAGATGAACCAATGGGACTGTTTTGAAGTGCGGGTCCTGAGCTTGAGTGTCCAGGAGCCATTTGACCGGTCAGCTCATCAAACGTAACGTGAATTGTTTCCATGATATTTTGGGTTCTTTTGTTGTAGATTCGGTATCCCTTTTTGTTTGATGCATATCCTACAAATACTCCAATGTCAGCTTTAGCCCTAAGTTTGCCTAAGTCTTGACCCTCATTGGTTGGATAACACAATGCACCAAACACACGAAGGAAAGAGAGATTAGGTTTTCTGTTGTGGACAAGTTCATATGGATTTTTTCCATGTACAGTGTGAATTAGGGAACGATTTTGTGTGTAGCATGCAGTGGCGATTGCTTCAGCCCAGAGAAACATTGGAACCTTTGAGTAAATCAGCATTGTTCTAGCGGCTTCAACAAGAGTTCGATTTCGTCTTTCAACTACACCGTTCTGTTGAGGAGTTCGTGGAACACTTCTTTGATGGCTGATTCCAACGCTTTCATAGAATTCATTAAGTTGTTTGTTGACAAACTCAGTTCCATTGTCTGTTCTGATAATTCTGACGGTTTTGTTAAGTCGAACCTGCAGCTGTTTGATGAGTTTGATGATGATATCAGGAGTTTCATCCTTTGTCCTTAAGAACTTGACCCAGGTGAATCTAGAGTAATCATCAACCACAACTAACACATATTTCTTCCCAAAGATATTTTGCACCCTCATTGGTCCACATAAATCCATATGAATCATATGAAGAACTTCTGTGACAGAGTTAGTAGGTTTGGGTTTGTGGGCAAACTTTTTGCTTTTACCCAATTGGCATGCTGAACAAAGATGATCCTTTTCATACTTTAGTCTAGGTAAACCTACAACTAAGTCCTTTCTGGAAAGATCGTTGATGGTACCGAAGTTCAAGTGATTGAGACGACGATGCCATAACCATGACTTTGTTTTTGAAGCCTTTGATAACAAGCAGATTGGAGAGGCCCTCATCATGTCATCGATAGAGATGGTGTAAAGATTTGAGCCACGAGTTCCTTTTAACAGTTCCTTACCATTAAGATCTCTAACAAAGCAGGTATGTTTTCTGAAGGCTACTTCTAGATCAGAATCACAGAATTGACCAACAGAGAACAGATTATGACCCAAACCTTCCACATAGTAAACTCTAGAGATGACACTATCACCACCAATATAATCTCCATAACCCATAATAGCACCGAAATGATCATTACCAAATCTAACAGTCCCGATGAATTTGCTCACGAAGTTCATGAGCCGCGACCGGTCTCCAGTCATATGCTTGGAACAGCCTGAGTCCAGGTACCACAGAACGATTTGAAAGATCTACAGTTGAACACAGACAAGAATGGATAACTGGATAATTGGGATCCCCATGCAAGAATGGGTTCCATTTGGTTAGTAACAATGTTTGGAACACCCACATCAGAAATAGAAGCATTCATATCAGAGAGTGAGGCAATGGAATCATTGTGAATAAATGCAGTACTAGTGTCTGTATTAGCCCTGTTCACAGTGTGATCACTTCTTAAGGGAATAGTTCTACCAGTAGGCATCCATTTTCTAGTGGGCATTATCTGATTAGTCTTATGACCAACAGGTATCCAATAAAAGCCTAATTTACTGAATGTTCTTCCTGTGGGTTTCCACTGTTTTCTAACTTTCTTTCGTTTTTGCCTTTTAACCTTCTTAGCATGAATTTTTGCATTAACAATATTAACTGGACAATTAACATCATTAGGCAGAACATTAACACCACATTCATGATTTGAAACAGAATTCAAGCAGACATCAGTACAAGGTTTGCAAATAGTATCGGAATTCGAATTAATTACAGTACGCCTATGGCTAATACTAGAATCAACACGATTCGTTTTATTCAATTCAAGCTTAAAGTTCCTAGATTGTTCTTCTACTCTCTTCCAGTGCACATTCTTAGCTTGAGAGGTCCTATCATTCCTTGTATTGTCTTGAGACTTTAACCTGCTCCGTTTAATGTCACTGATTACTCCTGTAGAGGGAATGGGAACATTAGTTGGTTTAACTACTCTTTGCATCACCTGTTTAGATGTACTGGGGTCTGAGCTACATGCAGGTGCACTAAGGTTCACTTTCTTAAAACTAGAGGTACTGAGATTTGTACTCCTAGAAGGCACACTTGAGTTCTCTTTCTTAGCATTGACAGATCTGGAATATGAACTACTTAAAGGCACACTACGGTTCACATTCAAAACATTGGGAATCGAATGCATATCATACTTGGCATTAGGCATCGAGCATGGAATCAAAGGATTAACTCTCTCACCTAATGACTTTGGGCATATTGTGATCAAGCATTCTAAGATTTCTTGAGATCGTTTGGCATATAAGCATGCATGTCCAATTGCATTATCATGAGGTTTCTCTAGCTTATCCTCTTCAACAATCTCACGCAGACATTCTAGGCAATCCTTAAGGGATGAGAAGTATGTTTGAATAGCGAGTTTGTTGTTCCTTAGATGAGGAGGGACATATGTCACAGATAAAGCATATTTATTACAAGAGTGAACCTTTGATACAACATTCTCCCCATTGGTCATTGGCATTTTCCCTTTTACCTGACTCTTCAGATTCTCAATTTCCTTTTGCAATGAAGCTATTTGTTCGTTATTTTTGTTACGAGTGACTTTAATTGATTCAAATAACTCATTGAAATGACGTTTAACCTTTTCATTTTCTTCAAAAAAAACTTTCGTTTTCCTTTTGTAAAGCATTTACTAGGTTTTGAAGATGAAACGTTTGAGAATTCTGAGAATCTAAAGGAGGAGGCATTTGGGAGCCTGTCATATTGTTCGTTTGACCCTTTAGTTGAGAGATTTGGGCTTTCAACTTTCTGATTGTGTTGCACTGAGCTTGAATCTGTTCATCACGTTTGTTAATTTGAAAAACTGCATCAAACTCTGGAGCATCTGATGATGTCTTGATATTTGAAGTTTTGACATTTTCTTTAAGATGTTGATATTTTAGTTGTAAATTAAAATACTCAACTTCTAGTTTAGAAAAATGTTTAACCAAATTGTCGTGATCATCCAGTTCAATTTTCTCGTTTAGTTTAGAATTAGATTTTTCAAGCTCAATGACACGATCATGGGAGACTTTCAGGGCAACAGATAGTTCATGAAATTTGGAAGCATTAATAGAGCATTTTGAAGCAGTGAAAAAAATATCTTGAGCAACACATTCAGTAATAAGAGTCTCATTTAAGGTATGCAAGTTCTTCCTCTCAATCTCATTATATTTTAGTGCACGCTCATAATCACTAACTTCAACTACCATTGCATCAAATTCCTTTTCCATTCCCTTGATATCAGTTTCTATCCCCTTTTTAAGACTCTCAAAGTGATCTTTCAGAAGTTTAAAGAAAGGCATGACCTCAGTTAAATAACATTCTTTCATTTGCTCAAAACCCCTTTCACCTTCCGTTATACCAGTGGGTGTGATCCTTTTCTTGCAAGTTTTCTCAAAATCAACAAATAGTTGAAATATAACATATTGGCTAATTAAGGTCTTGCTTTTAGTGGCAATTTTTCTAGGAACAAGATGCATTGGTGTATTAGGAGGATACACAGTCGCTCTAGGCATTTTCCAAAAAGGGGGGGGTTTGTTTCAACAATATTTTCAGCTTTCTGCTTATCTAAATCCTTTTTCCAGAAAACTTGTTCGGGAGTCAACAATGTCTGAGGCTTAAACATGTTCAAGGAAATCCAGTTTTCCTTCTTGTAGTCATGGGGAGTGATAATTATTTTTTTCTCTTTGCATTTAGGGTTATCTAATTTTTTGTTCATCATTTCCCTAGTGACTTCATCTGTTTTCTTATCTTCCTCAGTGCACTCAACGCAACTAGGTTTCTGTCTAGGTTTAAGAATCTCATTTCCATCACAGATCACACTTTGAGCTGCTTTTGCTATCTTTCCGTACTCAGGGTTGGGTTTATCTATAATGGGAACACTATGCTTATCGCTTAGAACTCTATGTTTAGTGACCATGTGAGCAGTCTGAATGGTGTTTCCTTGTATGTACAACTTGTTTTCAAGCTTGTTTTTCAAAGTTTTCAGATTAGAAAAGTCTCTCAAGAGTTTTGATTCCTTTGCATTAAATTCTTGCTTAAGCATTTTCACATTTTCTTGAAGTTCTTGTTTTTGCTTAGCTGTTTTAGAAAGTTTTTCTTGCAAGGAATTTAATTCTTGTTTCAATACTTCTTCTCTAAAGTTACTTTTTCTAATGACTGTACGTACTTGGTCATCCATTTCCTGCTCACGAGTGGTCAACTCAAATTTTGCACGTTGTTCATAAATAGCAACACGTTCTTTATAGGCATTTAGTTCAGAAATTACAGAATCATCAGGGGCACATGCAGTGTATTCATCAAAAACATAATCATTGTTGACTGCAGAAGATGCATCACTTGGTACACCTTCACTTTCACTTTGTTTCACGTATTGATCATATGGAATAATATCGATATTACCCATATTTTCAACATTTGATTCAATAGTTTCAGTTGATTGTACTTTGTCATGCATCTGTTGCACATCAGCATTATCGTATAGTTTTAATACCTCTGAGATGAGTTTGTCTTGGGATGGGCCAGCTAGTGGTGAAGAAGAGACCTTGGGAGAAACCATTGGAGAAATGCTAGCCATAAAAATTGTGTGTGCCGTAGGTCCATCATCCACATCAGATTCGTATGCATCACAATCAGCGACTTGAAAGACATTCTGATGATTGTGACCTATCTCCTGAATAGGCTGCTCATCTACATCTGCATCATAGGTCTTGGCATTGCCCTCAGCAAGAAACAGCAATTCCTCTTCATCCAAAGCAGCACCATTGTCCTGAGCTTGTGCCAGCAGCATCTTATCTCTGAAGTAATCAGCATTCTGTGGACGCTTTGGAGATGTGCAGTTCCTTGCAATGTGTCCCTCACCACCACAGTTATAACATTTGATTTGCTTAGCTTGACCTTGGTTACCATTCCTTCCTCGATTCTGGTTGCCAACATAACCTCTCCCAGCTCCACCTCTTCCCTGATCATACTGTCTTTCCTGAACTGGTTGCACCACGATCCTTCCATCTTTAACGGTGGCTTGATTGTGTGGGTTAGATGCTGTTCTGAGGTTGTTGTTGGTTTGTGGGAGAGAATTCATGTTTTGACTAATCAGAAGAGCTAGTTGATTAATGAAGTTACCCACGTGTGCATCAGCATCAGCTTGTTTGAACATAGGATCAGGAATGAGTTTGTGATTACCATTACCCAAGGGTATGACTTGTGATGCTTTGGTTGTGATTCCGATGTTTGAGTAGAAGGCAGTTGAGTCATTAGACGAGCTTGTCTCTCCCTGGTTGGTTTTGAACTGATTGAGAATCAATTTTTCAAACATAGCATGTCTCTCATTCTGAAGGAGGAAGGCATAGAGTTGCTCATAGTTTGTATTCTTCAATCCTTTAGTGAGCTTCACAGCGGTGACAAACTTGTGCCATTCGGGATTCATGTTGTTCACAAATTTTGAGTTCAGCTGAATGTTAGGCATAGTCATTCTGATGTTCCTCATGTCATTCACTAACTTATGAAATCTCACATAGTACTCATAGACATTCTCATCTGGTTTCATCTTGAAGTGTTCAAATTCGTCATAGAGTTGGGATTCTCTGTCTTCCATAGTTAATTCTGAACCTGAGAGAAGCATCTTAACATTATCCCAAACTGCCTTTGCATCAGTGTTATGATTGATCAGCTTGTAGATGTCTTTAGGAAGACCTTGAAGAACAATGTTTGATGCCCTGATATCTGCATCGAATCTCTTTTTATTCTTATCATCAAGCTCATCATACATTTTAGGTCTGTCCATTCCGTAAACAGGAGTACCATCTTCATTAGTATCAAGTATGTCTCTAGTCGTCTCAACTCGATATGGTCCTTCATCAATGGATTTGAGAATGTTGACACCATTTTCCTTTCCAAGGCAGTACAATCTGATTCGTTGAGCCCAAGAATCGTAGTCAGTTCTGTCAAGCATGGGTACCCAGCTGCTTGAACATCCTCTGCAACAGTGGAGATGATAGTAGGAACGTTGGTAGACATGTTAACAGATAATACGGGATTTTATAACTCTATGATTAAACCGAGAAATAGATTCTTTCACGGGATTTTACTAAATCAAGAGAAAACCGTAAACAATCACCCAAGTCGCTAGAAGATAATGCACCAAGTCGCTAACACTTAATTCGCTACACCACTAAGTCGCTAGAGTCCCAAGTCGCTAGACAAATGCAAGTCGCTAAGTAGTAACTCGCTAAGCCTCAAGTCGCTAGCAAAATTTTGGCAGCAATTCGCTACTCAAGTCGCTAAAGATACAAGTCGCTAAAGAGCAACTCGCTACAGACCAGGTCGCTACCACCAAGTCGCTACCCGTAGTGGAGAGTCCATTACTTGTACTGTAAATCGCTAGATCTAAGTCGCTAGGTCTAAAACTGTAACTCGCTACAAATTTGTAAAGCAAGTCGCTACGAAGAAAGTAATCCGTGAGTTAAGTCGCTAGCAAGAAAAAACCACATAAACATCACTTTTCAATCCAAAAACAACCCAACCAAGATGATTTAAGCTTACCAAATGAAAACCAACACACTTGTGATGATTCTAAACATAAAAGTACTAACAAAATCCAAACTTTAACACAAGAAATCAACCAAATGATGCAAAAACCACTAAACTTTTTCAAACTCAAAAACCACCTAAAAACCACTAGAAATCCAAAGATGTGCAAGATATGATCTAACCATGGCTCTTGATACCAATTGATAGATATAAGTTTTCACATACACATCAAACCATAACACAAAGTGGCGTATAAATGGAATTCTAGAGAGAGAAAGTTAGAGGTTTAGGGAACTTAGTGAGAGAAAGTGAAAGATATTATTATGAGCTCCAACTCTCTACCTTGGAAGGTAGAGAGTATTTATAGTCTTACATAAATCGCCACACAACGGGCTGTGGATCAGGCATACAGTGGGTAAAGACCCGTCCGTCCTCCACGGTGTTACTTAACTAAATGCTACTTAACTTAAACTAACTACGACTACGAGCTTTCTAACGATTACATATACTTGAGGTGACCGACTCTTTAATACCTGGAATTTCTAATTCCTAACAGACCAACATTACTATCAACCTAAAAACACCTAACAACAAACAAACGAGCCCAAAAATACACTAACCATCCGAGACCCCCTCCTCCAACTCCATGAACACTACATGCTTCTCCTTCTCAGCTATACCATCACGAATAGCATCAATCAAAACATTAAGAGCGAGGACGGTATGACGATCAACACGTTTAAGCTCCACCAACCCTTCCAAACCGGCAACAGCTTTTTCATTGGAAGGGCCAAAAGACCGAGTCTCAACAGTCGTTTGCTCACGTTTGCGAAGTTTCCCAATTAATTGATTACGCTCCCCCTCCATCCGAGCCACAAAATTACGGTCCTCACACACTTCACTGCTAAACAAGAACTTATAAGCAGTCGCGAGATCATCTGAACCAGCAGCGACCATGATTTCTTCGACATTAGGTTTCATCGCCATATGGGAATACACAATGAAGAAAAGTAGACCTAACCACATCATCTACCTACACATACTTTTATAAATTTAAAAAAAAATAAACCCAATAAGAAAAGAGGCCCATTATAGTTATAGAAGGCCCATCATAGTTAAAAAAAAAAACCCGACCAAAGTAAAAGTAACCCAAAAAAACAAACGGAATTAACACATTGTGTTAAAATCAAAGTACACTTACGCAGTAATTACTTCTCTTCTTAAAAAACGGTTACATTACACTTATTCAGATCACCCCAAAAAAATAAAACAAACCAATGAAAGCGGTAACCGTTGCGATCAACACCTCTGTGCCAAACCTAAATAAGTAAAAAAAAAAGCCACAAATATCTACCGGCAAAAAACTCACATTTTCCAAACCGGCAAAAATTAGAAACAAAATAGCTATACTGAGTAATTTACCATTTGTTAAAAAAATCTCATAATAACACATAATAAAAATGCTTCACAAACTCTAAACAAAATTTTAATAATGTCACCAAAAAAACAAAAAAATCTTGGTATCACATACCTTACTATAAACATCCTTTGTACCTTAGGAAAAGCATTGCCAAATCCACCATGGTTAAACAAAATTGTATTTTAGCCAAAAAAATATATATATATATATACTGGATACAAAAAAATATATATATATTTCTAAAACGTGCGCCGCAACGCGGCGGGTAACCAACTCGTTAGTTCTAATCTTGTGGTCTCCATCAACCTCTTTAAGTAGTTATTATTGTTGAGGGGCATAGATGTTAAATTGTTCAAAAACTTGTGTAGATTGAGGAGTTTGTTTGGACCAACTGGGCCCACCCATTGTGTTTTACAGGCTGGGTGTCTGACCCGATTCACAGCTCCTTGAATGGTGTTATTCGCATTTATATCTTTGATGGTATTGGCCTGTCATTACTGTTTAGTGGGCCCACTTCAAGCCCATTTACCATTCTAAACAAAATTTGCAATATTACTACTCAGAGTTAGGGGTGGTCATCGGTTCGGTTATCGGGTTATTCGGTTTATTCGGTTCGGTTAATTTTTTTTTCTGGGTATAACCGAAAACCGAACCGAACCGAATTCAAATTTGATTCAACCGAACCGAAAACCGAACCCCTATAACCGAAAACCGAACCGAATAACCGAAATTACCCAAATTACATAAATTTAATTGCTTTTTTATTTAATTATATATATTTTTAGCACAAATTTTTTTTTTCAAGCTTAAATCATGTTATATTTATACTAAAAAAGAGTTTTAGTGATTTTTTTTCATATATATACATCGAATATATATATATTTTATATGAATTCGGTTTTCGGTTCGGTTTTCGGTTTTTATTACCAAAACCATATCCAAACCGATAACCAAATATTTAGTTCGGTTCGGTTCGGTTTTGATCAATTCGGTTCAGTTACAAATTCGATTCAGTTATTTTCGGTTCGGTTCGGTTTCGATTTTCGGTTACTGTGGATGTTACTCAATCCGTGATCACCCCTACTCAGAGTTGCATTCAAGAAAATAAATGTATATGCTTAGAAGTTTCAATAGAAATTCATTTGTTTACTCCTAGAAATATACACAAAGATGTTTCCAACATAGTCATAGTCTTAGTTTAGTTAATTAGATACGAGTAGTACGAAGAGTAGTGAGTTGTAAGTAAAAATAGAGAGTTGATTACCTTTCAAGTAAGACTTCTAAGCTCTTTTATTAATGGATAGAGCGTAGCCTTGCTTTTATGCTTTGAGTTTCGCTATTCATGCATCATGTGCATGCAATAAAAGAAATTTAAGGCTCAAGTCTTAAGTCTATGTTTGATTTGTTTAGGGCAGAAAAGGTTCTTTAGAGACGCAAATATACCGAAAATGTCATTGTAAAATTATAGAGAATAAAACTCATTGATGAAAAAAATTAAAATGTTATTCAACTTGTTAAATTTTTAAAGAAATATCATAATGCATTTCATATTTAAATAAAAGGTAGAGATGCTTGTTTCAGTATCAAAAAAACTTTGATTTTGTTGTTACAGAGATCGTGCAAATCAGCTACTACCAAATACTGTAATAGCGTAGTGCTAAGTAACATAACCACTTCACAAACAGTTTAGCGTTCATACATCACTAAGTATACATTTCGTGATGGTAAGGGAAAAAGTCAGAAATGATCACGAGTCACTCGTATACTGTTGTTAAACTGCGTAGATCTGAGTCAAACATTAATCTTTTCCGAGTAACTTAAACAGAAAAAACCTCTTGCGTTTAAAGATCGTGCAAATCAAATTGTTCAACCATTTGGTTTGACAGTTTTAAAATAAAAGATCCCCAACTTCGAGCTGTTTTGAAATTAGTACTTTCGAATCTGTTATAGTCGACAACTGATAAATGACATATTTATGTTTTCTAACACTACCTTTTCAAATCAATAATTGAATGAGAGAAAAGTTTATCCACAACGTTTTTCATGAATGGGAGAAATGTTATCTCAAATCATGCTTGACCATGATGATTCTATAAATTTTGTTGGTTGAAATACTAAACATCAAATACAAATATTTAGAAAATTATAGTAAAGTAGTTGGCCTATGTCGATACTAAAGACTTCACTACAATGCATATATAATCCACGTGAGTTAAATCGCATACAAGATGATAGTAAGTATTGTGGTCATTCTTTGTTACATCAGCATTACATCATTTTTTTCTCTTCAAGATTACACCCAACCACAATTTGCTAATAAGACGACCACAACCATAACAAAAACATATCCTACAAAAACTAATAAAAAAATACACACACAAAACAATTAGAGGAGTACCCATTTACTCGGTTGGCTGAAAAACCGAGTAAATGAAAAAGTTGAGTGTTTGATCGGTTTCATTCGGTTGGCCTAGTGGGTATACCTCGGTCGACTACTCGGTTGGGAGTAACCAACCGTGCAATTAGCATTAGCCTAACAAATTTTGATGTGTTTGCCTAACAAGTACACTTATTCTCAGAAGAGCATTTTGTCACGACCCGCCCGCTCGATAGAGTCATTTCCAAGGTTGGTCGAGATTCCGGATTGTTTTACACTGGCTTAGAAGACTCTATAAAATTCTATGAAAGTTGAAGAAGGTCTTGGAAGACCCTAGAAGGATTTGGAAGTCCTTAGAAGCTCTAGAAGCTTCCTCCTATGGAAGGTTGTAGAACCCTCTCATGGAAGGTTGTAGAACCTTGTAGTGTGTACATAGTTGTAGTATAAATAGAGGCACCCTCATTTGAGGAAGGTACCTTTCAAATCACTTGTAATCTCTTGTAAAGTTCTCTCGAGCAATACAAAGTATTTCCATATTCCACTTGTTCCCTTTTTTAAAGCTTTCTTTAGTTGTCTAGATCGTTAAGTGTTCAATCAAGGCTGACTTAGTCGAGACTAAGTGCAGCACGAAAGAACCTTGTAAAGACAAGTCCGTGACAAGTGGTATCAGAGCCAGTTCGATTCAAAGAGATGGCGAACAAAGGTGACAAGAATGTGGGTGGTGGAAGTGGTGTTGTGATTGATGAGAACCGTGGTCGGGAAGAGTCTCGCCAAGGAGACAAGAGGAGTAGAGGTGCATCTAGAGACACAGTCGCAAGCTTGGTCAAGTGGATCTCGGGTGTCAAGACATCCATGACGGGGTTGAAGAACCAAGTTGAGGGTTTGGTAGGTCTAGACTCCGTGTTCACGGGCATGAGGGATGACTTTAGGGAAGTCATTAATACTCTTAGTGGCGACTTGAGACGTGAGATCCATGACTTAAGAGATATGTTCATAGGTGAGATCACGAAGTTGTGGAAGGAGGTTGGAGAAGAGATATCCGCAATTCATCAAACCATTGAAGGCTTGCAAACGGATATGGTATTTTGCAAGCGATCGATGGCTAATGGGGTGGCAACACTAGTCATCATGCTCCAAAGATAGATGTTCCTAAACCATCACCGTTCATGAGAAAGCGAGAGGCTAGGGCGGTTGATGAGTTCTTATGGGAGATGGAACAATACATGAGGGCGTCAACATAGTTGATGATGCATTGAAGATCAAGACGGCGACACATTACTTAAAGGACACGGCAGCGTTATGATGTCGACGTCGATATGGAGATATCGAACGAGGTGCGTGTACCATCAATACTTGGGCTGATTTTGTTCAAGACTTGAAGAAGCAATTTTATCCGGAGAATGCTAAACACGAAGCAAAGATTCGACTTCGAAAACTTAAGCATTCCGGAAAGATCCGGAAGTATGTTAAGAAATTTACTACTCTTGTACTTGAGATTCCGCATCTTTCCGACCAAGACTTTCTCTTCTATTTTCTTGATGGTTTGCAAGGATGGGCAAAGACGGAGTTAGATAGACGAGGAGTCCAAACGTTTGCTACGGCTATTGCGCATGGAGAGGCACTTATTGACCTTGGTGAGCGGAGGTCGAGTAAACCCACAAATGAAGATAATGGCGATGAGAAAGGTGGGGGAGAGAAACAAGTCCGAGATCAAGATGATGGAGCATGAAGATCGCAACGAAAGGAGAAAACACCATATAAGATTATAGAGTGTTTCGTGTGCGATGGACCACATAGAGTGCGACATTGTCCTAAGAAAATGAGTTTCCAAGCTATGATGGCAAATACGGAAGAGAGTCCATGTGAGGAAGAGGATGCGCACGTGTGATCGTTGCGAATCCTCAACGCCATTAATGCAAGGAAGAAGTCGCCCACGGTTGAGGCGAAACATAAAGTAAGAGTGATGTCTTCCAAGATAGACGCTTTGAGCACCTAAGGTAGAGACCAAGGGTAAACCGAGGACAAAGTAAAAGACGGAGGCCAATAGACTTCGATTCGTGAGCATAATTGTAAATGAGATATCCATAAGAGCCTTAGTCGATACGGGAGCAACTCATAACTTTGTCTCAGTAGATGAAGCTAAATGACTTGGGCTTGAGACGATGGAGGATAGTTGATGGATCAAGGCTGTAAACAGCGATGCAAAACCAATTAGCGGTGTTGCACGACGCGTGAAGGCCAAGATCAGGGAATGGAAAGGAGAGATAGACTTATCGATTGTTCCTATGCATGGTCACGATGGAGAGAGGTACATGTAACACCCCCGAAAATCTTAATGACAACGGAAGACTAATTCGGGTGTTACTCGAATGGAGATCATAGTCAATAATTATAGAAAATGACTCGAAAGAGACGTTTTATTAAAAATAGTTATCATTCATCGAAAACTCATAGTTGTTACAAAACATTGTAAATTGTTCAAGTGTTTTTCCCAAAAGAAGGATCATGAGTTTGAAAGAAATGACAACTTTATGTTTTACACCACCAGATAAGCCTTGCCAAGTGTCACAATTCTCAATTTCCGGTCATTTCTCAAATTTACTATTCATCTCGGGAATTTACTATTCATCGGTTACTATTCATCATTTTACTATTCATCGTTTTTGAAGTCAAGTCGATATTTTGTGAAGTTATTTCAAAATTTTACTATTCACAAAACACTATTCATTCCCGGAGAAAAATTTATATTCATGGTTCACTATTTATTATTTTTCGTAAACTAGGTTTACGAGTATCAAATTCGCGTAACTGTAAGTGTTTAGCTTCGTATTCATGAAACACCATTGAGAACGCTTCATATAGACTAGAGTTAGTCTACATATCATTAGTAACGTCATTTTCATATTAGTTCATGCATGGGTTTGCATATTTCATAAACGTATATTTTCCTATTAAATAAACGCTATCGCATAATCATTTATTTTGAACAATTGATCCGACACTTCCAAAAATTTTCCTAATATATTTTGAATTTGTTTTGGTATTTAAATTTGTTATATATATATTTACGACGGTTTTCGTAAATCCAACTCGATAATTATTTATTCACTCAATCCTTGCGAGAAATGCATTTTTATAATTTTTATGACTTCGATATATTTTATTCTGCTCCGTAGAAATCGATTTCTAGCTAACGCTACACTAAATACCTAATTATATTTACAAATTACACATTATACTTAACATTAAAATACATTTAACTACAAATACATCAAATCCCCCCCCCCCCCTAAATATCCTTGGCCGACCTTCCCCCCATGTGTCACCATAAGTTTTATAAAAATCTTGCAAGTAGTGTACACATATACATTTATATGACTAGGCTAAGATATATGCTAGATATTTTCTAACAAAAACATACATACACACATTCAAAGGTGAAACAAAGATAGAAATCCTCTTCTCCTTCCTTGTGGTTCGGCCAACATTAGAACAAGAGCAAGAGATCATAACTTTTCAAGATCAAGTGTTACATATGGTTATTAGTGATCCATTGAGTTATAATATTGAAGTTTAACTAAGTTTTCTATCATCAATCCTCATAATCATCCAAGTTGCAGATAGAGATCGCACCTCATTTCAGTGTATCTACTTTTGTCATCATAAGCATTGCATATTTGCATCAGGTGAGTTCGTAGCCCCACTTTTACTCGTTTAATTGTTTTATAAACACTTCGGGGGAGATACGTGCTCAACTACTTGCTTTTACTTTACACTTATATGAACTTAAATAACTGTTGTTTCACTACTTATGCTAGTAAGTAGATTATGCCCGAACTAAATTGATTACTATGTTATGAACGCTATTATTTGAATCACTTTCCTTGATTTTGAACCTTTCGACATGTATATTTGAGCTCTTTTAAATTGATTTGAACCTTTTGGCATAGATTTGAACACTTCAACTTGGTTTAATTCTTTTGATATATAATTAATCTCTTTTAACTTGATTTAAAACATTTTGACATATAATTAATCTGTTTTAACTTGATTTAAAATATTTTGACATATAATTAATCTCTTTTAACTTAATATGGAACCTTTTGACTATTTTGAACTTGTTTGACTTTATATTGAACCCTTTGACTATTTTGAACTTGGTTGACTCTATATTGAACCCTTTGACTATTTTGAACTTGTTTGACATAATATTGAACCCTTTGACTATTTTGAACTTGTTTAACATAATATTGAACCCTTTGACTATTTTGAGCCTTTTGATATGTTTTGAGCTCTTTAACTGTTTTGAACTTTTGAACTCGAGTTAAACTTTTGAACTGAATTACGAACTTTTGAACGGAACACTTGGACTTAATTATGAACTTATGACTTGCTTGAACTTATTGAATCATACGTGCTATGACCTAAAAGTCTCGCCTTATTGGTGGAGCGTGCAAAGTCTCCCTATGTGAATGGAGCAACGCTGTGAATGGAGCAACGCTATAAAGTCTCCATATGAGAACGGAGCAACACTATAAAGTCTCCCTATGTGAACGGAGCAGCACTATAAAGTCTCCCTATGAGAACGGAGCAACACTATAAAGTCTCCCTATGTGAAAGGAGCAGCACTATAAAGTCTCTCTTGTTCGGAGCAGTCTTTATTTATTATATACGTGGTGCTATATTGTGATCTATTATGACAACGTACACTTGACTACTAGACATACTATTTTTGGCAGTGGGTTGTGAACACACAGGTTGCAAGTTTGTATGGGCGGAACTTAGAACTGAGTGGATTTACAATGCCTTTGCTATGTGGACTATTCTAAATGACCAAAAACTTTGACTGTGCGGCATGAGCATTCTTTAAAAGCTTTACTTGATAAACCAAACTCTATGAACTCACTCAACCATTGTGTTGACACTTTTTAGCATGTTTTATCTCAGGTATCTAAGGCATTCACTTCATGGCATGCATGTGGACTTATCATAGAGTCGCGGTGACGACGCGTCTCATATATATTTTATGCACTTAACTATCGTTTGATTGTAACAAACTCATTTTGATACATTGGAAATCTTTTGGGACCTATGTTTTGTAAACTCTGATTATTTTACTTAATCAAACGATATTTTCAAAACGACACTTTAGGTCGTTCGATATAACTGTAACTTTGATGCTATGACAGTCATCCCCCAGGTATTTCATTCCGCTGCAAAACAGGTAATTTGGGGGTGTGACACCAAGCCCCACTCCGCGCCTTGGTCATAATCTTCACAGATTACCTGAGATAACATGCTTAAAAAGGTCAACACAAAAATGTTGAGTGAGATTCATAGGTTTGAATAAAGTTGAACACAAGTATAAGAGCATGATCATTGTAAACTAACAATATCATAAGAAAAATTACAGATTATTATGCGCTAAGCTCATGCAACCAAGACTCAACTGCATACACCGAATTACCAGTGTACGTAAATTTGCCCCAAAGGAGGTAATAGCCAATTACCTAAAGAAATTCAAATATGGTGTGCCCCGGTTATTTCTCTATAACCGAAACGGGGTCGTTAATCCCCATAGTACTATTCACGATATATGCGTTCACTCGCGGTGACTAATGGTTCATGATACAAGGGGCTTATGGCTAAATACTTAGGCAGTACCAATAATCAAGAGGCGAACATTTATGAAAAACCTTGTGTTCTAGTTTAGAGCATGTATCTCCCTTGCGGGGTTTGCAAAATAAAGTAAAAGCGAGGCTATGAACTCACCTTGATGATATGAACAAGCACAAAACAGGTCAAGCACAATGTAGCGGAGGTTCCAAACCGAAACCTAAAAAATGATGAGATGGCGAGTCTCAGTATGATGAACATTTTGGTTCGCGACCAAAATAATAGAGCATTGAATATTCTTATTCAATAGATCATTGGATTATCCAATCCAATAGTGTGCGTGCGTGCGTGCTTAACGTTTTAAGTTAATTTACATGCTACATTGCCTTATTTAATGATCCTCATTTACGCATAAGTGAAATGTTTTTCCCCTCGTTGTGATCTTGATAGGTTCGTTGAGTATTTTAACTTGTTTAGATTCCCCGTGCGTTTTATCGGATTATATATATGAAATTAATCCTATATATAATTATTTTCTAATAATATGTGTATATATATATATATATTCATATAGGAAATATGTTTATCGATATCTGAAAATAATATACTCATATGATCAAAATACTCGTTTTTACGAAGTTACGATAAGATTATAAGTTTTTCTAAACTTTTCCCGAATTTACACTTTTTACCCTCAAGTTACGAAAAGTACGAGTTTAGTCCTCCGAGTTACACTTTCTACCCAAATGTATTTTTATACCAAAACTTTCATTTTTGACAGTTTTACCCCTTGGTAAAACTGCTTTTACGAAAACAGTCCTCCAGGTTTATTTTTATACGTTTTAAACCTTAACTTTTCCAAATGTACACTTTTCACCCTAAACTTTAATTATAACTAGTTTGGGCTAATTACAGAACTGGTCCTCGTGGTTGTATACGTGCGCATGCATGTGATTTCCCACCCTTATACTTTCGAAAATGAACATAACAGTCCTTAGACTTTTCATGCGAAATATTTTACGTATAAATCAACCCTTTATCTTTTGAAAATGTTTCAATTTCAACCCAAGGACTAAAATATTTGCAATTTAGGTCCGAATACATTTTAGAAAAATGAAAACTTTGTGTAACTAGTACAAACTTATTCCTAGCTTATTCCTTTAGCATATTAGCTTATTTTTTATCTTATTGGGCCAGGTTGGGCTTTACTTGGACGCGTTGTGGGCTTAATGGGCTTAAAGATTGGGCTTTAGGCCCAATAACGCTTTGCGTGTGTTTTTAAAGTGGACGAGTGCTTCTTATAGGTTTGTGATGTGTTCTCAGCATATTAGACTAGTGTTAACGTGTGACTATGTGTCTTGTTTAGCTATAACATGCTTATCATACGAGTTGATTTTGAAATGGTGCACACAACATATTAAACGTGTGATAATCAAGTGTAAACGAGGAAATGAAATGGAAACTAGTTGAAAGGGACTTACTACACTCAAAATGAGTGGTGACGATACGTGTGAGAAGTGAACGAGAAGAAGTACCCAACGAGAACCCCTTGTTCTCCTTATAATATTACCCGAACTATTATTTTTACCCAAGCTTCCTTAGTGTTTAAACTTTTCCGATACCCTTGCTCCTCCTTGATGCTCACGATAAATGTATTAAGTGTTTATGAGAGTGTAAGCCTTGTGTGAGTAGTATGGATGGAAATGAGTATGTGTCGTGTGTTTTTAAAAGGGAAACAAGTATGGTTCTTATAATTTCTTTAATCCTAGGTCACCTAATCCTTAGCAACAATAGACATGTGTGATATTTTTGGTCTTAGGCGTGCCATGGCAGCCGAGTTTCATGGGAAGGAAAAAGGTGACAAAGTGAGCTAGTAGACAAGTGATAGACACAATATCCTTTGTGTATTAAGGTCAAAGTATGGTCAAATGGTTTTAGAATATTAAACAAAGTGTTAGGGTGGCTAAAGTTGAGGCTTTGTCTTCCTTTGTCCATACTTACACGACATGGTTAGGATCCAAGTGGGATTTCTAGTTTTTTTTTAGTTTGGTTTGGTTTTGTCCTCAATTCCTTCTACCGGTTACCACATCACATGAAATGTGATATTTCTTATTGTAAGCATTTCAAATTTTTGGGTGTTGGGCTTGTTGGCTAGGCCCAAAGAAACATAAGGGTGCGTGGGCTATTAGGTTGGATCGTGCAAAATGGTTAAGCCCAAGAGATATGTTACACGAGTTGGGCTATAGGTTAGTGGGTTCGTGTACAAGCTAGGCTCAAGACTTATTAATAGTGTGGGTGGGCTTGAGTTGGGACGAGGCCCAATGACAAAAATAGGGGTGGGCTTGGTTCGGTTACGAGGCCCAATAACATGTCGGGTTGGGTCGTGAGGTGGTATGAAGTCCAATAAGTTCCGAGGCCTAATACGAATTTAATACCTTTTTATTATAATTTATTTTGTATTTTTACAAATTTTTACGTATTCGTTACGTATTTCAAGATTATCAGGATCATGGGGAATTTCGTTCTGATCACAACGGTATATTTATGAACGCTCAAGCTGCGTTGATCATGCATATGCCAAATGATATGCAAACGTGATATTTAGAAAATTTCATGATGATATAAATCGTGCTTAATTTCTGATTAAGGTTTTAAGTACAATAAAATTTTCTGAGAGCTTACAGTACAAAGATTGGAGCCAATATGATGTCCGCAATGCAACTCGCGACCGGATTTAAGGAGTTGAACCAAAATACGAGCGGTATATCGAGCGACGTAGAGGCGTCGAGAGACACCAAAGACGTATGTGCAAAGTTTAGAAGCGCAACATCGAGTACCCGAGCGACGTGCACAAGAGAGTTACCGCAAAGGTAAAAGACGTACGAGGAGGAGACATCGTATTACAAAGCACGAACAAGGATCAACCATGGAAGAAGCCAAAGGAGAATCAAGTATACCCCTCAAGGCATGCCATGGATGAGATAAACGGTGTTGAAAAGAATACGCGAAAAGGACGTCGCGAGCTTAGGTGGGGGAGGATGTCACGACCCGCCCGCTCGATAGAGTCATTTCCGAGGTTGGTCAGGATTTCGGATTGTGTTACACTTGCTTAGAAGACTCTATAAAATTCTATGAAAGTTGTAAGAAGGTCTTGGAAGCCCCTAGAAGGATTTGGAAGTCATTAGAAGTTCTAGAATCTTCCTCCCATGGAAGGTTGTAGAACCCTCTCATGGAAGGTTGTAGAACATTGTAGTGTGTACATAGTTGTAATATAAATAGAGGCATCCTCATTTGAGGAAGACACCTCTCAAATCACTTGTAATCTTTTGTAAAATTCTCTCAAGCAATAAAAAGTATTTCCATATTTCACTTGTTTCCTTCTTTAAAGCTTATTTTAGTTGTCCAGATCGTTAAGTGTTCGAGCAAAGCTGACTTAGTCGATACTAAGTGCCGCACGGAAGAACCTTGTAGAGACAAGTCCGTGACAATTTGGTGTAGTCACTCAAATCAAAGTCAAAAAGTGGTGTCACGTCATGTCATATCACCATTTTCCCCTTTCACTTTACTTTCACATACCAAAAAGCTCACTCTTTTGTTACTCAAGACAAAACCATACTTTCAATACCCACCATACACAATTAAAACACACGCTTTAAATAAAAAAAATACAAAAACACAAACCTTTCATTTGGCGCTATGCCAGTTTACTCACTTTCTCCATCGTGGGAGGGTATGTGGTAGTGGCGCCACCATGATGCTAGTCCACATAGGTTTGACGCTAGCCAAAAATGGCTACACCCAATGCTCTAAGCGATTATACTTACAAAGTTACAATTGAACCTAAATGTTATTGTTTTATAATCGTAATATGAAAATATGTAAAATATATTTGTCTATGTAAATATCTGCATTTTTCTCTCTTAATCGTTAATCTACAAAATTTAATGTTGACTATAAGTTTGAGTTGTCGCTTTGGTTACAAGAAACTTGTTCTCGAATAAGCCCAGGATCATTTTCTGAACGAAGCCCATGATCATTGGTTCTATAACTTATATTCATTTTTTCTTTTTGAGTAGAACAATGATGTATTGAAGCCTGAACAGAGGCCCCGGGAGTCTAGGACCAGCCCAAGATTATGGCCAAAATCAAAAGATTGCTATTACGATCGCCCATCTAATACTAGTTGGGTCCTAAGTTTGTTTGTGACCCTACTGTAAACTTTAGGCTAGTGACGAAACCTATTAAACTAAACGACTTGTTCATTCAAACTTCACAGCGCAGTTTGGACTGATTAAAAATTTGGCTTTGACGAATATTGGTTCTTATTGTCTCAAGTTGTAAAAACAACTTGAGTCAAGTTGGGGAAGTGTGAGCCATTGAATTTGATCCAATGGCTTAAATAAAAAAAACTTCTTTTGATTTGAGTCATTGGATCAAATCCAATGGCTCACAAACATCCAACTTGACTCAAGTTGTTTTTACAACTTGAGACAATCTCCTTCCCTGAACTTGTTTCCATTATGTTAAACTGATGTCATTGTGGCAACGAATCAAATTCATATCACTAACCCAAAAGAGAAAGTATGGTTTATGGTTTGTTGAGACTAAACCAACCTTAAACAAGTAATGCGTAGTCCACCCTACTAATATGTTATACGTTATTGGTTCCATTAACTTTAGGATTTCCAAACGCCCATAGTTCCTAAACTGAACCTACTCATACTCATTACTAGTTTTGTGTAATATTACCCAATATTATTCAAATTGTATACTCCGAATAAACTACTTCAATACACATAATAATGATTCAAAATTTAGTGACAAGATTTTAGACTACTTGTGGTGGTATGGATTTATCACCCGTGGAGCAAACTTTTGTGACATAATGACGCATGGTTATTGTTACAAGGTCGTTTAACTGCGCGGGAAGACATAAACAAGTTGGTCGCGCATAACACCGATTGAAATAAAAAATGAGTTTGTGAGTGATATGCTAATGTAAATACAATAAAATGACAATACATTTTAGAAATTTTAATAATCAGAGCATCCGGTATGTGGCTCGTTATTGCCTCGCGCCGACGTATAACACGAACGGGTAACTGTTGGTCCAAATAATTGAGTAAATCTTGATATATTAAAGAATAAATTCATTAATAATGAAGAACAATTATTACAATATTTTCTCAATACCAACTAGACTACATGATAACATCCTCAACTTTTTACGGAGATAATTTCGGTATATTATCCCCATTGAATGACAAATAAACTCTCATTGATCCAAGCTATGCTTGTGTTTCAATGAGAGGATGATCCTATCAACTAATACTATGTATTGTGTTTGTTTAGGAATTCATACCTATCTATTACAATTACATACATATATATATGAACAAAAGATACAAAGACTTGTGGTGGTAGGTGACATGTGGTCCATCCTTATCTTCTACTTTTAGAAAAGCACCAACCATTCTTTTGAATGAGTCATAACAATGTTCTCACTTCTTTGGTAAAGTATTGTACTTGTTTAACTTCTTCTCTTGGAAGTTCCCACCCATATTTTTCAGTCTGTATGTAGAGATAGCGTCTTCAGGATCACTGAGACATTTGTCAAAATCTCAGTGTCACTGGTGTTGTTTGTAGCTCATATATTTTACTTATTGACACCGTATCAGTAAGTAAAGAGCACTGAACAACACTCAATGATTTATTTATCAGTGAGTCACTCACTATTTATTTATCAGTGAGTCACTCACTATTTATTTAGTGAGTTAGGATATTTTATTTTCAAATCTTATTCAGGGTGATTGGGTCAATTTATTGGACCCAACAGTCTCCCCCTATTTGAATATACAAATAGCCTAAAGTGATTGGTAGAAGGTGTAAGACTGAGGGTTCAGGTTGTTCAGTGACTGGGGTTCAGTAACTCAGTGACTAGGTTTAAAGATGGGTTCAGTGAAGGGGTTATGGTGTTTAGTTTTGTTTCTGTAATTCTGTATATGTTTCAGTATATCTTCTTTAGCTCAAACCACTAAACAACTTCACTTTCTCAAACCACTAAGCAACCTCACTTATTCCTTTTAATCAGTTCCTCCCATATACCATTCCATATCCAATTTTTTCATACCCACCTCTAACCAGTTTTTCAACCATGTTTGAGACTCGGGTTCAGTCTCATATGTCTTCAGGTGGTACGGTTTGGGTTCACATTCAGGGTTTAAGGTTATGTTTTTTCAGTGACTCGGGTTCAGTCACCACGAGTTCAGGGACTCGGATTTTAGGTTCTTGAGTAATCAGTCACCATGAGTTTAGGAACTCTTGTTTCTGGTTTTATAAGCCTGATTTCTTTGGTTCCTGATTCTTTTACCCCTCCCTGATGTTCATCCTTTTAAGACTCTTGAAACAATCTCCCTGATGCTTGTTTGTCTTCGGAATAAGGTCTGGTTATCAGAGACCCTCGGTTTATCAGGGGACCAGAGTTATCAGGGACTTGAACAACACTCAGTCGCTATGGTTTCAGTGACTGAATATTCAGGTACTCCCTCGATTTCAGTGAGTGGGTTTACTCACTAAGTTTCAGGTTGTAAGGTTCAGGGAACCAATGTTTCGGGTTATGTTAAGCATGAATTCCAAACCCCATACACACGAGCTTCTGGTTTAGTGATGCACCCAGGTTTCCACGCAACCTGATAGACCAATCTCGATCTTACTCACTGAGTAAATCACTCCCTGGTTCTTTTTAATCCCATACTCAATGTTACTGCCTGAAACCTATTATCCTTCTCGGCAGTTCACCATTTCATTCAGATGAGACCCCACCATTTTAACACTTTCCATCTGTTTCAGGGTTTAAGGTTGTGGTTGTGGTTATGAGGTTTCGGGTTTGGTTTTTCAGGTCTTGGGTTCAGAAACCATCAGTTGGTTTCAAGGAGCCATTAGGTTCGGGATGTATAGAACCATCAGATTTGGGTTCAGTGAGTTGACTGTTAGTCACTTATTTCATCCTTTATTCCTGACTCACCACCTTCTAACCCACTCCCTGAAACTTATCAGGGACACCACATGATTGTCATGGGTTAGTAGTCTTTAAAGACTCCTCAGAGAGTTCACATTCAATCTTCTTGTTTAGGCTAAGCCTGAAATCACATACATACTCCCTGAGTTATCAAAGCTGATTCCCAACACCCCTGATCCTTATCATACCTACGAAACAGAAACAAGCTCAGCCCCAAACATCCATATCGACCTTTTTTCAAGTTGTTCATCAAGTTACAAGGTTGAGATTATGAGGTCGAGGGAGTTTTGTATGTTATGTTGTGCTTTAGTCAAGAATAAATGTGCTTTCTCCCCATCAAAGATTGCACTTGTAGTAGCAATCTTTGAAGAGTCCACATTTGATTCCTGACTCTAAGTAGTAAGGAGCACATTTCAGGTTGTGTGCATCTTTGATTCATACACATCGCCTGATCCTCTTTCCTTGACTTCTTCACTAACCATTTCCTACTGTCTTTACGAATTTGGTGCTTAAGACTTTTTTCGGTTTTGAGACTCTTGACCCACTTCAACAATCAGTCACACCATTCTTCCAGTGACACACAGAGTCGCAAACATTCAGAGTCCCACAATTCCCTTATACTCATCAAGTCATCAGGGACACCACTAACCTGTATGAGGTTGTCTTTTCAAAGACTCCTCAGGGAGTTCACACGCAAACTCCAGCTCAGGCTAAGCCTGAATATCACAAATATACTCCCTGAAGACACAATTTCAACCAAGATATGAGTCACACTTTGAGTCAATCATCAGCTGACTCGTATTCAACATACCCACACTCTGATGTTGCAAAGACACTCGGCCCATAAACTACCAACACAAATCGTTATCTATTCATAAAAACACACTGAAACAAATTTCAGTCCCTAAGCATTTTCCTCAACCTAAACACTTGAGACCCACTGATTCACAAACACCCGTTGACCCTAATCATGCTCACTCACTGATCTTTATATCAACAATCACAACTTAACATAACATCACCAGCACATGAGACTATCATACACCAAATACCACAATCTTAATCTGTATCACACCCTGACACTTATAGACCACAAATCCGATTCAAAATCAGTAACCTACACATCAGTTAGCCAATTTTGTGATAGTAAATGTAATCCCACACACTGATTCTCAAGCCCCCATTTTTTAATATCACAGCCGTCTAACTATTTCTTAACACCACAAATCAATTCAACCCCATTTTTATCATATCAGCCGCTTACCCCTTCTTCTTGAGTGACCCTCCATCAGATTTTGACTAGACTTTGAGTTAGTTTCTGAACTAACTATGGCCGCCTTTGTTTTATCCACCGCAATTGTCATCGGTTTAGTAGATGTCGAGGGTTACGATGTGAGGTTATTGGGAATGTTTGCTATGACGGAATTTTTGTGCTTGTTTTCATCGATTTGTGTGTTTCCTTTTTACTTGTGATGAATATGAGATTGATGATGTTCTTGTGTAGGTCAGTTTGTAGAGTGATGTGTGTAAATCTGTGATACGAGGTGTTTTCAGTGATGGTTTTTTTTGTTTATGTTTGATGTTTTCATCGATTTTTGATGTTTTATTTGACCGGATTTGGTTTTTTTGTGTCGGTCTATGAGAGATGAGGATTGTTTTGAGATAAGATTTTGTAATTTTTATGGGTGTGTATGGATTTTTTGTATTTGTGTGAGGATATGGTTTTTCAGTCATCAATAAATGTATCTCTCCCCCTCAAAAATTGCTATTAGAGTAGCAGTTTTTGATGGTTCACACATGATTTTTCTTGACAATAAAGGATGCTATCAGCAGTCATTTGAACGGATCTGGATCATGAGAATAATCCACCTGCTCTGATACCACTTGTTGGTCCAAATAATTGAGTAAATCTTGATATATTAAAGAATAAATTCATTAATAATGAAGAACAATTATTACAAGATTTCTCAATACCAACTAGACTACATGATAACATCCTCAACTTTTTACAGGGATAATTTTGGTATATTATCCCATTGAATGACAAATAAACTCTCATTGATCCAAGCTATGCTTGTGTTTCAATGAGAGGATGATCCTATCAACTAATAATATGTATTGTGTTTGTTTAGGAATTCATACCTATCTATTACAATTACAGACATATATATATGAACAAAAGATACAAAGACTTGTGGTGGTAGGTGACATGTGGTCTCTCATGTGGTCCATCGTTATCTTCTACTTTTAGAAAAGCATCAACTACTCTTTTGAATGAGTCATAACAATGTTCTCACTTCTTTGGTAAAGTCTTGTACTTGTTTGACTTCTTCTCTTGGAAGTTCCCACCCATATTTTTCAGTCTGTATGTAGAGATAGCGTCTTCAGGATCAATGAGACATTTGTCAAAATCTCAGTGTCACTGGTGTTGTTTGTAGCTCATATATTTTACTTACTGACACCGTATCAGTAAGTAAAGAGCACTGAACAACACTCACTGATTTCTTTATCAGTGAGTCACTCACTATTTATTTAGTGAGTTAGGCTATTTTATTTTCAAATCTTGTTCAGGGTGATTGGGTCAACTTATTGGACCCAACAGTAACGCTAACCATACACCCCCCCGGCGCCATAGGTTCTGACGCCGAAACAAACAGCCAACGTTTTTTTTTTTTTTTTTTTTCAAATGTAGCCTTAAAGTATTTTAGAAAAAAGGGATGTTAGGTTGGCTAAATAGATCATTTTTTTTAATTAATACATACTTTTTCCTAAGTTTTTACATTTCAAAAATTCTATAAGTATCACATAAATCTATTAATTTTTACACACACTTCTATCTTACATTCTACCTTTAAACTCTACAATACTTTTCTTAATTCACCTCTAAACTCACAAAATGAATCCTGATCCATGGATCAATCAAATGCTCGCCAACTTACAAAACCAAATACCGAATTCCTCGTCTTCCACTAATCCAAACACATCAACATCTGCAAATTCCATCAGCTCAAACGCCAATCAACTTCCACAATTCGGCTCGTCATACTAAATCACAAACCAATTTACCAACTATAACCCATTTCCTACACCCGAGCAAGTATTCTAACAATTTCAACTTCAACAACAATTCCAACAAACTCAAATTTCTCAACAACGATTCCACCAATCCCAACAAAGCCAACAACTAAACCAACCCCAATTTTCCCAACAATTCTGACAAACCGAACAACAAACCAACAATCCGAAGCCGTAAAAAACGTGACAAAGGCAAAGCCAAGAAACATCGGGAAAAGAAAACCGAAATGTTCGTACGTCTTAGAAATAAAACGAAGAGTTAATTTTGGCGGAATGTTTCATACATGTAATCGAGGATCCTAGGGCGAGAGTGGAATTTCTCAACACAAAACGAGAACTTGAGGCCGCTTGCAATCAAACCGACGGGATGGATCCGATGAACAAGGCTATTATCGAGGAGGCCAAAAAAGAATCCAGGCCAAATGTTATTCCTAAAACTAGTTTAGTTTATCTACTTTTAATTTGTATGTTTATCTTTTTTACTTTATGTATTTTTTTCCCTTTTATTAATGGAATTTTAAATTTAGATTAACGTGTTGTTTTATTAAAAAATAAAAAACAAACTGTAAGGTCCATGGGTGTTTTATAACTTGAGTTATGAAAGGAGTGTTTTATTTTGCTGAGTTACATACTCTAAATTAGGGGTAATCATCGGTCAAAAACCGGACCGGACCAGCAAAACCGGACCGGACAGAGACCAAACTAGCCCAAAATCTTAGACCGTGAACCGGAACGAATGTATTTGGTACGGTCCAAAAAGGTATAATACTCGGGTTTTATGTAAGACCGGATCAGACCGAACTAAACAGAACCGATACCGAAATAAGGAAAAATTCTAACCGATATCATATCGCTAATCCTTTGGTTCAATCGGTTTTCAGTCGATCCTCTCGGTCTCGATCAGTTTTGGGTATGTGATGCTTAGGCCCGCCCTGAAAAGGAAATTGAGTTGTCTTAAGAGCTCCAGGTACAGTCGTGCCATAGCCTTGTGCCATCCCACCAGCCAACAACAATGGCGCCACAACCACACCACGGTTGGGCTGTAAGCTTCTAGCGCCACCACCACCAGCCCACGCGGTGGGATTTGCTGATTTCTTTTATTATTTTTTTTCTCTTTTTTAAACTTTTGTTTATGTGTTTGAGATTCGAATGGTTTGATGGCTGGTTTGTGTGTTTAAGAGAAGGTGACTTTTGGGAGGATTTTGAGTTGCAGGTTCCAAGAAGACGACTGTGTGGGTTTTTCTTTGTTTATTTTGCAAATGACGAAATTACATTATAGGTCCTTAAGGTTTGGGTCTAGATTTTTTAATACAGTTGAGTATAATTTCAATGTTTATAAATTTGGTTTATAAAATATTTTGTATATTTGATGTTAAAATGAAATGAGTTTTTTGTCAAACTAGAAGTTACAGCTACAATGGCAACATATATATATATATATATATATATATATATATATATATATATATATATATATATATATATATATATATATATATTAAGTGGGGCATTTGTGGACTCATGGCACCACTTTTACTTTATGGCACTACTTTTGTATTAGGGAGGAAGGTTTTGGTGCCATAGCCAAAACTGGTGTTATAAGCAAAAAGTGATGAGGTGTCACTACTTTTTTCCACGGCACCACCTTTGGCACGAGACGATACCTAGCTCTCTTAAGAGAGAGTGCTCTTAAAAAAGAAATTGAGGTGTCTTTTGGGCTTGTCCAAGTGGCATCTTTTCATATGAAGATCCATGTCAACGAATCCAAACCAAACAACACCCAGAAAAAACATCACCAAACACACCACTTCATCATACCATACCATATCTAGTAAAAAAACACAACATTATCATTTTATCACAATCTATCTGGTCTTCTTCACCACTCACCAACCCACCACTGAATGCAAGCAGCACTTGTAGCAGTAATGGCGGCGCACACAATCCTCTTCTCATCATCAACAGCCACAGCCGCCACACACTCTCTCCTATTCCCATCCTCAAACCCCAACACAATCACATTTCAGTCATCTTTTACCGGTTTGTCACTAAAACCCACCATCAGCCGCCACTCCCTAACCCTCTCAGCTGCCTCAGCCGCCACAGCACCTAAGCCTTTGACAGTTGTGGCTGCTACTAAGAAAGCTGTTGCTGTGCTTAAGGGGACTTCTAGTGTTGAAGGGGTTGTTACCCTCACTCAAGAAAATGATGGTATTAATATATTCATACTTACTTTTGTTTTAGTATATGTAGTTTTATTGGATTATGAGATAAGGGGGTGTTTGGAATTTGATTATTTGAAGAGATTACATAAGCTTATTGCAAGGGGTAGCTGTTTTGATTATATGAATGAGCTTATTGAGGTGTTAAGCTAATAAGCACTAACTGGTTTGAATAAGCTAAACGAAATGTGTAGTGTTAGAGACGTCCTTATTATTAGTTGAAAAGGATAATGTAGGAGATAGTGTTTGGATTTGTTTAAGTTTTATTTATAAGTACTGTAATAAGGTTAAGGGGGTGTTTGTTTAAGCTTATGTGTGGTCTTATGAGCTTATGTGTTTTCCGGCTTTTACTTCATAAGCCCCAATTTTCCGGCTTGTATTGATTGAGACTTGTGGGCTTATATGAGTTTATTATGATATGATAAACTTATATAAACCCATATGTTTCAAAATAAGCCTGAAAAAATTGAGGCTTCTGAAATATAAGCCGAAATCAAATAAGCTCATGAGCCCACATATAAGCTTAAACAAACACCCCCTTATTGAGGTGTTAAGCTAATAAGCACAAACTTTTTTTGAATCAGCTAACCGAAATGTGCAGTGTTAGAGAAGTCCTTATTAGTAGTTAAAAAGGGTAATGTAGGAGATACTGTTTGGATTTATTTATGTTTTAATTATAAGTTTAACAAGGTTATGAGTTGTTTGTTACTGTTTTACGAATTCTGATTGTAGTGGTGAAGCTGTAAAGTGCTTATGTGAATCAGAAATTTGAAAACATTTTAAATAAGCTGATTAATTGTCTTCTTCCAACGAAATACTCAAAAGTTATTACTAGTTCTATTAAATACAATCCAGAATGATGCTTTTTCAAAAGAAAGATACAAAACAATCTATTGATTTGTAAATGTGCTTTTTAGGCTGCTAGCAGTGAAATACAATGTACGAGATAATGTTTGGATTTGCTCTGATGAGTTAGTAAAATGCTATAAATTGATAAGCTTTACCTATCAAATTAGGATTATATGATAGTTAGGGGGTGTTTGGGACTGCTTTTGTATCTTTCTTTTGAAAAAGCGTCATTCTGGATTGCTTATACTTATGGTGGTGTTTTGGTGAAGCTTTTCTAAGCAGCTTAGTGCATTATTAAAAAACAATGTGCAGGTGATTAACTATAAGATCTTATGGATGGTATAAGCTAATAAGCAACAACATCAAAATCTTTTGATAAGCTAAGTGCTTATTAGCTATCAAAGACAATGTACTAGATAACGTTCGGGTTTTTTGATGTATTAAGTGCAATAAGTTGATAAGCTTTATTTTTTGGTGTTTGAGAAACTGTGATTGTATAGGCCGAAAGTGCTTATGTGAAGCAGCTTTTGATAAAGAGGTTAAATAAAGTGATGAGCATAAGTTGTTTACCTATGTCAAAACACTTAATAGTGTGTTTATGCTCCCAAATTATGGTTCTAGTTATAGATATTTGAAGACAGAAATCAGATGCGTGATTAGAGTGTTTCTTTGCTTACAACTAGAAAATAACAGAAACTAATGATAACATATTATAGAAGCATAAGATAGATTATTTCAATAGTTTATTGCTGCAGCTAGACTTATGAACCAGTGGTGAGCAATTCCAAACGCGGCCTTAGTATCTGTGGTAACTGTAAGTATTGAACCAGCCGTAATGAACTCAATATGATAGTGTTTGAATTTGTTCATGTTATAATAAATTTGGGTGATAAGCTCTTTTTGAGTGTTCTACAAATTCTTATAATAGTGGTGAAAACTATGAAGTGCTTATGTGAATCAGCAATTTGAAAATAAACTGATAACTTGTTTTACTACATCGCAATACTCAAAAGTACTTATTAGTTGTATCAAAACACTGTATGCTGACAAGTTGTTTACATAAGCAATGCTAAACACTCCTTTAGCGTTTGTTGCTTGGATATAGTGATATGATTGTCTGATTATTAAGGGGTCAAGGGATCAGTTTTGAACTAGCTGCAATGAACCGAATATGATAAACGATAGTTGATTATCTGATTATCACAACTTTGAAGAGTGGAAACACGACCAAAGACTAGCTCCACACGCTGTTTTGTTATGCTTGATTGTCTATTTTAGTTTATTGCAAATCACATGATCACTTTCGATACAAAAAAACTGACACACCTTTGGTTGATTTATGTTTAAATTGACGATTGAGTGCTTATTGTTGTAACTGACATAGGTCCAACAACCGTGAATGTCAAGATAACCGGGCTGACTCCAGGACCCCATGGATTTCATCTAGTAAGTATTCATCAGATATTTGTATGATGTTTTATGTCATATGTCCGTCGACATGATGAAGTTTTGATGATGTTTGTGTTTTTTGATGTATAGCATGAGTTTGGCGATACCACAAATGGATGCATATCAACAGGTTTCAATTCAATCGAATTGCAATCTACATTTTTAGGTTCATGAAATAAATATATTGTTTTGATTTGATTTGATGGTTTCTTTGATTAACGTCAGGACCACATTTTAATCCTAATGGGCTTACACATGGTGCTCCTGAAGACGAAATCCGACATGCGGGTGACCTGGGAAACATAATTGCCAATGCCGATGGTATTTTAGCACATACTTCTACTTTTCTCCTAATTCTAGTTCTAGTTTAATCATTTACGATGAGTACAACATTTTATACAGTAATGCCTTTTCTTTATATATATTTTTTGTTAAAATATGTGTAGGTGTGGCTGAGGCTACAATTGTCGATAATCAGGTTTGATTTTGGACTTTTGTTTTATTACATGTTTCTTAATGTTGCTGATGTGTAATATGTGGATTTTCTGGCTAACATTGCTTTGTGTTGGTGTGCAGATACCATTGACCGGGCCTAATGCTGTGGTCGGAAGAGCCTTTGTGGTCCATGAGCTAGCTGACGACCTTGGAAAGGGTAAAAGTTTTATATTTCTGATAGATGTTTTAGTAAACAGATCAACTGTTTGGGGTAATATATTATGGTTTTCCTAATCCTTTTTGTCGGTTTATATTCAGGTGGTCACGAACTTAGTCTCTCCACTGGAAATGCAGGCGGACGACTTGCTTGTGGTATGATAATTATGCATACATTGTGTTAACTGTTAGCTTTTATATATGCATAATATCTAAGAACCTTTAGCAACCTGCCTTAGATTTGTGAACCCGGATGATATCTATAATATTCTAGATATGACGATTTTTTGATGTATTTTATCTCAAAGGGGTCATATGGGTTGAATGGGTAAAAATTCATCCAATGTGTGTTCGGACACTTAAATCTTTCAAATTACTTATGCAATAAAACCATATTATTATTTTAAAATCATTTTTAGCTCATTAATCATTAGTAAGAAAGCTCTAAAAAGATGATTTTGGATGAGGTATCGTCATGACTGAGCCTTGTGGAAAGTTATTTACTTCCTTGCTTTCTTCACTTGATTAGTTATGATCTAAAATGAAAGAAAAGATAAAAAATACCTGAGATGAAGTAATTTGGTTTTTAATTAAGAGAACATCCTAAAGATTGTTGGTGTAACAGCAAGGCTTTATTATATGAATGGGTGCTAATTTTCAACTTTCTAAGTATTGCCAAATGAAATATCAAAATAGACCAAGAGAATCCTATTTTGATTTTCTTTTGTGAACATGCCCAAAGAGCATCTATTATTAACAAGTTGTGAACATTGGTTTGTCTCCGGTTTCTTTTGTTATGGTAGCGCATACTCAGGTTCGAAATCCTGATCCACCGGACCACCACTAACTGTAGCTAATGCTACAAACATGCACTTCCTTTGACTTGGTTATATATGTTTTGAAACTGCAAGCTTAAACTATTAGAGCTCTTATTTGCAAATATAAATATGTTAAATGTTTAGCAAGGAAAAATTCATATTTACGTAGTTTTATCAAGCAAAAGTTCATCTTATATGCCTTTGCGATGCTAACCAAGTCAATTTTAATTGTCTTCACTAAACAGAGTTTTGATGTCTTTTTATATATGCAGGTGTGGTCGGCTTGACTCCACTCTAATTTTGCAGTGGATCTTGTTTAGTGAATCTCCGTATCTACTCGGATCCCTATTTCAGCTACAGTATTCGCATAGAGGTTTATACTTTTTACAAGACTGTAAGTTGAAATACTTGTGCATTGTATTTAGCCAATAATCAATGAGGCTTCTTTGAACTCTTGGTGTAAAATGTACAACTACATCTTGCTCTTTGAATAACTTGTGAGTGTATTTTCATTCTATCGGAACAGTCTTGCTGTCGCTTCTTGAACACAACCTTTGCTTTAATGCGACCATTTACAATGCT